>OZ020238.1:4729928-5352186 GCA_963971235.1 Cryptus armator
GAGTTCTCTCACGTAGCTGACAGACACAGCGTCGATTCGAGGCACGTAGTTTTTTTTTTTTCTAAAACGTCAGGATATGCCTGTAGAGTTATTTCCGTGTAGTTGCAAGGTTCTTTTTCTTTTCTTTTTTTTTGTCGATCGACGCTTTGTTCACTTTATTCGATCGAGATTATTAAATTTGTCGTTTGTACGCGTGCTCGCGTAGGTCGAAATGATTCACGCACTGTGAGTTACACGCAAGATGCACCAGCCGTGCGCACCTGCTACCTCGGAAACGTTCTCATATCGTCCAGGAAACAGCGTGGAAAATTGGATATCGCGTTATCAACTTAGGCGACGTAGCTCCCGTACTGTTGATGCACGGATAAGACGACGAACGTTCGCTTTCGCCGTTGACGAAGCGTTAACGAAGAATTTTATTATGATTATTATTCTGTCTTTTCACTTGTAACGTTGACAAATAGTAAAAAAAAATGAAACTGATAAGATTAAGCCGTGTACGCCCCGTAGTTTTATCGGGCAACATCAAATATGCGAGATAGACGCACACGCCATTACGACGTTTTCGTTTACGGTGACTTTTGGACGCGAGGAACGAGGGGAATATGGAACGCGACAAACAGATGTTGAGCGCTACGATCGCACGGGGAACGAGCAACGGGGCGACGACGAGATGCGGAGAAAAAATATAACCCGACAACGTGCTTTTGTTATCGATGAATACGATGAATGTAGAGAGGATCAATGATTTTTCAATTCGATTTGTAGCAAAGCGATACGTACCTCTGTTTAGGAGATGTGCCATGTTGAACGGTACAAGATCAAACGAGTGTATGAATTACTTGGTTTTGCGGAAAGCACCGGAACGAACTACACGTTCATCGATGTATCCTTATTTACCCACTACGATATATAACAGTTCGAGTTCCAACCTATTCCGCGGCGGTGTCTCGCGATGATGCGGCGGGCTGAAGGCTCGCACGTAATGAGCGAAACAGTTACTACACAATTTCGATTCTCGAACGGGGATTAGTCAAAAAGTTATCCAGTTATTGAAAACCACTGGCGTTATTGTAATTCTTCGTTCAAATCGATAGAATATTTAAAATTTATTTCTTTTTTGTAATAGAATAACAATAAGCTATTCAACCAATTTATGTTTTCGAAAGAAAATATGTATTCTTACGTCGGCACTCATTTAATATTCTTAACTCTAAATTCGTAAAAAAAAAGTTAAATAAGGAACAATATGTTTTTGTCAATGTAAAAATAATGTATTTATTTATTGCCTCTCAAGAATTGGTAAATAACACTGAAATCTTTATCTGCATATCCACTTGTCATTAGCGCTCGATATATTTGATGGGCTAACGAACCCATTGGAATCGCAGCTTCGGCCCGAGCCGCGGCGGCTTGCACCAATCCTAAATCTTTTGTCATCAAGGCAGTTCCAAAACCCCCCTATTAAATAAACAATGCATAGAGAAATGTATTTATCCGTTCGTCATTTAGGAAAAAGCGGAACAAAACGGGAACATAGATACAGAGATAATTTTAAAAAATTAAAGTGAAATTTGAAAAAACTTCTAAGATATAACGTCAAAAATATTTAAATAATCCACGAAGAAAGAGTCGAGTTGAGTTTAAATTCGGAAAAAAAATATTTGGACGGCGATTTGCATTTTTTTTTTTTTCGGCGATTTTTAGAATTGTATCTCAATTTCTTACGAATTTTTTTCCCGTTTTGTCTTCTATGCTAATTTTTCCCCGCTTTGTCCTATGAAGTAAAAGTGCATTTTTACGAAACCTTGTAATCCTTGGAACTCGGTACATTGTCCAGTATCCCCGGCACAGGATTGTACAACTCCGATGACCAGCATCTTCCGGAACTCGAATTTATGATACTGGCTAAGATTTTCGGATCCAAACCAAGTCTGAAAAAAAAAAAAAAAAATGTTTCATTTCGAAAAGTTATGTTTTTTTTTATATAACAATTAATTAATTATTGAATCATACTTGGTGCCAACATTGTAAGCTTCCGCTGTGCCAATCATGCTGATAGCGAGTAGCATATTGTTGCATAATTTTGCTGCTTGTCCCATTCCAATTTCTCCGCAATGAACTATGCGGGATCCCATCGCTTCCAAAATGGGTTTCGCGCGATTGAAATTCGTTTCGGAACCTCCGACCATGAAAGTCAAGGTACCATCGTGTGCCGCGTTAACACCTAAAAAAAATCATTTTTTATAGTGATGTACAATTATAAATTTTGAAAATTACGCGAATTACAAGGCTTCTCGAGGGCATTTAGCATTTTTTCACTTTTCGCCAGAAGGGCCTTAAAACTTTTTAAGAACATTTGCGAATTATCGAACAATAATGATAAATTTGTATATCGCATCACCTCCCGATACCGGCGCATCGACAAAGTCAACTTTTTTCTGCGAAGCTTCGACCGCAACAGTTTGTGACACCGATGGATCAATCGTACTGCTGTCTATCAATATGGAATTCTTCTGCACTGCACTGCAACATACAAATCGATTCCATCGATCGCTCACATATTCCATCTATCGTATTTGAAGCGCCTATTTAAAAAAAATCCTCTAATAATAAAAACCTGAGAATTCCATTATCGCCAAGATAACAGTCGAGAACGTGTTGATTCGACGGTAGCATGGAAATAATCACCTCCGAATTTTTCGCAACTTCTTTGAGATTCGGAGCGCCTTTAGCTCCGGCCTCAACGAGGCCCGAGACTGCAGTTTTGTTTACGTCGTAAACGGTCAGTTCGTAACCCTGTAGTATCGATAATAATCGTCAGACATTCGAAAATAAAAATTACAGGTGATTGTTATTTTCGCGGTTGAAATTGTTGCAAATTTATTTGTTAATCATTGATCCCGGAAGATCGGAAATATTTACGATCGCGTTTCCGTATTGCGAGGCTACGTTAACAGTGATCAATATTCTTATTTATTTTTTCAAATTTCAGTAGAATAGATATATTTTTTTTATTTTTATTTTCATCAACAAATTCGAATTTTTAAGTTTTTTTTTTTTAAATTTAAACCTTCGAGATTCCATTAAAAAAATTACCTTTTTCAACAGATTTCTGGCCATATTGCCGCCCATGTTTCCCAAACCAACGAAGCTGACTTTGGAATAGTGTCTTCCGCCTTAATATTAATTTTGACACAAATTAATAATCGTCATAATATTTTTATACGGATATCTATAAAAGAAATTTGCTATGTTTTGTTTTACTCACTCGAACACGAGCGTCTCAAAGCGGAAAAGACAGTCATGGCTGTTGGATGCGATAAGTAACTTGTGTGTTCAACCTGCGAACGGACGAAATCGAACTGCTCGATTGAACCGTTTGGCCTCAGCTCGGGTACCGGGGCTAATGATATTTTAATTAAATCGATCAAAAATTCGATTCACTCAACACTCGCTTTACTTTTATAAAGAAAAACAACAGCGCGAATGATGTCTAATTGTATCCGGTTAACGGAACAGAAAAATATCGATTTTCAGTGGCGAAGAGAAATGATGAACACTTGACGCGAAAAAACTGCGGGACGTGGATAAATCGAACAGCAGACTAAGATAAATCGAACGGCAGACTAATGAACTCTTTGACGTGCGTCCGCAACGATTAGCCGACGCTCCGCATGATTATGATGGAAATAAGCAGAAGAGAAAACTGGAGGGGGAAGACATATCAGACCTTATCGCATTGGACAATTCATCATTGAATCAAACGAATAATATTGCGTGTAAATATACGTTGCGCAACGATAAGATAAAAGGATAAACGGAGCGAATGACATCGCGGGTGTGGCGAGATGTTAAATTACCTCACGATGAAAGTAATTTCGGCTTTATCAAGGTCATTTTTTTACACTTGGATATACACCGAGTTATTGCATACATTGAGCACCAAAAGTATATACACTCTACTATAATAAATGCCATGACGAATTTGTCTTTTTTTTTTTCTCATAAAATGCTTCCCAAGTTTATCAGCATCGGTCCCTCGGGTTCGTTCGTTTTCTCGGAGCTCCATTGCAATTGCGCCATAAATTTCCTCGCGATCTACAATCTTCGGCGAATACACGAACAATGATTGCAATCAAAAACTATCATACTTCTGTTTCCAATGTTTTTTTTTTAATGATTATTAAGTACAAACTCGAGGTTACATCTAACGTTCGCGCGCCACGCAACGTTTGGATCTGGTACACACTATCGATAAGATTTTTCTTGGTTTTCCACATAATATTTTCAAATATTGACTTTGGAGATTAAAAAAAAAAAAAAAAAAAAAAAAAAAAAAAAAAAAAAAAAAAAAAAATTTCCTTTCCGGCGAAGGTTCCGTAACATGAATAATTTCCCTAATGATATAAGTAATTGTGTGCGATAGCAAAAATTAGTTATCCCCAGGAGCGTAAATGTTCATGAATAAAATAACAAGTATCGATTCGTGACCTTCGTGCATAGTGCATAATGCGTACTTTAGCACCACCACTTAATGTCGTGCCTCAGATCAAGTACGTTCGTGTTCCTCATCGTTACCATTCCTCGATAGTTTATTAATCGCCGATTATAAATTACAAGTCATGGGATGTTATGCGATTTTATTGGTCGGCTCGGTTATTACTTTCTTCGTAATATCAGCTGACAAAACTAATATCTTGAAAAATAACGCAACGGAACCGTGGATGACTACTGAAAATTTTACGAATTTAATTTGGATTTCGTTCACTATACCTCAATGCGTTAATATTTTTCTTTCCGGCAAGTAAATTTATTTCTAATCAATAATTATTTAATAACCGAAATATTAATGAAATTATTAATAATTAATTTTGAAAAATTAGTTAACAATTTTTTTTTTATCAAAGAATAAATGAATTATAGTTTTTCGATCTTATTAGATCAATCTCCAGGGACTGAGATGCTTTTTAAACAATTCATAAGTCTTTATGAGTTCGAATACGTTCTGAACGGCGTAGACGATGGTTGTAACAGCATCTTCTTGGTCGCCGGCTCCGAAGAGAAGTTAATAGACGACATATACAGGCGAGCTGATAATTTTCTAATATTTACGTTTAAATATCGAGGACTTTTATTTAACGATTTAATCGTTCAGAGTTGTAACGATGGACTCCAATATCGAGATTTTAATCGTCGTCGATAATAATGTGAAAGAACCAATAGAAAGTTACGATTACGATGCCGAAGGTATCTTCAACTCTTCGATGTATCTTAACACGAATGTGAACATCGTTGCGTGCAATGGTCTCTGGACTTTGGCGGACAATTTTTTGTTGTCGCGAATATTCACAAAAGTTTCGAGGTGAGAAATCATAAAACTCATGAGAATCGAAAAAAAAAAAAAAAAAAACATTGCTACCGCCTGTTCGCTTGGATAAAAAAGACTGAAAATATTATCGACTAATGAATAATATCGTTACAGTTACGACGAGATGGACCATAAAAGGGGAATCGTTAACCTCGAAGGCGAAGAGTTACAAGTGACGACGTTCTATAATCCGCCGCTCTGCTATCTCGAAACGACCGTCAATCAGACTGTGTACAACATAGAGGCGCAAGTGTTTATCGCAGAAGATGGTAAAATGCAATTGCAATTTCAAATAAATCTCTAAAAATGAAAATAAACTATATGATTGTAAAAAGAGAAAAAAAAAACGCACTAATACGCTTGCAAGCAGAATACGATTACGAATTTGACGGAGTGGAGCTGATATTCTTGGAGCTGATCGCGGAACGATTGAATTTCACATACAAGATTCGAAAACCTAATGACGCATATGTGTTAGTAAATGAAACGAAACTTTGAAGAAAAAAAAAAAAAAAAAAAATAGACATCTTTTTTTAAATTGCGATTTAAAAATACGATACAGATATGGCGAACGAAACGGAAGCGACTGGACCGGCGGCATTATTGGTCAAATGTTCCGTGGTGAAACACACGTTGCCTTTGGCGGTATATGGCTCACGGCGGATAACAATAATTTTGCGAATCTCACAGTGCCATGGGGACAGATTCACGTTCAATTTTTGGTTCCAAGACCAAAGCCTCACGCGAGCGTTTGGGCACTGACCACCACGCTTTCTCCCGAAGTTTGGGTCGTCATTGTCGTTATACTGATTGCTCAGAGTCTTTGTATTTACACGAAGGCGTGGATCGATCCACGAGTTCCAAGGAGTAACTAAAGAACATATTGAGTCCAATAGTAACAGTTTTTTCGCAATTAGAAACTTGTTAATACTACAATTGAATAACCTCTCAGGATATCGTAGCTTTGCTAACACGTGGACAGAGATGATGGCACGATTGGTGGGTGCATCGGCGCCCAGAAATATTCAATGTCTCAAATTGGAGTGTATGATTTGGCACTTCTTTGGTGTTCTCATAGTAACCGCGTTCTCGAGCAGTTTAGCAGCGAAATTGGCGAGTAGGGATTACGACAAAAGGTCAGTCACCGGAATGATTCAACATTCTCATTGGCAAAGCAACGGGAATAATAAAAAAAAATCTACTGCGTGAAACATTTTTTTTTTTTTCCGATAGATTCCATTTTTTCATATTTCGATAACTCTCATTTTTAATACAGGATTGATACTGCTCGGGACTTCATAAGGGCGAATTTAACTTGGAGCAGAAATAGACCTCCAACATTTCCAGTATACTTCGATTTGACAGTAAGTAAAAAAAGTTTAATTGCGCTGCAATTAAATAATACACGAGATTGCATTTTAAACTCGACGTAACGAATCGTCTATTGGTTCTAAGGATCCGTACGCCGCGCTAATTCCTGAAAGATATCAACATGTAACCGATGAGAATGAGGTTCACGCGAAGATTTTGAAAGGGCGCTACGCGATTTTTGGCAGACGAATATCCTCGACTTTTTTTCCGGACGATGATATCAGAAGTGAAGATTTAAAAGTGAATATTCAAAATTGAAATTTCTTTTTGATTTATCGATTCTATATTAATTTTTAATTACTGTTGATAAAATTCCAATTAAGGGTTATAGATTAATGAGAAACAGTATGAACGATCCGTATGCAACGTTCGCGGTTGCGCCTTGGCTAATCGGACCGGTGAATAAGGTAATTACTGAAAATTTTATGATCGGCCGACAGAATTCGGCGGAATTTATGAAGCGATATAAACTTTCTGCCGTCCATAAGCTGATGCTGTGGATGCAAGAGACAGGATTGGTGCAGTATCATCTCAACGACGTGCTTTACCGACGCACGCCATCGGAACTTCGCGAAGTTCTGATTGAGAAAGACGTCAACACCGGCGAGCCGAGAGTCCTAATCTTGACGCCACTCGGCGCGGGATTCGCGATGTATCTAATGGGCCTTTTTATTTCCACTGTAATTTTTTACGTTGAGCTCTTATCCGTCAAAAAAACGAGATCCATTTATGAAGTATTTCTGGATATAAAAAAGAAACGAACCATCTGGCAAAACGAAGACATCAAAAGAAAACGTGAAAGTTTGACATTCGAGAAATTAAAACGAAAAAAATACGGTTACTATTTATTACGGAAAATGAAAATGTTGAAATGAGAATAACGTATGTAACTCAAGCCATTTCCAGTGGTGTTCCTCTTCCGGAGCGTTTGATACGTAAACTACGATAGAGATTTATGTATTTCGGTTTTCCATTGGAAATAAACGATATTGTGGAATAAAAATCGCGTTTGTGAACATCGACATTATTCAAAATATAATAAAAATTACACCGTCGGCAGAACTTACTTGGCACGAGGCTTTGTTGAGTCTTTCATCGATCGAAAAAAAAAATAATAATAATAATAATAATTTACGTCGAACCTCTTGGGAGATATCGACGCCACGAGGCGTGATGTGACTCCGAAGCAGTTTCGCCACACAAGATATACATTTTTCTATATGCGGTCAAACGGGGGGCGAAATCTTCGGAATGAAATATGAAATACCTACAAATAACTGACTTCCGACCTGTTGGATCTTTGGAACATTTTCTTAAAGTCCGTATTATACTTTTTCCGGGTATTTGGATTTTTTTCCTACAGAATTTGGGAACAGCTACTCTTCATGAAATGCGTTTACTTCAGTCTGGCGAACACGTGACCACAGTTTTCCTTACGCATAATTGGTGTATATAATAAAAAAAAAAGCGAAGTATCGACCGTCGCCTGTAGTCAATACTACATGATCAGTTACTCGAGCGATCAGTTGTTGCAAAGACTTGAATAAAGCGCTTCGTTCGATGTACGCGAGTTGCATCTATTCGTCTCGATCGACATTGATAATCAACAATTACAATAGTCATGGGACGTTATGCAATTTTGCTTGTGTGTTCATCTATTATTTTTTACAGCATATCAGCTGATTTAAGTGATATTAAGATCTACAACTCGAGTAGATCGTGGATATCGGGGAAAGATTTCAAAATTATGATTGAAGAGTCATTGTACGATGCGACGTGTTCCAATATATTTATTTCCGGCAAGTAAAATAATAATTATTTATTTAATATCTAAGAATACAGTAATAATGAGAACGGAAATCTTGAAATTTGCGTATCATTAGGTGAGTCCGAAGGGACCATGAAACTTTTTAAGGAATTTATCAAAAATTATCGATACACTTACACCGTAAATAAGAAGACTTACGGTTGTACCGGATACTTCATAATCTCTGCGACCGCAGCAAAACTTGTGGAAATCATGCCAAAGTAAGTTCACGAAATTGTACAATAAACAATTTATGCCAGAAATCCAGAAAACTTGCTGAACTCAATTTTTTTTAAATTACGCCGTTATGACTATAATTACGAAAAATGCTAATTTATTCAGAATTCCAACGACGATCGCGAATACTGAAATTTTGATTGTCGTTGATGACCACGTTGAAGATTCAACGAAACTTCTCAAAGTCGCAATGTATGGAAACGCAGATGTCAACATAGCTGCGCACAATGGTCTGTGGACACTTTCGGAAAGCTATGTACGTCCGCGACATTTTAAAAAAGTTTCGAGGTAAAAATCAACGGTATAACAAATGTAAAATAGACTGCTAAGCATCGATACAATACTAGTAATTCTCAAATCTTCTACGGTCAGTGAAAATAAGGTTTTCGGTGGAAAAAAACAGTTGAAGGGATAAAGTTACGATCTTTCGTTATTTAGTGGTCAATTTTTTTTAACTCTGTATTTTGTGTGCTAAAAAAAACTGAAATTATGGTATCATCGTAGACCACACGACATCAAGCATATACATGGAATCGTCAATCTTCAGGGTCAAAAACTGCAGATCGCGGCATACTTCTACCCGCCATTTTCCTACCTGAACTCGAGTGTCCACAGAACCATTAAAGGGATCGAAGCAGAAATATTTACATTAGAAAGTATTTTTGAAAAAAGCAACCAATGCAATACGATATTGCTAATGGAATTATGTTTCTACTTGTTTCTAATCAAAATCCTCGTTCTATCGTTGCCATTAACAGACGAAAACGAAATTGATGGAGTGGAAGTGAAGTTGTTTTTGATGCTCGCTGAAGTATTGAATTTTACATATACGATCAGAAAGCCCAACTATGGTTACGAGTTAGTTAATTAACCGATTGAGGTTATGTTTTGTTGCTGGCGGGTTTTGTCTTTTTGCTTTAAGCCCTTAAGTAAAGTTCAATTAGCTTAACTTGATTGGAAATTTCATGATGCAGATACGGTATACGAAATGGATCGGACTGGGTTGGCGGCATGATAGGCCAAGTTTTCCACAAAGAAGTCGACATGGCCTTTTCGAGTATTGGGCTCTCATTCGAAACCTACCAATTCGCAAATTTAACGAATTCCTGGATTATGTTGCAACCAACATTTTTGGTACCACGACCAAAGCCATACGCGAGTTTTTGGGCGTTGACCAAACCATTTTCCCCCGAAGTTTGGTCAGTTCTTCTCGCTGTGCTTATAGCTCAGAGCGCCTGCGTTTGGACCGGCGCTTGGATCAACCCGCGAATTCCAAAGCGTAACTAACGAGTTTTTTTATCGAACGATACAAATTGGCTGAACTATTGTCCGGAAAATGTTGAGGAAACGTTGTTAGCGAGACGATTAAATAATTTATAGGATTTCGATGCTTTACAATAACATTGACAGAGATGATGGGACGATTATTGGGTACCTACGCGCCAAATAAAATGCATGGAGTTAAGGTGCTGCTGCAGCTTTGGCACTTTATTGGAATCCTCATGGCGACTGCTTACTCCAGCAGCCTGGCAGCCAAGTTGGCGAACAGGACTTACGATAAAAGGCGAGTTACTTAAAAATATCATTAAACTGTATTTTCTATCGATTAATGTTTCATCCGCAAACATCGTGATCAATGGATGCAAATCTATTTAGATTTTCTAATGCGACATTTTATTTTTCCGATGATTAGTTTCGGTTTCTGTCATTTTAGAAATATCTAAAATATCTAATATATTTTTTACTATTGACTCAAGAAGTTGCTATTCATTTTATACCTACCTTACTACATTGTTGAAAGAATAAGCTTTTTTTTGCAAATTTTTTCAATAAAATGTTCTGTAAAACTTATATTTTTTCCGTCATATGTAGAATTGACACTATCCAGCAGTTCATAGAGGCAAATCTAACGTGGGGTTGCCGATGTAGCGATTCAGATTTTTCCCTCTACTTCGACATGACGGTTAGTTTGAAAATTGTTCCAATTCATGACAAGACTAATTCATCAGTCCACAAATACCGTAACAATTCTCAATTTTTATTTTTATCAAGGATAACTACGGAAGTCAGTTACTCAATCGCTACGAACACGAAAACAGCGAGGCTGACAGACACAGAAATTTTTTGAAAGGCAATTACGCGCAAATCGGCGCAATGATCGGCTCGGCTTTCTTCCCGGATGAGTATGTTCGTCCCGAAGATTTGAAAGTGAGTAATGCCGCATTTCAATTCTTATTCATTCAACAGATTAAAAAAAAATAGTCATGACTTCGATCGAAAGATTCTCACGTACGGAAGACTTTTAGCCGTCCAACTGCAACGCTCGTTTCATTTGCTAATAGCAATAATGCGCGCGTCCGTAAAATATCGCTCTTTGAAGCATCGAAAAAACGACATCTCAAGGCACTCTACAATTTTTTTCAGAATTTTTTCGCGATATTTTATAGTTAACCGAACCATTTGAAGATAATAACTGGTAAAGAAATTCCAGGCATATATTGATGACGACCGCACGTGTGGCGTCAAATTCCACATCCAACATACATCCGAATATTTAGATATAACTGTACAAAGTTACGCCACTGTTAACCCCAAAAAAATGATAATTAATTTAAGGGTTACAGAGTAATGAAACAAAGTGTAGCGAGTTTGTACACGACGTTCGCTGTTCAGCCGTGGCTCCTGAGATCGGTCAACAGGGTAAGTTTTAACCCGAACCAACGACCAAATTAATACACAAGATCACTGTACAACAACCAAAAAAAAAACTTTATATTTTCGAATAAAGGTTTTGATTTGGCAGCATGAATCTGGATTGGTGCAGTACCATCTAAGCGACGTACTTCACAGACGCACGCCACCTGAATATCGCGAAGTTCTCATTGAATACGATGTCATAAAGGAGAATACAAGAGTTCTGGAACTGATACCACTCGGCGTTGGATTTTCTTTGCTCCTCGGAGGCTTCTTAATTTCCACTATCGTGTTTTACTTTGAACTCAGATCCGTCAGAGGGTCGAGATCCATTCGCGAGGTATTACTTTACATAAAAAACAAACGAAAGATCCAGCGATCCAAAGAGCTCGAGGTGAAGCGTAGATTATTCGGTTTTAGAAAAATGCATCCGGAATTTCATTAATTGTTCGGCTCCGGATGCATTTCTCTTCAAACGATAGCTATGGGTATTTCTCGAATATTCCCTTCGAATGTTTACTCATCGATCGAAACCGCAAAAAATAAAACATAAGTTTCACTTTAGTGATCGTGCGTCAAGTTAATGGTATCCTAATAACGGTGTTCAGCTTAAAATTGGTTTATAATAAATAATAAAATACACAGTATCGATCGTCACTCGCAAGTACCGACGATGCGTCACCATTGACCTGATTACGTTTTACTGGAATTTGCAACTCTTGTCTTCGTGTTGCGCTTGAAATTTTGGAACTTTATCTTTGGAAATTTAATTCAAAATGAAAGTTAAGTTGATACTTCATTATACTCGACTCGATTTAATAGCGATATTTAAATGTATGAAATTTTGTGCCAATGAAACTGTCTAAAAAAAAATGTTCGTGTTTATTGAAGGAAACCTCCGACACGACACACAGTTGATATCGGGCTAATGGTATCAAAAAAAAAAAAACACGATGACGTTCGTGTTACTTTTCCCGCCTTCATGTCAATTACAATTTTCCCGGGTAGCGGCGATCCGTTCTAATTAATGGCAGCACCGGACAGTTGTTGGGATAGCATTCCATAGTCATAATTAGACATAGATAAGCATATATCCACAACCCTGAACTCTATTTGCCGAGTACTATTTATACGTTTGCCAGAGGTCGCGAGGGCAAGGTAGTTGTCCCTTATCGAGGCGGGAGACTTTCGAGTAGGTAATGGTGTTTGACAAATGATAGATAGCCTTTTTTTCGTCGCATTTCTAACTCCGTCTTTAGCTCTGTACGGTATCTGCGACTGTGTTGAAAGGCACAGGTAACTAAGAGGTACGAACCAAGCGAACACGAGGTGCGTTGATCGTAACTACAACCCCTATTCGAATCGATTCTCACGTGCAGTCACTAGAGTATCGCGGTCCGCGTCGGTACTTTTAGGTGTTCGAAATAATCGGTTTGAATTGCGATGTAGTCGTTTACTCTGTTATCAATAAAATGTTTATTTAAAAAATTAAATTTTTATCACGTATAAAAAAACTGTCAGCTAGTTAGGTGATTGCGGAAAAAAATGAGAGTGCACGGTGGGAAAGTGTTCTATAATAAAATGTGAATTATCGATCGATCCTCTCATAGTGCATAGCTCCGCGATCTCTCGACCTGATCGACACTTCTCGTCGGAACTTCGTAAAACAAAGTCCAATTTTTACTCGCTGTTAAAATTCGTTATTTATTTATTTATTTTTTTGCTAACGGCCCGTGGCGAAAGCAGTTTTGAAAAATGTGGTGTTACGGAATTTTGTGGATCGGCTCGCTGATGTACTTATCCATCGTATCAGCCGACAGAAATCTTATCATAACGAAGATGATCGGTAATGCATCGTGGATATCGAAAAAAAATTTTGAAACTACGATCAAAGTTTCCTTCAATGTTGCCAGGTGTGCCAACATTTTTATTTCCGGCAAGTTTATTGATATTTTTATAAAACCATAGATATACTATTCGTAAACGGATATCCTGGAGTCTATCAACTTTCGAAGAATTTTTTTGAGTCGATGTCAAGCGATAATTGAATAATTTGAATTTTTTTTTAATACACGTGGTATACTTTCTAAACGATAAACATTTTTTTTTTTTCTCAACAACGAGAAAAAAAATTAATAAATTTGAAACTGTCGTAGAAAAAAGAGACCCCAAGATGTCTTTTAGGGAAAGTGAGGGTAAAAAAATTGATTTTTTGCTGCATTGTGTTATTAGGAAAATCATTGGGTACTGAAAATCTTTTTAACACGTTCGTGCGTATTTATCGATACGAGTACACCGTCAACCGCAGGATATACGGTTGCAATGGTTATTTCATGATCTCGACGTCAGCGAGGAAACTAGTAGCCGCGATGGGCAGGCGAGTCGATGACTTGATAAACGATAAAATTTTGTAAGAAATTTGTTTGAAAAAACGTTCAGTTACTGATTCGTTTGTTCAGCGTCCCAACGAAGATCTCGACGACGGAACTTTTGGTTGTTGTCGATGACGATGTTGAAGAGTCAACGGGACTCTTCAATATATCGATGTACGAGAACGCCAACGTCAATATTGCAGCGCGTAATGGCCTCTGGACACTTTCGGAAAATTTTTTGGATCCGCGAGTATTCAAAAAGGTTTCGCGGTGAGAAAAAAAAATCTACACGTAAATAATGAAATCTCTGTGTATGTGTTACGTCGTGAATCACGATTTTACCTGAAGCTTCATCTCGATCAAGGAATTAAATCCATTTACTCGTTATCGAAGCGTTTGTGATTCGCGAATGCCCCGTATTGAGACTAACCTCGCGGAAAATTGCTCGGGAAGGTGCCAAAGTACATTCGGGAAAGTTAACGAAATCAACGGAAAAGATTTTTAAAAACCCGAAAGTAGATGCGGGGACGCAGCTGGACGCACGGGGGTTGCGCGTCCAACCCGGGAAACGATGATTGTTACGGAAATCTTGAAGAAAAAACCGCGCGCTATAATAAATACTGCGACTGCAATAATTGCTAGAAATGCTATACAAAGATAATGAGAGAAACCACACATATTCGGCTTTTCAAAGTCAATAATAATTATAATATTCCAGACACCACGACATGATACATAAACAAGGAATCGTGGATCTTCAGGGTCGAAATTTGCAAGTCGCAGCATTTTACCTTCCGCCATTTTGCTATCTACGGACAACTGTTAATAGAACTTTCAAGGGCATCGAAGGAGAATTCTTTACCGCTGAAAATCGTAAAAAAAAAAAAAAAACTTTCTCTCTGTGAGAGTGTGAAAACAGAAGTTTAATCGTGTTGAACATATTTTAAAAAATGCGACATAATTATCGGCAGGAACGGAGGTCGATGGAATAGAGATGAATCTATTTAAACTGATCGCTAACCGTCTGAATTTTACGTGGACCATCCGAAAGCCGAACCACTTTTACCGGTTAGTGATTCATCGCGTCTCAGCCTTCGTAAGGGTCTTTTTTCCTTCCTATACACACGTCGATATTTCAGATACGGAAGGCAAAACGGCTCGACTTGGAACGGCGGAATGATCGGTCAACTCTTCCGCAAGGAAGTTGACATGGCGTTCACCGGTATATGGATGACGTTACCGCAATCACATTTCATCAATACGACGAAACCTTGGACCCTGTCGCACATACATTTTTTAGTTCCAAGGCCCAAGCCGTATCCCAGCTTCTGGGCGCTCACTAGACCGCTGTCGGCGGAAGTTTGGTATGCCGTTCTCGGCATCGTTATCCTTCAAAGTCTCTTCGTCTACGCTACGGCTTGGACCGACAGTCGAACTCCGAAGAGTAATTGAAAAATATCTAACCTATTGAATAATCAATTTTTTTTGTACTCGTAATCGTTGATTATTTAGTTTAAAAAATCATTTCTATTCAACATTTTCGTTTTTTTTTTTTTTCAATAAATTAATTTTTCGAACATTACCTCAAAATTATCATTCAGTTTCAAATTATTTTCGAATTAATGATTAAGAGAAATATTTTTTTTTTTCACGATGCCCCATGCATTTTTCACGGCGTTATTGAATGATTATGCAGGATTTCGCAGCTTTACAATAGCATGGACGGAAATGATGGGACGTTTGCTGGGCACGTGCGCGCCGCGAAAAATGGATGGCTTTCGACTACAATTTCAGCTGTGGCACTTCATTGGCGTTCTCATCGTTACCGCGTATTCAAGTAGTCTTGCAGCCAGTTTGGCGAGTTCGGGATGGGAGAAAAGGTGAGTCTCCGGACACTTTCACCTGCGATAACGAAATGCGCGGCTATCCTCCTGTATTCTTTATAATTTATCTTGGATTTAAATGCAAACATTAGGGGAATGAAGAAGATGTGAAGCGAAAGGATTGACTCGTTTGATCTTTTATTGTTCTGCGATTTTTATATGAAAATCGTCAATGAGCCAAATATTTTTTTTATTATCGTAGAATCGACACTCTACAGCAATTCCTTGCAGCGAATTTGTCTTGGGGCAGAGAAGGCCCCATACCAAACTTTAAATTATACTTTGACGAATCCGTAAGTGACGAAAAATGCGTAGTTTAGTCATAGAATATATAACAAGATGCTAATAATAATAATAATACGTTGATTTAAAGGATCCGTATGCAAGCCAAATTTGGAAACGTTTCCAGCACGAAGCGAGCGAAGAGGAGAAACACGAAAGGCTCGAAAGAGGAAATTACGCGGTAGTCGGTAGCATCGTTGCTTCGGTCTTCTTCCCAGAAAATCATGTTCGCAATGAAGCGTTGAGAGTACGTATTTAATCTCATTTCTTAAAAAATTTGTTGATTTATTTATTTTTTATTTATTGATTCATTTATTTTTTATTTATTGATTCATTTATTTTTTATTTATTGATTCATTTATTTTTTATTTATTGATTCATTTATTTTTTATTTATTGATTTATTGATTTTCAATTTATTCATTTATTTATTGATGTATTGATTTTCAATTTATTCATTGATTCATTGATTTATTGATTTTCAATTTATTCATTGATTCATTGATTTATTGATTTTCCATTTATTCATTGATTTATTGATTTTCAATTTATTCATTGATTTATTGATTTTCAATTTATTCATTTATTTATTGTTTTCAATTTATTGATTTAGTCATTTATTTATTGTTTTTAATTTATTCATTTAGTCATTTACTGATTTTCAATTTATTCATTTATTTATTGTTTCTCTACAACACATAACCGTAACACGTGAAATCGTCTAAAAGGGCCTCAGGCTAATGAAGCAACAGCTCGGCGAATTTTACTCGACGTTCGGGGTCCAACCTTGGCTTTTGGAACCCGTGGATACGGTAAGATTCCCCACCGCTATGGTTCGACCGAATCCTCTCTCGAGAGTATCATAAAAACGAAATAAACTTTCTATTATATTAAAATAAAAAAAAGGTGATGCTCTGGCTCCGGGAGTCTGGTTTAGTGACGTACCATATCCACGACGTGCTTCACAGACTCACGGGAAGCGCTCTCCGCGATGTTCTCATCGAACACGACGGCAACGAGGAAGGTGCGAGACCACTACAACTTATACCACTCGCCGCAGGATTTTCTCTTTATTTCCTCGGCCTGGTAGTTTCCACGATTGTCTTTTACTTTGAACTCAAATCCGTAAGCGGAAAAAAATCAATTCGCGAGGTACTTATTAAAATACGGCGCAATCGTGAAATTTATCTTCGCACCGCGGAGCTCAGGAAAAATCGTCGAAACTCAATCGTCAAGGAGTGGAGACGCAAAAAATTTCCATTTGTCTTTCGAAAAACTAATCCTTCGGTAAAAAATACTAAAGTATCGATTTGTACGCTAAAAAATAAAATTCTTCACGTTAAGTTCAAGTCGCCGGAAAATACGATTAAACGACTCCCCGTTGATGAAAATCATACGAATCATACGAAATTATGGAGCGAGTCGAATGTTTAGATTTCTTCTATACAACTTGTACCTGAAATGTTTAGAAATTTTATTGGAATTCGGAGTTTGAACGCGCGCGTGTCGACTCAACGTCCGAATTGTGACGAACAAACATACGTATCAATTCGTCGTTGTGAATTGTAGGTATAGATGGTATCTTTGTAAATAAAGGTATACTATACCCAGTAGAAATTTACCGCTTGGATATATTCACGATGTTATGATTATGTTTCACGTTCGTTCGTCCCACTAATTGCCCCCTGCGTACGAAGGGAGGAACCGACCTTGTCGCCTGCGTCGAAGCGAAACCGTCGCGTTTAATCCACAGTCCATCCCGGTCTCGTGTCCCCCAATTGGATCATCCGGTCTGTTGGGTCGTTCGACGACTATTTCTCACGCCGTTCCATCGTTCGTCCGCAAAGTTAAAATGTATTCTTCAATCTAATCTCGTGAGCAATTGTCTCCACAAAATAGACGGCAATCAGCGAAAGAAACAAAAAAAAAAAAAACTGCTAATGGTCTATAGCATTTTTCTTTCTCCCGACCTTCTGAACTTCTCCGCCGCGGTAGCGATGATGTGGAGAAACGAAAATGCTGAGTCAAGGTGGGAGGCATTGACGATAAAAAAAAAAAGTTTGATGCAAAATAATAGATAAAAAGCTGTGGATTGAGACGCGTGTTAAATGTCCCATATCGAGCGAAAGATTTGATAAGATAGAAAATTTCGATAACTCGGCTAGTCTAACGATGAGCGATGGGCTATTATCGGGCCAATTTTTTTTTTTTTTTTTTTTTTTTCTATAAACATAATAATCTACTATTCGAAATATTCAACAATTTACCAAAGTTTATTTCTATTTTTATTTTTTTTTTTTAATCGATATATTTTTTCGAATAAAATTTCTTTTGGCTTAAGAACCTTTCGACGATTAATGAAAGTCGAAAGTTTTGGAATTTGAATAATATTTTATTGGTCCGGCGAAAGAGAACGCGGATTTCGAGAAGCGGCAGATGGTGGAACGATATATGGAGGAAAACTGGGAGCAGCAAACTCACCAGAATCCGAAACATTATACAAGAACCCTCTCCCAACGTAACCGTTAATAGAAGAGACCAATGCGTCACTACTCATCTAAGTATGAGCGAAGCCAACGTTACGTATACTTAGTCGTGTTCAATAGATGCTGAAAAGAATTTCAAGGCGTATGTGTTTCGTGTAAATCAACGCTAAGCGTATATAAGACACATTGCCATCGATTGTCCAGCGCTACAGAAAGCTTCAAACTTCCGTCTGACCTCAGGATAAATTTTGTCGTATAGATGTTTTTTTTCAACAGTTTTATGAGTTTTGCATGCATTGTTTCGCGTACTGTACCTCCTGAGGTCAGACGGAAGTATGAAGTTTTAGCGCGCTTTCTGTAGCGCCGGTCGTACGTCTCAGTGAGGAACAAATGCACGATAAACTCATAAAACTGTCGAAAAAAACCCATCTAAACGACAAAATTTAACGGCACTATTAACGTATCATTGTAGGTATGTGATAATGTATGTAAAACTACAGTAATAGTATTTAGAGACTTCTAATTGTTTAAATTATACGGAGGTTATTCTTTCTCGAATGTGGGCGCGAAGCGAGTTACGCATTTGCGAAGTCACCATATTCTCTGCTTCTTCATATATTAAATACACATTCTGTAATGTACATTAATCTTAATATTAATTTGGAAAAAAAATTATTATTCCCCGTTCCCTTCGTATTAAAAAAAAAAAATAATAAAAAAAAAAATTGTTATTATTGTCATTACCGCTATTATTGTTATTATTGTTGTTACGATTATTATTATTATTATTATTTAAAAATTTCATAAATGTTCGACTTCATGAGCACCGGAACTATTCTTGACACTGACAACTGATTTACCGATAGTACTGTCCTTGCGATGTTAATGTCGATCTAACGTTGGCATTAGGACCGGCAGCGAGGACATCCTACGCCGAGCTCGCCAACGCACGAACGATATTATTAGAGTCGATAAAACTTACATCACGCTATATTGCGATAAAATTAATCAATATCTATTCCCCTGGTGCCACGAACGTGAGAAACAGCTGAGATGATATACATACAACGTGGCGCATTATCGAAAAGCTTTACTCGCGTTTCGTTTCAGCAAACAGCGCAAAGATTGATTGACAAACATCTCGAACACTGACTCGCTAAAGTTTCTTGGACACGGAACATCGCGGCGCGCTATAGAGCGCGGGAGCCGTATGGAAAGGCCTCAGTCGCGATTCGGTCGTCGCGCTGTGCATACGGGGCGTCTGTGAAATACGGTTTTTTTTTGTCGACGAACTAAGGATTAACCAGTTAATTTAAAAATCCTTCTGTTCGTTATTTTACGTGAATCATGACAGTTTCAATGCGTACCGATAGTAAGTATTTTTTCGCATCGATTTATTGTCGAAAAAAATGAATTATTACAAGAAAAAAGTGTGTTACTTAAATAATCGACTCATCGATGTAAAAATGATTGAGGAGGCAAACCGGATATTCAAAACAGTCGGCCAACTTTTTTTTTACGCGTCCGCGACCTTCGTTTCGAATTTGTGTCTCAACTCCAACGTGATATTAACTTCAAACATAAGTTACGAACATCAGTACGAAATTTGTGATTTCGATAAATTTGGTGATTCGAAAATTATATAAAAAATGTGTTTATCTTAATTTACGATAAATTAACGAACTTTCGATAATGAGTGACCTTCGTGAATATATTAAATAATCTGCGAGTAATTAAACGCAAGAAAATGATGAAATACATCAATTCGCGATTGATAGCTTGAAGTTCGAAACGTGACTAAGTAATACAACGATCTACTCGACGAGTAAAGACTACTGATGCCTGAAATTAAAGCGGATATCTATCCTACGAACATCTACTCGTAGGGTTTTCAATAAAACATGAGAGACAAGAATTGCGAAACTTCCCGATCGATCGAAATTGAAAATATTTTTTTTCATCCCGACGAACACAATACGCTTGCGAAACTTTTCTTTTTTACGCGTCGTTAAGTTTTGATACTGCGATACAATAATTGCAGTAATTTGTCGTAATGAGTATCCGCACCCGCGCAATAATCGAGAACGTTACACGCGTAAACTATTGTATTATATGGTTAACAATGATGCGACGCCGAGCTTCTGCTTTATTGCAATAAAGTTTATTAATATCTATTCTTCTGACGCCGCGAACAAGAGAAACAGCGGAGATGATATACATTCAACGTGGCAAATTATCGAAAAGCTTTACTCGCGTGTCGGTTGAGGTAACAGCGCAAAGATTGATTGACAAACATCTCGAACACTGACTTGCGAAAATGTCTCCTATACGAACGATATGACTGTGCACGCATATCCGGTGCACGCAAAGGCTTCGCGAACAAATTACCGTTCGGGTAATGAACGAGTTGTGCGATCGTAAAATTCTAATCGCACCTTAAATTTAAAAAAAAAATTTCCCTTTTCGAATAATTCGAACGGATATTTACAAAAAAATTTGATAACTATATAAATTATACGAAAAAACGGTGCTTCCTTTACTCGACGGCGATAACGGTAAATTGCGAGTTAAGAACATAAGGTATAATTTGAGGGAACTTCGTGACTTGTCGGAACGTAAATATGAAGTTCCTTCTTGCGTAACTTTAGAGACACTTGTAACGGTCCCATATTATGTATATTTTATATTTTATTTTTTTTATTTGCATTATTATTTTTCACATCGCTTGCATCTATATCTCTTTCTGAGAATAGATGCTGTTATCCGTCAGCATCTTTCACGTGAGAGCGACAATAGGAACGGTGTCTCACGGCAACGGTCGCGCGAAAAAAAAAAAAAGCTTTTAAACTGTAGACAAAGGTCTTTAAATAAAAGAACAACGAAATTTTAATTATGAATTGTAAATATCGTTACAGCGCCGTCCCCGTCTGCATTGAGAAATAAACAGAAGCACATTGACGATGGTAAGTAATAGTTGAAAAAAAAAAAAAAAAAAAAAATCAAACGAAAGATGCAAATTAAATTTACCCGTCGCTTTATCATTGTTTTATCGGCGTTCAGCTCTTCAATGAGAATATAATTTTACTAATTTTTGCCGATAAAAAAAAAATAAGAAGCAATGTGCAAATTTAATACGCAATCGTTTTGTTGACTCGATGTAATCTCCAATATGGCCGACAAAAATTGCAAAGACTAAAAAAAAATGCATTGCAGACATTTTTGGCTAAATTCAAAATATTTTTTGCAACAATTCTAAAAATTAACGACTCGATATATTTCGCTAAAATTTAAAAGAAATGGCAATATTTGTATGAACTATACGCTTAGTAATTCACAATTTGGTCGATTCAAAAAACTGACAACAATTTTTTTTTTTTTTTTTTCAAAAAATTCGATAACACATGAAATTTTTACGATTCGATCGATTTTTTCCTACAGAGGTTTTAATTTTTCGACACTGTTAGAGACACAAATACATAGGTCCAGAAATTTTTCTCTAAATATGATTTTTCCACGTTTCGAAATATTCCAAAAATATTTTAATTTTATTTATTTTTTCCCCACAAAATGAAATAGCAGTTGTTGGATATTAGTCTCGATTACTCCATATTGATATTAAATGCATAATTGCAACATATATATTATAGTGCAAACGGGATCGGTCGACGAGCATTTCGATATGCTGTTTAAGGACAGAGGAGTCATAGATCCGGAACCATCGGAAATCGAATTGAAAGATTTGCCGGAATGGTATGACGACAAGTTATTCCGAGCGTAAGTAGGTATAAACAATTGACCGAAGCATATATTTACATATCATATTGTATATATCTCAATATATTCCGAAGATATTAAATAAAAAATGCGAATTGTGATAACCATACATGAGATGTGTAATGTATAATTTTTAACGTCACAGAGGTCAAAACTATTATCAAAGGAATATGTTATCTATGGGACTCGTTGGAATGATCGGTCTATTGGCCGTTATCGTAATTCCCAGCATCCTGAAGGTACGAGAGAACATATCTTTCATCGTTTGAATTTACAAATGCGTGTCGTTAATTGCGAGAAATAATAGCATTAAAAAAATGTATATTGTATACATGTATATATATATATATCTATCGTCTGTACTTAATTTTCCAATGTCCCGTTAATAATTATACGATCCGTTTGTCACGCAGGTGTTGGTCTACACGAAACAAAGTGGTACAGTCTGTACGGCGTTCAAGAGATACTTGGAAACTGTGATCCATATCCATACGCTTTACACCACAGACATCAAATCTAAAGACTCCGAGTAAGTCAATCCGACAATTATACACATTGCATTACAACGCAATAAACTTTTCAAGGCTCTTGACTAATCACTTTTTTTTTTTGGTTTGTAATTATTTCATCGCAATTTTATAAACGTCAAGTTGGTGGAAAACTATAAATACGATTCGTTGGAAGCACTCGACGAGCAGCCGAAGATCCAACAAATCTGGAAATGGTGCGGTAACACAGCGCGATATGGCGTTAACGCAGTTTGGATTTATCGGTTACGCTTTTCTACAACCGAAAAAATTGTCTCTGACGAACGAGCCGAAGGAACGCGAAGGTTTGAATCACTTTTGGCGCATTGTCGGCTACTGCTTGGGCATTTCCGACAGAATGAATTTATGCCGGAAAAATGAGGCGGAAACCACCGAGTTGTGCGGTCGACTCATGAATGAGGTTTTTGCTAAACACATGAAGGACAGTCCGGCGAACTTTGAGCACATGGCTTCGTTACTCATCGACGGTTTGTGGAGCATCGATTTTACCCTCGATAACGATGCTTTCATGTACTTGTGGTACGACTTGTCCGGAGTCAAATGTAAGTCAACGACTCTTTGATCGTTAAAATCGTTTTTTTTTTTTTTTTTTTTACATTTTAGTCATTTTATTCATTTGCAGATGGCAAACGTTTAAGTATCTACAGCTGGTTAAACATGAAGTACCGCGAAACTGTATTGTTTTTTATGAGTATGTATCAAGAATTTTGTTAAATTTTTTGTCGAAAACACAATTTTTTTTCATTTTTTTTTTTTTTTTTCAATTTTTTTTTGCCAAAGTAATATCTCATTTATCATTTTGAAAAAAAGAGACGAGTGGAAATTCTGACGTGAAAATTCTGCTCAAAATATTATTTAGTTGCGATATCTGTGGCCAATTCTGCAATATCATTCTTAAAATGGTTTTTTTTCTTTTTAGGAGTTCCAATAGTCGGACATTTCGTAAGAACCGGATTTAACCAGTTTCTCAAGTGCAGCTACTGGATGGCTAGAAATTATCCTGTTGTCGCGTGGATGAGATTCGGCAAGTCTCACGCGACGATAAATCTGTACCCGTCGTTGACGAAACATTAACGACAAAAAACCCTGAAAAATTGGAATTTTAACATCGCGATCGATTGTGCTTATCGCAAAAAACTTTTTCTACGCGACATCGGACCTTCGTAATATTTTTTTCAATTTTTTAAAATTCCTCGAACAGCGAAGAAATTCGCAAATTTTCAGGGTATTCGATGTTAGACCCAAAAAAAAAAGTAAATTACCGTTAAAAGATTCAGAACAGTATTTTTCTGATATTAACGAACAGACAAAGACACGATGAGTTTAATGCGTCACGAAATTGTACTTAATATTTTTTTTAAATAATTTCACGATAGGATTATATATCCATAAATTTCGCACCAAAAAGGGGATTCGGAATGAAAACTACGGAAATTGGAAGTAAAGATCGTTCCACACATTTTAAAGAAGATATTGGGAGAAATTGGAAGGCGCGACGATATTTCGTAAAAAACCACATTGTCTTCTATTTTTATTGTGAAAACACCGGGCAAAGGGTAATAATCATTTGTATACATTTTTTAAAAATAAATAAAAATACTTTTTACATAAATCACTGTTTACGTTTTTAATACTTTCTCCCAAAATAAAAATCAAAAATTAAAAAAAAAAAAAAATCAAGCGTATTATTTCTTCAATCTAAAAAATTAAACAATTTCGATTAAAAAATCATTTTTTAAAATTTCTAAAGAAAAATTCTTTTATCGGCATTGTACATACCAACTGTCGAGCGAACTTCGACCGAATCAAAATTTTCTACACGAGAGTCAAATGACCGACGAGAGGCCACAAGCGTATGTAGAATTCTTCCTTATCTCCCAACTAATCGAAGCGTCGCCGGCACCGAAAGCAATCGCGTTTGTCAGAGGCCGCCACAATAATCGCAGCTGACAAATTTCCGAGGACAATAGCCGCACATAAATCGTGGAAAAATTTTATGAAAGAATCTCAACAATGAGAAAGAATCGCGTGTAGTCTTTATTTATTTTTATTTTTTTTGCCGTAAGCGTTTTTTTTCTCTCTCGCGGTATTTACGAGTTAATCAATTCGACGATACAAAAAAAACGCTTTTTCTTTGTTTACATTTGAATTTCTTTTGTCGAATCGTATAAATAGATATGTTTTTTTTTTTTTTTTTTTTTTTTTTTTTTTTTTAATGAAATATTTTTAATGGAATCGAGTGAAATCAATAGGGATTTGTATTAATATTAATAAGATATAAACTATTGACAGAAGTCATCGAGCGATAGCAGTGAACTCGAAATAACGAGTGTCTACCGCACGAACGGTTTACAGCACAATATAGTATGACGAGATTCATCGACGTGTCCGTATTCCCCCTTCGACGATGCATATAACTACGTAGTTTTTACGAACAATATATAAACTTGTTTCCCCCGATCGCGTCCGACGACACACGTCGATGTGTATATTGTATACACGAACGAATATCCAAGCCTCCGTGCGGAGGCATATAGCATTGGAGTGTGTACTCTACGAGCGATCGATAGAGTCCCTTCCCCCTTAATCTCGAGCCCGAATGAGAACCGCACGTTCCCGCTAGCCGACGTGCTCACGGGCGGATCGTTCGAGTACGTAAAAAAAAAAAGAAAGAAAGAAAAAAAAAAAAAAGAACCATTTTCATTACTATCACGTCTAACGTCGGTGACAAATTGAATTGAAAAATATATTCAACAGATCTACGAGTACTTCGAATGAAATTTTTCTGTCAATCGATTTCATATTTTCTTTTTCTATTTTCGAACGAAGAATATTGACTATCGAAAGAAAATAAAAATATGACGTTTTTTACGCAACTTTGAGTAAATTTTTTTTTTTTTTTTTTTTTATATAAAATGTTATTTTTTTTTGGAGTCAATTATTGTTATACCTTCATCAACATTGATATAAAAAATGGCAAAGTCCCGTGTAGTGTGAAATTATCACAAAATAGTGTCTGTATTATACAGAGATCGAGGCATCGGTGTTCGAAGTGTATAACAGATTTAATCGATTCTTAACCATTGCTTTGTTACACTTTTTAGTTTTTTCGTTTTTTGGTACAGTTTTTTTAGTTTTAGATAATGGAAGTCTCGTAAATTTTAATTACGCACTTTGGGGAATCTTTTTGATATCGAATTTATTCGTTCGCGATTGCTCTGCAGCGCGTTGTGGCCATTGGTGTGGCGGAGAGAGCCCTCCAACAGTGGTTTCCATCTCGCGTGATATTCTCGCACGGACATCTTCGATTCTCGAGTTGGTTACGGGAGAGAACGAGAGGAACACGAGGGGGACACACGAGGAAGGAGGCCTTGCGTGCGAATCGCTCGTCCCCGGCCTCGCGCTACCGTATACGTACGTATATCTACATCTATATCTATATATATACATGTATACATAATGCGTGTACGTTAATGTGCGTATATTACCTCTACACACGTATTCGTAACTTATATCCTCGCGTACATTGCCGCTATACATATCGCAAACCCACGTACGTATAGATTTACGCTTGAAATGCTCGCGCGCACGCATACGCCGATGGGAAGGTGCAGGTGCGAGCGACGAGCGTGTATGACATAGCGTGATGACGGTGTGACCAACAAAGCGGTATGGCTGCGAACGCGAATAAGAAAACTTACAGCACACTCTATGTCCGCTTTCGGTACGTCGGTTTCTACTGCTCGTCGTGTGCTCGGGATGAAACCAACGAAATTCACGAGTGAAATTAAACGTAAGGGCATTTGCATGAACGCGATAACGAGATAACGAGAGTTTTCGATATAAAACGTCAATAAGATCGACGATGTCTACGCAAAGGTGAATTAATTCATATCGCGATTACAGAGATAAACAAAAGATCCGAAATTTCATGAAACAACAAAAGCGTAAATTAATTACGATTTTTCTTAACCGCCATATCACGATCTTCGTAAAATTTATTCATAGTACTTTTTTTTTTTTTTTTTTTTTTTCTGTGGAATTGTAAATTATTGCGGAATTTTTCTGACAACGATTACGATAAATTGATGACTATTCAGTGACAATGCCACTTAAACGGTACTTGCGTTCGTTATTATTAATTTTTTTTTTCATTTTTTTCTCCACTATGTTGTAACACGATCTCTCGTAGCAATCAACACTGAATTACAATGACTTAGAATCGATTCGTTATCTGTGAATTAATTTTTTTCGCTTTACTTAACCCCGGAAGATCACATACTTTATTACAGCTGTGCAACATTTTTTGATTATTTTAGGAATACTTTGTCGAAAAATCAATATTTTTATCCGGCGTGTTTTTCGCGAAATCGAGTCGATAAGATCGAAAAAAGTTATTATTAAGGTTTCACATTGATATCCGTAACGAAATAGAGAAAAAAAATCGGTTATATCGACGAAATCGACGTTTGCGAATAACGAAGTAAATAATTAATCGATTAAAGGAAATTATTGTCATAGTAAAATAAGAAATAATCAATTTAACTAACAGTTAGACACAGACGCCATCTATTTTTTCCTTAAAAAATTGTTTTCCAAACAAATCGCCCGAGTGCTCTTCGTGATTTTTTTTTTCCGCGCGCAATGCAATATCCTAACGATTATAGTTTCCAGAAGCAAAATACTTCGCGTTCATCGGCGTCGTGGGTCCTGCGCCTTCGATCTAATCTACAATTATCGTTTATTATTATCGATAATACTCCGCGATCGATCGTTAGTTAAATTTAACGTACGTTTATCGTAAACATCGACGTTATACAAAACGAGAGTCGGCATGCAGTTCGTAGCGTTCTCGCTCTTGGCTCATCGTTTCCTTTCCTGTTCTCTTCTCTCGGACCCGCGCGCGCGCCCGCTTTCCCCTCCTTTACCCCCCTCCCCCTCACCCGTCTCCCTCATGCCAGTCTCGTTTTCTTCGTCATCGTTCGCCTCTCTCCTTATTCTCTCCTCCTCTGTTTCTCTCGCTTTCGCGTTTATATATCGTCCCGTGAATTTATCTCGCTCTTTCGATCTCGTGTCGGGTCATACAGCACAAAATGCGAGAAGAAGAACCCCCGAGACGAGAGGACGAGAAAGGCGCAAAAGGCGCGGCATGAGACAGAGAGTTTTACCCATACACCGGCACATTGCCGCTCGCGGCGGCGGGTACAAAACGAGAGAGTGAGAAAACTCGCCCGCCCCGCACACGCGGTGAAATTTTACTCGTTGCGCGCGCTACGCGGCGCGCACACGGCCGGCAAGAGACTTCGTCGTCGGTTCTCGTTGTCGTTTCGTTTCGTTGTAGAAAGGGCGACGGTGAGGGGAGGATTGCGAGTTCTTTCTCTCATTCTCTCTCTCTATCTCTCGGACCCTTTTTTTTTTCTATCTCTTTCTCCACTATACTCCGCGAGGTTCTCTCATTGCCGTATAGCCTGCTGCTGCCGCGGTGATGCTTCGGCTGCTGGTGTATACCGCTGGCCGGGCATCCCGGACCGTACACTACGACGACTACGGGACGCGAAGGGAAGAGGCGGCGTGGACGTCCGCACGAGAAATCGAGAGACGAGACGCGACAGCCAAAGACTCCGAGTTTATACATTCGTTCTCTTGTGACTTTTGCGAAGACGTTGGGAAATTCGAAATTGGAAAAAAATTCGTTGTCGATTAATGAACCATTCGTCGTGACGGCCGTATCGCGAATTTTCGGTAATAAACGGTTCGATGATTTTGATGAAATAAATTAATTAAAGTATAAATTATATATGTTTCGAGAAAAAGTTATATTTTATATATATCCAATTAAAGTATATATTCAATTTTCACGAAGAATCGCAAGGGGGGGAGGGGGGGGGGGATGGAGCTGCGCACGTAAGCGTTCGGAGTAATTCAGCGTGAGCAGAATTGCCAACAGCAGCAGCAGCGTCGCTGCATCGCATAGAATTGCATCCGCCAATGCAATGGCTCGTGCCGAGATGGATAGATAGATAGACAGACAGACAGACAGACATGAGGATTGATGACGTAAGCAATGCGATAACCGGAAGAGGAAATGACAATATAAATCCTAATTGAGAAGTGACTCTCGATCGATTGTGTTACGAGATTCATAAAATGATCGATAATTTCTTCAATGCCGTAAGATTGTCCCAAGAAAAAAAGACCGGAAGAATGATTATTTCTCGCGATTCCTTCCATCGCGATAACTTTTTTTTTGTTGTTATTATCATTCAAAGATTTTATCGAAAAAATTTATATTTTTTTCAAGAACTTCACTGGAATATTCAACAAGCCGTATAAACACCAAGGATTTCAATGCACAGACGAAATTTCAATCTAAGATTCTTCGAAAATTAAAGAAGAACAAGAAGTTCGGAAACTTTTTAACTCGACTCAGCCGAGCATTGGATAATATAGTAGCCACTTGAAGAAGTAATTCTTATTTCCATTCGATGTTTTTTTTCAGCCTGAAACACTCTACAACTGCGCCACATCATCCCTTTTTCCTCCCCTTTCATTTCTCCATTTTCCTTTCTTATATTTTACTTCGATTTCCTTTCCTCTACAATTTTGACAAAGACGCGAAATCAAAAATATGTGTAATTTTCTCGGGTTTAATGACCACGAAAAATAATTAAGCGGATCGTTTTTCCTAATTAAACGCTTTGCCTTAAAATTACCGCTCTCCGGTGACACTAAACGATTTTCGAGAGATTTCGGGGTTCTCGGGGTCGAATCGAACGTTACTTTGTCGTTCAAACTGTTCGGATAGTTCTATCCGAAGTTCTCGAGTACACGAAATCAATTTCCGGACACAAAAGATCTTTGCATGTAAACGAGAATAGTGGTTCTCTCCGAGCGCGTATATCGCGCATATCCACTCTCGGACAACGACGTTACGATATATATCTCTCGGTTCTTTCCTTCTCACTCCGCCCTCCTGCCGATCTTCCACGCCATCGCCGCGGCCTCTGGCAAACCGACGTATACCCTTTTCTGTTATTTCTGCGTTTTGTTTTTTTTTTTTTTATTCTTCACTCTGTCTCTTTCTTCTTCATTCTCTTTTCTTCGGATACGCGCGCGCGGGCGCCCGAGCTACGCGGTCGAGCGACTCCTCTGTCTCTGTTTTCTCGTCTTTTTTTTTTTTTCCTTTCTTCCCTCCTCTTCGACTCCCTTCACTCCGGTTAGAGTCGTCCGTCGGCGGATGAGAAGCCTCCGCCGACGCTCCAACGAACCAACTAACGCACGCATGCAGAAGCAACGAACTTGCCATTCTTACGATCATTCGAATATACGAGACACAACCGCGAAACAGGAAAAAATAACCTATAAATCGTCACTTTTCATCGTAATTACTTTACGATGCATTCTCTTGTATTTCCTCGAAGTGTTATCGACTAAAAGAACTGTATATTAGTTTCAAAGAGTATTTAAAAAAAAAGACATCAATAATAGACACAGAATTTCCGACGATTCGTAATGTCGTTTTTATTGGATTTCAAAGGATTGATCCTATAAACGACCCGATGAACCATATAAAAATGTATACGATACATGCAACGAATTAATAGATATTTTTGTAAATATACCGTAAAAAATAAATTGGATTATTTCAAAGATCGCAATTACAAAAAACGATTTCATCGCGCGATTCAAAGGGGATGAACGATATCGGAGCTTTTGATAATGAATCATTCGATTATAAGCGTTGCGCCATTGACGAATCCGGTGAAAAATCAATTCAGCTACATAAATCAATAACTTATATTCGTGACAAACGAATCTCCATCGGTATCGGATCGTAAAAGCGAAAAAAAAAAAAAAAAAAAAAAAAAAAAATTATAACGGAGTGCAGCTGAAACACCGTTGTAACCGTATTTCGAGATGGAGAGAGTTATTAGTGTATATACAGTAAAGTGCAAAAGCCAACGCTCGTTGTAACAGTCGAGGGAGCCGTACAACCACTGCCATTCACGACTTATGATTATTTCATGAATGGCGTCGGTACAGCTTGGCTCATGGCTAACTCTTTAACTCTCTGTGCTTTGCCGCCCATTGTATCCACGAGAGGATTAAATTAACTTAAATTTCAAAATTAACACTCTCAAAAAAAAAAAAAAAAAAAGAAAAAAAAAACAAAAGAGTCGTTAAATAATTTTTAACTTTTGACGCCCGAGCTTTCGGGCTTTCGTGCAATTTGTTAAAAAGTTTAATCCTTGAAATTCGTACAATTTTTACGAAAATACATTTTACTCTCGTATTATAAATATGAGATGGAAATTTGTAAGGTTAAGTTTCTCTGCCTCGTCGATTACGAGAAAAATCGACTTTACCGATCGCATTCCAAATTCCACAAAAACTTTGCGTCAAGAAAGATTCCCGAATCTTGAAATTTTCGTTAAAGTGTCGCGAAACCTTCTTTTCTTGAATGATAAATAAGAATTGAAAGGGGGATAGAAAAAGATTCAACGTGTCGATGAATTCGTATCGGTGGAAAATCGAAGCCCGTGCGGCTTTGGTAACGTTCTTCGCTCCTATAATCTCTCTCCGTCCCTGCACGCTCCGTTCTCGTACATACAATGCATATATATATCTATCTCTCGTTTTACTGTCGGGAAGGACGACGCTTCTCTCGGTGTGCGCGGTTTGGGTTCCCCTTCGCGCCGGTTGCTTCGACGCCCGCTCTCCTACTGCGACCGCGTCGCCTTTGCCTCCCTTCGTTCCCTCGTTCGCTTATACATCTCTTCTCATCTCTATCTATCTTTCATTCGCAAATATACGGTCCCATCACGCTCGCTCTCTTCTCGTAGCTCGCGCACACGCAGGAGCGGCAGCAGCGAGCGAGCGAACGAGCTACGAGTAGCAGCGGCAGCAGCAGGTAACGCGGCATCCATTGTAAATCGTCGTCGTCGCGTTCCTCGAGCTGCTCCGCTGGCTTCGAGCTCTTCGAGAGATCGAGCGAACGAACGAACGCGCTATATGCGCGCGTTGCACTCGCAGCGAGAACGTATCCGTCGAGAAAGAGAAATAGCAGTCGCTGGATTATTCAACGCACAGACTACGAAGCGCCAATGCGAGAAGTACACGGGAGATTGAAAAAAAAATGTAATTCGATAGGTCGAAGAAAAACAAAATTTCGATCGAATAATGCCGATGGATCGAAATGTATGAATTTTTATTATTATTATTATTTTTTTTTTTTCGAACGTTATTATAACACAATTTATCGTGGGATAAGAGCGGAAAAGTCCAGTGACCCACTGCCTTGGAGAGGGAACGGAGTTCTATCCTATAGTACCACGCGGCATCGATCTCTGGTGCTCGACGCGTTTATGCTACTACTCTCTCCACACGGTTATACAGCTTTACGTACGTTATGGTCGTATAGGTTCTGACGAAAGCGTGTATTAAACAGGGAATTAGAAGGAGACAGCGGTAGGGGAGTGAAATCCACCCTCGTCTAGTTTCACTATAGTTTGGTATACACGTACGTGTGTTTCGTTTAATGGGAGGTCGATGTACCAGTTGATGATCGAGTACCAGAAATTGACGAAGAATCGATGAAAATACTCGCTTGCGCGGATAACGTCCCTTTGTCTGTTTATTAATTTACTTCGCGTGCGATAAGAATGTTGTGTCTGAACTTCGATAATATATTTTGATTAGTTGAACTTGAAACTCGAATGATCATTTGGTTTGTAATTTTCCGGTATCGTTTTAATTGTAACAAAAAGTATATCAGTCGGAATACGAAAAGAGTACGAGGAATTTTTAATACGAGGTACGAAGACGATGTTATCGATAATTTAGGTAATTGCTATAAAAGCATTGAATTAATTTATTTCGATTAAAGTCGGAATTCTTGTATTTTAACTTTAACTCAGTTTAATCATCGTTATGGAAGAATACATTCTTAAAACTTTTGTTTTTTTCGATTTTTGTAAGCATTACTTATTAATATTTCCTTTGTTCGTAATCAACAGTACGCCAGTACGTGAAGAATAAAAAAATGTTACCCCTTTAATTTTCGATAAGATCGCCACGAAATTTCACGAAATTTTATTAACCCTCAAAGTATCTCGCTTTATCCTGCAAAATCGTCAATAATGAAATGGCAAACAAAAAAAACATACCTGTTATATCGTTCGAAGTTGGATTATCCATTTCCGGTTAGCAAACAATAACTCCGGGCATCTTGACACGCGATTCATCGCCGCGTATTACCATAGTATAGAAAAATCCACTATTTCATTGAAACATTGCATCGTCGAACTGTCTACTCCTCATTTCGTTATATGAACTCGACCGAAGCGCTATGAACTCTCATAATCGGCAACCCCCTCCCGCCGCCTGGTCTTTCGGTTACTCTTCTCCCAGTGCAAGGTCGAGGCGAGAAAGCGAAATCGTTCGGACACCCGTTAGGTAGTTCGCGTTCGCATCAGCAGCGGTAGAGAACATCGTTGAACAGAGAAGCAAGCGGCAGCACAGCGAGAGTCTCTGCGCGAGCGCTTTCGTAGGAGCCAGGTGGTCCGTCGGTGTAAATATCCATTATACACGTTCGTATGTGCGGTGGGTGCGCGTTGCTCCGCTACCACGCTCTCCTCTACGTACAAACCAAACGTACCCTCGGAACTTACACACGTTCGACTTCAATACTTCGTAAACCTTCGATAGTATTAGTTGCCTTCGCCGGCTGTAACATCGACGCTCGAGCCTGTCCCGGCACAAGAGAGACAACTGACACTGTCTCTCTCGCGTACTCGGCAAACGCGCACGCACACTGGCAAAGAGCCTCGGTGGCTGTGTAGCGAGCGTGCGGCGCCACCATCGCCTCTCACGGCGCCACCGGTTCATTCCGCCATCGGCGCCCGCGACGCACGGACGTGTACGCGAAATTTCTCGCGATCAAACGCTGATAAAACGTACGATTGTTATAAATAAAATAATAATAAACACACAAAGCTAAAGAACAAACGACGCGTAATAATAAAAATAACAATCGGGGACATAAATCAGTGAAGCGGACGCGAGAAGCTTGCAAAAGCCCGGATTATCTCGAGTGTCGGTGATTGGGGTTTTTTTTCTTTTTTCTTTCGTCTCGTTTCTCGCGAAATAAACGAGCGCGGTGACTCCTTACCCGTCTGTGTGCAAAACTCGCGTATCTTTACTTTTCATCGTCTTGTATTTCTTTTGTACATACACGTATATAGATAATAATTCATTTCGCGTTAATTCGAGTGACGGCTTGTAATAATTCCGTTGGTTAATGTAATTCGTAAAATGTAATAATTCTGAACAAATAATAAACACGTCAATGATGATAAAACGCGTTTTAACAGTTGAATGAAAAATCTGATATTAAAAAAAAAGAAAATGACCGGAGTTTGTGGTGAATAGTGACGCGAATTTCGTGTGTTCAAGATGACCGGAAATTGAGTTTTTTTTTTCGGTGTTAATTTATTCGTTTTTTTGGTTTTTCGATGTTCGATAATAATGGACTAAAGTTTAAAACGTGAACGTCGGATTGGGCCGTTTTCTGCTGATCCAGTGAGCTGTCCAGGTTGGGATCGAATGCTCGAGGAGTTTTAGAGACGGTGAGCATCGTTAAGGAGTGAGAGGATATTATTCGGTCGGCGGTCAATCCTCGAGGCTTCGAAACGCCTTTTCCAAAGGCGGAGAGCGCGTTCGTTTCTTCGGCTCTACGGGGATATATGGATGTACCACCCCAACCTCCCCTCTCTCTAACCCCCTCGCGCGTCTCTCTTCCCCTTTGATCTTTATACCTGCGCGTCCCAACGGTGTGGAGAGAACGCGAGTGGCGTAGTATATCTCTCCTTCTCGCTCTTCGTGTGTTCGGGCTCTCTGTGTGCCTGTGCCTGTGTGTACCGTGAGTCCGAGAGCTCACCCGCTCTACGGACGATAATAACGAGTGAGTTTGAGTTTGTGAGTGAAAAGGAGGAAGCCAGACGAGCAGCTATAAACCGTGCGGGAGAACAAAAAAATTAATCGACGCATAAGGTATTATCACAGTTTTGTCCGATCCACAGATTTATTTATTCATTTCTCTTTACCAATCTGCATTTGATTTTCGAAGTAAAATAACAAATCAAGGGTCAGTTAAGCCGATCGTAAAAAGTTTTAAAAAATTTTGACATCGGGGTCAACGGTCTAACAAAATACATATCGTCTAATTTTGAGGTTAAAAATGTCGAATATTTCGTATCGAAGTTTGAACTGAAAATAACAAGAACAAAGATTTGTTTTATTATCGTCTATAAATAGATCATCGTTTGGTTGACTCATTGTTAAAAAAAAAACGATTATAAATATAGTTTCATTGTTTTGACTGATTTAACAATGTTTAACGCGAGAACAGTGAATAAACGCGAGGGACACAGAGTAACACACGGGAGTGATGCGTCGTTTAGCGGTTAGGTAAGACGAGTCAAGTCTGGCGGCCGAGGCAACGCCGCCGCTTTATAAAACTTCGAGCGACGAATGGTCTTTGACGACTATGACTACAAGACTAATACCGAGATGTGTGTTTGCTGCTAAAAGATATCCGAGAATAAGCGTCAGTGAGCTATCCACGTTTTTTTTTATATCCGCGCTATCGACTGCGTGAGTGTGCGTGCGCGTGCGCGTTCGTGTATGTGCGCGTCAGTCTAATTGTAATCGCGAGTGTGTGCGAGTTTTGTACGCGTGCACGATTTCGCGAGCATAAACGTCCGACGTTTACCGTTAACGACCTGAATCTCGTCTCTCTATACCTCTCTCTCTTTCTCTCTCTTTCGTTCGCTCGCATAACCTCGAAGTTGGATTCTTCTTACGAGCGTTCTTGTTCATCGTTTGCCCGTGTATGACACAGCAATGACAGAAAATAATTGCAACGCGTCCGCGTGCGTGCAAAACTAAATTTTATTCATCCCAAATGGACCGAAATCATGACGTAAAAATTATTACGATCGCAGAAAAAAACATCGAAATGCAATTACGAACCCGAAAAAAATTAATTCGTTTAATTCCGATGACTTTAAAAGTTATATGCAAAATCGTCATTTTGAAAAAAATTTAAAAACGACGAAAGAATGAAGATTTAGCGAACATTGTTTTTTGTGTCGATTAAGGGGTTCGAATTTGGTTGAAATTGTTACCAGAGTACAAGATATATAACATTAGCCATTCGTCTCTGTTCGTTTCTCCATTTATATATCTAAAACTCGAAGGAGAGAAGAGCTCGTAGCTCGTTCGGCATCGCTCGTGCATGACCGGGCATATCCCCCTCGCAGTCAGAGAGCTCTCTATACGGTTCCTTTGTCGGACGATATTCCATGACGACGTGTGTTGTATGCTTATATATATGTACACATATCTATGTTTTACATGTAACACATAGTATATGCCGCGCAAGTAGGCAAGAAAGAACGAAACAAACGCTGTCTCCCTTTGTACAAGCGTCGTCGATTATAACGTGTCCGTGTGCGTTAACGTTTTGTTTGTTTTTTTTTTTTCTTGTCCTCGCTTCCCCTTGCTCTGCATTTACGGAAGTCATTGACACTTTCGAAACGCAAATTTTTTTTTTTTTTTTTTTTTTTCTTTTACAAAAATCATAGATATATCGTCAGTAAAAAAATCTCGCGACGTTTCGTATTTAACTCGACTTCGTGATTTCGCGAAGCGGCCTTGAAAACAATATTTTTTTGTTTTTTTTTTTTTTCGTTAGGGAAGCATAAATCGCCGCGATAAAATTGACCCCAGCGATATGTGACAATGAAGCGTTCGAGATATTCGTGAAATACGAGCGCCCTTTCGCTCTTATGAAAACTTTTTTACGCGACATAACCATTAAATAAAAAGCTTACCTTTCGCATCGGCGAATATCGTAAATCGTTGTACACGTGAATGAAATTTGTCAGTTCAAAGTGACAATATTGCGGGAGGGGAAAAAAAAAAAAGAGAGATTTAATGGTAGTCGTTAAATGGACTGTTATCGATGCCTTTACAACGGGGCTGAAGAATAGAGTCATAAATGATTGAAATAAACGACTATTTGCAAACAGGTATCGATTACGGTATTTTTGTACGTCTAAGACTCGATCAGCCGGTCATTTTCGATCCTTCGCCACCGATAACGCGCTTCGAACTTTGACGGAACTCAAGTTCGAGCGTTAATTCAGTGTTAATAAACTGTTATCGCGAGTTGACCTTCGTTTCGCGTTAAAAACTTATCGAACATTATATACGCGTGTTAAGTAACACTTAGGGCTTTCGAAAACGAGATGGAAAATTTTTGATCAATGATATTATTTACGAGTTGCCAAATTGACGATTTTTCACGATAAAATTGTCGATCGAGATTCGCCTTGTGAAATCGATGGTTTCCTCGTGTGCGCAACGATGCCGCGGGTCACTACGTGTGACTAATCGCGAAGACGACAGACATGGCGGACGCGCAGCCGGCAGGCAGGGCAAGCGAGTACCGGGACTGCTGCGGCAACGAGAGAGAAGGACAGAAAGCAGCAGCAGCTCTGCTGGCTGGTGCGGCTTTCCATCCTCCTCCTCCTCTCCGCCTCACCGCAGTCTCTCCACTCGCTTGTCGGAATGGCCGGGGAAACCACTGCGATCAGAGAGCTCTCTCGGCCTCCCTACTTAGAAACAACTGAGATTATACGTTTGAGTTGTTGAGCGATCCTCAATTGTTATCATTTCACCTTGTGGACGACGAAAAATTATCCTCGTTAGTAATGATAATGACCGTCAAAGGAGCCGATAGTAATTCCGGAAGGTCGTGGAAACAAAAAAATTATCACTTTTTTTTTTTTTTTTTTTTTTTTTTTTTTTCGTAAAAAAATTATCTAATTTGAGATCGAGAAACTATTTTATTTATTGCTCAATCGCGATGATTTAGTCAATACTATTTTTATCAAAATCATTTTTTTTTTTTTTTTTTTTTTTCCGATATTGCATACATTAATTTTTATCGTATTAATCAAATATTTTTGCATGCATATTCATATCTCGTTGGATCGACATAATAAGGATGAATAAGCGATGCTAAAGAGTTGATCGGAGACTTGAAGTTCGTAAACACTGTAATGTCAGTTTTTCTCGAAATTATTAATCAGTAAAGAATTGATTAGATGTGAGCTTTCGTTGTACACGCAGCGCATTCTAATTAACGTCACACGAGAGAGTGACGCTATTAATAATGTGATGATGTTGGGAAATTGTGTGTGTTTCGTAGCTGCTATCGTATACGCGACAACCCGCCGATGTCACGTGTATCGGTATAGTACTCTATCCCCCCGATTAAACTGACGGTTCGTTGAATCCTCCGCGAGAGTTTATAACGACGAACGACGACCAGAGATATGATCGATACAAAGCGCGTTGCGCGGAGTCTGTTGATAATCGCGAGTGTACCAGCGGCGGCGATTAAACGAATGTTATTTTTTCATTTTTTTTTTTTTTTTTTTTTCTTCAAATAATACAATGTACACGAGCCGGAAGAGGCAGATGTATCGTACAGTTAATGATTGATAATTGCCGTAAACCGTTCATTAACGTCGTCACTGTGAAATGTTATAACATTAATTTTATATCGCGTTAATGAGGTCATAAAAAAAACGTATATACGTAAGTATTAAAAGTCATTTCTATCGCGATCTCGATGTAGAGGAGGCGCATTTAAAAACTCCGATAAATCGAGTCACCGAGAGAAAATGAGAGTAATAGACGATGACGGCAATTGACTAATTAATTGCTAATTATTAATGCAATCTTATCGAAAAATTATTAACTCATTGCGTTTTGATAAATAATACGCGTGTAATAATTTCAAGTATAAAGGAATTTCGATTTACTTAGCATCGTCGAGTTATAATGATTTTTAGAATACAATGACAGGAAATCGAATGAATTTAGATTATTGCAAATCGATTTAATTAGAACATTTTTTTTTTTTTTTAAATTTCTTGTCTTTCTTATATTATACGATTCAATCGAAGATATTTTGAATAATCGTTGATGTTACGAAGATTTCTCGCGATATAGTCGAACGCATCTGATAATAATGGAGTGTACGATATATAAATGTATATATATATATCCATGTAAAGTAAAATGTGTGAGTAGTAAAAAGACTAACAGTCGATCGCTCGCATTCTCGTTAAAGATCTTCTTATCGTATTTCCGTTCTTCGACATTATCATTATCCTAACTCGCGGTTACACGGGCGCTTACGTCACGCCTTTTCATCTTAAAAGTTCGCCCGTTCGTTAAAAAATTCACAAACGACTTCCAACGCGCACCTACCAATTATCGTCGTTTACCATTTAATTACATTCGAGAATTACTCGAATTACACGAATACTTCAAATTGTTAATGAACGAGTAATAAATCGTAGAGCTATTTATATCAGAAGTTACGGCAATTTAGCTGTTAAATAAAAATACACTCGTGTATTTAACAGTTATTAAATAAACTTCAAACCATTTAAAAATCGAATAAATACTCCGAAAACTCATTTCTTATTTTTTCACGCGGATAAAAAAAAAAAAAAAAAAATTATACAAAAATCGAATAAATACTCCGAAAACTCGTTTCTCATTTTTTCACGCGGATAAAAAAAAAATCGAATGAATTTCCATCGGGATGATGCTGAATCGACTTTAGTCGCGATGCGGAGATATAACGATTTCTTTTCGAGATCGGCAAATCAGGACGCAGTCCTTCATTCTCCTCTCTCCATCGGCGTTCTTTTCGTCTCTCGGTTCTTCTCCTCGTCGTTCTCGAGTTCGTAAAACTCGTTTCGTTCGATGGAGTTTCGAGGACAGGGCCGAGAGGCACCTCCACACACCAGAAACATACACACAGAATGTCGGTTCTCTCTGCGTTCTGGCGAACGCCGCGGCGTTCGCCTCGATAGATATCGATCCTCGAATGTACAGCGTACAGCAAGCAGCACCAACGGCAGCAGCAGGAGTGCGAGAGACGAGGCCGTTTCACCGAAAAACTACGTTCGATGCTTCCTTCTCGCTTCTCCACGCCTCGGTTGCTTTTCGTTTTCCTCGGGCGTCTCTCGCTCTCTCGCTATATACTACTACTACTACTACTACTACTACTACTACTACTACTACTACTCCTCTCGTCGGGGATCTCGCTGCCTGCTGGCGTGTTTCGATAGCAAGCGAGCGAGAAACGCGCAAACGAGCCAACGAGAAAAGGACGGCGAGAAGCCACACTGCCGGGCAAAGTCGAGGCGTCCGTTGTCGTTCCTCGCGTCGCGTTGTCGGCTTCCCTCTGTCTTTTTCCCCGGTCTCCCCTGTCCCTTCGTCGTTCTATCTCTGTCCGCGTTGCACGAACACTCCTCGCTGCAAACTGGCCGCAGTTACTGCACCGAGCGATGCACGAGAAAATCGGACGATACCAACTAAGCAACGAAAAACTTATATACTTCCGGCAGTTATAAATATTATTCGATGATATTTCGAGGCTTTTGCGAACTTTTACGGTACTGTAGAGAAATAAAAAAAATCGATAGTAATTTTAATTCAGCAAATTCGGGTTAAAACGATCGGTTTAATTTTTCTTATCGGTGTCAAAAATCTTATCAAAAATCCCATGAAATTCATTGTTCGTACCGATGTTCTGATCGTATAGAAAATTTCCAGACGCTAATATTAGGCGTGGAAGGAGTTTCATTTTTTTTCCATTTTTTCTGTTTACAAAAATCGCTCTTATCCTGTGATTTTTCATGATATGGAACTGGGAATTTTTTTTTACATAATTAATATACTGTTATCAATAATGCATTTCATAGGATTAGTGATACGATTGTGTTTCCCTTACAAAAAAATTAAACCATTTTTTTTGTACCCGAAATCGCCGAATTTCGTCCCTTAAAATTGAAAAAAGATTCTAAAATCTTGAAAAACAATGGGGTAAATAATTTTGAAAATATTCTCAATGAATCGTACTAATGTATAGAATTTTTCATATAAATTTCATAATGATTCATCCAAGCGTTTCAAAGATACAGCTATTTTCATGGCTTGCGAAACCACACGGTTTACGGCTTTACGGACTCGACTTCCAGTTTCTAGAGCATCTAACTTCGACACCATCGATTATATCGACGCGGCACCTCGACACAAACGTAGCAAACTTCCTGCCGTATCGATTTCACTGTAAATAAGTGAAAAAAATATTCATTATCGACAGCTTCCAAGATAACGAGCGAAAAAAAGGGGTGCAAAAAAAAAAATCATTATTATTTTACAAATTAACAAAAAAAATGTTCATCGCTACTTCGATCTCATCGAATGACGAGATTAACTTCCGACTCGATTTATCCCGCATTCGCCGTCGTCATAAATTTTTCATCCAAAAGTCGTTAAAAAAGATTTTTTGTTTTGTTTTTAAACAGATGCAAGAATAATAATTATGACATCGTGTCGACACTTTGAAATCTTTTTTAACGAGAGTTTCGTTAAAATTTTAATCCCCGTTATATATACCGTGAGCCGCATTACCCTTAGCGAAACACGAAAAGGGTCTCGTTTCGTTTCTCTCCGGCGCGATGTATAGAAGTTTTCTCTCTTCGTCTATATCTATCCATCCATCTCGCTCGCGGTACGTGCTGGCGTGCTCCCGAAATAATCGTCGACGTGCGTATCGATCCTACGGGGCGAGTATATAGTTCCCGAGAGAAACAGACAGAACGAGAGAGAGAAAGAGAGAGAGAGAGAGAGTAAGAGAGAAACAGGTCGGATAAAGCCGCCGGTGTGAGAAAGAGAAGAGAGTATAAATTCACGCGGACGAACCGCGGTGGCAACGCCGAGTCCCGGCAAGCACTACGACGTCGACGGCGACGACGACGCTTATTGCTGCTGCTATGCCATGCTATCCTATCCCGTACTTACTCTCCGCCAGCGAGAGACAGAAAGCATCGCGAATTCCCACTTAAAATCACTGTTTTCTACAGTACTCGACGCTGTCCTCGCGAAACGAGAATATTCATCGAGTTCGCTGGATGCGAAAAATATATTTAAAAAGATACTCGATGCCCGATAATCAACTAAAATCATGCGAATGAGAAAAATTATACGAATATAAGAATAAAAAAAAAAAAAAAAAAAAAATCATTGACACGATTACTAAAGTTCGTAATTTTTGTGTTTTTTTTTTCTTCTCTAAAACAGGTGTGGAGCGCGGACCCCTCTCGAGACGAGGAATAATTCACTTTGGCAAGTGCGGCAAATACTCGACGGCAATAAATAATAAAATAATCAATTTAATAATCGTGATTTCGTAACACAGTGATTTGAGTTTAAAAAAAATATCGTTTTCGTTGATAACGAAGATATAGATATATATATATATACAGTCGAAAGATTTATATCGGTTTATTTGGTGATTGGACTGAGTGAAGTTTTTTTTGGGAAAGAACGAGTTGTTGTTGCACCGAAGGACCGAAAAAACTGCGAAGGAGATTCGGTGAAAGACGGCGTGCCACTTCCGGCCGGAGAATCGAAAAATCTCGGTAAGTCGTTATTTTTTTTAAATTTTTATTAAATTTTTGATTCAATACGCGACTTTTTCAAATTTGTTATTTTTTATCTCGAAAAAAAAAAAAAAAAAAAAAAGACGCGTAAAAGAAAACAAAGTAAAATTGCAAATAGTTTCGTGAATTTTTTTCCCGTTAGAAAAATTAACTATTCCGACCGCGAATTATAGTAATTTCGACCATAATATTTGCTGGAATAACGTCGAAGAGGTAAATAAGTAAACCAACAGAATTACAACATACAATACATACAACAGCCGTGTAACTATGACCGGTTAAATAGAAAGAATTCGTTTAAAACACGCAGCGCACCGCCGCGGGGCCTTTCCACGCACAGTACTTGCAAAAGTATATAATATACATGCAACAGTTCTTTGCGTGGCGTGTACCAATACACGTATCTGAAACTCTCGCATAAAACTCTTCATTATGCTAATGGCCCCGAGCGCGCATCCTCATCGTCATCGCGAACGATCGCATTAAGCGGGGAGAGGAGTGGGGGGGGGGGGAGGGGTGGTGGGATACTAATTAGCGGAAAACCTTTCCGTGCGCCGCTACATAGAATCATACCTCGTGTTAAAAAAGATAAATAGAAAACAGTACAAGAGAAGTTTTCTCAACGAGTTAATTCCATCGTTTCTAATTCCCCGTGATGTCTCGTCAAAATCACGAAACAAATTAAAAAAAAATTAATGTATACGATCCATCAAATTCGGTTTCTTACGGGAATTGTTTTCTTTTTTTTATCAGTGTCAACGTTCCCTCGCGAATTCTCGAAGACGCTTAACGTTTCGCGCGCAAAATTTAGCTGACGTTTACATATTTATTTTTCGCGCATCGCCGAAGTCTCGGACGCGCAGACGAGATTTCTCGACCGTAAGAGAGACGGAAAGAGGAAGCGACCGGGCGCGAACAAACGATTTATCGTGAATAGCGGGCTCGACGAAATCCTGGTGGCGGCTTCGTGTTACACAGGTGTGCGCGATACAATACCAGCTACGTATGTACGTGTAGCAACGGTGAGCGTGAACGCCGGTACTACGAACTCTCTTCAATGTTACTGGGGGCCGCGCGCGCGTTGTGTGTATATACTCCGCGCACTCGACAATTCGTGTCTTATCGGCTATGCTCCGGGCGTGCGAACGAATGAATCGTGCCTGCGTGGCTTTTATTATCGTTGCGCTCGGATGAGTCGCGCGAACTCAACGCCATCGAAACTGATGCAACACACGGTATTTTTTTTTTTTTTTTTTTTTTTTTTTAATATTTTACGTACGAGTATAGTTGCGGAGAAAAAAAAATCGGAGTGAACATTTTTACGGAGAATGAAAGTATATGGGGCGTTGGATAGGTAGGCTGGGACTGAATATATCGTGACTTGTGTCAGTGCCCATCGTACCTTCCGATATGAAAAAAAAATATATATATCGATCGAAAAAAAAAAATTTGTATATATATTTTTTTCCAATTCGACTATTAATTATAATGACTGATTTCATTTATCATCATCAATGACTGGTTTATTTATCATTTATACATCGCTATGGTCGGCGATAAAAAAAAATTAATTGATAAAAAAAAATATAATATTTGTTCTCAAAAGGAGTAATAATTCTAATGGCTGAATTAATGTTTCTTATCGATAATTTTTATATTTTCTACATCAATAAATTAATATTGATGTTCAATGAATAACAAACTCCGTCAATGTATATTTTTTTATTTGTACAATGAATGAAATTTTGTTTTCCAATCGATTATTTTCGTATCATCGACGACATTGGGAAAAACGATATCGATAGTCGATGAAAAAAAAAAATCTTTTGATTTTCATTTTTTTTTTTTTTTTTTTCAAGTAATGATATTAATCGAAGCATCAACAGTTTTTGTCATTCGTTTTTCGAATGAATTACGATATCTTGTAATCCGAGATCGGACGAGAGAATCGATTCTCAAAACAATTAGCACGCGTGCGTAGGTTCGTTTGTACAACGGAAGATAAGACTCAGTAGTATGTGATTGAATATACGTATATACATATATATGTAAACATATATATGGAGTATAATATACCGTTGATGGTTATACATGACAGTTAAGTAGAGGGGAGAGAGAAGGCGGGATAAGATCGAAGCAGTCGCGATATGCGGGTCACCTTATCTCGATTCTCTGTCTCGCGCCGTTTCATTGAGTCGTATGCTATAAATAAATCAATAGTACACACCGTACGACGCATTACCACAAACATTCGGAAGGACCCAATTAAAATTATTACCCCAATTTCAACAATTTCTTCTTTTATTAATAATTTTTACCAAAGACTCCAATTTCACGCGTTTCCAATACGCACCTACAGCCCTAATAAAAAAAATCGGATAACTCCGAAAAAAATTGTAAAACGAACTCAAAGTTTTGTTTTATCGATCATATTAAAAAAAAATGTATTACACGCATATGATTTTAATATTCGACCTTTCATTCCGCGGTTATCGGGAACATCTTTCGAAAGAACTCTCTGACCCTCATTACCCCATTTTTCGTTGTTTTCTCTTACGACGTACCCTGTGTTCGCTGTGAGAGCTCAGCGCGATACACGTGTGGACTCAAACCACTCGTACAAAGCGGCGAAGGAAGGGCTTTTATACCTCTGTACGAGGGCAACGGGTATTCTCGGTTGGTTCTTGCGCGGGCCACAGGCCGTCGCGAGAGAAAGACAGAAACACGAAGGTAACGAGAGGGAGGCGCAACGCGACGCCGGGTTATATCGTTGCGTTTGCCCGGACCGGCGGCCGATCGATGCGAACGCGGAGAGCTTCCGGTCTCACTCCGTACTATCGTCCGTTCTCACTCTCTCGTGCCTCTCTATACACCGTGTTGGATTATGCCAGCCATGAAATCCAACCTGAATTTATCTGCATCATATGCCTACAGACTACGATAGGCAGTCTCTTCAACCGCTCGACCTCTCTGTCTTTGTCCGCGTGTAACTTTGCCAAGAATTGATATTTTTTCGCTTCTCTATAGTGAAATCGATGAGTCAGAATGTAAGGAACACGTTTGTCGCGACGCCATTACGATTCGTCAAGCATTAACGAAACCGCAGCGATAAACCTCAAACTACAAAATTCACCACAGTCGCGCGCGTTTAATGAAATTCGTAATTGCGATAATTATTGAAAAAAAATATATATCGGAGTTATACAATCGATAATTTTATATCGAAAGCTTCGAGAACAGTGTAACAAGGTATCTCGAGTTTATTTTAGCTTTTTTTTACTCCGAAATTAATTATTTTGGCTTCGAATGTACAACGTTTGGTTTAGGTGACCCGCATTCCCTCCGCTTTCTCGCGTTACTGCTTGTATGCACTTCTCGTTCGTTCGTATGCGACTGCAACTCTCCCCGGGTCTTACCTGCCGCGACAAGAAAGGCAAAGAGATTCTCAACAGGCGGTGAGCGAGAACAGACCGCCGAGCACTGCCGCGAAAAGCCAGCGTGAGCAAAACTGAGCGTCGTTACAGTTGGGCTTCGCGCTCGAATGTTCTTCGCGTCTCTCTGTTCTCTTTCCCCTCGTCTGCCGGCAGTGCGCCTTGAAATTTGATACTCCACCGTGGCTTCGTATGAAAGACACACAAACCCTCCCTAACATACACACGCAAACCCTTTTGATACATTAGATGTATAGCGTTGTGGCGTTCGCGGGTTTTCACGAACGTTACGTGAAGGATTGGCACACGCGCGCATGTGAAATACACCGTTGCGAACAAATCTCGAGACGGATCTTCGTAAGACCGGAGAGAACTCGAGAGGATAGAAAATTGTTGGAACGAGATAGGCGACTGGAAGGAACAGAAGATCGTAACGAGAGCCCGTGACACCATTACGAAGTGGCGCCGTTGCGTGGGGCATAATGATTCAGACACGACGAACGCGGAGATCTCGATTCCAGTGGCTCTACAGCGGTTACACTCTAATAGCATATTTCTTTGCCGTTAAAAAACATGTGAAAAAACTCGAATAGCGACTCGAACTCGTAGATAGGCGGCCGGAAACGCAAGAAATACGATCGAATTTTAGTTAAAACAGCGCGAAAGATAAGTAAAATAAGATAAAGCGGAACGAGTGGATTGTGTCAGTAAAAAAAAAAAAAAAAAAAAAAAAAGAATTGCGCTCGTTCTATGCCAGCGGCTCACCGCCCGCAGATACGCTGACCGGCAGTCAGGATTGACGAGAACTCGTAAAGAATTCAACAGTACTATTGTTTTCTTATGAGCTCATTATTGTTATTATTGCATCGGGAAATGCAACGGAAAAAAGTCTGCAGTAGATGCGTTAATGAAAGGTAATGAATATTAATTCGCGTTTTCGCTCGATCCTTCCTGTTATGAGATTCGCAACCTCGACCTTGTCGATTCTTCTCCATTTCGCCGGATACCTATAGTCTCGCGTCTCTCTTAACCCATTATGAGTCAACATTTCTCGAATTCTCTTTTTTTTTATCCCTTTCGCTTCGATATTTTTTTTTGTCCACCAAACAAAACTATTAGCGTCACAAATTGTCAAGTGGATTGAACATAAGCAAATAAATAAATAAATAAATATTATCACGACATCAAACAATTTTTTTTTTTTTTAAGGCAACGATTTTGAAGTTTTTTTTTTTCAACAGCAATAGTTGGTATTCGTTTCAAACAACTGTTCTAAAATCGTCTTGCCGCAACTTCCCTTCTATTTCGTTTTCTGGTCCAACAACGCTGACCCGAGTCACGCCAGCGTTGCAACTATGTAGTTTACACGTATACACACATATATATATACATATCTATGTATATACCGACATCTCTCTGACGTTCTCGTTCACGTATTCGTTCTCTTTCGCTCGAGCGTCCAATCGCCCGCTATAACGCTCGTCTCTTACACATCCTCCCCTCTAACCATCGCGCCGCAGTTCTCTCTCCCGGTCTCCAGCTTGCACGGCAACTCTCTTCGAAGCCCCGCATGGCGAGCGCTCGAGACACCAAGGATTCACTCGATAGCAGCCTCTTTGCATCACTATCGCGCAAAGTGCATCGAAAGTTCGCCGGTTCCTTTCAAAATTCAATTTTTTCGTCATTTCTATCTCACCACGACGATAATCGAACGAAACCCTTCGTAATATAGTTTAAAAAAAAAAAGTTCTTTAGCTACGCACTGTAGTAAAATATAGTAAGAAGCGCCGGACTATAGCACCACAGGCTATAGTAAAGTGTAGTACAAACAGCTGAGTAGAGTTCATGAATGAAACCGATAGTAAAATCTCAACATCGACACTCAAGGTCAATACTTTCCCTTCTTCTCTCTCCTCCACCCTCCTCCCTCTCCCTCCTTCTCTTTTAGTTTCGATGCAAGAGCCATGCAAACTTGGGCCAATCGACTGTGGAAATTAAAAAAATCTTTCCGACAAACACAAGTTGGAGTCGAATGGAACTCGCGGCGTTCGCCATGAAGAGACTTCGCGCACGAACGGCGTACGCACGTTCCGTCTCTTCCTCCTCGTCCTCCTCCCGGCTTCTCTCTCAGTTTCTACCGATGTTATAGCCGCTCTCCTCCGAGCCGGATAGAGAGTCCACCTCTCCATATACCCGTAGCGCTAAAGTCCTCTCTGAAATGCGACGGTAACAGGCGGCCCTCCTCCTCCTCCTTCTTCATCTCCCCCGCGCTCTTTGCCCGATCGTTCGTGTTCGTTCGTTCGTTCGTTCGTTCGCTCACTCTGCCGGCGTCGGGCGTCGTTTCTCTCTGTGCCTTCTGCCTATGGACGTACTAACCCACGTTATACCTCCGTCGCTTTCGTGTCTCCTTTACTCGCGTTTTATACATCTCTCTCCCACCTCCTACCGTGTGTCTCTCCCCGGTTTTCTCACCCTTCGCGCTTCTCCCCGCCGCGGTCCACCTTCGTCGTCCTCTCGTCGCTTTACTTCCACGAGCGCCGTTCGTGTGCTCGCTTCCTCCTCCGCTTTCTCCCTCCTCCCCCTACCGCCTCGAAAAGGGAAGGCTCTTCGTGTACTCGGCTCTCTTTCTACTGCCTCTTCTCTCTATACCTCACCCGCTGCGCTTCTCCTCTTGCCGCCGCCGCCGCTGCTGCTGCTGCTGCTGCTGCTGCTACCTCCTCTCGCACTCCGCTCCCCGCGGTCCAATCGCGAACCGTCGTGCCGTACAGATTACGGAACGAGCGAAGACCCGTGTGCGCGCGCGAGAAGCCAGCAACGACCGACGGGGTAAGAGGAGTGGAAGAAGAGAAAAAAAAAAAAAGAAAAAACGAGGAGCGAGAGAATGAGTTGGCGGAGACGATGAGAAAGATCTCTCTTCGGTAAGAGAAAGACAAGAGGATGAAGGGAGCGAGAGAGAGATGAAAAATTCTCCAGCTATCTCATGACCGGCTTTTATATGTCTTTCTCTCTTTCCTCTTTCTGCAGTCTCTTTGGCTTCTTTCGACTACGTTCGAGTTGCCGCTGATGCTGGTTCATCTACAACGAGTCGATGCCACGAGTCTGAGATCCGAGTTTGCTTTCTTACGACTCCCCATTCGCCTCACGAAGGGGCGGACAAGGAAACGAGAGTGAGAAAGAGGCAATGAAATAGCTGCGTTTTTACGTGGATGAGATACGAAATATAGGCAATGGTAGGGTTCTACGGAGTCGGGGTGAGAAGGGAAGTTTGATGAGTTACATTCGGGAATCTTGCGAAGTGGGTATTGATTTCAATTGAAGATTGAGTCGGAAGGCATCGGTGAATCGGCCAATCAGAACGATAAATCTTTGGAATGGACACTCAAAAGTAATTCTTTTTTTTTTTTTTTTTTTTTTTCGATGATTGATGTACCGCGCTTCAGAGGCTTTATGAGTGGTTTATTTGAACGTAATTTTATGAAATGTGGAGTAAAAATAACCAATTATTTTTGGAGTTCTGCCAATTAAACAAAACATGTTTCATTTTTTCTTATCGGTAAAAAAGATTTTATGAGAAATCCCATGCGATTGTTCGTTTGCACGGATGTCCCGATCAGGTAAAAAATTTTTTTTTTATACGATTGAAACACTATTACCAGCAAACAATGGCAGGTAATTAGTGATACGTTGTTTTCCGCTTATAAAAAATAATAAAATACGATTTATTCCGCCTGAAATCGACGAAACCCTTTTTAGGGTCGAATTCCGAGGACTCTTCAAATTCGATAAAACTTTAGAAGGATATCCTATTCCCTAATAACTATATAGAGTAAAGTTCTATCTATTATCAAGAGCTCTCAATTGTTTATCAAAATAACAATCGACTTGCAGTTATCAGTGAGTCGAAAAAAAGAACATCGCAAACATCGCATCAATTCAATGGGTCGCATCTTTCCACGCCGTATCCCTTCGTATAGCTCAGTCGAAATTCCGCAGCCTTTCCGGCTGAGGCAGCTGGGTGACGTTCCGTGTATCTCGAACTGCAAGCGCTTGGTATACCCAGAAACGCGTTTCGGGGGCGTTGGTGTAGGTATCCCTGCAGCGAGAAGAAGAGCGTATCTCTCTTCTCCGTTCGTCGTCCCCTCTATCGTGGAATATAACTCCTATAGAGCACATCTCTGCCTCGGTCTCCCTTCCTCGGTGTTACCCCGCGTCACCCATTTTCAGATAGAAGAGACCGAGGGAGCGCGATATAGAAAGACGGCACAGAGAACTCGACTCGCTCTCTGTGAGCTGCAATGGTGGCAGTACCAGTACCCGGAGAACGTACAGTAATAGTACCTTCTATATACATGCATACATCCATATATATATATATCTGTAGCATTACTAGCAATGGTGTACAGCTCTAGTAGCAAGCAGAGAGCTCTAGCAGTTCTATACTCTCCTTCTCCACCTCCTCCGGGGGGGTTTTCGCTGTGGACGCGAGGCAGAAACGGCAGAAGCAGGAAGAGCGGGGCAAGGGGAAGAATATATAGCCGACACGTCGCTCCGTTGGCTATGCCCCCAATGTATATGCCGTTGGCGCGCGGACTACCCTGCTAGCTGCTGCTTCACAGCATTCGCTTCTCTATCTTCTTCCTCCTTCGTCCTTTCTCTCTTTCTCTTCATCGTCTTTCGCTTCTTTCTCACTCCAATCCCTACCCAATGCTCGATGCCTTGCTCGCTCTCCCTCGCCTAGAGTTTCTCGCCCCCGTCCTTCCCCCTTTTGCCGGGAGGTTCAACTCTCCGCGCAACGGCGGGCTCTCCTCTCGTAGCCCGCTTCACAAACCTCTTCTGTATCTCTCTGTCTCACGAAGGAGAACCAACGCGCGCGCGCGCGCTCGCGCTCGCCTCTGTATAGAAACTCGAGCGAAACTCGCTCTCGTGTTTCTCTCGTGGATACTCTCTTTGGATGTCCATGTCGGAGTGAGAAAGAGAAAATGAGAGCGAGAGAAACGCAGTATCGCGGTCTCTTACTCTCTCTCTCTGTTCGTATAGACGATGCGCGATTTTCGTCTCACTCGGGGAGTTAGCGTGTGTCGCTCTCCACCTCCTCATCCTCTCGTCCTCGTCGGTCGTTCGGTTCGTTCAATACTCCGGGACGCGAGGTACCGGCGAGAGAAGCTTTTCAGCCGACACACGAAACACGGGGGAGGGCTATAGAGAAAACGCGAACGGATCGCGAAACTTGGGAGAAACGAAAATAGAGGGAACGAGAAGAGAAAAGGAAAGAACGTGGGGAACACCGTTGGAAGACATGAAGCTTTCGAAGGGAATTTTGTGGGAAAATTATCGAGTCATTAGCCAATGAAAGTTCAATGGTCAATTTGTTGGTTTTTTCTGTTTAACAAGTTTCGATAAAAACTGAAAATTTGTCGGTTTCAAAAAAAATAACATTTTTTTTTAATTAAAATAATTGTATAATTAATTGGGTATTTTTGTTACATCCGCCGGTCATTTAGGACCGTTAAGGTTTCGGAGCTATTAAAGTACTATTAAAAAACCGAAAATATTTACTCGATATGTTATTCGAATTGATGCGAAATGTTATTACAATGTGGAAAACATCGAATAAACTATTCTTCACATCACTCAGCTTTTCGGACACTTTAGCTTATCGATGAAAAAATAAAACTAAACGATGCGGACAATCGGGGTCGTTACTGACCCTCGCGCGACTTCCACTTCCTATCCATTTGATACTCGAAAAAGAACCCTTGCGTTTCAGTATCACAGGGCATACAGGATCCGGTTACTAATCGTAAAGTTAGTCACTTTTTTTAAAGAGGTTAGCTGAGACCCTCTCGGAAGTTATCGCGGAAAAAATCGCAATTGAAATATTAACTGTGTCTTAAAAGACTCGCGAAACCCACGAGAGGTTACTATGGTATTTCGCCGATATCAGGATTCGAAGGATGTCAATAGCCTTTTCGATTATTGTGGCGAAAAAAAAAAAAAAAAAAAAAAAAATTCTTAGATTTAAAGATGACTTTGACCGATCGATCTTCTGCGATCTCAAATGAAGCTTTGGAGATGGAATAGAAACGGAATAACCCGATTCAAGAGACCTTGTCTACAGTATAGATAATTCGAGGGAAACACCGTATCGCATACCCACGGTAGTCACGTGAGATCCGTGACTGTTGGCAATATCGACTGTAAGAATCTCTCATTGTATCAGATCGTATCTTATCGATATTCCACGCGTGGTGTTCGCCACGAGTGGGCACGAGAAGTGTATCGACGTCTCTGACTTTGGTATCCACGCGATAGTTAAGTCGATCGTGTTCCACGCGATCGTTGGCTCTCTTCATCGTCTGTGGGTAACCCTTTTTATCCTCCCCTTCATCCCGTTCTCGTTCCTTCGTAATCCTTGTGCCTGTCTACCGCTCATTCGCCGAAGTTATCGATGTCGCGATTCGAAACAGAGGACAACTATAACCGTGCAAATAGAATAGATACTATCGAACGATGTAGTTGCTGTGTGTTGCTCCGTTTTTCCCGATCGATCCGCGTTGTCTCTCGTTTTTTTTTTTATCGCAAACAAATCGCGAAAAATCTTCGAGACGAGGCACCGAAGATCGTCAAGATTTACCGATGAAAATGTCGATAAAAATGAATATAATACGATATATTAATAATTATTAATAGTAATATTCAGTATTTATACTTATTAACGAACACTTCTTCCGCGAATGCGCAATAATTTAATGCCGCAAATCGATGTCAGTCCATTCATATTTTCTACGGTCGAAAGATCCGCAGCAATCTCGTAATATAATTCACGGTATATATGACTTCGTCAGTGTCGATGAGGAATACCCCTCTCGTCCGTAAAAGACGAATGACGTTGTGGGCCGATGACGCAAGAGTGCGTCACGACGGATAGTTCCGTCGCGGTTGATTAGATTTCTCGGAAAGATTCATCGACGTCGATTATTTTTCATATCCTCGATAAATCCGCTCCGGTGCGTGTAACCCGTGCCGCGCGCGATCTCGCGTAGGATATTTTCTACCGACGTTGATTCCCGCTTCGCATCCAGAGAATTCGCGAGAATCTTCGTCGTCGTTGCGGTCGTCGCTTTTCGCGCGGGTCTCGAGGAATAATTAGAACGGCTTCGTTGTTAGTATGGAGATTCGTCGGTGTGGAAGAGAAGGGAATGGGAGGACCACGAGAGGCTCTGGTAAAAGTGCGCGGCGTTGGGGAAGAGCACGAGAGCCGGTGCGCGCGCGGCAAGAGAGTAAATTATCCGCGGAGACGACGCTGATGCGAGAGGGTGTAAAATACGAATAGATCGAACGAGAGAGCCTCGAGTCGTCCTTTCCAACATTTCGAACTAAAGCGAAAAAAAAAAAAAAAAAATTGCGAAAAAGAAAAAAAAAAAAAAAAAGATCGATGGCGGTTGAATTTTTTATACGAAAGACTTTGAGCGCTGCTCCGTTACGACAGTACGTACTCTCGTCCATCTTTCTCTCGTAACTCATATTTCTCTACCTTTTTGTTTTCTTTATTATTTTTCTTTATTTTGTTTTTGTTTTTTTTCTTCTCTTTTTCCCCTTTCTTCGTCTCTCTTTCGTCGTTACTTTCTCGCTCGTTATTTCACCCGGGTGCCGGGGGTTTAACTCGCGCGCGCGGCGTCCGTCTCTCGGCTTGGATCGCTTGGCTTGGCTTCCATGGGAGTTATGTGCGCCATCGTCATCAGTGTACGCGAGAAACTGAGACAGGAAAGTAGAGTGAGGCCCGAGTCCAGGCGCGGGGGGTATGCACTCGTTCCTTCACCTTGCCAGTACCCGGGCACAAGCACCACGCTTCTTTTTCTTTCCTTCCCACCTTTCCCGCTGCACCCCGGGCCCCCTTCTTCCCTTCCTCGTCTCCTGCATCTCTTTCTCCTCTCGGCAACCTCGTTCTTCAGGTATCCCGGCGCTTTTAACGACTGCCCGTAGCTCTCCTCGTACGCCCAAGCCATCCATGGTATCACCGAGAGCATTGGCGGGGGATCCCCTTTGGGTACAAGACACGCGAGAAGATATTCCCGAAAAAAATCGATATAAAAACACGAGTTTTTTTCATCCCGAGAGATTTCGAAAAAAAAAAATCGACTCCGCATTCGAGTTCATTCGCGCGATCGTGTTTAATGGAAAACCCGATAAATCGATATTTACTCAGTTATTAAATTATTTATTTACAAAATAAATAAATAATTTTTTTTATCGTATTATCTTTGTTTTGATTTTTTTTTTTATTGATTGCGTCACTCAATTTCATTTAAACCTCGAAATTCTCGTACGAATGAGGAAAAAAAAAAAAAACAGACTGAGTTCAGCGTAATTCTCGTTACATCGTCGTCGTAGCGCATCTGCGCGATGTTTGTTGGCGTCTTGGAACGGCGCTCCCGGAGTCTTCGAACCTTCCTCGTTTATTCTATTTGCCACTGAGAGACCCAACGACGCGCTCTCTCGTTCGACCGTCGAGTACATGCGAATATATATGCGAATGCGCTCGACCGGACGACAGATACCGAGAGCGCGCGTGTACCGAGAGTCGCGCCGAGTGTCTCGATGAGAAACAGAGACAGAGATGACTTTCTAGGTAGTACGAGGAGTGCGTAAGCGTTACCGACGAAGCCTATGTACGTCTCTTGTACGCGGTATTACTATCCTATAGTCACAGTTGTATTCACGGTAGTGGGCGAACGGGTACATACGCATTGGTAGACTACAGGAAGATTCAGAACTCCAGCGAATAATAACATTTTACGATCGTTGGCGTAAAAAAAAAAAAAAAATCCCTAGGTATCGAGTAAACATCGAACAACAGATGATAATAATAAAATATAATAATAAAAACTTCGAAAATAATAATAATAATTGTTATTATCTTCAAGAATACATTTTTATAAAGATTAATAACAATTAGAATTATTAAAATTATTTATAAAAAAAAAAAAAAAAAAAAAAACATAAATAAATAATTAAAATGATGAAATCCTTTCGTTTCTCGACGATCGTGCTAATCGATATCTCGCTAAGAGCGAATCGGTCAATTGACCTTAAAAGGAAACGCGTGAGTCTCGTGAACTCGTTTATCGAGGTATCGTGACAACGCATCGAATATTATAACAATCAATAATAACCTCAAAAATCCAAAGAAGTTCGATCGACCAGACGCACGTGTTGTTTTGTAATGTAAAAAATTGATCATTAACCTTGAATATTGAGATTCGATATTAACATAAAAAAAAAAAAATGTCGCCACGACAAAAGAATTCGAATGAATTCTGAACGATCCTGTACGCGCATTGCACTAATGTACACAAGACTTCGCGTATCGATGTGTTGGAAACTCTCTCACACAATAATAAACGTTCCCGAGCTTCGTTTCTCGGTTGCGCGGGGCTCGTGCTCACGCACGAATACGTAAGTGGCGGAGGGAAGCACCGCGCGGTTTCCCTCCCCGACCGAGAGACACGGAACGTGGTCGAGTGCGTGTGCGGGTACCGATGCCGCCGTAGTGTGTTGGCTCGCTAGCGTTAAGGCTTGTCGCGACGATTATACGAGAGATGGCTATATATGAGAACGAGAAAGAACGACAGAGACAAAACAGATAGACGGAGGAAGAAGAAGAAAAAAAAAAAAAAAAAAAAAAAAAGTTATATAGTAGAGGGGACGACGACGACGGGCATAAGCAGCGCGAGAAGCGACTGAGTTACTTCGATGGCGCGGATAGAACTCTCGCGCTCACTTCCACGTTTGTTATTTTCTTCTCTGTCTGCTCCAAGCCGATCCGCAGAAGCGGCACGAAACGGAGTCAGCCACAGTCTGTCTCTTATACACGCCAAGCGAATATATATATATATATATATGTATAGTATGAATCTACGTACGAGAGTTCGAATAGCGTGAACTAAACCCGAGGATGTGCCTTCGCTCGTTGGCTTCGCAGCCGCAACGAAACCGCTGGGGAGATATAGAGAGAAAAGAGAGATGAAAAATTAGGAAAAAAGGAAAGATAGAGAAAGATCGTCACTGGGTACCGCGCGCTCACGTTGGACTGCCGTTATAACGTTTTAGAACAGAGTATAGAGAGTCCGAGAGAGACTCGTAAGTATTCTGTAGTACCTACATAACTCGCTCGTGGCTTGCGCTCGTGGAAGTTGCCAGAGTAAACGCGAATAAAAGCGTTTATAGAGCGTTCGTACACGTGTGTTGTGCACTCTATAGATAAATTTATATAGTTACACGAGAATATAGGATCGAATTCTATGCTCTCTGGTAGATATGATTCCCCGATGGTTGAGTTTGCTAATCCGCTACTATACGTTATACGAGGTAAGAACAACTTGAGACGATCGATGACACGTGAGTTACGGAGGCTCCGCAATGCTTTATTATGGGTATTCGAATAAACGATCGAAAGATTCCACCGCGGATTCAAGATTGATAGGAACTGAATAAACATTCAATTGCACAGTGGCAAAGGGGTTGTAAGGATTAATTTGACCGATTGGAGATTACGCGGAATGTGTCTGTGGCAAATTGAATCAATTGTGGTATTTTTTTTTTTTTAATTCTAAGGTGAAATTTTTATTACGAAGCAATTTACGATCGATCTTTTCACAATATATAAACATTATTGGAGTAAATAAAAAATTACGTGAATCGCGGAAACAGCGTTTTAAAGCAAATATAATAATAATAACAATTGGAAAATTAATTTTCTTTCGCATTCGATTTATATCTGCTCCGGAAAAGTAAAAAAAAAAATGTATTTCCAAGCTGATTATACGTTTTAACGACGAAATAAAACAAAGTAGAGAATCGAAAATTAATTTTTTTTTGCCAACGATTTTCCTCGTATTCCTAGGGAACCATTACGCGATCGCAGCAACGGGCGAAATCGTCTCGCGTTACAAAAAAAAAATAGTCTCGTACTACGCGCGATATACTTACGTATACACGCGCGCGCGTTCTTTCGAACTCGAGGATGCAGATGCAGCGAAAGACATCGGTGCCGTGTAACGTTGAACGTACGCAACGGTGCGTCGTGCGAGGGATTAAAAACTCGAAAGCGCGTTCCCTGCGAGTCTCTCCGAGGCGAGGAGCCCCACCCTGCCGTTGTACTTTCGTTCCGTACCTACCTACCTATACGTATAGCTGTACTCAGCCGTCTCACCTGTCGAATCCCTGTATAGTATGCCAACGAGCGAACACTCGATGCTCGTTCGTACCTACCGTGTTCGAGCCTTAAGTTACTTACTCGGTTCAAAATTGCTCGTTGGAAAACACGCGAGAAGGGCGACATGATTCACGATCGGGTCCGCAACGATGATTCACGCTACTCACGACAGTCACTTCTCTCCTCTACACGCGTAATAACAACTCTCTACGACAAAGTTATACAGTTTCTCTTAGACATCATGGAAAAACGAAAAACATCGTAATTCCATGTGTCTTAAGATAATTAAACTTTGCTAACGAGCAAAATCAGCGATTCACGATTGAAAAATAGTTTTGTTGAATTTTAAGGAATTATAAATCGACGATATCGACGTTCTCCGTGTTTAGAAGAATTATAACCTCTTAATAAAACAATGAAATAAAAAATAATTAAAAAGTACGCATGGTTACGCAATAAAATTCAGGTGTATTTAGATGATTGCGATATTTAAGCCTTTCGACATTAGAAAACAATGGAATTCTCAGGATTTTTCGTAACATTATCTTAGCTACGAGTTTGCAAATCTAATTTTAACGCGATTTTCATCAACGTATCGGAAAAATTATATATTCAATTAATTTCATTAGTGTTATGAATACACGTAAAATTTTTCTCGGAATAATTCAATAAATTATGAAAAATCGATAAAAACAGAAATAAATCGTGTCACCGTGACAAATCCATAAACATTCGCGAATTCTCTAAATCGTGATTCGTGTCAACGATAACTGTCCATCATTATATCGGGTGTCACACGTGATCTAAATCGAGAGGGAGTGAGAAATAGAGACGAAAAAAAATGGTATTCTCGTTACACGCGATTTTCGTTATAAACGTCAATCACTGAACGATTTATTTCCGTCGATATGCCGCTAGCGAGCAACGGGCGAAGGGAGGGGGTGGGGGTGGAGGGAAAGAGAAGAACGCGTCATGGAGGCGACACTGGGCAATGCGAGTTTCTAGATAGCGGGGATAAGGAAGAAGCTTCTCGCTCGATAAACGACACTTCGTGTTCCTCCAACAACCCCCGCTTTCTCTTTCTCTCTCTCTCTCTCTCTCTTTCAGTCGCGTCAACCCCTCTCGAACAGCGACCAACCTTCTCTGTCCCCTTTCGCATACAATACGGAATGACTCGGCAAGACAAGAGCCACTCGATTTTTCCTACCGACGACTCCAACTATGCAGTTTACAAATTTAACGACCTCACTGCCACAATTTTTAATTACCGATGGGTTTCGCGATATATTGGATATTTTTTCATATTTTAACGATGTATCGCAGCCTCATTCAGACTGCAAGTCAAACTTGAGGCTTAACTCCGGCAATCTGAATTTAAGTTTCGATTTTAACGTCGATCGGGATACATATTGAAGTTGCGGTTAAACTTGACTTTAACGCAACTTTAAACTCAAGTTAAGGTTATACTTACTTGCGATCGAGCGCGAGATTGCGATAACGAACGAAACTATGAGGCCGAAAGGCTCGAATATGCAAGAATTTCACAATTAAGCGCGACGAAAGAATTGGTAATTGATAAAAATGTGTGTAATAACCGCTGGTAAACGATCCGAATTATACAGGGAATCTCGGTGATTCATATCGACGCTTAAACAATAACATCATTGTAGACTGCGGGAAGACGCGTCGACGACGACGCGAAATCCCCCTACGAAAGTGGTAATGAAATTGATTATAGTGCACCATTCACAGAGGGCTTGGCGCAGGGGGTTGTTGTCGCCAATGAAACTATCAGCGACGTTGTTATTACGTCTGTTGGACCGTTAGACGCTTACAGTGGTGTACCATGCATTTGCACCGACATCATATACATTCGCGGATTTACCTCGTACTCGCGGGCGTACCATTGCGTGACTACAAGCAGTACAAGTGCTGTTTTCGATCGCTTTTACAAAGTCTCGAACTAAGATCGATCAAACAATCATAATTATTACTATTTTTCTTTCATTTTTAATACTATGCTTTTTATCCTGTCGTTATTGCATACTTAATTTTTACGTTACGAAATCGACGCTTGTGAGAGACAAATATTCACAAAAAACGTTATGGTTACCTTACATATATATATACAATTTTTCATAGTTTCGAGTTTCCATTTGTCGTATCTCTTTTAATGCGGAGAGATTCGAACATTTCAGGTTAAACATCATAGTTTATTTTTTCTTATCGATAAAAACGATCTTATCAAAATTTTAGGTCCGCATACAACTACGTGTGGAATATGTTCCATTTTTTTTTTTTTGGTATACAAATAAATGACACTGATTCTACAATTCTCAATATACTTGAATCAGGCAATTTTTTTTCGCGCTTAAAACACTATTACCAACAAAAAATTACATGGAGTTTTACGGACATTTACGATGAACGATTTTTTTACACGTATTAAAAAAAAAAAAAAAAAAATTTGTTGCTTGGAAACGCTGAAAATGTATTCCGCTTTTAGAAAAATGTTTTCTATATTCGAATAAAAAATAAATATATAGGATATCTCTTTTGGGGTTGTAAAATGCTACTTTGGCGAATAATTTTTTTTTTTTTTTTTTTTCACGAAAACGAAATAAAATAAGAGGCCCGATGATGGTTCATGCAGTACGAGGGTCACGTGTGGTTAGCATAATTGCGAGGATCGCTGTAGCCGGCAATCCCCTCACCTCTCTATCGTCCTCCGTTTCTCTCGCGCACCGATGCACTTGCACGTGTTCGCTGTACTTGATGTAATTATAACAGTCTCGATCGTTGCTACGATTATCGGTGCAAGAATAAGGAGATTGTTGGGAAGGGCAGGGGGGGGGGAGGGATGTATAGAAGAGGGAAGAGAAGTAAAGACGCCGATGGGCGTAGAGAGTGAGAAAGGGAGGAGAGGAGGTTAAACACGACCCGTTGACCCCATCGCGTGCGTAATGGGACGTTCAACATTTATACGTTCAAGTATGCAAGTTTTATACCTAAATACATATACTTACGCATACATAACTCACACAAATGTGGGTAAATATACATAAACGCGAAAACCTTGTTCTCCTCGCTCTCGAGAATCGTAACTGTTAAACGTAAACGTGCTGTGCGTTTCATCAATTCTCTGCCTCACCCTCCCCCCTCCCCTCCATCCCCGCCCTCCTCCTGTCGTTTTTGTAACACGTATTACTCGGGAATTAAATTTTCCCTCGACAAATCAACTACAAACGAATTTTGCCGTCCTATGCGATACAACGAGGGTGAGATACAAAGGTGAAAAAAAAAATAAAACAAAAATAGTCAACGAGAGAGGTGATTTTGTGTGCTGGTAGATCGGCGTTTAATTGACGTGAACGCGCGGCAAACGATCTAACGGGTGTAACGTAATGGAAAAAATAATAATAATAAAAATAACCCTCTAACTCGATATACTTCGCGATAGAGAAATGTTCGTGAATTTTTTTATCATGTTTCGCTACAATTTTTTAAGTAGACACGAGAGGTAATTGTTGGTTGTGTTAATAAATAAATAATCGACCAGATAATCGCAATATTCATCTTTGTTGACTTTATAAATAATATATCCGATACACCAACGATTTTAGCTGTGTTTGTAGATTTTTTTTTTTTTTTTTTTCAATAATGGATATTGAATTACCATCGTGGAAAAAAAAGTTTATTATTTTATATTCAATGTTAGATTTTCGCGGATATCGGGTTACTCGGTCAGTTTAACGATTCGGTCCGCACACAATATCGCATCCCCGGTAGCTGCGCTACTTTGGCTTACAATGAATTTTTTTTTTATTTTTTATTTTTTTTCTGGTAGTCCGTAGCTAAATCGATCCGTCAGAATGTAAACAGGATATCCGTCGAGCTGCCAATCCGATGTGTGTAAATAGTTTTAAACAAACGAAATCCTCTATAAATTAAACTCCATGTATAATACAAGTATTATAAATTCGTTCGTTTAAAATTTATTATTATTCCAGAATCATCGCTAATTTATTATTCCTATCTTTAATAATTTATTTCTTGTGCATAAATAATTTTTATCGAAGAATACATTAATTATCGATTAGCCGTTAGTTTTAGCGTCTATTAAGTTATCCTCTAACGCGTTCGTGAACAATCTAACGGTTATTCGATCATTTATCATCGCAATCACTCACTTTGCATCACTCGGTGAAAAAAAAAAAAAAAATGTATATTTAAAAAGTCTCAAATTACAATTCATACATCAATTATGAATCCCATTTGTCTTTAATGGGAAAAAAAATCGTATAATTATTAAAAAAAAAAAAAAATTTCAAAACCTTACAATGATCATTTCGATCAAACCTCCGATTTTTTTCCGAAACAAACTCACGATCGCCTCGAAAAAAAAACATAACCCTCCTTTCCGTCTCCCAATAAACTAAAAAATCTTTAACATCCCCGAATCCTCAAAGTTTAACCTCTTTGACCCGTATTCCCGTATCTCTCGTTAGATTCTTCGACACATCGATACTCTCCTCTCTGCGCTGAGAGTGCACTCGATCCGTCCGGTGGGTCATTCGGTTATTTATGGCCGGGGATTCTCGTACTTGATGTGTGTATGTTGGCCTCACTGACTACCACCAGGGGTTTGAGCGACGCTGCTTTTGCCGCAGGGGTTGGATCGAGTGTCGGGGATACGGCAAAGGGACATTGGCGGGTGGGAGGGGGAGGAGAGGGAGGTGAAAGGTGGAAGTGTACAGAGTCAGAACGAGTGTGTGTCCAGTTCTGTCCCGGCTATGGGATAGAGAGAGAAAATTCGCGCGTGTATAACGAAGAGGGCAAATTTTCACCCCCGCGAGCGTTCGAGTGGCGGAGAGGGCGGGCGACGAGGGGCAAAGGGTGAGAGGAGGATGGAAAAACAAACGCGCAACGCATTGGAGAGAGCAGAGCGAGAAAGCGGCGTTAGAGAGAGGGTTGGCCAAGCATGTACCGCGTGTGTAGCGAAGTCTATAAAGGAGTGCTTTATTGATCTCAGTTTGAACGCGCGCGAGGATACCGATATAGCTGCGGGCAATGTGTAGAGATATACGTTTAATATCCATGTACGTCATGTACGTACAGTATGGATCTGTCTGTGTAAAGATGAATTTATGTGTACTGGTGAGTTATATAGAACGATAGAACCCGTCGTGAATAGAGGAGAAGCGCACTCAAAGCTTTTCGTCTCTTTCTACTTCGAGTTTTACTCTATGCCTCGAGTTGTACCGGTATGCTTACTGCCTAAGCGCGTATAGGTGAAACCCTCGACGGGCCCCAGGTGAACTCTCGTACTTGTCCCGATGCGGAGCAAGTTACGCAAAGAGAAGGCTGCACTTCAATCAGCCGAGGGATTGGTATATATTAGTCAGAAACGTACAGCCGGCAATGCCGGTATCTTGATTTCGACAGCATTGAGGAAAGGGATTAAGTTTCTCCTCGGAGTTAACGTTCTCGGTTGTTTCTTCAAGTTCAATGGTTACCCTCGAGTTTGGTGGATGTTGATACTAACTTTGAAAATTTGGGAAGATAACATTTATTTGGCGGTGGGGGAGAGGGGGTTATACGGAAAATCAAATTTTTGCCGTAGAAGAATCGATTTTCTTGTTTCTTACGATTAATGGAGCTTTGAGATTAATGGTAATGTCATTAATGCAAGAAAACATCGTATCACTAATTACTGGCGATTGTTTCTTCGTAATGGTGTTTTGATTATGAAAATTTTTTTTTCGGTTCAACCGTAAGAAATAACAGATTTTTTTTTTTTTTTTTTTTTTTTTTTTTCAAATACAAAATACTGGAAAATTTACATTGAAAAAAATAAAACGTCGGATTTGTAGATTTTTTTACATAGTCAAAACACCGTTATGAACAAACAATCGCGTGGAATTAACGATATGATTTTTTTTTATATATTAAAAAAAAAAAACGTTTTTTTGTTCGAAATTTTCGGACCCCTCTCGTCGAGAGTTTAATAGTTTTATGCATTTCATTTTTCTGGTATTCGACAACTTTTGACTACTACCGCTGGAAATAAATAACGAAAAAAAAAAAAAAATGTTGACCCACTCTTCGGCGCACTGGTATATTTGCGCCTGGTGTTTGAAACTGTTTACTCACGTATTTTAACTCAACTTTTAGTTCAAACAAACTACCGAGTTAAACGTGTGAAATTTTTTGTTTTTTTTTTTTTTTTTTTTTTCGTTTTCCTTTTATTTCGTAATACTTTCAATTTAATCGGAGGTGCGGACCCGTGAATTTATAAAAATTATCGTATAGCTCAATTGAGGTAAATTTATCGACGGTACGTTTGCGTATTCGTACTCCAGTTAGCTACGAATTCTGAATGCACAGAGGCCGAAAGGCCGATCTCTTACTCTCTCCCTCTTTATATTCGCTCGAGATGGAGGAATTCCTTGGTGCGTTATACTCTCCGCTCTGCGTATACTAACTATAGCATCTCCTCGAGCCTCGATTACTCAAGAGTCTCTAATTATTCTCGCAATTACGACGCCGGCATCGTCGTCGGCATCGTCGTCGTTGAGTGTGAAGGCAAGCGGTTCTGTAACTCGAACGTGGGACGACGACGATGCGGGCAATCTTACTCAAGCGTACGTACGCGTTTTTCATTTTTTTTTTTTTTTTCGTCTCTCCTTTACACTGTAATCTCTTATCTAATCATCGGCACGGCATCTGCGACCAAAAATATAGATAAAATTTGTCAAAATTTCTCTCTCAACACTTTCACTCAAAATCTAAATATAACGCGTGACGATGGCCGTCATAAATTCGATATAAGCAGTGAGAAAGATTTATGAAAGTGTCTCGTTGACCGTCCCATGGTCGAGGTCTCGCGATCAATCGATGAGAAATGGCGTTAACCCTCTTCTTCTTCACAAGATCAACGCCCATAATCGGTTTTATCGTATTATACATACAATCCTAAAGATATCTGTAATGTTCACGGACATTTGCGAACAAAAAAAAAATTATCATGAAATAAAAAAAGAAAAAGAATTCTCCATTAAACCAGAACGAGTCAATCAAGGCTATACGTGCGCATGGTACGAGGCCACGAATACCCGCTGCAAGCCATACTAACCGAGTTATCGATGTATTTTTATCTCATTCCGTTCAACACGCATTTCTCTCGCCGGGAAAATTTTAACACGAGAAACTGACTCGATGTACAATCAAAAAAAAAAAAAAACAACGAAACAACAAATTAGTTCCACAAATTTGTTCTCTGGATGTTGTTGAATTTAAAAAAAATAATCTTGTTACTTTCGGAATATAGTATTTTTTATTTATTTTTCGATCGTTTTTTTTTTTTTTTTTTTTTTTCCACGAAATTTGTAACTTTTAAAAAAATTTTATTTCGCTCAAGCGGGAATTTTGAGAAAAAAAAAATGATTCGTCGGCGAGTTTGTTTTTCATTACTAACCCCTTTGCCGTACGGAGACAGGATTCGAGTTTAAATTCTCGCTTCTCGTACGTGTTTCTCGATTCGACGTGGGATATAAAGCGCGGAATAAGGACAGACGTATATGCCCGTTGGCTCAGCGATCGTTGTCGCCATGGATACTATTGGCTCGAAGCTCGAGAGAGCTACCGGACGGTATCAACGAATTGTCCCGTGTCCTGTTCCCTCCTCCCTCAACTCCGCGTTCCCTATTCCTGCACGTCATCCCTTTTCCGCACCTGTTCCCGATATATCTGCTTTCCTATCCCCTCCCCGAGACGCCGTAGCACCGCATCTTTCAATTGTTTACCATTGAAAATTCGAGTTCAATACCTAAACGATAAAAACAAAGCAGTCAATCAATTAATGAAAAAAAAAAAAATCGTCACTAAAATTTCGTATTACGAGATCGTTATTTACTCCAAAATCACCTATACCGCTAAACGCTGTTTTATCAGCTGATAAACTGATGAAAAAACGTAAATCCAATTGTATTTCATTTTTTCAATACTTGTTTTATTATTATTCCCGATCTCCTGAATTCCAAGTTTATTCCATTCCATCGAGAAATTCTGTCACTGTCCGTCTGTCCGTCTGTCTGTCTGTCTGTCTGTCGAGTGGTCACACGGCTGTGCTGTGGGCACGTCTCGTGAACGATGACATCATCGGTCGTCTACGCCTTCTTAATAATAGGTGCGCTGCCGCGGGCAATCGCTATCCTCGATCTCCTCTCTCTCGGGTCCGTTCGTTTTCTCGACGCGCGAGAACGGATCAGACTCGGCTAGTCGCCCTCTCGCTTCTCTCTTCTTTTTTTTTTTTTTTTTTAATCTCTCTCAGTCTCGACCGGGTTGTATCCTACGGTCGTCCATCGTTATACGGTACTAAATGATAGCTGGTGTACACCTACAGTATGAACCGTACGAACGTATCTGTAACGTTGCTGCATCGGCTGTGCAACTCAGTGCGAGAAGTATATACATATACACACGTTTATGGCGTGTAATAGTTAGCGTGTAGGAAACTCGAGGAATAAAGAGAACCGAGGAGTTTGTGGCCTGAGGAACGGTGCCGACGTGGAAGCTCGGTCACGCCACGATTATACCTATCACGCGTGCGAGAATGCGAGAGCCCCGGAGAGCCAGCGAACGCCTATATACCTGTGCCCCTCCCGTCCCCCGCGCTTTTGGTCAGTCTATGCGATGGCTACCCTCGGGATGGATAACGATGCAAACATATTCGAAGTTTGAGAAACTAGAATCGTCGAAACGGAAGAAGCTTCGGTACGATTAGCTTTGCACTGCTGAGAAAAGCTCTCCGAATGAATCAGTTGTTTTAGCGAATTAAAAAAAACGTTGAGACTGTTTCGATTAATTAAAGAATTAATTGTGTCAATTAATGTATTGAAATAAAAATTAATTGTTAATAATAATAATGAGTAAAGTGATCATTGGAAAATGAAAGAATTAATTGACTGTTTCAATTAACTCTTTAATCGCATTAAAGATTTTCGCTGCTACTGTTCGATATAATTCGCGAAATCGGCAAAAAAAAAAAATTGCGAAAAAATATATTTTTAAAGGTGTGAGTAATAAAAGGGTTAAAAAACAGTCACGGATCGGTGGAATGAAATCTACTTGGGACTGATTCATGGATGAAAAATATATATTTCAAGGTATTCTCGTTGAATTAGTCGTTTTCCCTCGGCTCACCGTTGTTCTTCATCTCCTGGTATCGCAAACCGGAAATCGCCGTAGTTCCCGCCAGTGAGAGAAACAGAGATAAATGAGAGAGGAAGAGAGAGAGAGAGAGAGAGAGTTTGAAACGAGTAACTAGACGAACCTCGTCATAGCGCACAGCGACGACTCGAGGGAAATGCTGGTGCGCGTGGAAGAAGGAGAAAGACGAATTGAAGCCGGAGAGACATAGGGAATGGGTTGGTGAAGATATATAGATAGAAATGCGCGCACACAAACACAGAGAGTAGGAAGATGGAAGAGAAAGACGAGCGAACGAAGCTCGTCGAGCGTTTTCCTCGTAATGTTAACGTTGTGCTGGCCGGTGCTTCTGGTGCGGTGCTGGCGACGCGGCCCGACACCGCCACAACCCCTGGGCGTGTGCCCCCTTGGCATCCCACCCCGCCGCGGGCAACGGCAGCGTCGGCGGCGGCTCTATCGCGTATGGCCGCGACCGCCTGAAATATCGAGCGCCTTCCTGCCGTTCTATCTCTCTCGCCTCGACCGTTCGCCATCTCACTTTCCACCTTTCTGTCCGTCTTTCTCTCCTGTTGCTATATACCGGATCTTCGTGTAGCACCACCACCGCGAAGTCTAGTCTCACTCGGTAGAGAAAGAAGATTCTTCCATAGCTTTGCGACCGAACGACGAGAACTGCGCGTATACTCGGCTTTCCGATTTTACACGCCTACGCGTTTTATCTATAGGCTCTGTATACAGGCAATTACGAGATTGGGGAGAGAGAAAAATATCTTGCCATTTGTTGCCCAATGGCCGTTTCGTGGATAATGGATTAGATTGACTATCGAATGACAATCAATTAAAAGCTTTTTTTTTTTCCATAATACACAATAGTGTTCTATCGAAAGCGTTAAACAGGCTATAGACGATCGAACGACATCGATCGTCATACATCGATTTATCGATATACGACACCGACACGACTCCGGGGCGCGAGTTCTCAATAAAAAAAAAAAAAAAAAAAATTTACCAAATTTATGAACGTAATACTCTTCACTCATCGTTATGAGGCTCTCGTTTTAATTGACTAAACTTTATGCTCATGTATCTTGGAATCCGCGTGGGGAAAAAATGATTCAATTTCTGGAGAAAAAGAAAAACCCTTATTGATTCTTTCGTAATATATGAGATTATCGAGGGTTACAGTAGAAAATTACATAGGTGCCATATGTCCTTAAAAATACTGCGCAAATTCGATGATTATCTGCGGTGTCGTTTATATAAAATACAGTAACTTGACCCTTCGAATCGCAGTACTATATATTAACGACCTCGTTAATGTACCGATCGTTTAAACGGTTCAAAGAAGAAAAAAAATCATCAAATTTTTACGATATTCTCGGAGAGTTAAATACATCTGTTCGTAATTTTTTTTTCCAATCTCCGTTTCAAGATAATAAGTCTTTTTCTTTTCGCATTAAATGAATTTCGCTGAAACGAAAGGTCGTGCGATTCAAACGATCAATCGACGTTCATAATTAATATTACGAACTTAACAATTAACATCTTATATAATCGTTAAATTGCTTGTACCGTTAATATATATATTTCTTTTTTTTTTACCGAAGTCCTCGAATAATATTTTCTTCGTAGTAACGAATTCGCAATCGACGATTAATCCGTTCGTTTATTCACGAAATAATTGGTACAGAAATCGTTTCGAGGCATCAGCAACGCGAGTTTCCTTCCGACAAAGAGTCTCGTAAGAATTTCTTTTTCGGTCTGTGTCCGAGGCGAGCGATCCTGCGCGTCCGAACTCCCAGGGTTCGCGCATCGCGAACGATCGAGAGAGCCTTCTTCTCTCTCTTGACTGCCCTCTACCCCCCTTTCCCCCCTCGTGCCCCGCTTTGTTTTCTTCGTCTCTCTCCTTACGAACGAAACCGGCAGCAAGATCTCTGGCTTGCGAGCCTTCCTCGCAACTTATACTCCTACCTAACTATACATATATATATATATATATATATATATTATATATATCCGTGAGCGTGTGGCGATGAGATGGAAAGAAAGGAGAAAGAAGATGAAACGATGAGTTTGCCTGAGAAAGAGAAGAAGCAGATATAAAAGGCAGAGACAAAGAGAAGAGAACTCGCGAGACGTACGGCGACCTTGCTGGAATGTCTCCTGGTCAGGTTCTCTCGCTATATCTCTTCTCTCGCTCTCCTCGAAGTCTTCTTCCCCTCGCAGGTATAGGTAGGAAACTTGCCGCGCCTGGGATCTCTCGAACGAACGGACATTCCGTGGGCTGAACGAGCGCAGAGGAGAGAGACTCTCGATCGTCGTATGTACAACGACAACGACGACTTTGCTGCCAAAGCCTCACGGATCGAGCATCAACCGTTGCCCTGACGATACGCCGAGACTGTGTACTATTCCGTACATCTCTCCTCGATGCTAGACGTATAGATTAACAGACACGCATACAGTACAACGGACGGAACACTGGCAGATGCGTGAGTGGATGTTGTTAGGCAGCTGAGGGGACATTATTAGATCGTAGATTTGTTTACGGACGGTGGTGATTAAATTTTTCGTGACGAAAAGGACATAAAGATCGAAGGACAACGATTTATCGAAAACAAAAGTGGTAACGTTGATTTTTTTTTTTTTGGAGCGGAAAGAGTTGAGAAAAGTGAAGAAACGATTGTTTTTTCGGGATAATTTTTTTTTTTTTTCGATCGAATAGAAAAAACGTTTTTGAGTCGAAGCAAACAAGAAATTTCAATAGTGTTTTTTTTTTTTAATTTATTAATTTTTCAGGTCATATGTTGTTATTGTTTTCTGGCGATTTTGCACGTCACGACTATCAGTTATTATGCGCATTCGAGATTATCGGAGGGCGTACGTAGGAGTATAGCGCATCCTTGAAATGAGGCAACGCACAGACGAAAGTGCATACAGCTGAAACATCGTCAGCAACTTTAACGACTACGCTACGCCATTAACAGCCTCGCAATATCGTTTCGCGAGGCTACTATCTACTATATATAGTCGGCTTTACACGTACGCGATTTTACTCGTTGCATCTACGATGCTTGTATACCGATTTGCGTCTATTCAAAACTAATTCTGAAACTTTTCTCGCGTTTCACGATAGGATTATCAATTTGATTGACGTAACTTACGTATTTAGTGGCCTTTCGCGCGTCATCGTTGATAATTAATCGCACGTGTACCAAAGGGGTGCGAAACTCGCGTTTCGTGAATATATAATGATACAATTGAATTATTTGTTCGAAGTGAATGGAATTTCGGAATATGTAATTTCAATAAAAACTAATTTAACTCATTCGACAAAGAATTCGCCGATTCGTGTAATTGCATTTTTTTTTTTTTTTTTTTTTTTTTTTCACTCTTTTTTTTTCCACTTGTTCTTAATTTCGGATAGTTTCTACGGGTAATTTTACCGGAAGTCGAAAGTAGCCTGAAGGGTTGGCGAGATAGAATGCTGTATGCAGTTTACTATAAGGTTAGATATGTATAGAGGGGCGCAGGGGGCGGGGAGGGATGAGAGAAATCGATTCTTTTGAGGCCGAGCCAAGTTTCGTGAACGAGCACCAGCCCCCGGGGAATCCAGTCGCGCAATTTCCTCGGTCTCTCGCTCTCCTCTCTTTTTCGTTCGGATCTCCTTTCATCTGCGAGTTGCCCGAGCTGCGGGGGCGGCAGCGGCAACGGCAGCCCCCGTTGGAATGGGAAGAAAAGCGAAGCTTCGAAAGGGGAAAAGCGAAGAAGCGAAAAGAGGAAGTACACACCTATAGCCATCGAATCTCTATCTGTATTATAGCTTATAGATTTTTTTCCGCTATAAATTTACCATACGAACCGAACGTCGATCGCGACGATTCGAATTTATTAATTATCGAATTTCGTTCGTCGACAATCTTGAAATATCGTTTCGATAATTTGTCAAAGAGAAAGGTAACAACAATGCCGACGGTATCGCGATTCAATAATGTATAGATTTTTTTTTTTTAACTATGAGAGGTAATGAATTTTTTTTTTATTCTACTTAACGATACGTGTATAAAGTTATTTTTATTTCAGTATATTTTGAGAATTTTTTTTTGCAATCCTCTCGATACATGTATCGTTCGGTGAAAAAATAATAATTTCATTTACTTTTATAGTTTTTGAAAAAAAAAAAAAAAAAAAAAAAAAAAATTAAACATTTGACTTCGTTTTCGAACCGTCAAGTTGATGTACTCCCTTAAGCTTACATCGGACCCTTCGCGAAACGGAAGTCTCGAGATTTTCTCTCGCATCTCGTTTCGCTCGGGCGCCGGTACGATTCCGTGCGAAATCGTCGACGGTCGAGACTTTCTCGTCTCAGTGAAATAAGGAACTCGAGAATCATAAAGAAACTAAAGAAAAGAGGCGACTCGTCGTTCGCATATCCGCGCGTATTCGTGTCCGCTACTTTCTGTCCCTACGCCAAACTCGTTCGGCCGGTGTTGGCGGCCACCGCCTTCTCAGTTGTATCTTTTATCTCTCTTTCTCTTTCTCTCTTTAACTTCTTTATCGTTATTTCTTCGTCGCTTCCCGCGCTTCGTCTCGCTTCGTCTCTCTTATTTCGTATTTTTTTTTTTTTTTTTTTTTATTTCTCTTTTTACCTCTGTCTTTCTCTCGTACGTCAGAAAGATAGTAGTATATATACATGTATGCCTATGCGTGTCGACTCGCGTGCGTGCCTCCGCGTGCGTTCGGATCGATTCGACCGGCGAAAATTGCTCGGTTCTCTCGGCTCACCGCCGCGCACCAGTGTCCCTCGTTGACGGTACTCAGCCAACATCGAAGAAACTCCATGAATATAACAAGATTTCCGAGCGTTATGCATTCCTTATCGCGATACGACGCAATTCCTTCCCGGATATTATTAGTTGTTAAGAAAAAAATAAATAAACAAAAAAGAGAAAAAAAAAAAAAGAAATTGTTGAGTCGAGATTTTTCACGATATATCGGAGAAACACGGGACGCGAGGCTCGTTTGGCTTGAATTTTTAATTCTATGTAGCGTGTACGCGGTTCTACAGTGGATAACATTTTACATGATAATCACTGTAGAGTGTAAATATACAGCGATCCGTGCGTTTGACCCTTCGAAGCATACGGCGTTACTTACATGCAATATCTTTTTAATCTGTAAATACATATATTAACTTCGATTGAAAGAGAAAACGAAAAAAAAAAAAAGAAAATGTGAAAAAATTCTCGATATAGAGTAATTATAGTTATCGGGAGTTACTTGTAAATGCGAGAGTCATACAAATTTTAGACGATTTCATTAAAACATTTAAAAGATTTAATGATTTAACGAGTCGGCAGATAATTTTGTACGACTCTGCTTCACAAAATTTCTTTCGTTATCACTTAATAAAAAAAACACGCGAAGTTTTTTTTTTTTTTTTTTTTTTTCAGTTCTCAAATAAATTTAATATTTTTCTGAAAATATGAATCTATATAAATCTTTTGGAAAATATAAATCATTAATTTCGCGTATGAGGGATCGTTTGACGAACGGGTTAATTTTTTATTTAAGTATCTATGGCATTAAATTAATGGGTGCGATGATACGACGATCTAAAGGAAGCGACAATTCTTATTTCCATCTCTCTTTTTCTCCTTTGTTTTACTCGCCGACCCTCCCCCTCCCCCCCCTTTTCTGCCTTCTTATGTTATTTTTTTTTTGTTCTCATTTGTTACCCGAAGACTCTCGGCGACTCGCTCTGACGGCTCGTTACGGCCTCGTGATCACCTCTACACCGGTAGATATCCTATATAACAATAAATACCCACATATATATACGCGATCACTTACACAAGGACTCTCCGGAGAGGTGGCCCTCCTGCCAGTTGGTAGGTATACAGTCCAACGGCAACTATTCCGAGGCAGTGGAGCGTTCCGGCGTTCCGAGAGTCGTTCGAAAGACACCTACGAGCGTGTCTCGAGTGCCGAAGGTCCCTCTCCTGTGGTCCGTTGTTAACCGTGGAATCGAGAAATTCTTTAACGGCGGACCAAGCGAGAAATAGAGAATATTACACGAAGACTTCGAGAGACCAACGACGATAGAACAAAGTTTTTTCTCTGCCGATTCACCTGCAAGGTTAGATCACTCGTGTCACTTCGATTTCGCGTCTCGAAAATTTTATCTCGAGGCCATTTAAATGCTCGATACTTTGTCATCGATTCGTTAAAAAAGTCGACTAAAAAATAATAATAATTTTTTTCCCGTGTCGAAAGTTCGGAAATATATCGAAATATCGAATTCTATAAAAAAAAAAAATGTTTAACCCCTCATGTGCAAAGGACGTAAATATACGTCAAAATTTTCCGACCGTTCGTTAATTTCAATTCCCCCGTTTAACTATAAAAAATCACGAAAAAATTCTGGAAAAATTTGTAAAATAACGTGGAACTGTTGTTTTTTCAATGGTTCAAAGATATTTGTTTTACGTTATTGCGTATTGTTGTTATGAGCAAAAGAAATTAGCGTCCTACTTGCTCGGCAAAAAGTCTCCCGTACGCGAGGGGTTAATAGTCTTTTTCAATTTGAAAATTATGCTACGGCGTTAAAAAAACTGTCTACTTTCTTCGCGCCTTGAAGCGCCGTCACCTACGCGAGCCGCATCGATCCGTTTTTTTTTCTTTCTATGCTGGAGACAGATACGTTCCATTTGACTTATTTATTCAAGAGGTCGCAACGCGGACGCGAAATGACGCGTGTCGTACCTGTTCGGCGCGATCTATTTTCGAGTGTGAAATACATTCTCAAACAGTTATAGCAGATTAGCGGTCAGTGATTTCGTTGATTCGTTCGTTCGTCATTCGTTTTTCGAACAATTATCATTTTTTTTTTAAATCCACGATCTGTTTGTAGCGAGAAAATGATTTTACAAAAAACCTCAATTTTTTTACGATAAAATCGACGCATTCGGTCGTACAACATTACGAGCTCGTAGAATAGAATTATATCGTCTGGAATCTCTCGACTTTTAATTGCAAGCAGATAAAGATCTATCGGTCGATGTATGCCGGAGAAGAAAATTAATTCGTCGTACAATTACGTAGATAAAAGTTGAAATGTAAAAATTACAAAATTCCTAAAATAATTTCAATCTCTCCGATCATTAATTTTAATCGTTGTTTTCATTTTTTTTTTTTTTTTTTTTTTTTTTTTTTTTTTTTTTTTTTTCATTACATATCAACACGCTGTTGCGTACAAACAAAACAATCGGGAATTATCTTATACACCTTTATTACATTCCACTGTACGCGACTCTCGTGAGCAATTCTCACTTTTCTTTATCAAGATTAAGTACCAATTAACGCTGCGCCACTGCGATTTAAATTCCAGTTCGACTGTTGCGCATATAAAATTCTGCTTATCGTTTCTCGAAACTTTAAACACTTATTTATCCTGTCTAATTCATTGAGCTATCTGCGGAAAAAAAACATATATATATTCTCGCGAAACGATCCTACTGCTTCACGCGCACAGCATCCAACTCATGCCGAGATTTCTCTCGTTTTGCCCCTTCCCCTCCTTTTAAAATATCTCCCAAGAACTCTCATGATCCTCGGCTCCCTCGGTTATTCCGTTTTTTTCCTCGCGCACCTTGCGATCGTCTTGCGTTCTCGTATTCGATGCTCCGCCGTGCGCTGCAAATCGCGCGCGCGAACCTTCGCGTATTTCTTGGTCGACGCGCGGCGCTCGCTCCAAATCTCGAAGCGTGTATTATACACCGAGCCGCGTTTCTCTTCCTCCTCATTCGCTCGATCTTTTGCTCCTCAACGTTCGAGATGCTCACGGAGAACTCACGCGCGGCTATTACCGGTTTCCGTGGGGGCCTTTACCGCGAGGCTTCGTCTTCGACGCTTTGCTTCGTTCCTCTCTCCCCCTCCCCCTCCGCCCCTTCACGACGTGCAGCACACTAACGCGCGCGCGGTAGGTAGTTAGTCGATGATGTCGAACGACGAACGAGCACGGCGAGTGAACAAAAAAAAACAGAATGGAACGAAAAAAAAAAAAAAAAAAAAAAACGGAGCGAGAGGGCAGACGGTGGGAAGTATCGCTCTGTTGGCGCGTTCGACCCTCGCGTATTACACTCTCATGTGTTCGCTCGTTCTCTCCTCGTCGTATCTCTCACGCCTCTGTATCTTTCTTCTCGTTCGGGCAACGCAGCCCCCCTTGCAATATGCCTCGGGGGGTTGATGCCTTTTCTTCTCATTCGCCGCATTTTTGAAGCTCGTTTTTTTTTTATCTCTGATATATATATTTTTTTTTTAGAAAACGTTAGATAGAAAAATAGATAATATATTCAGTTCTGAGATAAATCTCCGAAGCGCCTACGCAATACAGTGCAGAGAGAAAAATCACAGATTAATTTCAATAACCGATATACAAAAGTCTAAATAATGTAAAAATAATAATAGCAGTACGGAGCACAGTACCTAGTAGTGAGTAAAATAATCGGAAAATAGTAGCATATGATTTTGAAAAAATTTAAAAAAAATTGAATATCAACCATCTAAATATAATGAATAAGTAACTAAGTAAATGCCTAAAAGATAAAAAATCGTTAAGATACTTTTAAAAAAAATAGTCCAATTATATTTATTTTCCATAATAATTATTTTTTCACTATCTTTTTATCTGCCAATCGCAATTTGTCGTGTCATTGCAATACCGACATAACCGCATCTGTTCCGTAAGCAACGCGAGTGGAAGCAGTTATGAACACACGAGAGAGTTAGTGACTGATGTGTTAAGCATCTGCAAAGCAAGTTACATGGTTAGAATTTAGCTGATTCGATCGGAGCAGAGCCCAGTGGCACCGGATCGAACAGACGAATTGGCAGTAGGCGAAGCCTTCACTTCGCTATCGTGCAGTCTATATACTTCGTGACTACATAACGTTGAGATCGCACTGTACAGCGTTACGCTAACGCATTATAGTCTTCTAGCGTTGCAAACGCCATGCACGTTCGTCAATCGTGCGACCCGAGGCATGCATATACCTCTCTCTCCTACTCTCTCTCTCTCTCTCCCTCTCTCTCTCTCTCTCTCTCTCTGTACCTAGGGACCTACGTTCCTAGGTACGTATAGCTCGGGGGGACAGAACGAACGAGCAGCTAAACAGTCCGAAGCAGCATAGAGACCCAACCAACCAGTAACCTAACCAGAGCAACGACAGCGGGGATTCTCTGTAACCGTATACAACTATCGATCTGTCGCTCCGAGGAAAACTCGAGATACACTCCGAGCTGAAGGGAACTCGCGCGCTCGTTTGCTCCGAAGCGTCCGAACTCTAACTCTGTCGCTCGTCGATGTTATCCCTCTGGTAGATACTACCTATCTACCTATCGAAACGACTTCGCACCGAGGAAAATCGGTCGGTTGTATACACGGCTTCGATTTCGATATATGTACCGTAAGTGTACAGAGTCCGTAGTAGTCACTTCCTACATGTATCGTCGAGAGGGGACCGAACTCCGCGACGAGTCTCTGGGTCGTGTGTACTCGGCGCTTTGAAACTCGAACGATGCAAAAGAGACGGTATAGTGACGCGGTCGACCTCGTTTCCTATTACCTTTTTCCGCCTCTTCTTCCTTATGTTCGATGTCAACCATATATTGTATCAACGTGCCTTGTTCCGCGGAGGTGGATTGTGCAGATTGTACGCTATGGTTATATGCGAATGTAGGAATTTGGATATATCGCTTTTAGGTTATAACGAAGACGGAGGCGGACGGATGACGCTTTGGGATAAAGGGAATTGTGGGAATTTGTATTTTTCTCACTGTATCGTTGGCCAAAAGTCAAAAGATTGCGTAAACATAAGTTATGCGCATTTTTAGCGGACGATTTAAAGAGCTAAAATAAAATCGATAAATGCGAATGATTTTTTCTTATTTCACTGTCTTTTGTGAATAAAATATGTTTATTATACGCGTTTTTTTTTTATTTTCGAAAAAATATGTTTCATTGACACATTTTTAAGTTTTTTTAAATTGCTGGGGTTTGTTAAATAATTTTTTGATGGTCTCGAGAACAACGAAAAATCGTCTTATTGAAGTGATCGCAGGGAAACTCGTAATATCCGTCTTTTTGCTATACGAGCTGTCGGGCGATAAAATTTAATAAAAAGGGTTTAAGGGTTATGTCACACGTACAAATTATAAATGAGATTCAATTCTATATATAACGAGGAAAATGTTTAAGCAGTTTTACTAACGTAGAATTCCCACGAATCATTGAACTTTGTTATTTTAATTGCTACATCATTGTTATTCATTGTTGCGTTCAACGGTTCTTTTCCAAGAAAAAAAAAGAAAAATAAAAAAAACGTTCGCTCTCGTCTGAGTTTCCTACTCTCGCGATTTTCAATCTCACGATTTTTCCACGTAAAAACCTGTTATCCATCATTGACGGGGAAGCCCCGCGGACGTCACAGTGCGAAAGTCAGCTAACGAGAATGACGAATCTCCGTGGAAACACATCGAGAACACGCCGTTGCGGACAGTCGGGAGGCTGTTAATTGCGGCGTTCGCAATGCGACTTCTAATCGCGTCGAGGAGCGATTGTCGCGCTCGTCTCGTATCCGAGTGAGCGAGCGAACGACAAAATGAGATTTCTTGTTCTTCGCCTCAACGACAACGGACGAAACTCGAGATCGCACGCAAGCGGTCGACCCAGATATATCCGTGGAAGGTACATACGCGCGCTTCGATATATACTCGTTTCTTCGTTGCCAATCGTCGCCGAAGGTCGGACACTTGTTAATCCGAAACTGCGAGGTTCACTCCGTCTGTCGTCTCCTCGCTCGGTCGCACGATTACACGAGTACCCCGTGTGAAAAATTCGTTCGCGACTTTCTCCGCTCGCCGTCTCGGAGAGAAAACTTCCACTAAGCATGTCGTATTAATCCATAATGCTTCATGTTTTTCGTTTTTTTTCTCGTGTTACAGGTGTGATGGGGCTTCGTGGTGCCGGAATCTACTATGAGCTAAGGCCACGTAACTAATTGTGAGTACATGTAAAACTACTTCGCTTTCATTCATCGTCTTAATATCGTCAACGAAATTTTTTTTTTTTTTTTTTTTTTTTTTTTATATAAGACGAATGATATAAAATATAAGAAAAAATGTCTAATCGACGTCTTGTCAAGTACCCGAGACAATTTTCTCGACTAACGACTGCCATTATCCGCGTTCTCACGAGTTTCCAGACTCATTCGTCGCAACCGGCTACCTTCACTTTTCTCACCTGAATATCATTTTTATTTAATTGAAACGCTCAAAACTAGCAATTAATCGATTATTATAATTTAACGTCGAAATTAATGCCTTATCAAGTACCCACAACAATTCTCACGGAGTTTCGAGTACTATTATCCGTGTTCTCTCGAGCTCTCGGCTCATTCGTACAATTTCTGTGCCTCAAACCTTCTCCGCCTACGTGGCCGTAGAGAGAATACGCGGGTCGGTAGTGTGCCCGTTCGCGTTCTAGTAAAGCTCTCTCTCTCTCTCTCTCGCGTAGGAGGCACACCGTTAACGTCTGCTGCTGCTGCTGCGTCTACATATATATCTATGCTATAGATATATATGTATATATCTATATAACGAGCAGAGAGAGAGAGAGAGAGAGAGAGAGAGAGAGAAGGGGCCGTATTCGTGCCGGTTAGAGAGAACCAGGGGATGGTTTTGCTCTGCTGGCTCTGTATTGATTGCTGCTCCTCCTCCCCTCGTCCTCTTCGTCCTTCTCTTCCGTCGGCACACACCACACCGCTCCTCGCTTCGTTCAAACCTCCGAGCGATTCTATCTCTCATCTCCGTCTCTCTATTTCTCCTCTGTCCTGGCCAACGTCGCGACCAACGTTCTCTCACTGCAACTATACTCTATCCTAGCGACAGAGAGAAAGACTCAGAGAGAGAGAGAGAATACCGGAGAACGCGATCTCCCGCACCTCCTCGCCTCGCGGAGTTTACCAGAGAGTTCTCCCCGTTTCCAGGTACCCTAGCAGGCTTCTTCCTTCTCTCCATGTTTCTCTCCTACTCTCCTACGTTGCCCATCCAACGCAAGCTGAAATATATATATATACATATATATATATAGAAAGAAAGAGATAGATGCGGAAGAGCGAGATCTCCTCTCGGTGTGTGTGTGTGTGTGTGCGCGCGGGTTGCCGCAGAGGCTGGATTAACCGTGAAGAAACGCGGAAATATCCGCAAACCGCATCACGAGAATGCATGAGAAATATGGGAGGATAATTGGGTTCGAGGTGTTTCGGGGATTTCGGAGATTTCGCGAGACGAGGATTTTATAGATACGAGGAGAATGAAAATAAAATGAAAAATGTTTGGAAACGCCTTTGAGCTCAAGCCGAATTCGCATCGTTTATCATACGTAATTCCCATAAATAATATCGTATAACAAGGTAAACCGGAAATTCAAAAAACAAACATTTCCGACAACTAGTAATGTTTTAATGGATTGTGGAACAGTATTATCGTTTTTTTTATATAACATCATATAAAATACATCGAATTGTGTCGTACAAAGCATTTTTATGCAAAACTTCGATGGGACGCGGAGAACTCGCAAAACTATAGCCGTTGCAGTGATAGTTTTTTGCGTTATTCATCGTTCTATAATGGTGCGAAAATACGAGTTTAAAACTTCGACGAGTGCGTAATTTTCTACGGAAAACGCGACAGACAGACACCTCGGATTTCCTTACGTTTCGTCAAGAAACAAAGGTAATCTATTTAAGAATACGAAAAACCGTAACTTTTATCAAAATCGGTCGAATAACACACAATTTTGTCAATTGTCGTTTGAAATCGTTTTGTCGAATATATTTTTCCCCATTGATCACGAAAGTTCCACTTATTATACTCCCAACTCAATATTCGTAATGATATTAGCATCGGATTAAAAATAAAAATTAGTTTTCACGTTCGACGTATCGAAATCGTTCTCGAGTACGTGATTCGCGCACCTATGCTGCTCGTCGACTCCGAATAATGGTTCAATTTTAAACTTTAATTCAGACACGGGTTTGAAAATTTTCGATATTATCCGCGCGTGAAAATAGAATTGAAATATAATGGAGTTACAGTAACTAAGTATACTTTTTTTTTTTTTTTAATAAAAGATAAAAAAATAATAGAGTTTAAATTTTCATTCTTTTCGTCTAATTATCTCGTTACAATAGTCTCTTTTTCGGCGCAAAAAAAAAATATATATACACCGTTAAAATTGCTTTGCCTGCCGAGAACGTGGAAAAAAAAAGCGTATATCTCTATCAAATCTCTTTAAATATATCCATCGGTATCGCCGTGAAGATAATATTCTCCGAGTATATAACTGCCGACATATACATCGTAAGGGAAATATGTGATGTACGCGATTCTGGTGCTCATGGCCGTCGAACATAATGCCGAGTAAGAAATCGATGGTCGTCGTCGTCGCGCGACTAGTGTCTATCCGTCTTTCTCTATTTCCTCTCTCCGTCTCCCTTGCTTCGTCTGTTTTCTTCCTCTTCCTTTTACTATCGTGTGCCGCGGCCTGCTTTTCTCCACCCTACGTTTCTTCCCCTCTACTCCCCCCGTTGCGTCTCTCTCATTGCTTTTCTCTTTCCATCTCTTTTTCACGTTCGTAGTTCGACTATCGTGTTTCTCCCTCGCTTCGGGGGCTTTTTCTCATACCCTTCGAATTCACAAGAGGGGCGGGTACCTCGAGCTACCAGCTCTCGGTCCCGGCTGAAAGCCATGCAACTCTCCAACGCCCGAGAGAGAAAATAAATCGAGAAGCGTGAGAGAGAGAGAACGCGAGAGAGAGATAGACAGAGAAAATCCGAGTCGACCGACCGAACGGCAAGCAAGAGAGAGCCATGGCAAGCGAAAAGAAGGAAACGGACGCGATCCGATATTGCGGAACTGGACGATTCCTCGTGGTGGTAGTGGTGCTGCTGCTGCTGCATTGACGAGAAATCGTGAATTCAGAGGAGCCCGACGAATGGAGAAGAGAAAATCGAATTCAGCCATATGCCGACATTAATTAAACAATGGCGTACACCGATTTCCGGTATCGAAGGAACAAACGATTGTTCCCTTCTTCCGGTACTGTTGGGGGATGAAAACAAAAAAAAATAATAATAGGATAATTGCATAACGAGGGAGAATTATCGATGACCATTGTATGAAGAAGTTGAGCGTTAGAAGAGCGCATGGATCTTCGCACCCCTATTTTCATTAAGTCGATATTTTCGCATCGAAAACAATAGGATGGTTATAAGAAATATATTTTTTGAGGAATATCATGGTATTTACTGCCAAACGAATTAAAGTTTTCAAGATTTATATTTTTGTTTGACCGAACGACTCAATACCATTTGAAAAATGATTACAATTACTATAATTATGCTAATTACACAAATATATAAATTGTATTAATTTGTATTATAATTATTATAATAATACATATAATATTAGTAATGTTAATTGTTATTGTCATTATTATATTATTATTATTATAATAAATAATACAAATTTACAAGAAATTTACAAGTGTAATGGTCGCAAAGAAAAAAAGAACATTCAAGTCCAACGGAATCTCGTCTTCGTCATTATATTTTTTCCTCGTTCAGCACAATGACACAAGCTGATCCTGAAGTTGAGAAAGATTAGTCGGGAGGAGGCTTGAAAATTCTACACTTCGCTCAGAAGCAAATGGGCGAACGCGAGAAACGGACGTAACTATAATAACAACGAGTGAGTCGAGGGGGAAACATATTTCGGAGTCGTCTTTATGCCTATGCGAGAGACGTCTTGGCTGAGCTTAGACTAACCTAACCTAACGTTCTAACGATGTATATTTATACAACGGAGTGTATGTCTGTGTGTGTGAAAGAAGTCAAGTAGAAGATGAAGAGAGAAAGTCGAAAGGAGAAGGAGAAACGGAGTCGGAGCACAAGGGTGGGAAATTGTGCGCTGGCAGTCAGCTGATTGAAGCGCTGGAGGGGAGGACGACCTTTATTTAAAGCGCCAGAGAGGTAGCAACTCGGATTCGTCCCTCGCAAATGCAAAAAAAAATGTATATACATTGATACATAAAATAAAAAAGATCTATCCGCGTTAAAGATTAAACATTATACATATATGTATATTCAGGTACATAGGATAAAATATTTGCACTACTGACCCCTCGATGACGTTCTCCATCCCTTTTAACCGCCTTCGCGCTTCGAATTTCAACATTTTTCACCTCTCCAACTCGTCGCTTCGCGAGCTCGTAAATGCTCTGCCAACTCAAATGCGGCGAACGTGATCGCAATAAAGTACGAGAAAATAGGATAAAGATGGCCACATCCTTGCGGCTTCGACGAAATAGTCTGAATTATTGTCACTTTTTTTTTTCTTTTCAATGTCTGTTCGAACGATGGAAAAAAAAAAAAAAAAAATTATTACGAAAAATCGAAGTATTCATTTTTATGGAAAAAATAAAATAAACGTTCTGGTAAAAAAAAAAAAATGTTTAATCACAATTTTTATGCGAAGTCGTCAATTATTTTTGGTGATTTTTCGTAATGGAATAAAAATGATTATAATTTTTTTATTAATAATACATTTTCACGTTTCGGACAGTTGAATTTTTCTATTTATTGATGTTTCAAGCAATTTGATCGAAAAGAAAAATGTGTACTTTGTTCTTTCAGGAGACTGGCATGGAGAAGGAGAACTCCGCGTCGGGCGGAGGTGGAGGTGGCGGAGGTGGAGGCGAGACTACGGCAACGGCGGCGGGAGCCGGGGCCACCTCCGCCTCCGAGAAACTCCAGGCCGACCAGGCAAACCCTTTGCTCGATCCGAGCGCCCTATTCGGTGGTAAGTACACTTTTTAAAGACTTTTTTTTACATAACCCTTCGGCATGTAATATATTATTTTTTTATCGCAAAAAGCAAAAGAAAAACGCTATTGTCTTTACCACAACAGTTTATTAACTCCGGTCGATGTTACAGAGTTAATTTCATTTTGAAAAAAATCTTATAAAAAACATCGTGAAAAGAAATTTTACATTCACTACTCTTGCTGACTATTATTTTTTGTATTTATAATACATATGAATTGTGTACGCAATCAATATATTTATTCGTCCGGAATACTTACGCGCGTTGGCGTGAATAAATACAGTACTTATAAACGGTTACGTGTGAGAATATCGAAGATACTATAAATTGTGGGATGCGCGTCGTTGCCTTCGCTCGTAAAGGCGACCTTTAATTCTCCGTGACAGGACGCGATTACCAAGATAGCGTATGCGACTGGTCATCACTGGCCGCGGAGAAACTCGCCGACTCTTCCTGTCTCGTTATTTTTTTTTTTTTTTTTTTTTTTTTTTTTATTTCAATTTCCTCATTTGCCATTTATCTCCGAGCGATTGCCGCTTTCCCTTTTCATGTTCAAACTATCAAAGAATTTGATTTCAATTCTTCAAATTAACAAATACGACCCTCGATAATAAATTATCCATTCACTATTACAATTAATTTTGTTTGTCCCTCTGAATCGTTATAATTATCGATGAACCATTGAATCTTTTCGATCCCTCAGTTCCTTCGATTTCATTTAAATTTCCCTAAATTTTCGCCTCGCGCGCGATGTACAAAATCGACAAGGACAGCCCTCTTTCAAAGACAGAGATACCAAAGCAGACACGAAGATTTAACGTCCATAGCAACGCGGATACTTCGCCAAATGTTCTTCGCGCGTAAGCGCTAACCGCATCTGCCGTTCGTTCAATCTCGCGTCTCCCTCCTTTCTCTCTGTCATATCCCAGCGCTCTCTCGAGTGTCTCTCGTTGTCTTCTCTCTTCAACCCTTTCTCCTCTTCCCCTTAAGCGTGTTCTCTTCTTCTTCACTCCGGGACGCCAGTGCGCGACTTGGCTCTCATTTTATTTCCCTTCTCGTCTCTTTCTTTCTCTACGTACGATCGCCCAACCCGACAGAAATCCACGACGCTTCGTGGTTCTTCGTTCTTCGTACAAACAGCACCAGCATATCACGAACAAACGAGAGCTCCGAGTTAGAGAGGCCGAACTCGCGCGGCATCCGGCATCGCGGTGCCGAACGACGGGACGGAGACGACAACGTCGTCGCACATAGGCATCGGCGTTGTACAGCATATTCAGCCATTGCTCGTTGCTCCGCTACCACCCCGACTCTCCTCGCCTACACACGTAGAGAACACCGATGCGGAGTATCAGAGTAACAGAGAGAAACATTTTCGCAGAGACTGCTGCTGCTGGTGGCTTCCCGTCTCATCCCCTGTAACTCCATCTCTTCCATCTTTCTCGCTTTTCCAAAGGCAATCTCGCTACATCTATGCGCCTCGATCCGCGCGTTATTTTTTCGTTTTTTTTTTTTTTTCGTCCTCTGCTCTTTTCCCTCGCGGCTCTCTGTGTCGCATAGAATCGGAGCAGATATCCCTATAGCAGCGAGTTTCCATCTCTTTCTCGTTTTTCCGCTTTCCGTATCACCGGCGTATGTTTTGGAAGGGAGCGAAAGCGGGGGAATTTCTCTTCGTTGCTCCTGGTGAGGGTTTCCGGCACCGTCGGGTCACCGTACGGTCGCGAGGCTCGTCCGCGGGACTGCGCGGGTACGACAGAGGAGAGACACGAGAGATGCGAGAGAGAGAGAAGTCACGGAAGGACCGACGGACAGAGGCGACGAGTGAATCTCGCGCTCTCTCTCGGTTGGTTCTGTATATTTATTGATTGCCACCTCAAACCTTCCCAACGCTACTACCCACCTCTCTTCTCTCCTTCCCCCGTAGAGCATAGAGAGTGGAGGATGCTGCGGCAGTTTCTCCCCTCGTTCCTCATCCAACAGGACGCTAGCAACGACCATCACCCCTCCACGTTATCGCTCTCTCTGCACGTTTCGTTCACTTTCCTACGGAGCCGCGGAACACGTAGTTGTTCGAGGCGAAAAGCAATGCGAGAGTTTGCACAACGGGGAAAGAAGAATACACGTCCGATGGGCGATGAGTTGTTGGTTGTTGGGAGGAGATCTTTGTTCCTTGAGATGTCGGAGATCGAGAATACGAAGGAGGATAGGATACACCATTTTTTAAACTGATGCGTCTTATTTCGTTCGAATTACATTAGGCTGAGATGATGAAATGTTGAATCTTTGGTGACTCGTTTTTGTCGCACTGTTTCCGAAAAAAAAAAAAAAAAAAAAAAAAAAAAAAAAAAAACGATACGGAGCTTTTGAGTTCGAAATGTATTTCGCGAGAGTCTCAATATCGAACATCGCTGCTGAAAGCAATCGGAACGGTTTTCAATAGTGAGAATCAACGAGACGAGAATATTCTCGATCTCAATCCGTCGCTTTATTAAAACACCGTGCCTCGTCGCTTCGGCCATCGCGGATTTCCCTCGACACGTTTTTTTTTCTTTTCTACCCTCGTCTCGAAAGATCGTCGGTAATTAAGCTTCCGCCTCGTCAAACGAATGATCAAAGGGCTCACTCGGCGAAGACAGCGGAGAGGCATGAGATGAGAAACGTGATCCATCATTTTTAATTTTTTTTTTTTTCTTTCTTATCCTCTCAAAACGGTCCGTCATAATCGTCCCGACTCGTCTCGTAACTTTTCAACCTCAACGTTTCGCCCTTAAACGATAGTTGCTGCAGAAGCTTCAACAGGGATATACATATATATATATATGTACTTTTTTTACGATCATTCCGAAGGACTCGATAAACCTACTTTGGTTTATTTATCGAATGAAACGATCAAATTGTTTCTGGGAATGGTAAATTGCGAGCCGATTATTTCTAATCGAAATCCAATCCGATTCGCGAGAGATTCTACTCTCTTTTTCGCGAGAAAAACGAATGGACGAGCGCTGGACCATCTCTACCTTAGTGTGCGGATGCTGCTATATACATCGCTGGCCTATGTTACATACCCGGTTTTCCGTGATTCCTCGAGAGACGACGTGAGACTCGAAGTGCCATCGGCACTCGGCGAGAGGTACGACACTTCCTCGTGTAAACCAAATTAAACCGATTTGGAGGAGAGCCAACAGCGAAAAGCTCAAGCAGCCTCTTCTTATTCTCTTCTATCCACGTCTCACTTCCTCCTCTTATCCGCCGATGAAACAGAACGGAGAGGAGAGAGAGAGACCCATCGACATTCCGATCTCTCCGGAGAGAAAGAGCTCTCGCCGTCTCGTTGCTCAGAAACTTCGAACCGACTATAATCCTTTTTCCTGCTGTTCGATCTGCTCATCTCACTCTCGAAGTTTCGGACTTTGTCGTACATCCTTAGAACTTACGCGGCCAAAACAAATGCCGGAATATATTCGACTTCCGTTAACGGAGTTTTTTTTTTTTCTTCCTCACGAATATTTATTTGTTTATTTTATCGAAACTCGAAGATCTTGTTTACACCTAATATGTCGGCTTTTTTAGTGCAAACTTCCGGTCAACGATTTTTTTTTTGTCACGTAACTTTGATGTTTATTTTATTTGCACTTGACGTGATTTTTTTGTGTATTTTATCGTGACACGAAGATTTTTATATTTGCTTCGATGTATTTTTTTTTTTTTTTTTTTCGAGAGATTTTTTTTAACGTCGAGGAAACTTTCTTCTTTGGGCCGTTCTTGGTATAAACTTAGTATTGAGAGGCGCGGGAGAGAGGAATATTATTCTTGTCTTTGGGACGTTTTTTTTTTGCTCCTCGAACTCGCGCACGTGTCTCTCACTCGCCGTTGGTCCGTCCGGCGAATGCTATTTTCCTCACGCCTACGAAGAAAATAGACTGTCGACTACAGACGCGTATGAGTATTTTACGAATGTTCGAGACGCTGCACTCGATCAAATTTGGGAGCAATGAGAACGAGCGAAATTTATCAGATTTTTATTCATATTTTATTCTAAAAAAAGTTATCTACATCTCAACATTAATCGATACCTCACGTAGCAAAACGTTAATTTTTTTTTCCTCGATTAGCAAAAGTCGCAGATAAAAATATATATTTCAACAAAATATCAGACTTTCCACACGATTTATCGCCTTAAAAGTATCAACGTTGATATTCTCGTTCTATGAATCGACGATGAAAATTTTCCGAAACGCTGACAAAAGCTAATTCATTGAAATAACTAACAATGAATCGCAAAAATCAGAGTTTACACGTTTGTTTTAACCGTAGAAAAAGGTTAACAACCGTTGGTTATACATTCGTTATGTACACAACGGTGCAACGAGTCGTTCTATGTCGAAAGCGAATGATTTTATTTGGCTTGGAGAGTCAGCATGGGAATTCGTAAATGGAGATCCCTCTCGTGAACTCTCCGGTGCAGGTTACCGTCGAGTTTTCCTGGCAGCCTCTCACCCTCTCTACGGGTTGCCTGGAACACACTCTATCCCTCCGTTCCTCTCTCGCTCTCTCAGTGAGAGCTTCCCGCAAGCCGCAGAGCACACGATCGATTTAATAATACGGCCATTTTCCATCCCCTCGTCCCGGCGTACGAAACGGCATTCTATTCACACTCGTTTGTCACGACCAGGAAACATTGCCGTGTATCTGCCTCTAAAATCGCAATGGATACTCTACCCAACAATAATCTTGATGCAATCACGAGAAATTACCTCGAATAACACAACATTTTTCAGATCTATAAAAAAATTGAATTATGAATCGGCATTTATATGGATCGCATTTCAAGTCAACTTTAGAACTTAATTTCTTTCTCATTCTATTTAAGTGACGATATAACAGCGATATCGATTTTTCGAACACGAATTCGTCGTCAAATCGTATTACTCATTAAAAAAAAAAAAAAAAAAAAAAAAAAAATTGGATTAATATCAATCCTCGTCGACGAGAGTCCATATTCTCTTCCAAGTTCGTCGACCCTCTTGAACGCACCCTTGGCAAACTTCATGCTCTGGAATTCGAAACTTTTTTCTTGAACTTCTTTCGCGATTCGTCCTTTTCGTTGAAAAAAAAAAAAATTTAAGGTGAAAAAAAGCCGTAACGAATTAACCCCGTGACCTAGTTATCGATTATTCCGAGCGATCATAGACCCCCAGTTCCTTTCCGCATTGTATACATATATATATATATCTACCTTCTAGTTTTTTCCTCTCATTTCCCCTTTGAAGTTGTCTCTTCCACCTTTGTATTTAGTGTTCTAATGGATGGGATCTCTCTGGTGAACGGTTAAGTGTCGTTAGGGCGGCAGCCCTTACCCTCGCGCCCCTCGAGTCTTTATCTGCTGCCATATACCTATACATGTATTTATATATATGTATCTACATATATATACATATAGTATGTATATATTTCATACTGTACGAAGTTTACACGCTGTACATGGAACGCGAGAGGGCGCGTGCACTTTCAACCCGTCGATTCCATTTTCAACTCGTTCTCGTCTTCGTCATCATGTTCTCTAACGCTCTTTGTCGTCACGTCTATCATGACGCAACTTCTCTACCGCTTGATCACAGCTACATAATAGTATATACAAAGTACATATATAGGTATATATATATACCTGTAGATATAACAAAAGTATGCGCATGCATCGCAACCATCAGCGACCGCAACTGCAACCCCTCCGCGTGTTGTTCACTCGGCATATTCCGTGGGGTTCTCCCGTTTTTTTATTTTCCCCTCGTCCGATTGCATGCATGCGTAATCTCGTTCAACCGCGTTTGCTTCTCCTCTTACCCTCGTATTGTAGCATAAATTTAACTCCTCCTTCTTTGTTACAAATCGCTTGGATTTCCACGTTAAAAAAATGTATAATTCGACCTTTTTTTTTTTAATTTTATGACAACAAAATCATTTGAAAAATTCAATTTTTTTTTGGTTCATTGTGTAATAAATTTTTTTGAACGTGAGAATCGAGATGAAATAAAATTTGTCATATCAATTTAGAGTTACTGGACTCATTAAATTTATTATTTTGGGCGCGAAAAACAGTGAAAAAAAATACTGGAGCAAAGCGCGTAGGAATATCGATAAAAAAAAAATCTCGAAAAAATCGGAGCCAAGTTCAAGGTCCACCTTCGCTCCCCTCGATAAATTCAATCGAGTCTGACACAGAAAATATTATCAGGTAAAAATTCATCGTCTTTTTATCCATCGTTCGCGGTGTGGTGAGGTTGGATTTTTAGGGAGTGAAAAAGGTGATTGAATTATCGTCGAAATATTCTCTCTGGAAATCCTGAATTTATTCTCATCGATAATATCGTTATCGGTTTATCGATTAAATTCTTTTATCAATTTTTTTTCACTCTCTTTGAGACGCGATTGTTCACACAGTTAGGCGAACAGTGGAATGGGGCGGAGAGGGGGAGGTATGCAGAGGGGAGGGAAATTTAAATAAAAATATGATAGAATCGACTCAAGTTCAAGGTTCGACGTCCGGTATAAATTAAATGTTGAAGAGAGAAAGGGGGGAGGGATCTCAATGCTACGCGGCCTTGACGAAGGCCACTATGCTGCTGGCCGCGCGCGCGCGCGCGCGTCCGTCCGAGTCGGAAATCAACGGTATAATATACATAAGTATACATCGTCGACGTGAGCGAAAAAGTTCCGTGTGTACGAGTAACCGAGCAAACGGCGATTCGTCCTCTTCGTTACATATGTATATATAGACAAATTCTACTCACAATATACACAAATCGAAGTGTGAGTCGTGTATATGTGTGTCGAATATCATTATTATACAAAACATCGACGGAATGTGTTCGCGTAATCATATGATATCGATCTTTAAATCATTATAATTATTATCGTGTAACCCGTAGGCGAAAGGAAAATCGATCTAAAAAGAGAATCTTAATCTTGTAAATATCGTTTCGTCGATCTAAATTCTTATTTAATACTACCCCCTCCCCTTTCACTTCGAATTAACCGTGAAGGTGAAAGAAAAAGTGCTAACATGATATTAATCTCTCGAATATCGCGGTCTTGTCGTTCTACATTGCTATTGAAACCTTTGATAATCTTTGCCACATTGGCGAACGATGAAGAAAAAACCTCGCAGAGTGGTGAAAAAAAAAATAGAAAAAAATTCTTCTACTGTGTCAATCAACTTTACACCGCGTTCGCGTTTGGTAATGATTCATCGAGACGTTTTCGACGCAGAGAACGTTAATGAGATGACACTAAAAATAAAGATTAAAGAGGATTAAAAAAAAAAGCGTCTAATTGTGCTTCGACGTCGTGAAAATGATTTAGAGATGACATTTTTTTTTTTTTTTTTTTTTTACGACCCGTGCAGTTACTAATTTGAAAATGTTTTTATAAAGTTTTGTCAATACTTTTGATTTTTTTTTTTTAATTAAAAATATTGTCACATTTCGGCAATTTTTTTTTTTTTTTTTTACGATCTATGCGTCGAATGTATTTTTTTAACGAATCGATTCCCATTCCGGATATCGGAATAACGCGGATGTTATTTATACGTCGATGATAAATTCGTTGCTGTTGGCGCGAGACGTGCTTCAGGCAAGTCTTGCATCGTTCTTCCGGGTGCTCGTTAACTTGCACTTCCGGTTCTCATGGTCTCGCGTAGCATCGCGGAGGCCGCGAGCCCCGCTCGCTCGCGCGACAACCGTTAAATCGTAACGCACCAATGACTCGCGAATACTCGCAATGCAAGCGAACGTACTTCGTTTCATACAACTACCGAGAGTTGAGCGATGAGTAACTGTACGCTACACCGTTATTATTCACTCTGCTATACCACCTATTTTCCTCGACTATGTAACATTGATAATTACAACGTTATACACACCGTAGTGTCGTAACCGAGTTTCAAAGTATAACAAACGCGATATAAGCACTTAATTACAAAACTTATCGATAAAATCGTTCAACTCAAATTTTCCGTCATTCACCGATGTTATTAATGCACAGATATTTTCTATAAAACAAAAAAAAAAAACCCCCAACAGAAATTAAATTTTTTTATTTTACGCTCCGCAAAGCCTCAATATAAATTTGTTCTCGAATTCACTTTATTTTTTATTTAACACGATTTTAACCCCTTGTTAACAATTCCTTGTCGTATTTTCACCGATAATATTAACGTTTCGTAGCAATTCCACCACTCAAGGGGTTAGTAAACTTTCCGTTATGAATAACGGATGAAAACACCACGAGAATGAGCGAAAAATATGACTACACTTTTTATCGCTTATCTCTAATTACGTCATACTAACTGAAATAACTTTTTAAAAAACGATATTTTGGATACATACTATTGAAATTAAGTCCAATAAGAATGTTGTACTCTATGATACGTGACGATAAGATGTAAAGGAATGTCCAGAAGATTATTATAACGATGATAATCATTCATGGATATTTTTTGGATGCGCTCTGTTACAGCTTACTGGCCGAGGGGTGACAGCGCAGCGTCCTCGATCTTCGGCGGTATGCCAGGCGGTTATGGACTCGGTGCTCATCACTTACCCTCAGCCTACGCGATATTGGGACGAGGCGGAACGGCCCCAGGCTTCGGGGGCCACACACCGGCCTCCGCACCACCACCACCGCCCCCATACACTCATGGAAGCCTTGGCACCCTCAGTGTGGCCGCAAGCCAAGCAGCGAGTCTAGGTTATTATCACTATATATCTCTGTATCTATTTATCTCTGTACCTATGTACTACCGCAGCGTAACACGCGCTCACTACAGTTAAGATCGTCCTAACAAGTGGTGGCATCCCAGTACCATCCAATTTATCGATCCCCTCGTTCCAAATTACTCACTCGATTAAAACGCGCGTGTCAAAGCCTTCAATGACCGTACAATAATGAAAAAAAATCGGCTTTTCTTACGAACAAAAAAAAAATTGAATATTTGCGATGTATTTTTTCAAACATTTATTTTCGGTGATTTTTTTTTTTTTACGATCCAATAGCAAACGATAGCATTCAATGACCGTACAACGATGAAAAAAAGAAAAATTTCTTTTCTTACTGACAAAAAAAAAATTTTATCGCGATGCAATTTGTCAATTGTTTTTACTCGGTGATTAATTTTTTTTTTAAGTATCTATAAGGCTAATTTTTTTTATCGTTTAATTTTTTTTGCAGTTCGAAATTGCTATCATTTTTTGACTATAGTGACGTTGAGTGTTATTTTTTTTTTTTTTATAGAAAAAATAAACTAAATGAAACGAAAAAGAAATGACTGACGGATTATAAGAATGATCGTCACAACACCGTCATTTTTTTGTGCTTTAACAGCAATTGAAAGAATTGACAGTTATTTTAAATCGCTGCGTCATAATTGACGATTAAATGATTTGGCTACTAACGCTTTGAGAGCAATCAGATCCCTCGGAATTGAAATTCCACTCTCCGCGACGCTCGACCCTCGTGTAATTCTAATGGTGTTCTCGGTTTCTCGGTGCTCAAGAACACTCCAAAATTGAGTTTAACGTGTAAGTTAGTTTAACTAGCAGCCCTTACCGCGGGGACACAGATACGAGAAAAGGTAATTGGATCACGTGCGAACGCTACAGCGTCGTTTCCGCACCGTAGAGAAAACCCCCCATACGCTTTAACTTGAATTGCATATCTTTGCAAAACGATTTCTCGGCAACTGATATTGTTTTACTATCGGTAAAAAAATTTCATTAGACTCTTAACATCGGTTAAAATTCATCCATTTTTTTTTATTCATCGTAATTATACTTCAATTCGTCGTAAAAGCAATCAATCGCAATTCAGCGGTTATTAACGTTTCGTTAATTCATTGATTGAAAGATAGATGTCCATTTAACTGTTAAACAAAATTTGTAGCGTAAAGAGAAAAGACGGAAAAGATGTCTTTATGACTTCGTTTAAAAATCGCACAGTTCGAAAAAACTTTGCATAGGAGATAAACAAAGAGGATGACGCATCGTTTGTTTTATTGACGGTAAATCAGCTTCGTTAATACACATTTATGTTAATACATTTTTATCGCAGGTATAAATCCAGCGAGCGCAGCTTGGTGGACAATGGCCTCGCATCTGGCGGCACAGGACTATCTGGCAAGGATACAAGGAGCCGCTGGTTTACCAGGATTTCCACCTGGTGCCGAGAGCCTTTTGCCACCTTATCCTGCATCGCTACTTAACCCACCGTCCCTATCGTCCCACAAGTCCAGTAAGTGTAAGTGACCGAGTTTTATCGACTCATTGAATCGTTAATTTCATTCATCGCACCATTGCAAATTATAAAATTAAATTGAACTCGAATCGCGACATACACGATGCTAAATACAAAAAAATTGAAATTTTTTATTTTTTCTTATTTTTTAGACGGAATTTTTTTTTTTTTTTTTTTTTTTTTTTTTTTTTCATAAAGATGTAATTAACCGATGAAGAGATATCGGAGATATCGTCATTTATTAAAATAAATTTCGTTCAAATTTTTTTTTTTTTTTTTTGGACAAACTTCTGAACATTTTTTTTTTTTTTTTTCTGTGTACTGCTTTTTCGAGTAAAAGCTTTTGATTAGTACAGAATAGCTCGATGCTCCCTCAGTACAATAAGCGGGAAAAAGCATCGTGCGTGTAACATTCGCAAGTCGTAGATTCGTCGGGAGTTTTTGGCGTAACGCTAATTCCTTGTCTCAACCCAACAGCTAAGTCAAGCAAAAGTCACAAGACGTCTGCGAGCAGTAGTAATTCGGGAACGGCGAGTAGTCACACAAGCAGCTTAGCCGTTAGCCAGGCGCCAATCACATCTTCGACTCATCACAGTACCTCGGCGAGCAGTACGCCAACCTCGCAGTCACAGAGTGTCGTCAGGTAAAAAAATACAATTTCAATACGACTATTTCAATGTCGTTGTTATATCCTTTCGCTAAATCATAATGTACTTCGCAAGAATATAAACGAAATATTTTTTTCATTGAGATCGTTAATTATTTACATGCCTCGATGCAGCACTAGCCCTGCCAAGGAAGGAAGGTGATTACTTTTTGAAACAATCTTTTTTTTTTTTAACGGGGGGAAAATAATCCATAAATAGAGAATCAATATTTATTTCACAATTATATTAATCATTGTTACGAACTCAAAGCGCAGCTTAATGAAGGAGCAGAAATTACTTCATTCTTTTAATTCGCGGCATTTGTTCTGTTTAACGAGCATTCAAATTTAATAGTTTGCTTGCGCTACAGATGAAAGTGTTGTAAATATTTATGGATCTGGTTAAAGTAATATTTATTCAATACGAAAAGAAAAATGAATAATAATTAATTAACTAAAAGAAACTACTGGTTTATGTCGATATTCGTCAATGTGTTCTTTTTTCTTTTTTTCATAAACTAATTTTTAATATCCATATATAATGAGAAAAGACTGAAAAACAACTTATTTCGTTAAAATGGGGATTTTAATTTATAAGAAAAGAGAAATAATTTTAGTAACATTTTTTTCTTGTTATTTTTTTTTTTTTTTTGTAGAAATTAATAATTGAATTTTTGGGATTTTTTTTTTTTCAGCGATCCTAGCAGTATATTAGGTGGTGTTCGTTTGCCACCGGACACCGAGATAATAAAGTACACGTCGAGTATAGTAGGTCCGAAGATACCGGGAACGACGAATCGCGGACGCAAGAAAACAATATCGCTGGATTCGCCGAGTGTTAGCGTTCACGCGCCACCGATACAGGCGATGAGCGCACATCAGACGAACACGACGACAACGTCGCTGATGATGGAGCCGCGAAAGTACAATCGCACGTCGGTGTCGCAAAACGAAACAAACGATTACAGGGATTCGGTGGATCGCGTCGAAGTGATAAAATTACCGGCGCACTCCACCAACGGCTCGGTGCTCACCGCACCGCCGATATACACGACGAGCAACACGAGCAGCGGCAACGCCAATGACTCGGACGCTCCGCTAAATCTGTCGTTGAAACCCGCGTCGACGAGCAGCAATTCACCGATACCCGGCAGTCAACCACTCAGTCAACTCAGCAATCTCAGCCAATCGCTTCTCACGTCCGACAGAACATGTAAGAAGACAATTCTTAATGTATTAAAAAAGAAAAAATTGTTTGTCTTCGGACATTAATCTTGTAAATTTTACTTTCACATCGAACTCTTCTTTTTCGATGTCATTGCAACTTATGGAGAGGGTTCAGCGATTTCAGACAAAAAAAGCGGTTTCTATTTTTTTTATATGAAAAAATAAAAATTGTATCGCTATTCTCATGCTATTGTTTGTCCGTAGTAATGTTTTAATTACGTCAAAAAATGCTCAGGTATAAATACAAGAAATTGTAGAAGAAATTTCATTTCTTTTTCGAACAGAAAAAGTTCGAAAAATAACAATGAAATGAAGGAAAGGACTTTAACAATTTTTTATATTTACACCTGCGGATTTTTTCACATGATTGACATACTGTTGCGAAGAAATAATCACATGGAGCCGATGTTTTTATCGATTTTTTTTTAAATTAAAAAAAAGAACGCTTTTTGTCTGAGATAAAAGTTTGAAGCTTCGCGTAAAATAATAAAATGGTAAATTTATGTTTCCAATAATTACGGTAATATCGACGGATCAGTGAGACTATAAAAATCCAAAATTCGTACGCAGACAACAATTTTTTTTTTTCAAAATTGTACACCGCAGCGCTATAGCGCATATCGGTTGTATCGCAAATTGTTACCGACAAATGATTTATAGTAGTTTATCCGTCTCGTTCAGCACGACGAAAGCCGGGACCGAAGCCGAGAAGAGTGCCGCAAAATTCGGTACCGGTCTCGGCGTCGCCGAGTCCGTCGTTGGCGCAACTATTCGCGGCAGCAGATTCGCCGCAGAGGCCGAGCAGCGGAAGCGAGGAAAGCGAGAGTACGACGACTCATCACAAGGATGGCAGACCGAGAAATCTTGGACGAGGAGTATCGAAACCGAAGAAAAATACGGTTGCGTCGCTGCTCGCCCAGAGCAGAGCACTCGGCATCAAACCGACACCAACGCTCGATCCTAATGTACCGCTATCGCATCAAGTTTCGTTGCTAAGATCGAATATACTCGCGGCTCAGCTTCACGCCTCTGCCACTGGTCAAAGCGACGAGAAGAGTCAGGTAAGACGAACGCAATTTTCGAAGAAACAAAAATATAGAACAATAGTTAGCCTCTGCGTAACGAAAAACGTCACCACGTTAAAAATAACGACTCGAACAATTCTCGATTACAAAGTAAAGTGTGAATCATTTTTCCTGCAATTGTCAACAAATTCCCGTAATAATCGATCATCCATTTATAGAATTCAAATTCCACGCCAAATGTATGTCACCTCATGTCTTTTGTTTCGATCAATTAACCTTTTGGTCTTTTGCTGATCGTTTCTGTTTTCCTTTTTTTTTTCGTCGCGTTTGTTTTTTTTTTTTTTTTTTTTTTTCGTTTTTCATTCTGTGACTATCTTCATTTTTTTTTCGATGTCGATAATCTGTAGTGTCAACCGTTGATTTGATTTTCGTACAGAAATGGAGCAAAGAAATTGCTCATTTTCGAGCGAATCGTTTCGAGTTCGTTTTCTATTTTTTTTTTTTTTTGTTTTTCTTGTTTTCTGGTTTTTTTTTTTTATTATTTCGCACTAAATTACGTTCTCCCAAATATAGCGTTCGTTGCAGGAGAAAATGAAGAACAAACTGTTGGAGGCGTCTGGTGAGGAGAGCAACATGGACGTGACGAGCGAGAGCGGCAGCAACACGGACGTCGTTACGGATACCGACGAGGACAATGCCGAGGGAACACCGAGCGCCAAGAGGAGAAAGCTTAATCCGAGCGACAAGGATCTTCAGGTGCCACTGGAAAGGGGCTGGAAGCGCGAGACCGTTATCAAGGGTCTCGGAAAGACGGGTGTCATCAAAGGCGACGTATCGTACTACAGTCCGTGTGGGAAAACTTTCCGTAGCAGTCCCGATTTACTCAAAGTAAAAGAATTTCATAATTTACGATTCATCCAGCTGCGTCGCGCGGATTAATTTGCGTTTTAAATTATATTACACTCTGGCAAAGATTTTTATTTAAAGTCTCGTTATTCGAAGACAAATTTCATTTGAGTTTTTAAAGAATTTCGTAACGACGAGTATCTCGAATTTTACAGTTTCTCGAGCAACAAAATCCCGCCGAGTTGACGACAGCGAATTTTTCCTTCTCGTCGCGACCGTTGGTCGGTGAGTTTCTACAGCCGACGATGGGCTTCGCGGAGGCTGAATTCGTCCGTCTAGGAGCTCAGGAAGTTGCGAGGCGACTCGAGGAGTTGAGAGCCGCCGGTGGATTCAGGGACGTCAGAGCCAATAATCAGTACGAACGGGATAAACTCGCTTACGCGAAGAAACTCGCCAAGGAAGAAGCTCAGCGACACAAAGAGCAAGCGAGGTGAGAAAAAATTACAAAAAAGCTATTTAAAATTTGAAAAATCTAAAAAATGAAGTCACTTTGATAAATTAAAATCTAAACAATATGTGAAACATTCGCAGACTGATAAAAGAACAAGAAAAAACGGAGCGTCAGGAAGCGGTGAGAAGGGAACGAGAGATACGAAATCAGCAGCTTCTCGAGGTGAGTTACAAAACCAAAAAAATCGCTTCTTCTTTTTTCTCTACATACAAAAAACGATGCTATACCTCACGTGTGTACTAAAAAAAAATCGCACACGTGGTTTGTCTCGAATTCTCGTTGTTTCATTCACATATATAACGAACTACTTCTCTTTCTATTTGGGATACCTATATTATAAATATAATATATATATATATACATTTTGTATTTTGTCCACCTGCCGTGCGTGTCGCATGCTCTCTGTGTGTGCCGTATTTATATATATATATATATACATATTATTCATACATTATTATATATATATTTTTCATGATTTACTTGGTGTTTGAAAATTTTCTCGAGAAAAAGAAAAAAAAAAATACTTTAGAATCGTATCTACAGTTCGATTTCGGATAAACTTTGTTTTCGAAACTTTTTCTTTTCTGTGTTCGTAGTTTTGAAATTTACGAAGTTCAAAATTTGCTTAAATTTTTTTACGGATTTTAACTCGAAAAATTAGGAGCGCTAATTATGATTTTATTCTAAAACCAAAGTTTCATTAAAATTTTAAGGCGGCGAAAGTAAAAATTTTTGGACACCAGGTTTTTATTTGTATACATAACTATCCATATATATTCTCCTTTATAACCGATAGACGTCATACATAATATATAGCGACTGTTTTTTATACTCGCACACCTTCACTGCCTCCCCGAGCCTCGCTTCCAATTTCTTTAACCCCCATCCATTAACATCCCGAGAAAAAAAAAAAAAAAAAAAATCCCTCATATTTTTGTACCTTTGTGCCACGCAATCCGACGACGAAAAAATCGCCAAAATCTACCAAAATCTAATAATTTTCAAAATTTCAATTTTTCCAGAAAAAATGAAAATATTTTTCGCATAAACTGATATCGCTCTAAGGTAAAAGTCTGCCTCGTCCATAGGATTGTAATCTTTTTGTATTTCAAGCGAGAAAAAAAAAAAACAAAAAAAAATTTTTGCGATTTTTTCCGACGATCAAACCCGCCGACCAGAGACGCTAGCGATAGTGACAGGAGAGCCCAGCATGTCCTCCTATCTTTCTTATATCTTTCTCTCTCATAGCTGTACAAATATGTATTTATGATTTTTCAAAATATTTCTTTACCACTTTTTTTTATTATTATTTTTCATCGTTTTTTTTTTTGTTTCTTCATACGATTTTTGTTTTACCCCCGAAGAACGAAACCCCACCGTGAAACCCTCTCTTTAAAAAAACCCTTTCAAGACCCAAATTTTTTTTACTTTGCACGTTGAGAAGAAACAACTCAACGTTTGTCGTTTTTTCGACAGAAACGTGTGCTGATATGCATCTCTCGCTTATATACATAAACATATAACGATGTATATAATATACGTATATATCAATACGACGTATATATTATTTTTATATATATCTAGATATTTATATATCTGCACTCGGCACAGACACCGGCCGAGTCGGATCTCGCTGATTGGTTTCCTATCGAGCGGACAGTAGAACCGGAAGCTTCGATAGAATATATATATAGAGAAATGAGAATTGTCTGTGCGTGTGTGTGTGTGTGTGTCTGTGTGTGTGTGTGTGTGTGTGGAGGTGTTATGGGAGAGAAGACAACAGCAGGACGGCGAGGCAACGACTCCGGTGTCTACCAACTCGTGACTCGAATTGCCCAACAGATCAATAACTCTTCTCTCTACTTCACAAAGTCTCTGTCTCTCTATCCAACGTTTCTCACTCGTTTCCCCCCAATCGGCCTTCCGACTCTTTCGTCGCAGTTTCGTCTGACTTCCATTTTTTTTTTTTTTTTTTTTTTTTTTTTTTTCAGTTTATAGTCAATTTAATGAAACAGTAAAAAAAAACAGTCATTAAAATTTCAAGGTTCGAATAATCGATATAATTTTTATTACGAACAATAGATTATTGATGTCAAATGGAAATTAATTTTGCCGAAATTCTTCAAATTCACTAAAGTAGAATATTTTTCCCGCGTCTCTGAAATACCACATTGCTGTTGCTTTCCGCTTCAAAATTTGACAGTTACTTTTGATGGAAAAATTTAAAAAATTGATAAATTTCATTCAATATTTTATCGCACGGATACTCTGCCTGAAATTCTTCAATGGATAAAATCGATCCATAAAAAATTCTCATAAACGGCACGAGTTTTGAAAGAGAATTGTGAACAACGGTCGGAGATAGGGATAGAGATGGGATGGGAGTGAATGATTCACCGGAGTCGGTTCTCTAATCCCGACGCATTGAAATCTCGATAACGAGAGTCCGGCATGTCGAATATCCACTCATCTATTCGTGCGTTGTATCCGCAAACGTAACAGCGGCGGCAGCAGCTGCTGCGAAGGGTTGCGCGTTACAATGTACCCGACGGCGAAGCTTACCTACCAAAGTTGGGCATTCATGTGATCGAATTTATTGACATGCATCACAAATTAATTACCGTTCACAATACATTACATGCGAAAAATCTCGATTATCGTGAATCATTAAAAAATTCGTTAATAACGTTGGAGATGTCGTTAAAATCGCTGTTAATCTAAAAATTTACACATCACATTCGAAAATATTATTAAAATCGATGTTTGCCCATCTTTGATTCCTTCGTGCGATACCAAAGCGCACCCCGAATGCTTAGAAAAATCATGAAATTACAGGGTGAATCGTATTGAAACATAAATTTCGATAGTTTATCCCAAAACACCCTTGTCGTTTCCCGCCGTCGTAAAAGTTTTCCCACAACGCTGAAAAAAAAAAAAAAAAAAAATAGCTGCAACAGAAAAAAAAACTACCCCCGCCCCTCACACACACAGCCCTCGCACCCACTTGAATCTACAACGCCATCTCTCTACCGCACGAAAAAAAAAAACTCCCCTCACAACACACAAAGACAAATTCCCTCGTTTAAACTTCTCTCCAAGCACACGAGTATCCAATAGGATAGAAGATTAGAGCAAAAAAAAACCCTACAAAAGAAACGAAAAACCCGAAAAAGCCGCGAATTAAAAAAAAAAAAAATGTATTGGGACTGACCTTGCGGCATGGATACGAAAACTCACGCAGGGTCGGAAGAGGCTGGCATTCACGATCAAGCAGAAGATGAAGATAATCCAAGAAATCGAGAGGGGAAAGAGTAAGAGCGACGTGGCGCGAGAACTCGGTTTGGCTAGCAGTACGGTAGCGACGATTTGGAAGAATCGCGTTAGCATCGCCGAATCATGGAGAAATCGCGATGTTATGCAAACCGTGGATTCGGGTGATAACGATGGTTTACCGATGAAAAAATCGTGCATGGGAACGATGCCGATGAATGCCCAAACGCCTCAACCACCGCCACTTCCACCGCCGTTACCGCCGCCTCCACTTCCGGCCGCTTCGATGGCCACCCCACCCGCGACTTCGCCAACTGCTTCGTCTATCGGCGTTGGCGCCCTATCCTCAACGTCCGCTACGTGTTCCGTCACACCGCCGGAACTAGCGGGTCTTACTTCCGGCGCTAGTTCCGGTATCACGTGCCCTTCGATGATTCTTCATCAAGCACAACAACAACTGGACAACAACACCCAGCAGGCACAGACCCAAACGCAAAATCAGGAAATGCTGGAGGTAAGATGTCGTTATCCCCCCTCGAAAAAAAAAAAAAAAAAAAAAAAAACAAAACGTAAACCCCACGACCCCGACCACCCAGACCCTCGAGTGCCTGTCGAAGAGATTTTCTTCAGGGAATCATAACTCATACTTCAAGAGTTTATTGAGCTTTTTGAGGCTTTTTGTTATTTGATAATGAATTGTGGAAATTTTATCTACGGGGATTAAATGGGGATGGGAAGGAACTTGTATTGGGGAGATATGAGATACGATTTTGTGGCGTTGTGGATGATGCTGTACGCATTGTATTACAGGGCTGTAAAACTACTTTTTTTTTTTTAGAATAGCGGAGTGAAAGTTTTTAGAATGAAATTTAATAACGTTGGATGAAAAGTGTTGGAAGGAAAATTTAAAATTATGGAGAGCGAAAAAAGTAAAATTGTGATTTTTTTTTTTTTTATTATTGAAAAATCATGTGCGCGATATATTTTTAGGTAATTAACGATTAAAAGCAAAATAAATTGATTTTTAGATTGATTCACGTTATTCTGATGTTCTGAAGTTGCGAATTATTAATTATACTTGAAATCGTAAAAAAAAATTTTTTTTTTGTTTTTTCGAGTCGATAGCAACACTTCGTATTGATATTCTACAGTTATTCGACGTAAATTAACCGAATAGCATCATTGACAGTGCCACTTTCGACTTAATCTTCCCAACACCAACCGCGTTAGATCGATGCCCCTTGAGAAAAAAAAAAAAAAAAAAAAAAAAAAAAAAACGACAGCGCAAGTATCCTTCGCCCATAGGACTGAGTCTCACATTCCCGAACGACTGATCCCCACGAAATATAAAAAAATAAATAAAAAAAAGTATCACCGTACACATGTCTAGATGAAGTAGAGAAATGAAAGTAGTGTTTGCGACGAGAAATCCTCGAGAAAAGTAGACCGATATAGTAGTCTCTTTTCTCGTCGACGATTCCCGCATTAGTCCACATATATACTTAGACGAAGAATTCGCTTGGCTGTGCGAGGCAAATGAATTTTTCGGTATAAACTTTTTTTTTGTTCGATTACTCTGTTTTTTTTTTGGTTTCTTTTCAATGAAAACTATCACGAGACGGTCGTGGTTCGAGTCGATTCCCCCGGAAGCTTCCAAAAAACTCGAATACAAGAGATGAGAACACACGTACGCACACACGACACACAAACATCAGAGCTTTGACACCGTCAAGTCGAAACGAAAGAGAACGAAAAGAAATATATATATATATACATAGAAAAAAAAGAAAAAAAAAAAAAAAAAAAAAAAATAAGCAAAAATTGAAATGGGGATGTCGATACTTTATATCGTGCAGCTCGAGGTCGCGTCATAACGGCTGCTGCGAGAGGCAAAAATCGTCGTTACGGCAATATATACGAGGGAGAGAAAGTATAGAGAAAGAATTGATGGATACAATTGAAAAAAAATATATATATTTATATAAAAACGAAAAAAAAAAAAAAAAAAAACCAAAAAAAAAAAGCTAAAAAAATGCTGACGTTCGTAGGGGTAGTTACGATAATACCATCTGCCGCAATACTATCCTGTGCCTAGCTTCTCCTGTCACTATATATAACAGCTAGCTAAAATAATAATAATAATAATAATAATAATAATAATGATAATAATTTAATAATTTTATCCAGCATGCAAATGTTTTTTGAAAATATCTCTTTTACGAGAAATCAAGTATACGATACTTTTTTAACGTATACTATTACTACTTACTACTACTACTACTACTACAGTTATTGTTTTTTACGCCATTATTACATGGATATGTTTATATACTATCCGCGTTGACGTTTTAATTATAAATTTTATTCAATCTCAATCTATACGTTTAATAAATTAATGTAATTATTAATGTACTCTTCTACCTATGATCGATGGCTACATTATTATACTATCTATCATAAAATTTTTTTTTCTTTTTTTTTTTTCTAAATTATTATATGCTTAAGGCGATTATATCATTCACGGTATTAATATGTGCATATATTTGCCGATCATTGCTTGGCCCTTGCATGACGCTCTTCGCTTCATTATTTACGATATCTCATCGAATTATTTATTATTATTCTATTATTATTATTATTATGGTTATTATTATTATTATTATTACTATTCGAAAGAAAACAAGATATTTCTTCGTGTTTCAGTGTTTATAGTGCGTATTTCTATGAATATTTTTTGTTTGTTTGTCCCACCGTATCCCTCACGATCTTTTTTATTCATTTACAATCGTTCTTACTATTACTTCGTACTTTTTTCTTCTGCGTGGTTACGTCTATTCTGGTTCTCTATTAATGGTTAATAATTCACGATTTTCCTTCTTTTTTTTTTTCTTTTTTTTTTTTCTCACTCTATTTTGGGGATAATACTAAGGCTACTCATATACTTTGCTTGGTCCTATTCTATCTTTATCTATTTACTCGAAAACGCTTGTTTTCACACATTTTTACGTATTACGCATGCAACTTCTTTTTTTTTTATATAAGGTCAAGTATTCCATTGAAACTTTTTTATAACATTTCTTTATTATATTTGATATATAAAAATGGAGTGTTTGTACGTATTTTTTTATTCATCGTACGACACTCGTTGTATACAGATGCGTGTCACTTAAAAAAAAAAAAAAAAATGTTGTCTTTTTTTTTTACATGACGAATATAACTCGTGTGACAACGTGCTATTGATCTTATTTATTGTTTCATTCGTCTCATCGCCTTGAATCATTATTTTGGTTTAATAGGGAGATTTGTCGAAGCGGATTGGATAAAACGGTAAATCTATTAGAAGTCAAAAAAATTCTTTTAATAAGTTGAAATTGGACGAACGATATTGTTGAAACTTTTGTTTTGTAGCAACAGATGCGTTTTTGAGAAATTCAAAAAAAATCTATCGTGTTGAAAATATGGAATTTACCTTTTCATAATCGATGCTCGTGTGTACATCGAACGACGTTATATCACATCAGTTGGTCAAGTTAATGTCGATTTTTTCGGGAAAAATTTGTAAAATGAATTTTCTTTCTTCTAATTTACGTTGCTGATTTGTCTATTCTGCACAGTTGAATTTTCCTCAAAGTAGAAGCGTCCTTTGCGTTCTGTTTGTGTTTTTCAGTGATACATTTTTTGTTTTTCGTCACAATCGTCTTATCTCGCGAATAAAAAAAAAAAAAAAAAAAAAAAAAAAAAAACCAAACAAAACAATGAAATATCGAAACTTGTCCAAAAAACTTTGTCTGCAAAACGATTAGTTTCTAGAGTAGAGCTTTATTTTTCTTCGCCTCTTTGGTTTCACTCGTGAAATCAATAGTTGCTTTTATTACCTTATACAAGAAGCTTCACGAATGGTTAGGACAATATAAGTATATGAAGAAAAAAAAAAAAAAAGAAAAAAAGATAAAGATAATCGGTAATGATAAGAAAATCAAGAGAAAAGATAGAAAATATAAAAAAGTAAAATAAAGTTGAGAAAGATAATTGTTAGGCCTCATTTCGAGTTGGCGATCGAACCGCACGAATCTAAACTCTCGACTTCTCGTATCCGCGCGAGCTTTCAGCTTACCAGGCACACAGCACAATTTACGAAAAAAAAAAAAAAAAAAAGAAAAAAAAAATTAATGTATAAATGATAAATAATAGCTTCAACAAAATTACTGGCAAGTATGAACCACGTAACAATTCAATGAGACAATTGAAGTACGAAAAATGTTCATATACATCGCAATTATAAAAAAAAAAAAAAAAAAAAAAAATTCCGCGTTAAATTCTTTTTAACGTTCTTTCCACTTGGTTAATAATTGCCATGCTTTCTCCATCTCACAAATGTAACTTTTAGTCATTTTTTTTACCACGATCGTCTAAATTATCGTAGCAAAAAAATTTAAAAAAAATATATATATATATGAAAAAGAAGTGCAAAAAGAGAAACACAAATTGAATGAATAAGATTTATCGTGAGTTTGGCATATGCGTAGGCACGGAAGAAACGTCAGGAGGAAGTGGAGAAGATACGAATGGAAGAGCAGCAGCGAAAGCAACAGGTAAAAATGACCGCGAGATAAAAAAAAATGCAATTTTTATTACTATATTAACTTTCTGCAGAATTCTTATTTCTTTATTTCTTTTTTTCTTCTTCTCGCAATCTAACGTAAATTCTTTTGCTATTTTCAGGAACGAGAGCTCAAGAGGCAGCAAGCAGTTATGCTGAAGGAACAGGTGAGCTTAGTATAAGATTACAAAGTTTCATAATGACTACGCCGCTCGAAGTAGACTACAGTGTGTTCGTAGATAGCTGTTGCATATCTATTGCTTCTCTTACTTCGTTATCGAAAGCCACGATTTTGAATACGTAGAATTATCGTCATCGATCCGCGGGTTCACTGTTTCAGGTTTTTTTTTTATTGTTATTTAATTTAATTAGAAGAACTTTGATAAACATAACATCCACGAGAAACTCAAAAATTACAAAAAAGAAAAAAAAAACACGAATGAGACTCATTGAAAATCATTAAAGATTAATTAAAATTTTTACAGCTAAATAAAAAGGCAAAAACGATATCTCATCACAATAACTTGAGTTAAGGTATCGATCCTTCGTAGCATCGAAATTTGCAAAATTCTTTTCAAGTTCAGTCTTTTGAACGCAACGCGATTTGACGAATGATGAAATAATTTCAAGACTTACCGGCAAAAGTAGATAATTCAGGACTATTAATTCGACGTAAACCTGAACTTGAACCTGTTAATTGCATTAAAATTTTCATCGATAATCGAAATAGTACTTTCACTTCTCATCTGTTCGACAAAAAAAAAAAAAAAAAAAATTTCATCCCTCTACCATTTATTTTTCTGTGTCGTCGATAATGTGATGCTTCGATACTTTTGTGTTGCATACGTTGTATAAGTATTGTATAAGTTTGTCGGTACTAAAGTGTAATACGCAGGATTTGTTGGGATGAATTTAGTTTATTATGAGGTTTTCTTTTTTTTTTTATCTATGTGGAAACGTATATACGAAAAAAAAAAGCAACAGGTTCTGCAAAAGAGAAATCGAAACACGGGACAAAGCGTAAAAGTGTGAAAGATTATTTAGTTTGCTTGTGACGAAAGTTTGAGGTTTGAAGCACTGGTGGACTGGATGTGTTTTGTGCTGCAGATGTACATGCAGGAGCTCAGCAAGCAGCGCGAGATGCTCTACACCGTCGAGCTGGTATGTCTCATACCCCCAATCTAGCAAAAAAAACAAAAAAAAACAATTAATCAATTAAAAACAACAAATAAACAAATAAACAAAAAAACACCAAACCAATACTAACTCGATGTCGTTGTTTAGTTTTCAATATATCTCAGCATATCCTTCGACAACGACTCGCACCAAATTCCTACTAATCAAATAACAATAACGATTAATAATAAAATCAAATAGAAACGATTGAGAGACGTTGAAAACGGTTTTAATTCCCCTCGTCGCTTGGCCTCCTAATTTACGTGTCTCACGCTATCGCTTCTATCTCCTATCTTCATCTCTCATCTATAAATATTCTCGAGTTTGAAAAAAAAAAAAAAAAAAAAAAAATGTTTAGGAAACATCTCCGATTTTTTTTTCCATCAGACAAGATCGCGGTAATAAAAATTCAATTTTTTTCTTCTATTTCGCGATTGTAGATTAGCGTTATTTCTGATTTTTAAGCAAAATCTAGCGAAGCGGACTAGTCGAATCGGCATCTCATACGGAAAAAATTTGTTCATAAAATCAGAGAAACAAAAAAAAAAAAATCGAAGAAACATCGTTTTTCTTCGATTTCTAATTTCTAATTTTTTCAGTTCGAATCGACAAGTTCTTCTCCAATAAAAGTATAATGCACGGTGTTTCTCTCTGAGTAATGTGCGGACGGAAAAAAAAAAAATGGAATTAAGAAAATAGATAAATCGTTCAATAACTATTATAATTCGTAATTGGTAGTTGATAAAGCGTGTTTGGGACGGTTGTAGGCTTGAGTTGCCGAGAGTGTGTTCGTTTACGCGTGTCAGATAATATCCAATTATTGTCAACGAAAAAGGAACGAGAGAAGAAGACTCCATTTTTCCGGCTAAAATTTTTTAACCCCCAAAATTCCTCTTATCCTCGGCAAATGCTTTTATTTTTTTTTAATAATCTGTTGCGCGATAAAAGACAATCTAAATCATTACTCGTGGGTTAATTCAGGAACGCGAAAGAAGGCGACAACACATGGCTCTGGTCAGAGCTCTTGAAAATCGTCGAAGAATGGAAGAGAGAGAGAAGAAACGACTGGAGGCGAGAGCCGAGAGAATCGCTAACAAGGAAAAACGCGCCGAGCAGAGAAAAATGGAATTGGAACTTGTCGAACAGATTAGAAAGCCGGTGGAAGATATGGAACTCACGGGTTAGTACCGCTTTTCATAATGTTAATTTTTAAAATTCTATGTTTTCTCACATTATTGATAAAATGAATACAATACATAAATCTTTATGTTCGCAGATCACAGAGCTCTGCCGAAGATAAAACGATTACCAGGATTAAAACTCTCCGGTCAAGCCTTCTCGGACATCGTCATGGTCTTCGAGTTTTTACACAACTTTGGCGAAACTCTCGGCTTCGGTAATTTCATCCTCTATGTTGAAAAAAAAAAAAAAAAAAAAATAGCAATCTACCGTTCTATGTCGATTGTTAAACGTATCTTAGCTACAATCTCACCAATATAACAATTCTCTTTGTCCAGTGATTGTATTTAACAGAAAAAAAAATTATTTTATCTACGAAGTTCTTGAAAAATCATAATTACGTGATTTTCTTTTAAACTGCAGACATGGAATCACTGCCAAGTTTGAAGAGTCTGCAACTGGCTCTGCTGAACGACGAGGAGGCCGAAGAAGAGATGCTCTCGGTGATGACCCACTTGTTGGTTTGCGCCATCGAAGATCCGGGAATTCCGCAACCGGCTCGTCACACCACGGGTCTCGGACAAAGTCTTCGACAAGCCGACATAACGCACGCGAACATAAGCGAAGTTTTGCGTATATATTTGTACGCCAACGCCACCGGCGAGGTAAAAGCACTGACCGGCGTTTGTCTCGAACGCGAACGCGACAAGAGATTCGCCGATCATCATCAGAACGGCGGTGACTATCCGTCGTCGAGCTCCGGAAAAAATGCCCAATTCTACGAACACCTACACAACAACGAGACGTGGAAAATGTCCGAGAGACTTCGAGACAAGCCGTTCCTCGCTCTCAATCCTACGCACAAAGCGCAAATGCTCGCTTTTCTATGCAACGAGTTGCTGCAAAACAAGGCTGTGATCAGACAGATCGAGGGCGGCCTCGAGAGCGTCGCGCAGTTGAAAAAGGAACGCTTTGTTCTCGATACGAAGATCAGAAAGTAAGTAATCGATTTGCTATGCGAAAATTTCTTAGTTAATTAATTTTAGCGTAAATGAAGAGTTGAGAAAAAGATCAGCAGCAAAAAAATGCGAAAGGGAGTTTCGATAAGATTTTTTTATTTAATTTAGATACCAAAGAAATGATCTCCGATGCTTTTTCGATCGCAAATTTTCGTTTCACATTCATTGAAACGATTTAAACAATTTTTTTCGTCCCTTCTGTTGCATTATAGACTGAGGCAACTGCACAGCCGAAAGTTAAGAATGGAAGCTGTCGGTGTGATAATCAACAAGACCGGTGAAACGATTACGATCGAGAAAAAGGAAGGCGAGGAGGGAAGCGAAGGCAACACAACCTCTACAGCCGTCGGCACGACTCCGACACCCGAAGAATCGAATACTCACGACGAGACTCATGACGAAGTCGAAGACATGTCCGAGAATGAGAGCGAAGGCACTCAGCCTGAGGAGGTAAATTAACACTTCGATTAGCGAAACGTTCTTGTTGAAAAGTTGATTACTCTTTCTTGGGACTAATTTTACCTTCTCGACATTCTCGCAGTGCAAATTCAATTAATAGACGATCTTTAATTTTTGAAGCTTCATCGATCGATTTTTTTTTCACCTCAAATGAAAAAAGAAATCACATTTTCGTTTCATAAAACAAAAACAAAGATTATTCAAAATAATTCAACGAGAAAGTATAATAAAAGTTGCGGGATTATTTTTATATCATTTTTTTTTTTTTTTCGTTTCAATTTTATCGCGAACTGAAAAATTATACGTTTTTTAAAAGATTTATCTCTTCGATCTACAGGAGGAGGACAAGAATTTGTCGGGCGAGGAATTGGGCAAAAAGTTGGACAAGTTGCTGAAACAGTCGGAGGAGCAGTTGCAGAAGTTGAACAGTTCGTCGAAGTCATTGAGGGCTCACGTCTTCGGACAGGATCGTTACTGGAGAAGATACTGGGAATTGGCGTGTTCCGGTGGTATATTCGTCGAATCGATGGAAAGCGCCGAACCGGAAATACTGAGTCTTCAAGCGGAACTCGACGAAAAATGGAAGGATCGACCGATCGAGGAGATTCCCGAGGAGGTCAAGAAGGAGGAGGAAGTGGAGAAAGTCGATACGGAGAATCGCGAGAACGAAGCGCCGAACGAGGTGAAGGAAGAGAAGAAATTCAGCGTCGCCGAGCAAGAAGACGACTTGAAGCCCGTCGACGAGAAGCCGAAAACTGAAGTGGAAGAGGTGAACTGCAAGAAAGAACCGATGCAAAATTCCGTCAACGAGGAGGAAGCGAAGAGTCCGAAGACCGAGATTAAGATGGAAAATGACAACAGCACGATGACCGACGCGAAGACCAACGTTACCTCCGAGGAGATCAAACAGGAGACCGAAGTGGTCAGTATGGATGTCGATGTTAAAGTCGAGGAGATCAAGAAGGAGGGCGAAGACGGAGATAAGTGCGATACCCCGAAACCCGTTGTCAAAATGATGGAAGATAAAATCGTCGAGACGATACCCAATGGCGATAAATACAATCACATGAACAATTTGCACAACGGGAAGGAACTCAATGGCAGTTTCATTTCCGGTTAGCAACATTTTTTCAAATTACGATAAATATATAATTTTTTTTTAGAAAAACTATATAAAACACTATATATTAATGAAAAATATTGAAAAAATGTATTATGACAAAGTAATAACAATATTATATCGTACATTATTATTATAACAATTATTAATAACATTATTTCAAAAAATGTTTAATTTTCATGATTTGATTTTCAGCTGAGAACACGGAGACTCACTGGTTCTCGATTTTACCGCGCGAGACTTGCGATACTCCTGGACCGAGTACTAAGCAGATATTCGGTATAGCAGAGCCAACGGAGCTGAGAATACCGATATTCCCACCGCCCGCGAGTCCGAATTACGAAAGATGCGACAGTCCGGCTCCGCTGATCCTCACGCAGGAAGAAGCCGCGCAATTGGAGTACTTGAAAATCCACGGTTTGCCACCACCCGGAGAAGCTAAACCTGTGCCGAAAGGTAAAACTTTAATTGTCTGCAAGGTCGACGTCGAAAATGTACGCCGTTAATACAGAAGAAAATAATTTCTGTGGTCTCGTAGAGTCAAAACATTAAAAAGTCATCATAATCGTTTGGCTAATCGAATTTATCTATTTTTATTTTTGCAGATCTACGTTACGGTTGGTGGAGGATAACGGACGTCGACACGTTCCAAGAATTGCTCGAGCATTTGCACTCGCGTGGCGTACGCGAAAAAGAATTGAAGCGAACAACGTGGGCGACGATGGAATCGTTCCTCGCGGTTACGGGAAAAATTCACGTAGATCCGGGTAACGTTACGGCGACGGATCTTGGTTCGGTTTCGAGCGAAGAGGGCGATCCTCCGATAGCGAGGCCCGATCGTCCGGAAGATTGGAGCGAACAAGTAGCTCTTCGAGTCGACGCTCAACTACTCGAACAGGTCGAGGCACTCGAAGACAAAGTTGCGAATGCAAGTATGCAAGTCAAAGGATGGAAATTACCTCCGAGGGCGGGAACCGAAGAGGCTGAAGAGATCGAAAAGCTCAATGAGATGGAACAGGTCAACGCCGTCGAACAAGCGAGACAGAGGTTACTCTCTCTCGAGGCAGCTATCGAGAGGAGATACCTAAAACCGCCTTTAGGCATCTGGTAATTTTGATTTTATACAAAAACGATACTTCACTAAAGTCAACGCAGAATCAGCATCTAAAGATTCGCATTTCTATCATTAAAGTCCCTCATCGAGTTTTTGTTTTAATACATTTAACTTGCAGTACCGGGGATCCGAATCTGGCAGCGCTGAAGGCAGAACAAGCAGCCGCGGCCAACGCAAGTTTGAACTCATCATCCGATGGTGGACAGTCCGCACCGCCACAAGAGGAGACGACACCGCGAGGATTGAACAACTGGCGCGAAGCTACGGCACGCGCTCACACGTCGGCGCAACTCGCAATGGCGCTTTACATGCTCGAGGCCAGCATCGCGTGGGACAAGAGCATCATGAAGGCTGTGAGTCTAACACCAGCTAGAAACTCGGTCTGCGTCAAGCTACGAAACCGCTGCGTCTCACTCAAAGCTACCACTCAGTACAATCAGCTATTGACTACTACTCAGGCCTCTGTGGGTATTCGCACTAACTTACTAACCACAAAAAAAAAAAAAAAAAAAAAAAAAAAAAAAAACATACCTCCGTCCGACTTCCCCACGAAATTATTTCCAGAAGGAAGAAACAAACCTTCCGAAAAATATTGAAACGCAAAAAAAAAAAGAAAATACCTCGATTGCGAAATAATTCCACTTCCACACGCCGTATCCTTGATTGTCAAACACATACAAAGATAAACACAGATTGTGAAAGTTTTATATGAATCAACGATATATGCAAAGAGGCATATTGATAACTATTTACTAATCGTTAACAATCTCGCGTTTCCTATTCCTATTCTATATCGTTGTTACACGTGCAACCGACCGACTAATATTCGAATCTAATTTTGTACGTAAATTCATTAATCATTGTCTTATTCAGTAACAAAACTATGATTGGCTGTAATTATCAGTGAAAAAAAAAAGAATATTTTTTTTAAATGTTAACAAGAAAAGTGAGAATACAAAGCTAACGGTGGTCAGAGTTTAACGTAACGGTATTAGCATGTAAAAAGTAAGAGCCGCTTGCCATCTATTCGTCTAGTTTCGCATTTAACATTTTCACGTTAAATTACGTTTTTGTTTATAATTCATTTCTTTTCGCGTTTTTTTCTCATGAGACTAAGAATTGTATTATTAATATTATTATTTGTTAAATATCAAAGAGTAATATTCGTATAAAAAAAAATTATAATTCTCTATAGTGCTTATGAATTGCGAAATTCTGATTTTGAGATTATTTTTGGTTGAAATTGTAAATATTTCGTTGGGAAACGTTTTTATTCATTTAACTCATAGAAAAAAATCAATTAATGGATCAATCGTCAACGCTTTTAATGTTTTTCCATATTATTGGCTTTTTTTTTTATTTTAATAATTGCTGGTAAAGAAGAACAATTGTTTTAACAAATGTTTTTTCATGCATGTTAACAAACGCTTTCGCTGTATCGATGTTTATTGAGACTCAGCCGGTACTCTACCCGCAGTCCGGTCAAATATTCGTTGTTTACTTGGGGAAAAAAAAAAAAAAATTGTGAGATAACTCGCCTACGGTACAATTTTTTTTTTTATTTTAATTTTTTTTTTCGGATAAAAAAAAATCCCATACTCACCGGTTTCCTGTTTTCAAATAGCGAGAGTTTTACCTGTTGCAGAATTGCCAATTTTGTCACAGCGGTGACAACGAAGACAAATTGTTGCTGTGCGACGGCTGTGATCGCGGCTACCATACTTACTGCTTCCGTCCAAAAATGGAAAACATTCCTGATGGTGATTGGTGAGTATCAAATATCATTAAATCAGCGATAAACTTTACAAACAAAACAATAAATAATAAATAAATTACACATTTTTATTTTAATGTTTTTTTCACCGTTTCGATTTTCTTTCTTCGCAGGTATTGTCACGAGTGCATGAATAAAGCTACCGGCGAGAGAAATTGCTTGGTATGCGGAAAGAGAGTCGGCAAGAATTTGGTTCTATGCGAGCTGTGTCCTCGGGCTTATCACACCGACTGTCACAATCCCGTGATGCCGAAGGTACGCAAAAAAAAAAAAATATCTAATTACGATAAAATAAATAAAAATTTTTCGTACGAATGAAATTAATAAAAAAAAAGAAAAACAAAAACCAAAAATGATGTATGTTCTTCAGATGCCAAGAGGGAAATGGTACTGTTCAAACTGCCACAGTAAACAACCAAAGAAGAGAAACAGCACTCGGCGGAGTCACACCAAAGGCGGGGGATCGACAACCCGAGACAGTGAAAGTTCCGATCATCCGCCAGCTAGGTGATTACGTTAAAACCAAACAAACGTGCCAGCTCGTTGAGATTCACCATGTTTTTTATAAGAAAAAAAAAAAAAAAAAAAGAACCCAAACTCGTAAAAAAAAAAAAAAAAAACCGAAACTGAAGAAAAAAAAAAAATACACGCAAACACACGTACAAAAAAAGAAAACAAACAAAAACACGATATAAAACACAGCATCAACGAGAAACATCAGCAACAACAGCAACAACAATCGACTTACACTTACGTCTTACACGAAAAAAAAAAAAAAAAAAAAAAAAAAAAAAATACGAAAAAAAAAAAAAAAACTCAATCTTAATTTAATGAATATTTAATCGAACGCAATTGATAAGCAAGTTATTCCCGAATTGAATAAATGATTTAAAACCGAAAACGAAACCGTCTGCATATACAGTTCTGCATCGATCGTGCGATTATTATATAAAACCGACGATATTTTTGTTTTTTTTTTGCTTTATATTATAACGAATAATATAAAGAAAGGAAAAAACAGTTATATTATATACCCCCCACGGCCTGTGTGATAGAATCGTCGAAAGAAACGAAAAAAAAAAAAAAAAAAAAAAAAAAAACTAAACAAAAATACATAAGCCTCTTTGCTGTCTCAAGAGCCCAATCTGTTTCATGCAGGGTGTTCCACGAGAGGCTAGATGCAGTATGCTCCTACGTTAGAAGTGCCGTCGGTAGCGTTGCCTCGAGCGTTCGTGATAATGGTACGTTTCGATGGGGGATGCACTCTGCATTAATTACAGAAAAAAAAAACCTATAAGACTCGTTTGATAGGGACACCCTGTACGTCAATCCGTCAACTTTGCGTGTACATTCGCTCAGCGTCGTCTCCGACTGTGAGATGTGATTCAATCTCTCTCTGTCGCTCGAACTGTCTCTCTCTCTCTCGAAAAAAAAATAAAAATAAATAAATAAATAAATAAACCAAACATGTAAGTTTCTGCTCTTTAACGTAACTCTCGTTGTGAGAGAAAAAAAAAACACAGATTCGTCGAAACTACAGCGACGATAAACGATTTTAAATGAGAAAAAAGAAAAAGAAAAGAAAAACGAAAACAAGCGAACGAAAAGAAAGATAAAAACCAAAACTCTGCGTCGAGAAGCTTCTTAATCCGGTACAAATCTTGCGTGAATGGAGATCGATTGAAATAACGCCATGTCTGTTGTTTTGCGTCGTAGTCCAACGCCGTCAACGGCATCGAACACGCACGTAGAGGATGTCAGTTCGTCGGAACCGCCAACACCGACGGCTTCGCCGAGGAAGGAAGCAAGCGGTGGAAACGCTAGCGGCGGCGGCGGCGGCGGCGGCGGCGGCGGAGGCGGAGGTGCAGGTGGAGGAAGTGGAAGTGGCGGCAATGCGAGCGGTGGTGGAGGGGGAGGAAACAACAGGAACTTGACGAAGAAACAGCAACGTGAACTTGCCCCGTGCAAACATCTGCTCGAACAATTGGAACAGCAGGACGAGGCTTGGCCGTTTCTTTTGCCGGTGAACACCAAACAATTTCCGACATACAAAAAGATCATTAAAACACCAATGGATCTCAGTACGATTAAGAAGAAATTGCAGGACACTGTGTAAGTGTTATATACGCTTATCCTACGTATAGCGCAAGTTTTAAGAAGGTTGTCAATAGCGCAGTCCAATTCAATTAGAACGCTTTTTTTTTTACCTCAATTCTTCATTTTTGTTTATTAAAAAAAAAAAAAAAAAAAAAAAAACCCGTAATAATGCTGAGTTTATGAAAGAACGAAGAAATATTGAGATTTGAGAAGAAAACTTAAGGAGTCATAAAAAATGTGAAAAAAAAATGATGAGGGATTGTTCCGCGTTCGGAAATAAAGGAATTTTTCTTCGAGTCACCAGCAGTTAAAGATTCAACCAATGTAACCAATGTAACCAATGTTAAAGTTTCGTATCTCGCGGTGTATTCTAGAAAAAGTGTCCCAAAGGAAATCTCAGCTCAGTTTCGAGTCTTAAATATTATCCAGAATTTTTTTTTTTGTTTTTTTTTTTTTTTTTTCAAATTTTGCGAATATACCAGTTACGATTGGACAGTACTGTCGAAACCTTCTTAATCGCGCGTTACGTGGAAAACGTGTTAAAAATGTAAGAAAAAAGAATGGCAAAAAAAAAAAAACAAAAACAAATCTCATGATGCGCCTCCCTCTGATCATCAGGTACAAGTCGCGCGACGAATTTTGCACCGACGTCAGACAGATGTTCATCAACTGCGAGGTATTCAACGAGGACGATAGTCCAGTGGGAAAGGCAGGTCACGGTATGAGAAGCTTCTTCGAGATGCGATGGACCGAGATAACCGGTGCGCCGCCCCCTCCCCCGCCAACGCACAGCTGAGGTTCGGGGAGATCGCGCAATACTTGCAACAGTTTTGCGCATTTCTACTACTAATCGCGAGAGGTTAGACATCTTCCGATACCCCCCACACACACACACAGAAATAGTGAGTGATACGGATCGAATAAAAAATAAATTAAAATAAAAAAGAAAAACAAGTAAAATAAATACGGAAAAAAATAATCAACTTCCAAGAGACCGGCCGCGTTCTAGTGGTCGTCGATATATATTATTCTTGGATACCGAGATGTTACGCCGAGAATTACCACGAAGAATTCGTAAACGTAATTGCAATCGATATGACAAAAAAAAAAAAAAAAAAACAGAAACACAAATGATAAGAGAGAACTGGTCGTTGTACTTACAGAAAACGAGTTATTTCTGCCTAAAAAAAAAAGCGATTTAGAAATTCAATTCGCAAATTGTATTATATAGGCTTAAATTAACGACGCGTTATCGGCATTATAAAGAAAAATTACATATTTTGCAGAGCAATGATCGCGAGAAGAAACATTAAATTCTGTTGCAGATGAATATTTGAAAAAAAAAAATTATTCAGAATCCAAAGACCGTATTCAGTGATTAATATTGGACAATCTTTGCTTTGAAGAAAAAAAAATCTGCCAAAGTTGCTCTCGATATACGAGGATGTGACTAATTTTGAAAAATTAACAAATTCGACGAAATTCTTAAATGAAAGATTTACTCGGTTTTTAGACTAAAATTAGATTTCAGTGCTTTTTTCGAGATTATTTTTTTTTGATACGGGTAATAGATTGAAAAGTTACTGCCTGTAATGATTGAAAAATCTCGAATACGTGTTTCGTCTTTGTGTCGATTATTGTTTTCTTCTCCGTCACTGCTGCGCGGACGCGTCGTGTGATGAATCTTAGGAGCTTTTTATAACGGTCGAAAAAAATAAATAAATAAAAGAAATGCCCTAGAAAAACTTCGCGGCAACGAGTGAGCCTTCGTTAGCCGTCGAGTTGTATTGCATGTCAGTATTTTAAATTGTACCATCGAAAGAAAACGAAATGCCCGGAAATGTTCTTATCACAGAGACGGAAATAGAGAAAAATGAAAAATTTACGTGAATGAAAAGAGAAATGAAAAAAAAAAAAAAAAAAAAAAAAAAAAAAAAAAAAAAACAACGACACATAAATCCGATGTATATGTGCATATATATACATATATATGTATACAGCGTAATTCGAAGATTGGATCTTGCGATTTCGAAACGTAGGAATTAAACGCCGACTAGATGATAATTAATTAGAAGATCGCGGGCCGAAATGACAAGCGGGTTCATCAGGCATATAAATATATATGTAAAAAAAATCTCTATATATATATATACATAAAAGAAGAACGAGAGAGCAGAATAAAAAAAAAAAAAGTATCCGATCTTCTCGAAAAGTGGCATTAGAAATCGTTGTAGTTAGGTAAGAATGAAAGCCGAGGTGGAGTCCACACGTACGATAAATAATTAATTATTAAAAATGAAAACAATTAGACATCGTTGTATAGAGAATCTCTCGTCTATAAGTGAATTTAGAATGCATCGACACGTTAGCGCGAGTGTATGTGTGGACTGAAAGAAAAAAAAAGTTACGAATCGTCAATAAATAACAAAAAAAATTGTAGAATCAACAAACTATCGATGATTCGTAGAGTAAATCTCCATTTTTTTTTTTTTTAATTTTCATAATTTTTCTGTGTTCATCGACGTCCTCCGAGTGTCAATTGGTTTCGAATGGTCAAGTGATTGGCCTCCGTTCGCGTGTTGTTTATTAATATATTTTTTTCTTTTTTGCACAATTTTCAATTACAATCATTTACCTCGAAAGTTTCGCGCGAATCTGCACTGTTACAACAAACATTTAATTCGAAAAAAAAAAAAAAAAAAAAAAAAAAAAAAACAATTATTAGACGAAGAAAACTTTCGATAGGTAATTTTTGTTGATTGGCCATTTTCAATCAACTTCGATGGTAATAACGAATTTTTTATCGTCGAAGACAAGAAAAAAAAAAAAAAAAAAAAACAACAACAACAACTAAACGTTCGATAATTTTATGACTGACATAACTCGTAATCGATTCTGCCGACGTTCGCGTGTTCCATTTTTCTAACGTTCGTGTGACGACTACAATTTTACCAAATACGTAAATAGCGCGAGTAGTTAAAAAAGGAGATTTACTGCTCGCGTTCAGAGGCTGCAGTCGTATTTTTTTTTCCTTTTCATTTGATTCACAGTGTGTGAGAGAAAAAAAAATCCGTGAAAGATTGCGAGTCGGTCAAGGCGACGCGGTATTACGGCCGAGTAAGGATGAGTGTGTTCCCGAGGATCGCGAGAGTTGCATTATATAAAACAAAACAAAAAAGCGAAAAAAAAAAAAAAAAAAAAAAATGAAACCCAATTGTTTTTGTACATGTAATCGATGTAAATTATTGGCGGTATTAAACGACGACGATATGCTAAGCTACGGAATAAACCACGTTAAGGTCATTAAATAGTAAGTAAACGAACAGTTATTACGGTAAACATTCGTAGAGATTTAAAGAAGTAAAGAAAACAAACAAAAAAAAAAAAAGTATTTGCACGACTTGAATATAACTGAATAAAAAATAATAATAAAATTAATAAATAAATATGTGGAAGTTATATGTCTACAAAATTGTGGCCTGCAGGGTGCTCATATAATGAAAAAAAAAAAAAAAAAGAAAAAAAACAGATAACAAAGAGAATAAAATAAAACAAGAACGTGAAATATTTGATGCAGCGTACTCCGGATCGAAAAAAAAAAAAATGAAAATATGGGATAATTTTTAGTCGAAGTTTCACACAGCGAATCGTATTTCACTGTAACTGTAGATAAATGTGTGTCTGCGAGAATGAAAGAAGATGTTGTATTTTTTAATTATTCGTTCGGTTAAAATCGCATTGTGCTCCGTTTAGCTTTTTATCATAAAAAAATAAAAAATAAAAAATAAACGAGCTGTTTAAATGATCATATCGATTGGTGGAGTATGTTGCGTCGAAACTTGAAGAAAAAAAACTCTTGTCCACGATCTATATACGTTACATCATAGCCGGAGTGTTAGACATCATTAAAACTTACAAATACACGAAAAAAAAACAGCTACACATACACACACGCGACAACACGATCCAAAAAACAAACAAACAAGAAAACAAAATAATTTTTTAAGATTCAATTATTTAAATAGTACAGTTACATTGTTAGTACGAATAACGACGCTTTTTATACGAATTTTAGTTTTTAAACGTCGATTTTACGATACATGATATATATATATATATATATACATAAATATATATATTAATAGTGTAATGATAATAATGATAAATAATGATAATAGGAACTACGATACCGATTATTATATCGTTAAACGCTAAAACGTCGATGATTGATTGAAAGAAAAAAATAAAATAAATAAATAAACACATACACACACACGAACACTGAGAGAGAGAGAGAGAGAGAGAGCGAGAGAGGGAAGTGACGATTCAATTTAGTGGTAATGATTGTCTATAGTATAATCGGAAACTCGCGATAGGCGAGCTTCCAAAAATGCTATTTAAACAGACTTAATTAATGTATTGCAAATGAATCAATAAAGTGTAAGCGAAGCGTGTAAACAGAAAATTACGGGCATTGATGTAAATATTTGGATCATGGATCGAATCTCTTTTATTTTCCTTGTAAAAAGGTCCGATTATCGGAAACAGTGTAGAGTGCAGTGACCGCGGATTCGATTAAAGGTAAGTATTGCAACGAAGTTCATCGCGAAATCAAAATGTTCAAATAATGTTACAAAAGAGAAGAACGAAAATAACAGTATCAAATACTGGTACAGAACAAAACACCGGACCACTGATGATCTCGTCGATTATTCCACTTTTCGATCAGTCTGCAAGCGTATAACGTCGCTATCTTTGCAGGAACGAAATTATTGACATAGAATTTCGCGAAGCTTAATAAATAATCACCGTTAAGATAGTATATACTTATAGCTACGGTTATTCAACTGGTTATTCACCGTGTCGTATCACCAGCAAGAGATAAAGGCAGTGAAATTTGCCGTTATAATTAATAAAAAAAAAACTGAGCGGTTCAGATTGTGCTGCGAACTGCGAGCAGCTGGTTTGTCGAACGCGCGCTCCCTGCGTATCAGTGTGCGTTAGTTGGTGTCCATTGGCATATCGCGTCGAGCGTCTCGTGTCATTGTCGCCCGGTATTAATTTATTTATTGTATATATGTTAAAGTCGCGTTGTCAACAGTCATGACTGTCTTCAACAGTATTAGAAGAGAAGCTATTCGTAAGTGAATAAACAAATAAAGTTTAACAAGAAAAATAAAATATTACAATGCATCATAGTGAAAAAATCATCGCAAGGTTATGTGCCACAATACAATCGCTCTTTACGATCGCGAAATCTTCCCGAACACGCGAGAGTTCACGATCTTATGATCTCTCGTGGCCTTTTTTCTTTTCTCGTCATTTCGATCGTCAGAAGAAAACTTCCATTATCGTCGTGTTTGCTCCGCTGTTAAAGTTGTCCGTTTAATTAGAAGCCTCTATACAAGTGTCACAGTGCATACGATAGTGGAACATTGGTACTGATAAACTTATCATTTCGTTTTTTTTTGTAAACAGTAAACACGAATTCATTGCCACACACGGAATATCTATAAAATAACTCAAAGTTAGCAAAGTCGCAAACGATGTTAATAATGTGACAATCAGACTGCACACAGTGATAAAACAATAACATTTCGGTCAGTAAAAAAAATCGTTAGAAATTTTTTTTTTTTTTTCCAGGAACACTTCAACTTTTACACTCATCCGCACGGAGCTTCAAAGCAACCCAAATGTCTGTGCGCTACGAGTCCACGTTTGTACCAAAACGAGTTCTGGTACTCGCCAAGGTTTCTAGATACGACTTTGAAAAACTCCGAGAGCCAAAACTCACAGAAAATCAAATCAAAACTAAACTCGTGGAGAGAGGTTCCGACTGCGAAGCTATGCTTGATAGTCACAGGAAGAATCAGGCGGTCGTCTCCAAGGCCATTGAAACGTTAAAAAATTTGAACGTGGAATACAAACTTACAGACAGGTCTGTTAAAAAAAAAACCGAATAAAAACAGATTTTTTTTCGGCCATTTTTTTTTTTTTCATGTCTATAATATTAATTTTTTTTTCATCTATTTTTCAGATTAACCATAGACCAAGCAGATTTTGACTGGGCTGATATGGTTCTGACGATAGGCGGCGATGGAACTTTTCTTTTAGGCGCTAATCTCGTCTATGACAATACCAAACCTGTCTTAGGCATAAATTCCGATCCCACAACGTCGGAAGGATATTTGATGCTTTCACCGCACTACACGAACGATATACCAAAAATATTCGAGATGTTGAAAGCCGGACGTTACGAGTATCTGATGAGAAATCGAATTCGCGTTATACTTAGGGGAACCGGAATTTGGAATCCTCCGTTTCATATGCATGAAAAAGGGAGAATCTTGGGACAGGAAAGATACAGACCTTATTATACCGACAAAGATTCCGCCATGGATAACAGCTATATTCACAGGTAATTTTAATTGTTTCATTCAAATTTTTCAAATGAAATACATCTTTTGCATTTCTCGTCTTTTATTTCATACGTCAATACCAAATTTTTCAATACTATTTCTTTATTCCTTAATAATAAAAAGAATATCCTCTTGTAAACCACGACGCTTTTACGTAAAATGAAATTTCATTGCTTTTTTTAATATGGATTCAATTTTTACAGTTTTCACGCCGACGACCGAGGAGATTTAGCCTCGGGATCCGATGTTCGAAGAGAAAGAAGATTACCATGGTTGGCTCTTAACGAAGTGAGTTATCTCGCGTAGAAGCCAAAACGATTTTCGAAAAAAAAAAAAAAAAAAACGAGAAAATTGTTGAATTACGGCGCGAACCGTAATATTCACGGCAATACGATTGTAAAATATTTATCTAGTAAAGATCGATTTTTTTTTTCATAACTCAGGTTTTCATCGGTGAATCGCTATCCGCGCGAACGAGTTCATTGAACATCAAAGTCGGCAACGACGCGGAATTCCACAAAGTCAAGAGTTCCGGATTGTGCGTCAGCACGGGTACCGGTTCGAGTTCTTGGTACAGAGCGATAAACAGTCTGACGACACAGATGGTTAAAGATTTATTGCGCGTCGCCGATCCTGCGAGAGTCTACACGGAGGAAGAAATTGACAAAATTTGTACGTCTTTCAACGATAGTCTACAATTTGCCGCTGGTGAGTTTCTGCATGCAAATTAAACATTGATGAAAACATTATGTATGAATACGAGTTACAAAATGAAAAAAATAATCGTTTGACTCGCTGAGTGATATTACGGCTCATCTGTTATGTAGTTATCGATAAGATAAATTATTGGAACGCGTGCATAAGTATTTTCATTTTATTTGTTACAGACGATATGAGAATGAGTTACGCAATTCGCGACATAATTCTCAATGACATTTGGCCTCTGCCCAAAAGCATAGCGCCACGAGATTTTTGCACGAATTTGACGGTTCAATCGCAGTGTTACGACGCGGGTTTGGTACTCGACGGCGGTATCGGCGTGCCGTTCAACGTCGGTACCACAGCATATCTAGAAATCAATCCGGAGGACGCACTGCGAACGATAGTTTTAAAGGACTAAAGAATTACGAGCAGTTTATACGAAGGGACATAAAAAAAAAATGGATCGAAAGAAAAACGGGGCGACTGTACATAAAACGCATTTTATTGCTTCGAGAGTTACCATCGGAGATACCTAAGCGATGTTCACATCTCTCAACATCAATTCGAGAGGAACAATTGTTGTGTAATATTAACGAAAGGGTTACCAGTATACAAAAAGCATTTTTTAGCCGTACAAATGACGTAATTTTGTATATTTTTACCGAATAGTGTATAAAATATGTTGATAATTGAATAAAATTCTAAAAAAAAAAAAAGAAAAATGGATCGATTACTTAATTATTTTTTATTTGTTTTTTATTCGTAAAGAAAATAATCTGAAACTTTGAAATTGAACTGAAGTTTGAATTCAAGTTTTTTTTTTCAAATTGAACTTTCGAATTGAGCGGAGAACTCGAACGTCGACCAAAAGGACGTTTTAAGTAAAAAATACTTTTGACTCGATAAAGACGATTGCATTGATCTCTGTTGTGAAAAAAAATTCAAATTAAATTCATCATGAAATGGAATCATGATCATTAATGGATTTTCATTAAATTCATCTATGAAAAAAATGTCTCGAATATTCAGCTACAAAAAAAATTGGCATGCCGAGGCGCTATCGGTGTCGAGATTTCAAACTACTAGCGTTATGCGTGGGTGTCAGTAGTGCTGTGCGCGTTGCAAGAACTCGCGTGTTTATCCCGAAGGAAACAAAAGTCTTCCAGGGATAACCGAATTAAAATAAAAACATCGGTGTGACGATTGTTAAATCCAAGTGAATTGTTAGTGGAGTGCGAGAATTCTCGGGATGCCACCGAACGGTCAACTATCGCGCTGATGCGTTTAACGAACGAAAAGTCTCTCCTCTCATCGTGAGGTAAGAAAAAATGTTCACGATAGCAATACTCGGAATTTTTATAGCTTATCAAAGCGATTCGGCGAATTATTTCGTTTGCATTGAATTCTTATCGACAGATATGTGATCGCTTAAAACTGTTATTCCCGCGTCGACCTGATTGTATTTGGTAATAATGTTTCAAACAACACATTGGCGTCGGTTGCCGAGGTGAAAAAATATTGCTTTGAGGTTATGTTTCGACTAAACGTCAATTATCTGTCCAGCCATCGACAGCCATTTTTTTTATTTAACTACCAAAAATGATTTAACGTCGATCAATCTTTATATTTTTTGTTTTTAAGAAATTCTCAAAAATTCTTCGAAATTATAAATAATGAACACATGTAAGAATTCGAAGATTTTTGTTTTCGTTCGTGTTGCAAGCTTCGCTTGTTGATTGAAGGTCTATCGATGTATTTATGCGTTCGTGTGTCATTCATTGTCGTCGCTTGACAATGTACACAAATTCTGTATCCGTGTATGCGATATCGCGTGCGCCTCGTGTAGATTTTCTCGTCAAACACAGGAGATTGCGCGAGCGTCGATTCGTCCTCGAATGCGAATTGCAAAGACTGGACAACGGCAACTGTTTCGAAGGCTCTTTGAGAGTTAAATACAATCAGTTGATAGTTAGCATGATTCAGAGTCCGGTATACTGCTGTTGGTTCTTTATCACTCTCAAGACTAATCGTGCCGAACCATTTAGAGATTAGATATATATATATATACATCCGCAGCAATGCATTTAGTTGTCAGGAGAGTGACGTGAACTCGTTAAACTTTGCAAAAAAATCACTGCAGAATTATTATGTTAAACGCGCGTGAAATACCGCGGTCGATAATAAAAATCGACTTTTTTTTTATCATTGACGATCAAACGGAGATTTTTTCAGAAAGCTGTATTGATATTTCGTTTCGCGTATGAATTTGCAAATAACTAGAAAACGTATCACTGAAAACGGCTCTTTCGTTTAATAAGAACCGTAACCAATTGTTTTCAATGGCCCTAAATATTTTTCGTGATATACAAACCCTTAGCGTCTGCGCGATGGACAAATGAAACCTCTAAAAATATGCATTTGTTTGAAAACATTCAGTACGGCCGTCATAGACATAACAACATCCTCGGGTAACCGATGGCCACAGTTTACTTCTGCAACTTTGTCTGTTCAGTGCATATTTTATTCTCTGTTCGGAGAAATGTTTTCTCTGTCGACTCTTTTCCCTTTTCAGAGTAAAACATGGATTTAAAAAAAAAAGTAATTTTCACGGAACAAAAGCCCAACTTTCATTCCGAGATGACTAGAGATCCGGTATCTCGGGGAAAGGAAATAATTCATAGAACGTTCGTTTCTGGGAATATAATTCATTAAAATGCTGTGACAAATTCCTCGAATGCGTGAATCCCTTTTCCTCTTTTTTTTTCCATTACTGTAGTTTTTCTTTGTATGGAAGATCACCAGGCCGATGATTAATTTCACAATCCAATGTTAATTAAACTTCTCATCGACGTTGGTAAAAATAAAATGAATACCTCGCAGAATCTCGCGAATAACTTACAAGGATGAGCCGTTACCTCGTTGTATATTTGATTGACGCCATTATTCAATTCGTCGTCATCCTTAGTCATAGCGTTACAGGAAATACAAGAATCTCAATCGGTAAAATGCGAAGTTGCTTCGTTGTAACAGGAAATGCGTATGCGTATTAGTAGTGAATTTATTGACATTGCATGACACTGCGCAGTTTTACGTACGCGACGTATTTTAACATAATTTAACATTTGTTGCGTGTTGCCGATCGGCCATCGACCGAAGTCCTTCCGCTCCAGTTATTGTTATTATTTTGTTTATCTGAAACTTTTAAACAAAATAGACGAAAAAAAAAAAAATTTAATTCATGTTATTCCGGTTTTAAATTACGCGGTTGCTTACTTGTTATTTATTATTTCTAATTGTCAACAAATATCAATATCGTAGATTACTTATTAATTATGTAAAAAAATTAAACACATCGCGGTGAAGAACTATGTTCAGCAGAGTCACTGCCCTTCAACGTACTATGCCTCGTCCAATTATTTTTCACTATCGCATTATTATCAATGCTTTGTCAGTACTTTCGACGCGCAACTTGATTCTGATTCTGCGAAAGAAAGTAGCGGGGATAATCTTCGTGTCTGTATTTGAGCGGCGAGAGGGAAACTGATGACTTTACGAATTTAATTTGTTTGCACTATGCTATGAGATATTTCACTGTAGTTGGCGTAGCAGTAGACTTAATGAGGTCCTTTCGGCAGTTCATTTCAAAGTCCTAAGGGTGTAGACATCGTTTTCAAGGCTCTTCTCCTTAGAATTGGTGTCGAATGAAGAAATTATCGAAGAAACGATATTTTTTTATCGTAATAATTAACGAACATTAATATATATATTTTTCCTATCGCCGCATGTATCGTATTAATAAGTGACTCGCGAAATTTTGGAAATCACCGAACTGTAGCAGTTTCCGGTGCACAAGATATCCAAAACGTGTGCGAAACTCGAAAAACATCTATCGTTTCAAAATCAGTTAAAAAAAAAAAGATATTTCGAGACTTTCGTATCAAATGTCTTATCGATACCGTTACATTTTTTTCCGAAAACAACAACATCCCGTCGAGAGTGCAAAAAGAGTGCAACACGCGCCGAAATTTAATAGATTTCTTCGACGATAATAATCATTGTCGACCTCCATCTCGTTTTTCTACACGTAAATCGCTGTTCCGCATGGAAAATCAATCGAGTTATATGTATTATGTTTGCGTGTGTATTATTGTGCATTTATGCGGTTTTCTTAAAACGATTTATCCGTGGCAAACGTTTCTATATTCAAAGATAAAAGGTAGTTGTGTATAAAATTTTTAATTGATAGGTAATGTTTTTTAGTTGTGTATAAAATTTTTAATTGATAGGTAATGTTTTTTTTTTATAAAAATTTGGATTATATTTGTGTTTAATAATTCGATGGCGAGTAGTTGAAGTAACTTTCAACTAATAAAGTTCGTGCCGATAAAATCGAATGTTGAGAATCCGGGAGATGTTGCGATATCTGCACGTCGTGCGGAACGTAATGAACTGCGACGTGATTCTTCGACTACAGGGATTTTATATTCGAGAGCTCGAGAAATCATTGAATTAAGGAATGGAGTGCCGGACGCTTTTCTTTTCACGCGGCCCTCTTACTCCTTATCAGCGGTTTTATCAATTCCATTAAATACCAAAGTATATTTCTGTTATCAATAAATTCTTTTGAATGAAAATCTTCGCAGTTTCTTTTTGATTTATCAACTGTCCAAAGATCGCAGATCGAGTTCGTCATTAATTAATCCCTTTTAACATCATTTTAATCAATCAACCGATTGGCTTCGATTTTTTATTTTATTATTAATTTGTCAACGTTAAACCTTTATGACTCATTTAAAAAAAAAAATACCATTTCCTGTTATTTTTATCGCACGATAATGTAGTTAAGGATTAAAAATTATAAAAAAAAAGGATTGTGTTATCGTTTGAGGGAAATCCTGTAAATTTGTAGTCGATGAAACATTCGAAAAAGCTATGAAAAATGGCAATTAAAATTATTTTTTTTATATCGAAAAATGAATCATCGCTACGCGTATTTTATGCGGCTTAATGTTTCGGCACATTGTTGTTGAATGAGAGTAATTTTTTTAGAGACAACAGAAGCCGCGAACATGATGGCGGAAGATCATCGTCAGAGAAGGGCCGCCATAGCCGCTGAGTCCCTTCTCAGTGCCTCATTAGAGTCCCAAAGAAGTTCTTACCAGCAGCGTAGCATAACGAGTATAAACAGAACACCTGACGGCATGCCGAGCGAAGATCTAATCGCTGGCGCAAGATTGAACGGCAAAATCTCAAACGTTCGAAGATTCTTCTGTCTATTGGTTACCTTCGATTTAATCTTCACAGCTTTGGTTTGGCTAATTTGCACAATGGTAAAGCTTTACTTCCGATTCCAAAAAAAAAAAAAAAAATCAGACCTAAAAATACGAATTTTCCTCTTAATTTTTTTTTTTTTTCTACGAACGTAAAATTTAATTCGTTTTCCAGATAGCCGGCGAAAGCCTTAAAACCGCCTTTGAAACTCAGATCTTACATTATCGCTTGTCGACGTCGCTTTTCGACATTGTAGTAAGTGTTTCAAAAAAGAAAAAAAAAAAAAACAATCAAAAAGTAGTGCAATACAACGAAAACATCTGACAATAACTTTTCATTCAGATGGCAGCAGGTTGCAGGTTTACAGTTCTGCTTCTCTTTTACGCGTTGCTGCATCTTAATCACATCTGTATCATATCTGTAAGTTTAAAAAACAATTTTTAGCTCAAATAATAATTGTATAGAAAAATGTTTCATTGAATTTTTTTTGTATTTCGAATGATTTTCTATTTTGGTATTGAATTTTAATTGTTTCAAGCTCTCCACTGCCTCGACGTGTGCCTTTCTCATAGCAAAAGTATCGATGTTCGACGTGAGTAGCAATATACCGATCGATCGTTACTGTTTGATCGAAGTTTTTTAAATTGAATTTATTGCAAATTCAATTTTTTTTCTCTTCAGTGGTCGCAGACCAATCAGCCAGCGTTTCAAGGATTTTTTATAATAACGTCTTTTATACTCGCCTGGGGAGAAGCCTTTTTCTTCGATCTTCGTGTTATACCACAAGAGACTGTTGCCAGGAATTGGCTAGTCGGTAGGTTTCTTCGTAATAGTTTCGTTCTAAATAAATTAACAATCAAAATAATAATAATAATATTAATAATTATTATTATTATTACTATTATTATATTATATATACAAATTACTATAATAATAATAATAACAATAATATTATAATAAATATTAATAATAATTAATATTATTATTATATTATAAAATTAAAAAAATACTAAAATGTATTATTATTATTAACTAATAAGTATTCTTTAATTAATTTAATTAAATAATGTTAATTATGATTATTATAAAAACCCCACTTTATAGGCAGTGTCTCGGATCCCGAAAGGGCGCCGTTGATACGACACATATTCGACGATCCGATGGGTCGAGTTGAGAACCCAGGAAACTTTTTTACACCTATGGATTCTCCGATTCCTTCGGACAACGACGACGAGGACGACGGTCCTAGCGAAATTGGAATCAGCGCCGGGAGCGTTGAGAATTGGTCCAGCGAAGTCCCCGTCATGCCGAAACTTACGAGTCAAATGGTTCGTATTTTTTTCGATACTTAAAGGATTTCGTTAAATCTTTTTTTGACAAAAATTCTTACATATCCTGTTGATAAAAAAAAAAATACATCGCGAGCAAAGAAAAATATTTTTTTTGGCGCTCGGTATGTTTTTTGAATATTGAATCGGCGTGTTAACGAAAATAAGAGTTAGAAATTCCGAATGGTTGCTACAGTTTTACGCGTTTTTCTTGGAAAATATAAGTAATTTTTTTCATATTATTGCGGAGATAGCAATATGATACGTTGCATACATTTTCTCCTTCAATTCTCCAGTTTTTTAAACATTGAAAAAATGATTTTTCATATTTATATATATATATATATATATCTGTTTCTTTATAAATACAGTTATTTTCGCTGAGGCGATATCTGAAGAATTCGGATCGTATCTTTTCCGTCATCGATTATGTGTACGTCGTGAGTGCAGGTGACCGCGTAACAGTCGGAAATGACTAATGATTAAAGTTCTCTCCTCCGCGCAGTTCCTATTCATCGTTCCTTTTGCGCTGAAAAAAAAAAAAAAAAAAATTCTTACTTCGATACATATTAGGTAATTCCTCCCTTTCCTACGACTTCCATATATAAAAATTCTATTACGACGTACTTTAATTTTTTCTAAACTACGTCGTAAAAAAATAAATCGTCACTTCTTTTATTAGATAAAAATATTTTTCAATGCTATTAGAATCAAATTTAAAAAAATCAAAAATCGATAGGTATCGATATTTCGTCTCGTGGCATAGACGACGGGTTTTATCAGCTTTAACATCGGCGTGTTCGGCGCCTCAGGGAAGTCCCTCGGTAGCAGAAAACATCGACGGTGGGCACTTGACAAATATAGAATCGACAAAAATGTTTGATACACGAACGCGAACTACACGTTTCGCAACGGCGTGTGTGATACTCGATTACATCAATTGAGATTAGAATCGGATTTGACGAATCTCATCGGTAAGTCGTATGCACCGGTGCGAGTGTCCCCGTCGATGAAAGAGTCTTTACGCACTGAACTCAAGGCTGCGGAGTAAGAATTCCCGGTAAGGAAAAAAGGAATCCCCGCTGAGACATTGGAGTCTCTTGAAACTCTGTCGGGGTCTTTAGACTTTCCTTGCAAGAGGGGTGGGGATTTTTCTTAATACACGTAGCTGATCCACCGTTAAATAGAGTTGAATTACCACGCGTCACCTCAGTTCTCACGAGTGCGTCACGATAGTTTTTATTTCAGAGTACAGAAAAAAAAAAAAAAAAAAAAAAAAAAAAAAAACGTCTCAACGATTTCTTACCGTCGAGTTGAATAAATTTCCAATTTTTTTTTTCCTTCGCGAGTTATTGAACGAAATCGAGAGAAAAAAAAATGTTACCATCGGCAGTATTGACCGTTCTGTACGGACACGATCGCGAGATAATTCGGCGTTTTTTGTTCGGCGCTTTCGAATTAACGAGAGAACGCGTCGAGAATGATTGGTCGAGAGAAATTCGTGAAAACATTGCTGAGGATAACGATTGCATCGATAGTGGCAAAGAAACTCGAGTGAGTGTCGATTTTTTTTTTTTTTTTTTTTTTTAGAACAAACGTAACGTCGATATCGGCGAAAAATCGATTTTTCATAATGTCACCAGGAGACTCGAACTTTGGTTGTGCTATTGTTATGAATTATTACGGTTTCTTTATTAATAGATAGACGAATACAAAAGCAAAGCTTCCGATCTGATAGGTCGTTCGTACGAGTTGCTAACGTCGGACGAATGGACGATGATAAAGACGAATCCAAATGGGGATACGATATCGGCTATGAATTGCAGCCACGGAAAGATCATGAAAATCGAGGTAAATTCAGTGAATAAACTATTTTGCGCTGTCGTAACCTAATCCTAGAATACTACATATAGATCCGGTAAACCCGAGAGTTCGCGACGAAAATCTTTAAAATAAAAAAAAAAAATCGATTTCGATATCCGTAAAAAATTTGGAATTTCAATAATATTTATTATATCAATAATGTGTCTTAAAAAATCTCAGGGAGTGATTGATGCACCAGCGTCCGAATTGCTCGATTGCCTATACGAAAACGTCGAGGAAACGCCGACGTGGAATAAGCAAGTAGCGGAAATGAAGAAAATGCAGGTTAGTTATTCGATGCAATATGAATAATACAGGAAACAAACTGAAAAAAAACGATCGAAAAAACAAAAATGTTTTATTTCATAACACGTTTTTTTTTTTTTTATGAAGAATTTTTAAATATTTCATTACAGACGATCGACAAAAACACAGACATTGTTTACCAATCAACGAAATCTCACGGTGGCGGAATCATAGGGCCGAGAGATTTCATCACCCTCAGGCATCGCGGAACGTACGGCGTTTATCACATTAGCAGCGGCGTATCGATTCACTGCCCTTCGATACCGAGTCGCAAGAATTACGTTAGGTGAGTACTACGAATTTTTCCGAACATTTTCTATCAGTTTTTTTCTGTTTTTATTCCCAAAGGGATCTGAATAAAAAAAAGTTCGAAATTCTACAAAATATCGAAAAAAAAAAAAAAAATCGAAATTCTTCAAAACATCGAAAAAAAAAAAAAAAAATTGTTTGAAATTCTTTGAAAAAATTGGATAAACAAATCGTTCGAAATTATTTATGAATGATTTAGTTGTTAAACCCGACGTTTTTGTCAATTTATGTCAACAGAGGTGAAAACGGTTTGGTATGTTGGGCGACGGAGGCTCTCGAGAAGAACGGTGACGAGGATCGAGGGACGCCCGGTAAGTGTCGTTTCACGTGGATCCTAAACACCAATCTCAAGGGATGGTTACCGCGTACGGTAATCGACAAGTCTCTGACCATCGCTCTCACGGAATTCATGGGATATCTGAGAAATCACGTTCGCGAGCTCACCGACGTTACCGCTTAGATGGGAAACTCTAACGAGCGTCGCGAGAGTTTGGCACGCGACACAACTGCGATATGAATATTCGCGATACTTCGTCCTTGCAATCCGTCGGACAATTTCCTCTCAGGTTCTCTCGCCCCGACGTTCGGCGGTGAATCAAAGTGAAAATGGTATTTGCGAAACGGAACGTTAGACGAATTTGTTCTCGAGTTGCAGGATTGTGGATCCTGTAACGATATCATCATCGATACGAACATTTATTTACGCATCCGCTTCAAGATTCCGCATAAGTCGAGGCAAACGTTTTTTCAGTACTTTCGAATTAACAACATAAAAAAATTGTTTTTTTTTTCTCTCCCCGATTTTTGATACTTTCGCATCGATCGTCGGTCCCGAAATTCATAGTGTTGAAAACATTTTATCAAGAATTCGGGACGATGGATACGAAAAGCTCGAAGTTTGAAAGAAATAAAATAAAATACGTTCCCCTGTGGGGAAACATTTAAACTCCTCGAAACGGGGACGGGAGCTATGAGGAAAAAAAACTGCCAATACTTATCTCGAGTCCAATAGCGTTGCATTGCGTAAGATCGCGTAGTGATAGATAATCACACCGCGATATTAGAAAACATTAATCAACGAGGAAGAGAGTGGGAACAGTCGGGTTGGTCTTCGAATCGCGTCGAAATTAGTCAGATGCGAGTAGTTCGCTGTGACGACAGGTGCTTTAAACGAAAAGTGAAGATAAAAAAAAAAAAGAATCTATTCCGTGTCTATCGAGAAGAAAGAATCGAGAATCAAAAGTCATTGTTCCTCTCGAAGAAAAAAAACAAAAAAAAAAAATTACGAAACGTTAAAAAGACGTCGCGAAATTTTTTATTTTAATTTTTCAATTGTACAGTTGAAAAATAATTTTGTTCATAATTATTTGTCATGTTGACGCATTTTTTTCTCGTAGTAATCAATACTTTCAGGAATGCGCGAAATATCTTTTTTTCTAATTACTTCTTTTAGTCGTTCGAATATGAGATTTTTTAAAATGAACAAACAAATAAAAATCGTGAATTAAAAAAAAAAAAAAGGTAACTATAAAAAAAGTCTTCTCACATTCCTGAATCAATGTCAATCGGTGCGATCACAGATATCGATCTTCCAGGTGTGTGTTATAATATCCGTTAAAAATATCGCGCGATAATTATTCGTACATCCGGTACGGATTGTTTCTTTTTATCTCTCAGACACTCCGATGACACATATTCATGATTTCGAATTATAATCTATTTCCGGATTCTGTTATCGGTATTGTTGTTTTTTTTTTTTTTTTTTTTTTTTTTATCTTATCGAAATCCGGTTGTCGACGTGTGATAAGAGGTAAAATAATAAATATTATCGACAATTCGTACGAATCGAATATGGATAGATCAATATATATATACAGTTTGACGCATTTATCGAGATCGATAATTTTGTATATTATAATATTTATAATATTGACAGAAAGACGAAAAAAAAAAAAAAAAAATGAAAACGCCATCGCATTTAAATATTTCGTCTTCAACTTGTAATACGATACGCGAACTGTGTCTTCTAAAAAATGTGCTTGTCGTTTTATTTTCCTCTTTTTTTTTTTTCATTTTACAACGAGAGAATATTCGTTTTGTCCTATACATTTATTATTGTAACGAAATAAAAAAAATATTTGTACGAATTATGCGCAATTATTCGCGTGCGACGGTAAAGCTATTGTTTTTTTTTTTTTTTTTCTATTGAATTCCACCAGAACGGGACGAAGGTAAGTGAAAAATACACGAATACAATATATTCAACGATACAGCATACCAATTTTTTTTCTGTTATGTATTTTATATAATGATGGAAAATATGAAAAAAAAAAAAAAAAAAAAAAAAAACAAAATGGATAAATTTTATTCGCGGATTAGAGCAAAGAAAAAGTTCGTTCAGTTTCGAACTATAAACGCGATGTATCAAATTTTCTCAACTCAACTCTTTTCCATCAAATTTTCGCGACTACGCGAAGTGCACGTGACCCAATTATTTTCGTAATATTTTCTCACGTGTGGCTATGCGATCGATCTAAATTCGTTTCCATTCGTATCTTTATGATACATTACCGTATAAACAGTAGTAAAGTCGTGAATATACATGTATATATAGTGTAGTGACACTCGAGAGGGATTAGTAAGGATTAATCATTGTATGTATACCGCTAATGCAGGCTTTTAAGTACCGCGTTCGAGTTTATAGCCACTTTCATCCAAACTGTTAATAACGTGTAATATAGTTGTACGAGAGAACAACGAGACTCTCTCACCGCGCAGAGTTTTCCAAGCCTGCGCTTGGCTCTGCGTGTGCGTATATATGTGTGCACAACGCCGTGAATGGAGATACATTCGGTATACAGCGAAGTACGCGATAACTCGTGGATAATAAAGGGTTATACTCCCCGCCTTCGAGTTGTTCTCGAAAACAAGTTGGAGATAATGCGCAGGTGAATCCGCGCCGTGTTAAATCTTAATAGTATTCTGGTGTATCGATGTAATAATAGAATTTCAATTAATTTCGAACAGTGCTGGCGTCGTAACAGCTGTTCCGAGTTGCAGAATTATTATTAACGACGAGTTTCAGTTCGCGTAGTAAAAAAAAAAAAGAGATATTGCCGCCGGAATCTTATAAAGCATTGATGACTTCACGAATGCTGTCATTTTGTCCTTTTAAAAAATGAGCCAACAGCACTTCAATTTTTGTTCGATTTATTTTTAGCAAAAGAATCGTTTTTCATGGTTTTTTAATAGTTTTTTTTTTCCTGTTCGGAAAATAAAGTGTCGCGGCAAAAATCGATCTATTTTTATCTGTCTGTTCTAAAATTAACCAAGAGCGCTCTCGATAGTTTCATTTTTAATCGAGTTATGATTTCTTTAACGATAACGAGCGAACTCTGGTCACTAAAGAGAAAAAAAAAATCCGTTAATACCCTCTGTCGTCTCAGTTTGTCGAATGAGGGCGGAAAAACGGGCACCCGGATAAAATGGCTATAAAATAATAATAACAATGATAATACATTTATTAAAAGTATTTTTTTATTTAATTTACATTATTGTATAATAAAAATAAAATCCTCGGCTATTTGTTCGTTTTGCGCCGTTCTCTCCTATCTGCCAAACGAAACTTCCTCAAAGCCTCGAAACTTTGTTCGATTTCCCCGTCAACTTCGGTAGCATTATCACTGCGTCACTAATCCCCAAATGCCGTGTCGCCGGATCGTCGAATTCTTAATAATTAACCCGACCATTTGGCGCATCGCTCGCGGGTTTCGAGAGCCAAAATCAACAATCGTCAGTCGTTCGTTCCGATGCATTATTACCGCAATTCAAAGCCCAGATGATTCCGTCACATCTCCACAGGGGAGGAGACGAGAGTTTGATCCTTTGATCTCTGCATTACGCATGCCGTTCGGTGGTCCACTCGGTCCGGGTATCGAGGGAAACACATAGCTACACGTTTCAGCGTCGAATGAATTGTTCAGATTCGCCAAGGAATCCCCGTAGGTACGATTCCCATTGGAAAGCGGCGCTTTGCATACAGTAAAACCTCTGCATTAGTCCCCTCGATATTAGTCCAACCTCGACAATAGTCCAAGCCGAACCTCTACAATAGTCCAGAGGCTCCGCCTACCTGCTACCTACACAAAGCAACTAATCCTAGCGTCTGTGTGCACGGCTGTGCGCCGCCGCCGAATTCAAATTTATAACGTTATGCCTACATAGTGTAGTCTTCAATCCGTGCCAGTCGATATTTTTGTTTACACTTTCAAAAAAATTTGCTAAATATATAATATACCAGTAGTAGAAGTTATTATGCATAAACTTGTACATTAAATTTAATGATTATGCATAAAAACATCCAGTACCAAACCATTGAATTAACAAATTTTTTTTACGGCGTACCAGTACAGACCTTTCAATGTGCTTCGTTCGTAAACAATAACAATAAAGAGTATACATGAGAAAAGACGCTAGTGAATAATAAATTTATTATTCCTGTGCGGTATAGTGATTTGAACACTAGTTTTATAGGTGTATAGCGATTTACATAGTTAATTTTTAAAGATATGTATAGCTTTATTGTTTGCAAGTCTACGGCAATTTTTAGTAAATCCATCGTCGATGATGAATAATAAAGGTATGATTTGGATACTGTATTTTAATCGTTACTATGACTGCTGTATTTTATAAAAACAAATAACTCGACATAACGGAACATACTTTATGATACGCTGTGAATATTTTATTGTTGAGAACGTAGTGGTGCATAATCCGTGATAACCGTTACTAACTCCTAATAGCCGCATAGATGACAGGTACTGGTGGGTGAGCCCCCACCCCACAATATCTACATTCGAGTCAAGATTGGCAAAAGTGTTAATACCGTGGGTAATGACAGATCGTCCTCATTCGATTTCGAAACGTGATTAAGTTACGAGCGAAATTGATATAACCATACTGCATATAACCTCGAGTGATATTTGACTTGCTACAAAATATTTTGTGGCACTGTCTGTCTAACGAAGAAAAGTGAAAAAAAATTAACACCGAAGTGCCGAAAGTGTGAAACGTCTGCATTCTTCGACTTCGTATATCTAACTCTATATCTAAAAAATTGTACATCTAAAAAATTCTATATCTATTCTATCCTATCCTATTCTGTTCTATTCTATTCTATCTATTCTATTCTATTCTATTGTTCTATTCTATTCTAATTCTATATCTATTCTATTCTATCTTCTATTCTATATTAGTAAAATATTCAATTCTATATTCTTCTAAATTCGAAAAATGGCGACGCGCAGAAAAAGAACAGATTTATCATTTGATCAGAAAGAAACAATTATTAAGCGATTAAAATCTGGCGAAAATGAAAATCAACTTGCAGAGGAGTTTGGTGTCTGCAAGAGGACTATTCGCAGAATTCAGTGTAATAAGGAGAATTTGGAAACAAAGATTGCCAATTTAACTGCCACGCATAAGAGCAAATCTCAAAAAAGAGTTGTTGCCGCTGAGACCAGCGTTTTTGAGAAAGCACTCTTGACTTGGTTTTTGCAAAAGCGCAGCTTAAATGAGTCAGTCTCTGGTCCCATTCTACAAGAAAAAGCGATTTCTCTGAATACAAAACTAGGTGGATCCGAAGATTTTAAAGCTAGTAATGGTTGGCTCGAGAAATTTAAAAAACGCCATGGCATACACGTTCTGTCAGTGCAAGGCGAAAAACTCTCCTGCGATACTACAGCGAGCCGCGAATTTTGTGCTAACTTTAAATCGATTATCGCCGAGAAAAATTACGACTTGGCGGAAATTTACAATGCCGATGAAACAGGCCTCTACTGGAAGTCCATGCCGAATAAAACGCTAGCAGCACGAGATGAAGTTTCTGCACCAGGACGAAAGGAGCCGAAGGACAGAGTTACAGTGCTAGTGTGTGCGAATGCTGACGGAAGTGATAAGGTGCCACTCTTTGTGATTGGTAAATCGCAAAAGCCACGGTGCTTTAAAAATATTGCGAATTTACCAGTCGTATACGCTGGACAAAAGAGCGCATGGATGGATCGAGCGCTATTCACCTTCTGGTACTCAACGGTTTTTGTACCTCACGTCCGTGAGAATATGTTAAAAAAATACGGAGAAGTAAAAAAAGTACTGCTTCTGCTCGACAACGCTCCATCGCATCCATCAGTCGACCATCTGAACGCAATTGATGAGAATTTTCAGGTAAGTTTATCATTGTTTATGATATATATAAACGTATATATTTAAAATATTTTCAAAAACGGAATAATAATTAAATATTTATATTTTTATGATTTGTTACAGGTGATGTATTTGCCACCGAATGTGACTGCTTTGATCCAACCGATGGATCAAGGGGTAATCGAAAAGATGAAAAGGATGTATCGTGGAAAAATCCTAAGAGAGTTACTCGCCAGTGAAGATGAAAATGCAGTATCAAGTTACATCAAAGGACTGAATATGACTGACTGCTGTATGAAAATCGCCAGCGCCTGGGATATGCTGTTGAAGGAAAATTTGTCGAATGCGTGGAACAAGCTGCTTCGGGGGGACGATTCGACAAATGAATGCCTTGTTCGTTCGGAAAACGTAGAGGATCTATTACACTTGGTGCGTAGAGTTCCTGGCTATGAAGACTCGACTGTGGACAGGATTGCTCCGTGGTTGTCGAGTGATCGTGACTTGGGCTGGCAAATATTGACAGACGATGAAATACTCGAAAGGTACTGTATTGTCCCATACTTATTCTCGCTTATAAACGTATTTATTATAACTGTAATTTATAGAATATTAAATTTTCATTGCCTTTGTAATTACAGGTTCGAGATAGAAGACGAGAACGCAATAGACATTGGAATAAATGATAATTGTACACCGGAGTCCAATGATGAAAATGAAGATGAGGATGAAGTTGTCAATACGTCGCCAGAGGAAGCTCTAGCTGCCTTGACAACGTATCAAAAATGGTTTCAATCTCATTGGGACTGTCAAAAAAATCATTCAATGCAGTTAGAAGAAATGCGATTTATCACAACCGAAATAATGTGGAGATCAAAAGCCGATTTTAGTTATACCGACTGAAAAGTTTAATAATATATTAATCAATAATTATAATAAAAATATTGATATTCTTTGTATTGCTGTTATTATTATAATTTTAAATATATTATTGTAATAACTTCAAAAATGTAATATGATATAAAATTAAAATATATTATTATAACAACTAATTTGTATTTTATTAATAAACATTACTTTTACTCTATATCTGTTATACCGTGACGCACTAGACTAAAGGTAATCTAGCATTTTTTACAACGATTCAATTACCTGCATTGGTATAGATTTTCTGACAAAGTATCTGTGTCGATTTGGATGCAGTAAAATAAAAATTCTTGAAATGCGAAGGAAAGTTGAAAAAATACCCGGGTGCCTGTTTAGAGTCGTACAGCCCTGTACCGACAGGGCCCTATTTAACATAGCTCGTCCCTGACAGATGTTCGCTCATTGGCTGCGGAGCGAAAGCAGAGTTACGCCTATTTTTGGACTATTAGAGAGGTTCCGAAACAGCGCTTGGACTAATGCAGAGGTTTTACTGTAATTCTACTCGAAGATATTGCTGCATCGTTGGGAAGGTATAAACCGCCGCCTACCCACCCGCGAATTCGCGCAGCATCAGTCAACGAGGCGAAGAGAGTTCCGGGGGTAAGCGAACGGTAATTACAATTACCAGGAGTGTACGAGGACCGGTACGAGTGGCCTCCGGCACTTCTCTCTCGTTTCCACAATCCTTCGATCCTCTCTAAACCCCTTCAAGGTTCTTAAGTACCGTGCTTGCGATTACTCAATTATTCAAACGACTCTAAGCGAACTTCGGTCAGTTGCGGTGGATATAAGTATAGGTACAGGTATATTATATGGGTGTGTGTTTGTGCAGAAATAACAGGGTTATCCTTTGGTGCATTGTTGCATTGATGTTACTTTGTATGGGTTAGTCTATGGGTTGATTCAGTGCCCGCGAGACATACCTCGAATGAGAGACGATTCATTCGACCGCGACAACAAGACGGAGTTTCATCCTCTCGACTAACTAAATCTCGTTATGCAAACTTTCGATGCTACGTCTCGCGCGCTTCATCCGGTTGCATCGAAATTATTCGTGCCCTGTTATATCCGTATCGGCTGTGCGCGTTGAGCTTTCGCAATGCGAAAAGTTTTGTTGAAAATATATATATAGGTATATTGTTAACTATGTAACGGAGAGAGGGGATTATAAACCGCTGCGCGTTCCCGTGGGGCTAATTGGGAGGAGTCAATAATGGTGGGTGATAGTATATGCTGTTTCTAATCGGAGTGGATGGTAATTTGAATATTCAAAGGTGCTTCGGAGCACACAGGAGTGAATGTTGTTGTAGGCAACGCGAGAAGGGAATTTGTTGGCAGAAGAGATTAACACTGCGACACTAGCGTTTCGGGTGTCGTGAAGGTTTTGATGAGATTCCGATTCGAAAATAACGTTGAAATGTTTGACATTTTTTTTTCTTAGCCTTTGTAGAAGTATCGTACTGCCTTATTATATTTATTTATTTATTTATTTACTTCATAGCTGTGCAATCCGTTACGCAACTTAACCCCAAACAAGATATTCCGTCAGGATAATGGCGTGAATATGTTCTGTAAATATACATAAAAAAAAAATAACCTACAAAAATGTCAATGTTTTTACTTCGATTTTATTGAATTCCTGTTTCAGAAATATTCATTTTACATTGTCGAAAAGTAGTCTGTAAAGTTTCATCGAACTTTAAGCTTCCATTGAGTTCTGCGTTAAAAAGTTTTTTTTTAATATTATTTTATTTATTTTATTTATCAAAGAAAAAAAATCCCCGTCCCTCCAGTTTTTAATCCAGATTCGACACGTTCAACCACTCGTACTTCACAACATTATTTCCTTTCCGAGAATTCCGTGTCAGAAATATGTATTTTCCATTTCTGGAAAGTAGCAAAAAAAAAAGTAAAAAAAGGATGTAAAAAATGTACTTTTTAATTTTATTTGTCAAAGTGGAAAAAATTTACGCCCGAGTTCGCTTTAGTATTTAAATCCAGATTTGGCGCACTCGACCGCTTGTGCTACATAATTTTTTTTTCTCTCCGCGAGAATTCCATTGTCGAAATATTTATTTTGCATTGTTGTAAAGTAGCTTGTAAAATTTCATCGAATTTTCAGCGTCATCCGACTTCTGCCCGAAAAAGGTAATAATAATCATAAATCGGCTGGGATTGACCAGTGGAAAGTTCGAAGATTAAACGGTTCGAACATGAATAAATCGATTATATTTGAAATTTTTCTTTTTTATTTCTATTTCATTCAATTTAATTTTGTTTATCAATAAAATCCTTTGATCATAATAAATATCAACGAGTTTTCCGTTTTCATGTTGAAACAGCGTTGCACCGAGTACACAGCACGAGCGAGTTGTTCGACCATTAACAATGTTATTTTTCCGCCCTTCAAACAATTCTCAGAATTTTTTTTTATCCACGTCCGAGTTCCCTTTAGTTTTTAAATCCAAATTCGATACGCTTGACGACACGTGCTTCACAATATATTTTTTTCCCTTCCGCGAATTCTTTGACATATGCCGATAAAGGTATCTGCAATCGCGGATTGTGAGTTTTCAATGATCAGTCAGACGCGATTGAGCGTAGACACGTACGCTTTGTGACGGATTTGCGTATGGAATATATCTGTATGCAGTACCTTGAAGGTACTACGAGGATAACTGATCTCTCACACATCGACCCTACGGTATTGTTATAGCGAAAATTTCATCTCTCTCGCAACAATGGTACGAGCGCGTAGATACAGCTAGGCGGGAGTTAGCAGGTGGCGCTGTGCAGGGGGTGGGACGCCCGTTGCCACAGTCGAGCCAGTCGGTTCCGCGCCTCACGCGTGTGCGCTTCGTTCTTGGATAGCGTCGTTGTCTTCGTCGTCTTTCGTCGCGTTTTCAACTTAAAGAAAAAATTTAAATAAGAATAACCTCACCGTGAATATTCGTGATATTCGGTTAATCCGCCCAATCGGTTAAACAAAACAACAAAATATATTCGGTGACAAAAACACATTGGTTTTTTTAAATTCATTCGGATCTAAGAAAGAGTTCAAAGCACTCGCGAGGGAGAATACAACACCGGGAAAGGAGAGGCGCCGATCCTTTGTCACAGGACAGACGAGAAGAAATTGTAATGGCGCAGAAATGGTGAGTTTGGATTATTGTTTTTCACGTCCCCGCGACGGGGAAGGGGACGAAGAATTTTCGAGGTTTTCGGACAATTCGGCTCGATAGAGCGTCGTTTTGGGAGGTGGCAGGAGGCTGCGTCTGCTGGGACAACGGCGCGAGCGGCCAAGACAGAAAATTTTGACGTCTTTGAATGTATCTAAACTCCAATCTCTAACGATCTTGAGTTCGCGGTATTTACAATTTTCAAAGAATATTCACACAAATCGAGTATCAATGCTTCTCTGAGATTAAATTTAATTTTCTACGATATTTAGTTTTTCGATGAAACGAAAATAATTTACAGTCGATTATCGAACCGAAAGGAAACGAGATTTGGTAGAAAAAAATGTCAATAACGCAGAACTCGCTGTTGTTAGAGGCACAAGATGTGCTTTGGCTCTCGACTCTCCTTTGCGACGTACACATCGAATCATGTCGAATTCGTGAAACTTTCATTTAATTCGGGAAAAAATAGTTTGTGCAAAAAATTTTAAAGTCGTGAGTCGAATTTTCTTTAACGGTTTTCTCACATTCGGAATAATTTGATTCAACGATGTAATGATAAACGTCTCTCTATATTTAACGACCCGACAAATGCTATTCTGCGAAATCATTGAAAACGCTGCAAAACTGAATGAATCGTTAAAAAAAAAAGTCATTGTGCCGACGGGGACAAGAAGCACGCACGAAAAAAACTTGACGCCCTCCGTAATTCGACGAATCAAAAAGCGAATGTATCAAATCAACGATTTTTTTTCGCGTTAAATTCATGCATTTTTTCAATAATTAGAGAAAAAAAAACGTATGTAGAGATGTAGTGTCGAATTGAAATCGATTAATTTAATTTTTTTATAACAGTTCGTCTATTCGGTAGAGGCGTATCGGTTATTTTATAAAAAATAATATTAATAGACATCGGAGTCTCGACATTTAACATCGGAATTGCACGATTTTATCTAAACTCACCCCTTCGTACGTTGTAAAAAAAATTCCATATCGCAGAGTCCATTGAAATTCAACTCTTATTTAATATTCATACGTTCACGAAAAATCAATGTTGACGATGAAAAATTGCTCGAAAAAACAAATTCTCTGTAACGCAAATGTTATTAAAAAAAAATGCTTTCGTAATCCGATACTCGAAAAAGCCGATACCCGTCCCAATACCATCGGTACTCGCGATTCCACAGAAACGTCTATTTTTTTTTCATCTCCTCAATTCGCCAAAATTTGTTACGGCAAGATAAATCGCTACAATGAAATTTCGTTATTATTCCCGTGTGTATTGATATATAGCTTTATTTTTAATTTTCATTAATACACCAAAATCAATGTCCAAAGAAAAAAAACGGCAAAGAAAAGCAAACTCGACGTTTCCAACAGTAAATTTTTTATACCGTATCATAAAATTCCAAACAATAACGTACGCAAGGACGAGATAAAAATTTCACAGAAATACTGAAAAAAAAAAGTAAAAATTTCGGCGTTCGGAATTTTTACTCACTTTTATTCGCGTTTCAAAAAAGATACGCGTGTCGAAAAATCATAGAAGTCGAAACTAAACTATGCATTTTTTTTTTTTTTTTTTTATACGTAAGTAATGAATTTCCGCGCGTGTGTAAGCGGATTAACCGATGCAATAAAAAAAAAGTTTTCGATATTCAAGTTGTACGTGTCGGTTGCTCGTGAATCTCGAGTCTAACGTTTCCGCTACGTTGATAGGTATGTACGGTGACAGAGACAGAGATCGAGAGAGAGAGCGATTCTCGAGCGTGTCACTGGGTTACTACGTTAACTGCGTGTGCTGTATGTCCCTATAATAACCGTAAGGAAACTAAAACTTTTATCTCCGTGCGGACCGCCGGAGCAAGTGATATACGATCCGTCCGGGGGCCCTCTTTACTTCCACCAGCTAACATTTCTCTCTGCGAGAGAAGACTCTACGACTACGACGACTAACGTTCGTTCCTTCCTCGCGGTATAGGAAGCTTTTGCGGTTACTCGTCGCGCTGTTTTCTCGACTCTCGAGTTTCTCACAGCTCTCGACCGGCCCGAGAGTGTATATACACGAGGCGAAGATAAAAATTGTATTATAAACATCCTCAAGGTTTCGTATCCAAGAGTCGAAAAGTTATCGAGAGAAAAATGAAAAAATAGCTTCGATATCGAAACGAAAAAAAAAAAAAAAAGATCGATTTTATTTTTTCGGATTTTCAACTTCATGCGGAACGCATTAAAATTTCATTACATAAAATATAAAATAATCGTTCTTTTTTTCATTCGAAAACTTGTTAAAAACGCAGAGCACCAATTTTTCGTTGTTTCACATCACGAAAACGAGAGAAAATTTTGCGTTATGGACACAATGGCGCGAAGTGTGAAACGAAACGAACAAAAATATATAAGTAGTCAAGAAAATTGGAGATTTGTCGCTACAGTAGCCAAAACGCGTTATCGAAGTATCGTATGTATATATAGTATATATATATATACATTCACACGATGAGTGAACGCGCATACATGGAAACCCGTTTGATGTTAGTATCCCCGTGAAAACGTTCAACAAGAGTTTTGCTTCCTCCGCGTTTTTTTTACCCTTCAAAGCCTCCGCCGCATTGCTTTGAGTTTTCGCAGAGTGCCAATAGCTCTGAGAACAATGCCGCGCGCGAGAGCTTCACGCGTAAAAGCGATTCGTCGTGTGGCAAAGTGAAAAGCAAATACGACTCTTGCATCGTGAAAACATTCTTTTGTAAAATGCTTCACGTGAGAAAATGTATTTTCCTGCATAACATCACAGTGGCAATTTTTTTTTTCACTGCTGTATCGATTACAACATTCATCAATGAATTCAATAACAATACTTCGCGATGTTATACGATCTTTTATTTCAAAATTTTTTATTCATTGAATTCCTTTTTGAGGTTAGAATCGTTCTTATCTCTTACTAGTTAAATGTTTCGATAAGAAATATAAATTAAACGATAAAAAAAAAGGTATTCGGGAAAAGTTATTGCGAGCGCTGCTAAGAGAAATAATAGTGAACGAGATGAAGCATGGAATATGGTCCGCGACCTACGTGGCGAAGTTTTCGCGAATAGGTATACGTGAATTGAATACCAACCCATATGAACTATGAGAATATGCTATATATGCATTCAGCAACTCCTACAGGATTTTCGTATCTCCGTTGTATATATATATATATATATATATGTCGTATAATATATCGAAAGAGGGATGGGTGTTACGTGAGACTCCATATCTCGGTTCCATAGCCGAAGGTACGTCAGGCGCGGAGGAGGGGGAGAAAACACAGAAAAAAAAAATAAGAGACCGATGGCGAGCGCGAGACACGGTCCGTGCCTTCGAATATTGGAAACGTGTACAGTTAGCCGAGCGAAATCTACAGAACGTTTCGTTCTCTTCCACCGCGGAGAAAACTCGTCGGTAGGCGAATTGTTTTTCTTTTTTTTTTTTATTGTCTTCCAGTCACTCAACGTTGTATCAGTTCCCTTGCATCGTCGAAGTCTCAATGACGACGGGGAGACACAACGATCAAAATTCGGATATCGGAGTATTTAAAAAAAAAAAAAAATTATTTATTGTGATGTGTACAGTGAAGAGAATGTTTTTCTTGTTCATTTTTCACGGAAAGCATTTTTTACGATTCAACGATTCGATAGTCGCTGCGAGTCAACGGATCGCGATAAACGGGTTAACCTCACCGCGGGCACTCCAAGTGCAACGAAACGCTTTTGGCACCTCGCAAAATCGTTTTTTTTTTTTTTTTTTTTTTTTTTTTTTCGAACAATTGCGCGTCATCGATATCGACGTGGTTAACGAAATCGAAGTCTGTAAGACGAACTAAGACCAGACGGCAAGATCCACACGCTTAACTGTAATAGAACCACTCGAACCCGAAGTTTGTTTACACCGTAGACGTTGACATTTCTCTCTTTCTCTCGGTGCGTTTATAAAGACTACGAGGAGGAGAAAAGAGGAGAATATCGAATTGAAAGAACGCGGGATAGAGACAGAATGAAAAAATTGATCGAGTAAGAAAGGGAGAAGCGGGGGAGGTGGGGTTAGAGGCAAAGATAGACAGACAGGTTTGCTTAAAGGTGGCCGTTATATTTTCTCTGCTCGATCGTATTCCCGCGTCGTTCTACGTTCTCTACAGTTTTTCCATCGTCTTTGTATGTTTTACGATAGAAAATTCAAACGAAAGTCTCGCGAAATTTTTTTTTTTTTTTCGTAAAAATTAAATTCACGCATTCGTATTATTACGTTATTATCATTTAAAAAAAAAATTAATCATTACGAATAAATAATTAAATCGTGAAATGTTACCGTTGAAAAAAAAATATATATATATATATATTGAAAAAAATAAATTATTATAGTGATTTTCACATTTTGTTAACTCGACGAAAGGTAAAAACATTGAAAAAATTAAATAAATAAAAAAATTCTGCCGAATATTTTATTTATTAACTTATTTTTTTCGACCATTTTATAATAAAATTCGCATACTGTTTACACGCGAACGGAAAATGCAAATTTATGATGCGCGTAGTACTCCCCTCGACGCCCACACATTGCAATACCGAGTAAAGCTCTCGAGTGCTTTGATGCCGTCGAGGAGGCCGCGGAGATAAAATCGCTCGTCGAAGATATTCACGATGTCGAAGGCCCTTTGGCGTTAGACTTTTGCAGCGTTGAGTCTTTCGCCTCGCTGCGCTCTTGTTCCCCGTTAGTTGACACTAAGATCGAATTTTACGATCATTCACGGTTCTACCTTTTACCCCCACCCCCTCCCTCTCGATTGTGGAAAAACACGCGACAAGTAGAAACGGAAATATTGTTGAGGAGACGAAAAGAAGCCTAACGCGGCAAGTGCCTTCTTTCCCTCGTATTCAAAGTTCCCATTGGCCGATCGCCAGACCGGTTTTCCTCGCGAGTTACATTTGTCGTTTTATCATACGATTCGTTTCGCCATTTACCATGTAAACGACGTCGTATAAACGCCCTTTTATTTCTTTTTTTTTTGTAACTCCATCGGCGTCAAAGCGAATAGTACCGTTGTATGCAGGAAATACGCTTCTTTTCAACTGTTACGACAACGAGGTGTGCGCTGACGATTGTATATAAGTTTCTTGCGTCGGCTTGTCGCCCTAAACGTTATTTGCCGTTAGTGAGGTCGTTGTACGTAAAAAGCAAATGTGGCATCGAAAACTTCGATGTCGTTATTGGGAACTGAGGCATCGAAGATCGAAAATGATTTTTTGCCGAGAAGTGATCGTAAAAAAAAATTAAAAAGGTCAGTGAATCTCTTAACTGTAATTTTTCACATAGTTTTGTTTTCGTTTTGTTTTTTTTTTTACGAGTTGTGTAAAACAATAAAAAAGTACGAGTTGTTTTTCGAGTGTTTTCATTGCTCCAAGATTTCGACTCGTAATATTGCTAACAGCGAACTGCACAAAGTTTTCCTCGAGGGAATAGTTTGTTCAGATTTCAACCTGAATTCTACCCGTAACTACGTTTTTTTTTGTACATCAATTTCCCGAAGTCGCGTAGAAATGGATGCTTTTATCTATAAAATTCTCTCGATGTAAGTTTTTTTTTATTTTTTTTTTATTTTTTATTGCTCCGACCACTACACCGCAGTTTCCTTTGACTTCGAACTCGAGAGATAGAAAAATAAAGACGACCGCAAGCTTCAATTTCCGTAACGCTACGTACTTTTTTTTTTTTTTTTTTCCTCGTCCCGCACGAGTTGGTAAACACTCTCGAGCTCTTAGGTACCTCGTGTATATAAAAGGGTACGTCGCTTCGGCGGCCCTTTAATCGCGAGAACGAAACAACGTTTGAACGTTTGGCAGTATATAGCCACGCAGTTCGCAGTCGGCGCGACGCTTTAGACCCTTTCAGACCCCCGCGAAGCTTCGCCGGAGCACGTGTTCTTTTTTCTCGAACACCTGGCATTTTCCTCGTTGGAAAAGAGAGAACGAATTTCCCTTCGACGTCGGGGACGACGAGTCTGCGACAGTGACGACGATGTCTTTACGCCGTAACGCCCGACGGTTGGGGGAAAGCAGACGGGGAAGATAGAAACGTCTTTCTCGTTTAAGCGTTCTTTTATTCGACGCGGGTACACGCTGCGTTCCAACAGGTTGTTGATTCCGTAGGTTCTTACGCAACCTTCAGTCTCTCACGACTTATTTCCGCTCTAACCTTTCTCGCTGTCGAAATAGTTTACGCCAATTTTACTCAATACCGCGCCGGTGGTTCTTGTTCTCCCGTCATTCCAGACACGCAATCTAAGAGTTTCATTAAATGTTCTCAATATTATCAGTTTTACGATCAATTTATAAAAATTTTAATCAAACCGGTAAAAAAAGTTTTACGAAACAAAAAAAAAGATTTTAAACACGATAATATCATATTAATATAATGTAATATTAATCATACGATAAATTAATCATTTTCATTTAAAATACTCCTCAGACATGAAATATTAATTTATTTATTGACCGGAGGTATACCTCTTCGATAAAATTCGATATTATCAGATTTTTATAAAAAAAAAAAAAAAAAAAATTAGGTTACTCGTTGCGCTCCTGCAATATTTCCCATTTTCATCATTCAAAAGATCCGTTCACATTGAATGTCGTGAAAACATAAAAATTCTCGAAATACGAAAAAAAAAAAAAAAAAAAAAAAAAAAAAAAAAAATTTCTTCTATTTCGAATTAATTAAAAATTATAATTGCTTCGCGTTTCTATCTTTCCCCGAAGGTTCCACGGAGTATTAAATGTGTCATACTCCCTTGAAACTTAAAGCTCGCATAACGGACACTCCAAACAAGTCCGGTCCGATAGCGAACGTTCATAAAGATAATAATTTCAAATACCTCATCCTCTCTAATTCTCTCGGGAGTAGAGTAGGTGGAATAAAATAAAAGAAATGTATATATATATATACATGAAAAAAAAAATATATATATATATATATATACATCCGCGATGTATATATCCCGTGGGCACGTCAGTACAGCACGGGGCGTGCCGCAAGTCCCTTTCCTCGTCTCGTTCCATCTCCACGCTTCGTTTCTCATCCCCTTTTCAAGGTCAACCAACGGAGGTTACGTTACCATAGCGACGAACGAGCCCCGGAGTAACGAGAGAACCAGAGCCCCACTCTCTCACTCACTTTATTCCCTTTTCCCTCGGCGTCGCTTCCCCAATCTCTTCTCCTCCCCCGCTCTCTCGTCCTCTCGTACTCTCGTGGCTTCGAGCGTTCTTTTTCCGTATTTTCATGCGCTCGTTTTCAGTATCTCTGTATATACCGTAAGCTAATACATACCGTCACGGAGCTTCTCTCTCGGTGTGTGATAGAGAAAAAAAAGGTATATATTCCATATGTATATACATTACATAAAAAAAAAAAAAAGAAAAATAAGGCGTGGTAGTTAAATTCTCGAGAGGACCGGAAACGTGCTCTCGACAATTGCGTAATGTGTCGCAAGCACTCGTTTTCTCAAGCGCGCTTCCGGCCTCAAGAATTAACAATTAACGAGGATAAAGGTGGCGGTGCGCGATGAAGAAGCGCCCGAGTGAATGCGCCTTGAGAGAAATATCGCGGAGAAAGATATCGCGGTATCGGGAAGATGATAAAGCCGAACAGTGCGCGATGTATCGGAGAAACGAAGCAATAGATGCGGAGCGAATACTGTATCGGGGAATAAGCATTGTGTTGGCTTTGGAGAGATCCATCGAGTGCCAATGACATTAGAAATTTAAGTCCCCCGGGCGTGTGACCACCTGTACTACTTGGGAGGAATCCTCTCTGGCGCTGCGGCCAACTCCCTGTCGTCGATTATTACCCGTCTATCTCTCATTAACAACGCTCCTGTTACTCGCATATATTACGACTCTCTAGAGCTGTCGACACTGTTGCCAGTTTAATGGGGTAACGAATGAGTGTTTTGTCAAATAATTGTATCGATATGCTATATTTGAGGTTTGAGAGGATTTTTCAAGACAACCATTTTTTTCTCGGAATGAAAGACTGAAAAAAATGATTAGTTGAGAAAACTAATAGTTCGTTGAGAAAATACATTTTTTTTAATAAAAAAAGTTGTTGCAATTAACTAACAGTACTTTCAATCATTAATAAAAAATAATAATAATAATAATAATAGCCCGTTAATAATAATAATAATATGATTATTTTTAGCGACAGCGAGAGTCGGTAACTTTTTTTTACGAACTTATGATAACGATATATATGATACCAATCAAATCTCTCGTGTTAATTGATTTTCGTTTGCCTTTCACTGCTCCAAAAATTTGACAATTTTGACTTTTTCCTCGCATAGACGAGAATTAACCTATGTCTATATAAGTGGGAAGAGCTAAAGCATATTTTGTAGTTTGCCAATGGACACGTTGCCAGACGTGCACGAGGGAACGAGTGACGAGATCCAGAAAACGCGAGAGAGCTCCGCTCGAGCGTAAGCTCTTTGCGTCACAAACCTACACACGTACAGCCCTAGAAATCTCCCCGCACTTCTCGTCGCTTCGGTTTCTATATCAAACTATATACATTGACTGGCATATAGGGTTTTTTTTTTTTGTGAAATATTTCAATCAACTTCGGAATGGTTTGTAGAGACGTCACGAGAGAAATCCGTAGGAGTTTGAGTACCGGGAGTGTTATATATCTCACGATAGTCTGCCCGGAGCAGAGATCTATTATAGTGTATAATACTCTAAACGCTTATACAACTGTGTGCGCCGCGCGCGCGCGCCCGCGCCAAACGATTCCCAAGGGTTTCTCATCGACAAATTCTTTTTTTGGATAGCACTGATATTTGCCAGGAGATTGACTGCGAGATTGAACCAGACGAAGGGAATAACTGACGATGACGTAACTCCGGGGGTTTTGAGTGTTGAATCGAAGCACGTGGCGGGGGCACGTGGATATATTGACCAGAAATTGCAGCAAATTGCTCGGGACTCTTCCCCTCATTCGCACTATGTCATTCTTCGGTTTTCAACTCATATTTCACTTTTTTCTTCTGTCCTTCAGTCGTTAGCTGACCCGGTCACTTTTTTTTTTTTTTTCGTGTACTGCAGCTTTTGGCACTGATAGACTTTCGTTTCGTATTATTTTGAACATTTTTATTGCACGATTTTTTGCAATATGGAACTTGAATCATACGTGAGACGGAAAAAAAAAAAAAAAATTATCGATCGAATTAATATAATTAGGGTGAAGGGCAATCTTCCTCACCCCACCCTTCCTTTCTATTTATGCAATTTTTGCGTAAAAATAACATTGCTGTTCAAATTTAATTGGAAGTAAAAAAAAAAAAAAATTGGCTTACACCGGATATAGCGTTTGCGAAAATAAAATCAAAACTTGACTCATATTTCGAACCGCTACGCGTCCGCCTTCGGTGCTGAACTTTGCCATACAATACTTCGAGAGAATAATAGTATTGAGAACGATCGAAATTTAATATATATCTCGAAGACCGTCATTGTTTATCGATAACCATTTTTCTGCAACTGAAACGACTCTTGAACTTTTTTCAATGAAAGTTCTAACGAATTCGTCGATTTCATTTTTTTTTTTTTTTTTTAAGTGTTTATTATTTTCCATTTTCTTTGCTTATATATTTATTTACTTTTGGTTGAGGAACTTGCCGGCTGTTACTCGCGTATTTATTTACGAGACTAATTTCGAGACCACTCGCGCGCTCGTTCTTGAAGAGAAATTTTCTCGGGTCGAACGATCGCGATTTAGTAGTCGTAGAACGGGCCACACGATAACTCCTTTTCTATATGCCTTCTTCAATGGTCTACTCTAACTCCTCAAGCCTATTCGTCGGCGTCGTAAGATTTTAACCATCCCAGAGAGTGAGAGAGAGAGAAAGAAAGTGAGAGAAAGAGAGTAAGAAAGTGAGCGAAAGAGCCTGAAGCTTGGGAGCTTTTACATCGCGACACTTGGAAAGGTTCGCCCGTTCGACACTTCGGGATCGATTGGTTTTCGAGCCGCGCTCCACCTAACTCTCTCTTGTACAGGCCTTTCCTATCTTTTCCCCGCCTTTATACACTCTCATAACTCGAGATCAACTCTCCCGAAAGAGATCCTTCGCCAGACTCCATATGTGTGTACGTTAGCCTCGACGTCTTTACGACAAGTTGCATCGAGTTTCGACGTTTTTCATCGCTCTTCTCCACTGTCATGGTTTATGGACGGTTTTCTTTTTTTGTATTTTTTTTTCTTTCAAAGTAGAGTCTGGAAGCCATTTTTTTTTCATGATAGAGTAGAGTCGAGTCTCTGGGGCTGTGTAAAAAATTGATATTGCATACCGGGAGCTTTTCGGAAAATTGCGAATATTCATACGTCTGATTGTGCACTTTGGTAAATGGAGAAGTGGACTGAGTAGTCTCGGGAGAGGGCTTTGGATTTTTTCTCGAAAAAAAATTTTTCTCGAACGTTCAGACTTAATATAAATAATGTTTACGATAATTCATTGTGGAAATCGCTATTTCATTGTGGAAAAATAGCTCTTCAAGTTATCTTCGATCTCTCGAGAATCTTGCGGTTGTTTTCCGAAAGAAAATTATAAAAAAGTTCAGTGAACAACCGATACAGCGGTACATTTTATTCCGCAAATAAAGTTTTTAGATTTCAAAGAATCGTTATTTCCCAAGTAGCAAATTTTTTATTGGAAATTAATACATTTTCGAAATTTATTAAGACTTGAAGACGATAAAATGTACAAAAAGTATATCCATGTTATAGTCGGACGGTGTCTACGTCATCGAGTATGGAAATCTCCCAACTATAATATGCGAATAATTAATCGTTACTTCACTGCTTATCCCTTATAAAATATGAAAAAAAAAAAAAAAAAAAAAAAAAAAAAAGTATGAAAATATTCTAAAATGTTCATTTTTTCACTCCGCGCGACTCTTCGATAGTGCCGAAAGCTCAGTGAAAAATAACTCACAGGATTTGATGCATGGTTTCGTCTTTTTTTTTCTCGCCTGGTTTCCGGTATAAAAAAAAAACTGAGCTAAAGGAAAGCAAGCTTTAGGGAGCTTTCGAAGCGTTCGGGGATTCTGAACGAGTCAGCGAGCGATTCGCTTTCGCGTTCGCGAACGCGATCGAACGTGTAACGACATAATTCGCGTAGATCTAACGCAGTTGCTGACTCTCGTCTCTCGTCCTCCCGGCGAGGTAACTCGCGATGCAGTTACTCGTTGCATGTATAACCGCGATACGACACAACCGCGTATGCATGCATGGACACGATTTACCAGTTTACCGTTTGTGTATCACAGACATGAACGTAATACAAGTTGGAAAATAAGAGAGCCACCAAAGGCGATGCTTCTGGCAAACGTTCGTTGCAAGGGTGCAAGTTCTCGTGTAACATTGGCCCTCGTAGCTCTTTTCTCGCTCGGGGGTTACGTTAACGAGATTTCGAGGATCGAGTAACGAGACCTCCATGGGGGGGATTTACCACACGCTTAGATGGGTTTTCGACCTCCCAACGGGTTCCGGTCCTCTTCGATACGACGGTGAAAGCTATAGCAGCGAAAGAGTCCAGTAGAAACGGCAGCGCGTACCTCAATCGCGATGGGCCACTGCCAGACCCATGGAATACGTATTATTGCCCGAGGGCTTCTCCGTTTCTCCTTTTTCCCCCCTCTTAATCCTTCCCTGGACTCTCGAGGATCAACGATGCGAAAGGCAAAATTCTATCGAAGAAAAAAAGAAACGAAAGCTCGCCTCCGGGATAAGCTTTGATCTCTTTTTCTAGATTTTTTGTTTATTTGCGTTTTTTTTTTGTTTTCTTGAGGGTAAAAGCCGTCGGGAGATTATTCCATGAATGCTAAGGGTTCTATTAACGGTAGTAATCATGATAATAAATCGGTGTGTGGAAAGTCAAAGGGGCTTTGTGGATACAATAAAAAATTGTGTTGAAAAGAAAACGGCACATGGAGGATTAGCTTGCGAAACTTGGATTTAATTACACTAAAAAAATTACTTTCGATACCGGTATATGAAGTTTTATGCATGAAATCGTGTAATAAAACTTTCGTAAATATATATGTTGGAATTTTTAACAATTTTTTGTAATATAACGAAAAATTTGGTAATGTTAATATAATTTTTTTTATTTATTTTAACAATGTTGTCAATTTTTTTTATTTACGAGTACATTAAATTTATCATTATTTTTTAAAGTGTACTCACCGTTTCTACTTATCCTGCGCTTTAAAATCTTTGCATACGCCACGAAATTCGGGTATTTTTTTCACCCCACTATTAATCAAAATGATTAATCAGCACTCACCTAAATAAACTTTACCCTCAAAGTGTTTGGTAGCGGAAGCACATGGAAGCGAATGGGGACATTTACCTCGCGGCTTAAATTATTTCGCCGCGAGACATCGGACTGCACAAACATATGTGTCTCTCGAGCTCATGAATTTCGTCGCTTTGATTAACCGTTACTTACGAAGGAATAAAGATAGAGGAGTTAATAATCGGCGGTGTGATAGTTCGAGTTAATCTCGTCTATAGTTTATACCTACTTGGCAAGAGCTTCGAACCCGCGCGGCTCTCTTCTCGCCAGGGTTTTCCGCCCAACAGAATCAAACAGTCACACAAACTCGGTATCGCGTAACATTGCGCAGTTGTTAGCAGAAACGCGATAATTTTGGATTTTCTCATAGCTCTTACGTTCATCACCGTCGTGTCCGCAAACGCAGGCCACTCGATGCTTTATCGTCCGCCTGGTTGCGTTAACGCGAATCACCATCGAGACTCGAGAACCCGAAGTTTTCGGCTCTCAAGCCCGCGGGAGGGGTTTATTATTACTCCCCGAATGTACGCGCGGGTATTTGAATAATGCAACGTTGACGCTTTCTCATTCTCATTTTCGTACCTCATCGCACGGGTTACATCCGGGATATTTTCATACCCTTGGCGCCTGACTATCCGGGAGGAGTCTTCGCATACGTTTTACTCTCGTACCTCTAATAATATAGAATCCGAGCGCACTACGTTATATACGCGAACACTTCTCTCTGTCTTATTGCCTATTCGTCACGTTCATCTTGTACCCGAATTCACTGTGTATACATATATTCTCTCGGTGTGAAACTTTGCTTTCGGGTTACCGTTGCAAATTCGGAACTATTGATCTTTCGACTCGCACGTTTTGTCGGAACAATTATCAACTATTATCCGTCGACGAAAATTTCGGAATATATTAATTAAAAAAAAAAAAAAAAAAAAAAAAAAGATTGTATATCTTCTGGTTCTGCTTCGAGATTTTTTTTGTTTTTGTAAAAAAAAAAAAAAAATCGCACTCCCATGTGTTTTTCGAAGTAACGATCAATTACCCGTTGACGAAAAAAAAAAAAGTAATACATTAATTATAATGAATTCTTTGTTTCTGCAATCGAAGAAATGGCGCTTAGGTTTAAAAAAAACCGCCGTGAAAATTCCCATTTAACTCAATTTGTCTTCGATTTTTCAATTCGGAATCGTTTTTTTGCGTTAAACAAAAAAACTCCCTAAAAATCTCTAAGATACGGAGTGAAGAATGAGCCCCTAATTAATTCGCGTTTCCACGTGGCGCGGTATAACGGGAAACGAGGGCACGAAGATTTTTTAACCACTGAACACACTCCCCGGAGAGCAAATAAAACTTCTTCAGTCTCCCTCTCTTCGTTCCCCCAAAGTTCTCTTCGTCGACGTCATGCAACGGTAACAAGGCGGGCGAGTCTTGCCAGGAAACGCTCTTGCATCTTTGGTATAACAGCGCGCGTGGTCCTCTCAGCGGGGTTTTCGTCTCCAAACCTTCATTATCTCAGACAATGAAGACTATAACCTAACCTACCCCCGCTCGCTCTCTCGTCGCACTGTACTCGCTTCAGTGCACCCCAGTGCACTCGCGACACGTTTCCAACAGAATGAACCAGATTTTCTCGGTGTGTTTCACCCATTTACTATATATCGCTGTATATGTATAAAGACATCCGTACAATCTCTGTAGGCCGGTGACACTCCCTTGCGTCATTTTTTCTTGACCTTTTCATCTTTTTATATTTAACCTTTATTCGTTTCTTCTATTCTTCTTTATTCTTAAGAAAAAAAAAAAAAAAAAAAAAAATGAACAGAGAGGAAAATCTCTCGGAGGTTAAAAAAAACAGTCTCTTGCCTCGACGTCGCCAATTTTAGGCTCCGTTGCTCGGGAAATTGAGAATTTCTTATTCAAGCCTTTATCCTTCCAAGCGAACCCTTAATTAGAACTTTATTTCCTGTCTTATTATAACACCGTCGCTCGTTAATCGTCTCCGTGTCTCTCCTCGTTGAAAGAGAGGCCACCAACCACGGTACTTCGATGCTTCTGCGGCAGGGGTAGAGCAGCAGCTGGGTTACGAGGCTCTTCGTCGAGCTTCTCTCAAGGGTTGGCATGTGCAGAGAGAGAAAAAGATTTTCGCTCGCGTTGAACGAGCGTCGACCTCCTCCGAGAACCCCACGTATACCTACCTACCCCACTAGGGGCGCTTATAATCGTCTTCCTAATTATTGGCGTAGCTTAGTTTATTTTTAACGCGAACGCCGCTTTGGCTTGTTCCGTACCCGAGGTCGCGAGCCTTCCGACATTCCTCTTCCTCGCCATCATCTTTCTTTATCTCGGGCTTCCGATAAATTACCATCCGACTATAGGACGATCCGGTGTGTGTTACACAGCCACTGAACTCTCATCCCGCCTCTAACCATATACCCGATAATATACTACAAGCTGTAGACCTATTTTTAGGAACCATTTTTTTTTTTTTTTTTTTTTTTTTTTCAACTCGAAATTCTCTTCTGACTCTCTTGAGGAAAAGAATTTGATCTTTAAGGGGGCATTTCGTCGACCTGACGATTCGAAATATGAGTCAAATTTTTGATTTTTTTTTTCACAATAACTATAGGAGGTAAAAAAATGATTGTTTTTTTTTTACACAAAGGTATTGAGAGTCTCACAATAAAAATTGTCAACAGATATTAAAAAAGACAAAATTATGGTTGCTGGCAACTGGTTTTTTTGTTCTGGAAGCGATCTAAAATAAATCAAAAATAAAAAAAAGTCATTTAAGTTAATCATCATAACAAGCTGTTGACGATGTTACTTTTTTTAAATCGTTTTTTTTTTTAACGGTTATGCAAGAATGCCGATTTTCTCTCATGAATTTCTTATGGTCCGATTTTAATATTTCGTTATTTTGTAAAAAAAAAAAACAAATTATTAAAAAAATCAGTGATCGTCAACGACTCGTCATTGTTATTAACTTGAACAACGCGTTACGTTTTTTTTTTTTATTTAAGACGCATCGAAACCTCTGGATTTTTTTTTTTTTTACAAAACTCGATTTTAAACTTATGTTCAAAGTTGAGATCGAACACTAATCATCGCAGACAGCCGGTGAGCGCGGAGTCTGAAGCACAATATGCTACAGGCTATAGATTTATTTTTAGAAGCCAATTTTTCTTTTTTTAATCCGAGACTCTCTTATCCGTCTCTCTTGAGAGGAATCTCGAAAGGCTTTTTTTTCTATACGGTTAGAAGATGTGATACATCGATCTTCGAGGCTCTCGGTCTGCTATACGTCGTTGCACGGTTCCTCCCGTTGACGCATCGGGATCGATCGCGATCCCTATAGTCACTGAGCTTCGAGGGATATAATAAATCGCGACTCGCAACGGCGAGTTTTCAACTTTTCTTTGCCACCGGCCATTTTTTTTTTTTTTTCTTTATGATTTTCTTGCCACTTTTTTTCTTCCGAGCGTATCGTGTTTATACCGAGGTTACGATACGTGTGGCCATCACGCGTTTGCACGGAGAACGGCGTGGCATCTCGCGCTCACGCGAATCTCAGGGTAAATAAATCAAGGCGCGTGTACGCACGTCTCGTGTAAATAATCGTTGGTCGCCGAGGCGTACGATCGGTGTTACACGCGGGGGGATATTAAAGCAGCGATGCTTCAACGGGGTTACGGCGTCAGCGCCGCGTGTTACTTGTCGATCAGCGGCGGTCCGATCTTCTCCCCTTCTGTCGCCCTCTCCAGGATTGAGAAAATTAAGAGAGCCCTCTATAAAACGACGCTTCGATTACATGAAAAAATTAAATATTAAGCCTTAAACTTCAAAACCGCAAAGATTCTAAGCAAACTTTAATATCCGAGTCACGTTTTTTTTCTCTACAATTATATCACGAGGAAAAAAAAAAAAAAAATCACTAAAAGACGAAAGGTCATGTATAAAGAGTCTTAAAAAAAAAAGTTTAAAAATAATGAAAAAAAAAAAAAAAAACAGAAAAAAAAGCTCGAAGAATGACTGAATTTTCCAACAAATGCAGCCAAGAATCCAAAACTCGATTCCCTCTTCTCCAGCGATTATAGTTGGGTGGGTGGTATTTTTTTTTCGTCGTCAACTTTACTCCCCGATTTATTGACCCAGATATAAGATATTTGTTAAGGGAAAATTGGCAGCGAGCACTGGGGTTGTTTGGTCGTCTCGACGAGTAACGGAATGACACACACGAACATATTAGACTGTACGCTCATATTTCACGGTTGTGCAAAGAGAAGCGAGAGAGCGTGAGCATAACTTGACAAAAAGAGAATATTGTCTCATGCCGTGCCTGATCCCGACGATAAGCACGTGCGTTAGACATATATATATACGCATACACACATATGTACGCATCGTGAGATTTTGTACACACGTATAAACCGTCATAACACCACGATGCAACGCCGCGTGTGTGACGCCCACCGCTGTGTTTGCCCTCACGAATTAGTTGATTTAGTTACCAAGCTCCTCCGTGTATATATGCTGCGTGGGTGTTTGCTTGCACCGATTATTACGAGAATCCTGATGGATGGTATAGTTTTAGCGCTATATCCAATAAATATTAATTTCACATCCCAAAAGCAACCAAATTAACGAAAAAAAAAAAAAAAAAAATTGGAAAAAATCGCATTGAGACGATAATTGCATTTTTTTTTCAAATTGTGTCGATAATATACAATAAAATTTTGTTTATCAAATTTCTGTTGTCACAAGGGAAATTTCGATTTTTAACTAAATACGAAATAATAGCGATAGAAGATTATTATTTTTTTCATGTTACGAGTTTCGTTGTTTTTTCATTATCGTTTTATAATACTCGGATTTTATTATCGTTATTTATTTATTTATTTATTTAAAAAGCTTTATTCGCCGCGACACCCGACACGAATTTTATTGCCGAGAATTTTTATTTCACATTCAACCATTTCTCACCGACGGTGAAGAAAATTTCATCCCCTCCGCGCGAGGACTGTTTGCTCTCTCTTGGTCTGACTATTCGCCGGGCTTCTCTACTTCGTGCTCGTCTAGCCAGCGAGGTACTTATCTACTTTGTACTCTTTGGTGCGCTAGCGCTCGACTTTTACGCTCTTTCTTCTCGTCTCCCCTACGCGACAGGGTGTAGAGCTTACGCGTTGAAAGTGTTCAGAGGGTAAAGAAAGCTTTGCTTTTTGCGACCGCGGAGGGGGGAAAAGGTGAGAGAGGAATGGAGGGGTAACGGGAGGAAGTAAACTCCTCAAAGAGGCTGGCGGCTACTTTGGCGCTACCAGCGTGCGGTCAAAATAAAACTGAAAATAAAAAAAAAAAGTAAATCGCGAGTAAAATGATAGAGGAACAGAAAAGCAGTGTGAGGCGACAAGTCGACGTCCGACGGGGGCAGATAGGTTTTGTCCTCCTCTCCACTTTTCTCACCCTTCTTTTTTTTTTGTCGGTATACCTAGCAAAGAGCCTCGTCGTTCACACTATCAACCCTCAGCCCCGAGGCGGGTCGAGCTTTTTCATCGTCACCGCGAATAAACCCTTTATTTTTTCATTTTTTTTATCCTGGCGGCCATAATGGGACGAAAGTGAGAGAGAAATATTTATATTTCTCATCACTCGAAAAAGCTTCTCTTTCCTTGTCGCTGTTAAGCTTCCCTTCAAAGGGATTTACGAGCTGTCAGGCCTGCGACAGAATTCGCGCTAAAGTTCACGTCTAAAGTCAGATCCGAACTCAATTTAGTTCGCCGTATGATTAGTTTGGTATTAATAATTATTATTAATTAAATTAATATCAATAATTAAGTAATATGAATTATCATGATGCGACCGTTCGACATTTAAGCGCGAAATGACGTTCGCATTGTTGCATAATGCAGAAAAGATGTGTGACGGAGTTTGAAACGAAATATGACATTGAAATTCAAGTCGCGATGTCTCGGAAAATTGCGAGTTCACGTTTCGCGCCCCTATGCTTCCAATAAGGTTCCTTTCTTCGCGATGTTTCCTTTGAAGCTTCAAACTTCAAAGGTCGCAGCTGAAGCTTCATCGTTGCGTAATAATCTCCACTACATCACTCTCCTCTCGTTCCGACATTGCCGCACGTAATAAATGTGAGACATAATAAATTCAAGTTATATATAAATTGCCGTCGTTCGAGTATATCAACTTTTGTCCTTCGTATTATTTTCGCTGTGAGACACGTCGATCATACTTCATCCCAACTTTTTTGCGAAGCGTGAGTTCCGAGACGCGGAAAAAAAGTGCCTGAAGGGATTCCCGGGGCAGAGAGAGACCCGGAAGCGTTTTAACGTCGACGCACGGCGACGCACGGGCCCTCATTTCCTCGTCGAGTGTTAAACGACGATGGCATCTCTCTCTTTCTCTCTCTCCGTCTCTCTGACTCGTGCTGTGGATTCTCGTAAATCGCTCGAGTAGATCGATCTCGAAGGGCTGCTTCCGATGTACACGGAAAAACGGACTGAAGCTATATCTAGGAAATAGGTAATCATTGTACATCAACGGCGTGGCAAAAAATAGGACTCGGTAATCGAAATGTTAGACCGAAGAAATTTATTTATTTATTTATTTATTTATTTATTTACTTGTCATTACTAAAAAAAAAAAAAAATACGGAGACATTTAAAATTCTTTCAATCGCAATTTTTTTTTTTTTTTTTTTGAGAACCGTAGTAAGCAAAAATTGGATAGAAAGGCAATGGAACTATTTGTAAAGTCTTTCATGGCTCCGACGAAATAAATGGCAACATTATCAACAGAACATGCTAAGATCGCGGCTAATACCCCCGCGGGTAATATATACTCGTGTTTTTCCCGAGCCTTTGACGTTTTGTCATTGACCCTCCGTTTCCGCTTTTTCTGCATTTTATATCCTCCCCCTGTCCCTTCTTCTTTTCCTATTCGAACTTCTCTCGTTCCAAAAACTTCTTCTCGTCGGTTATTCGCCTACGAAAACCCACCGAATCCGCATCATTCGATTTCTTGCAATTTATCGTTCTCATTATTATACGAGATATCGAAATTCGGATGCGCACGATACCGTACTATACGGAAGTTTCTCCGCTATTTTACCACCGCAGAAACAACTTCGTTTTTCCTCTCTCATCATTTTTCCCCAATCGCTGACCGAAGAAAAAAAAAAATCTTATCGAAAGGGATAGAAAATTTGTTTTTTTTTCACCCCCGAATTCTCCTCCTGATCTATACCCTCTCGCGTTTCCTTATGACACTATCAGCATGAGCTCGCAGCGTCAGCATCCTCTATAGATCTTAACCCTATGTGTACCTCCTTGTAGCACGAATAGTTTATCATCCGGAAGTTCTCTACTGGACCATCTCCTAGTTTATACTCCGATAAAAGATCTTCAAAGTCACCAAAGTGTTTAGAGAATTGTCAATTTATATGTGGAAAGCACATTTTCCGGTAATGCCCTTCAACGGTAGTTCGTTGAGGGCTGCCTAAACGTGTTTCACTCCTCACGAGGGGGGTAGGAGTTAGGTACGTATTGATTCCTTTCCCCGGCGGAAGCAAGCGGCAAGCCTGACAACCCTCCTCCGTTGGCTACCCTCTCGCGGACCATCCAACCGGAGAGAGAGAAGAGAGAGAGTGAAACTTCCACGCGAGAGGGCGAACGGCCAACCTCGGCTATATAACCCTACCTAACTGAGCTTCTCTCTGTGGATCTTCTTAAGCCTCTCTTGCCTCCTCAAAATGTTCTCTCTGTCGCACCCTCTCTTGGCAAGCGTTTTACATCTCGAACCTGCGCGTTTGAGGATCTTTTCCGCACACAAGGGAGACACCACCGAGGTCCGTGAACCCTACACACCTTCATCCCTCTACTGCGGGGATTCATAAACGCCGCGGGGATGTTCGAAACTGGCGATACATTGTTCACGTTGTGTACTGTGTACTTGATTGTTTTACTCAAGAGTCAAACGAACTCTATAACTTCGGGTTAGGGGTGGAAAATAGGGAGGGAGGGGTGGGTTTACACACTCGGTTCGAGTGCACAAAAGCACACGGTGACTACGAGAGCTCGAAAACAATGATGGGGTTAAACCACCGCCGGAGGCGTTCCACTGGGTTAATTAATTTTGCAATATTGATAACAAGCGGACGGAAAATGAACCCCTCTTCCCCCGCAGCGCTTTAAGCGGTTGTCGAGCAAACGGAAAAGAAAAATATGTCCACTGTTCCCAAAGCAATGAAATTCGAGAGTTAAATGAAGTTTTACGCTCCAAAAACACAGAGAGGTTCGAAGACGAGCAATAAATAAAGTTTTCAGTCGAAGAATCAATTAAGTTTGAACTTCAGAAATGAGGAAAGTTCGAATGTGAGTACTCAATAAAGTTTTAAGTTCAACTATTTTTTTTTTTATTTAGAGTGCGCAAAGTTGACGGAAAATGTGTGCCTCGGGAATTGAATAATGCCGTACGACTGTCGGTCAAGTTACGTTTGTAATTTCCTGTTTGAAAAAAAAAAAAAAAAAATACAAAAGAACGTGGGTACTCTTTCGACGCACCGGGAACCTCCGGGCATCGATCGTATGTAGTTTCACCCCTCCCCCCTCCTCCGACCCTGGAGCGCCCGTTACTTTCCCGAGGTCTCTGATTCTTCCTGACTCGTTTCCTGCAATTCTTTATCTCCATTCTCTCGCGGCATCGGGTGGATGCTTCGGGTTTTCTTTTTTTTTTTTATTTCGTGAAAATGATCAACGTAGAGAAAAATGGACCCAAGGGAGAGAATGTAATCGAATGGCCTTGGGGACAAAAGTCAATTTGTTCTTTTGTTCGTGTGCGTTGGACAATTTTTTTTTTTTTTTTTCTTAACGTTAGCGGATATTTTTTCTTAACGCTTGCGGATATTAGGAAAATTTTATGAAAAATTTAACGGGGCATTTTTGAGCGGTAACTACTTTTTTTTTTTTTTTACAGACCGTTTCGGTCATTATTTCTCCTTAATCCCCTCTCCTTGCCGCCGGTTCGTTTGTCCAGACGTTTAAATCGTTCGATGGCAACAAATCAGTGAGTAGTGGGATTGGTAGGAGACTTGTCAAACTCCCAGGGGGATTACACACTGTGGCAATATATCATGAGAGAAAGTGGATTTATTGGAGGCGCTTCTGTATACCGATGGCACAGGGTAGCTAGTTACGAGCGGCGGAACCTATCTATATAATAACTACTATAACTATACGCGCCACTCGACGACGGTGCTATGGTTCACGCCCACGCATTCACGAGACCGAAGCGACTGTGATATCGCTAATAACGAATCCTCGTCATCTTCCTTCCTCAGTTTTATTCTTCTTTCCTTTTCTGGCTTTTCTCCATATTCTTTCGAATGATTTTTAATTATCATTAGCAATTTTTCAATTTTTATTTTTATCGCGCAATGGTGAAACTGCGGTGAGTTGAAAAAAAAAATAATATATTATCGAAAAACAAAAAAATATAAAAAATTTTATCTCACCGGTTTTGCCTGTAATTCAAAGAATTCATAAATCGTATGCGATAAAAGTTTCGCAATGGCGCGACCAAAAATCGTGATAAAAAAAAAACGTGGGAAAAGCTGGTTGTGTCTTCCGGTTTTTTTTGTTTGTTTCTTTTTTTCGAAACTGGTATAAAATAGTTTCGTACTATTTGGCGAGCTTCCCGGAGGTGGGTTCTCAGTGAAATTCTAAAGTGCGAGAGGGACAGAGGGCTTTGCTGCTGTAAGCCGCGCGGCTAAAAAAGGGTTGTATATATCCATACAGAAAGAGAACCTGGTGGGATGCAAGGTGATACCGTCCGTTTCGTAAGTTTTTTATGCTCTCTCTCGACCGACCTCTCGGTTCGGTTTCTCTATCTTGCACCCTCTTCACCTTCCATGGTTTTAGCCGGTGAAGTTTCCTCGCACTGGTCCTTGGTCTCTCCCTCAATGTCTGTGTGCCGGTGTCCGTGACGATTGGGTCTCTCGGTCCGATCGTATATATAAACTCTCACTGAAAAGCTCGGGATATACCCGAGCCGCTTTAGTTCTCGCTTTCGAAAGCTTTCTTCAACCCTCCTCTTTACCCTCTCCCCGCCTTGTCCACACCTCCTTTTCGGTCCCTCAAACGGAGGCGAATCGAACGGAGAGTTCGTGCGGACATTAAGAGAATTTCGAACCGTTGCCCGATTTCATCGGTACCTATAGACCAGGAGATTCCCGAAACTCGCGGGCACACAAGGCTTTGCGTATTACTCAAAATTGCCTGCGATCTCGACCCCTCGGAGGCTTTACTCTGTACCCTTTATCGATCTCGAACTTTCGCAAATGTTTAAAGCTATTAAAAGAAATACAAGGGAAGCGAGAAATATTGGATCAAATCGATTTATAATCTATTATTAGATCTGTGGCAATTATGTATTTTTTGCTAGAAAATAATAATAATCATAATGATGTTTATTTTATATATTTTTTTTAATGTTCAATTCATCGTGTGTATAATTTTCTCTTTACAAAATGATATTGAAAATTTATTAATCACGAATATTTTGAAATAAAACACTTTTTTTGTTTGTTATTTATTTTATTTTTTTACCGGCGATTTATTTGTCTCTGGAATTTGATGAAATTACTTGCCGCGATTCGTGAATTCGAGAGTTTAAAGATGGAACATTTTTCACATAGTTTTGAACTGAAAAATCGGCCGACCCTCGGGTTTAGGTTTGGCGTTGAGATTCAAGGATCGTTGCTTGACCACTCGCAGTGGTTTCCATGGAAACTCGACATTCTCATTCCGATCCCTCCTTTTCTGTATCCATTACCGTGAGTTTGGATTATATGGGACACATATGTGACTTCCAGGGTTAGGAAAAGCCGATGCGGCGATTGTCACTATCGAATTCTCTTGTTTGCCGAGTCGACTAACTAACGTACATATGTCGCAGTCCACGGGGACATTAGATAATTATTCCGTGTCTATCAACTTTCTGTATTAAAGTTGAAAAAAAGTAGAGACTTTTCGAACTCTCTATCACCGCAGTCCGGTCAAATTTGCATGATAAAAATGTTTTAAAAATTCTTTCGTGTCGAAATTTTATGTAATCTACATACACGACTCTCGCGTATGGAGATCGACTTTAAAATAGGAGATAGAGACGACGAAGGAAAAAAAAGGATAAAAAATCGACAGAAAAAAAAAACAGGTTCGGGGACACCGTTCAACGAATTCTACTAACCCTCTCAACCCTTCTCATCCCAGTAACCAGATACGATCGCGGTACTGTAGAGAGATTTTACGGGAACCGAGAAACTCTTCGTCGATGAGAACGAAAAGCCGTCTGGATGGGTAGAGTTGACTATGTCGGCGATTGACTCGATCGAATTTCCGCATTTGTCCGAGTCGCGGTTACCGTCCGATCGTTCGGGCAGTCAGAAATCGGATGCGATTCCTTCTTTTTCTTCTTCTTCCGGTTCTTCGACATCGGATTTCTACTCTTTCGGTTTATTCTCTTCGTTATTCGACGTGTACCGTTGCACAGAATCTCGGCGAGAAAGATTAGAGTAGATATGGAGATTCCAATGAGCCACAGGGCAAAGACACTTGCCACGTGAACGAATTTCAACGGCGTATGGGAATGAACTGCTGGAGGTTGGAAACTCGTCGTATTGCTGTAGAACCAGTGATCCATGAAACCGCCCTCGACTAGACGCGTTATCTGTGATAAAGACAAATTTTCAAGAACCCCAATGGTCTGCCAGAAAAAAAATCCGAGTACTGACCACTGGCAATTTTTAATCCTTCGATCGATAAAAAAAGGGGCATTATTTTTTCGATTTAGACTCGAAGTTATCGATCCCCGGGTCAATCGCGGCGAACGTAAAAATCGTTGCAAAAAAAAAGCAAAATTGATATTTTGCAAAAAAAGCCCCTGAACTGGAAAGTCGTTAATCTGCAAAAAGCTTAAAATAATTTTACCGACTAGTAAAAAGCGTTCGATGCAGTTGGGGGTCGCGAATAGGTGAATGAAATAGGCGTTTCCCCCGATTGCATTGAAAACTTTTTCGTAGGCTGTAAATTTATTTTTAGCTTTTTGAAGAGTAATCATTTTTCAGTCGGGTGTTAAAAATTGATGGAAACATATAGAAAAAAGATTTCCGGAATCATTTGATGGCTGATTTCTGGCATAATTTAGCGAATGATATACAACGAATTTTCTTGAATTTTGGTTCCATTAAAGAGAGAATTTCATAGATTTCCTAATGGGTTAACCAACTAAAAAAAATTTACAATGTAGAAGGTGTTAAGAACATTAATTTTGCGTAATAATAATTCCAAAAAATTGTGAATAAATTAGTTAAAACAAAAATGTTTAACAAATTGTTCGGCAACCTATCAATTTTTTAGCAGAAGTTCATTCCTTATTTTTTCTGATTACATATTAATTTTTTTTTTTTATTTTACCATTGGGAAGTATTCAAAATTCTCTCCGAATCTCACATAGAATGTTTTGAATACCTGAATGTTGAATTCATCGATGTAAGGAGATCCTTTTGGAAAGATAAAAGGTACCGGATAATGCAGCGCGATATCTTTCATCATGTGCCAATTTTCGATACTTCTATAGTAGTTAACTCCCGACGCTGGTACCAGAGTTGCGGAGTTAATTTTTCCAGTAAGGACTCCGAAGAAAAACTTCAGGTACCTGAAGTAAGAAAAATCGTTATTGAGGGAAAAAAAAAAAAAAATAGATCTGAATCATAATACCCCTCATTTAGTCATAGAGAAGAAAATAGAATTATGCGAGACACCAAAATGCCCCGATAATTACCTCGCCAAGGGAACAATTTGATAATGTTTATAGATTCTGTAATCTTCGGGATTATTTGGATTATTGTAAAATTCACTAGGCGTTTTAGCTCCACCGAACGGCACATCGTTCTCGATGAGTTCCTCGACGCTTTCGTAATTCCTCACGTTTTTAGTAGTCGTGAGAAAACCAACGAGTCCGCTTTGATAGGCATTAGTTAGTACAAAACTGAAGAATATCCATGAAATAATGAAGAATTTTGTTACTCCTCTGCCGCGTATCGACGCGATCGACTGGCCGAGAGTCAGTGCCAAGAAATGCGAGAAAACTTTCTGCTTTGCCGCTCTAACGGAAAGAAATTATTTATTTTTTTTAAATTTTCGTATTTAAATACAGATATATAATTAATTCTGGAATTAAATCAAAATGCAATAATTCACCGGCCTCGCGCAGTAAGATACATGACACACAGACCCGCGACGAGAGTAACGAGGGTCACGATCCATAAGTTCGTTTGGAACGGTAATAAAAGTTTATTCCAATTCGTTGGCAATGCTCTCGGCAATACCCATACGTATCTATCGGTCATAATAGGACACGAATATTCCTCGAAATTAAGCCGCTTCGCGACGGGAAACATGAGACCAAAGCCAATGTCGGCTATTCCGTTCATTATATTGCCGTGAACACCATTCCACGTTCCATTCGGCAATTCGTCCCCCCATAAGGCCGATGGTATCGGTGTTATTGTTCCACTGAAATTCATCTTCGTTGCTATTGTGTTGAATATCGTTCCTTCGAAACCTTCAACCTTCAAACACGATAATATAGGTTAAAAAAAATTCGTAGACTTTTCATAATTATTTATTTCGTAAAATTTTTTTTTTTTATTTTTTTTTTACGAATTTGTACTTTTTTTTTACATAATTTTCGTACTTTCCTGGTTCCATTCGCCATATACACATGAGCCGCGCCAGCAATGTCGACCACCGAAGCAATGATTGGACACAAATTCATGTTTCTCATTTTTCTCTCAAACAAGGAAGATGCTTTCAAATTATGAGAGTTGCAGTTATCGTAAATTGCGATCACTTTGCTAGGAATGCATTTTTTTTCTTCCATTGGTCTATATGAATAAATTTGTATTTTTCCGTTGGGATCGGAGACAATTAGAACGGCATTGGCCACCTACGATAAATGATTCAGCTGTTAGTTGAACAAATTAAGTCCTTTTGCTCGATGAAATAATAATTTATTCATTATTATTATAACGCCGTTACAAAAGCAAAGATAGCATAAAGAATTATTAAAAAATTACCAATGCTTACCTTCCATTGCCAAAAGAATTCCGAAATAGCAACGAGTATATCGTTCGTCCAGGTAATCGAGTCGATGCAGATAACGAATTTTCCCTTTCGATCGATTCCCATCTGCCCGAGAATTTCCGCGACGTCATGAAAATTATAGAGATCGTGAAGAAATACGACGATGTTGTGTATCTTCGAATTTCGAAAAAACGTTTTTCCTCCGGTGCCATAACGATACACATCGACAACGTGGTCGATTCTCTTCAGATAGTTCGACACCAGTAACTTTTGAGTCGTAAAATTTCGTTGAAAAAACACACCGTAATGTTTCTCACGCAACACACGATTGACTCTGACGACGCATTCCGTCAAATTTTCCATTCTACGATAGATCGCGTAATCGTTTTCCATTATCTTGTTTAGACCCAAAAATGAGCTTTTTCTTCGCTCGTTCACTTCTGTCCACTTGGAAATTAAAGTTACGCTTTCTCGTGGCAAATTCACAATAGAAAAAATTGAATTTATCATTCCCGCTAACAGAAGAACGCTTCCTACTGTTGTTCTCATCATTCTTCTTGGTCACAGTAGTTTAAAAAATAAAAAGAAACGATCATGCGGCGGACGACGAAAAGATTAATCTTGTTCTCTTGCCTTCCGAACTTAAACTGAACCTCCAGAAGCCTCGAGCGTAAACGGCACATCGTTTTCATTGGTTGCGGGGATCCCAAATGACCTGCGTTACGAATCAAAAAAAGAAATGTTCATCGGCCCAACAAAATTTGCTGCGATGACAATCATAATAGCGCGTAACCCAATTCTATGATCCCGCAATCATGTATTCACCAAGAGACTCGGAAGGCGGGTTGAATGGGTTGTATGATATTGGTGCGCAGTACGCAGCGTATTAAGTCCATCCCCCTCGGCTTTTATACCAAACGAGGCAATGCGGTGAGATAATAATCGATACCGCTAATGGTTCGGGATATTCAGAGATTATTCGGAAGCCCCCTTCAAGCCTAAAGGTACCCAAAATACATGGGGCATTTCACGTAAACTCAAAACAATTTTTTCGTACCAATAATGTTTTTTTCGTAAACATATCGAGGATTCGCAATTCGCGATCAAACGTGCAAACTGTTTTTTACATTGATGACCCAACGTTCCGTAATTAATTAAGCAAAAAAAACTATATTTCCAAAAAACAAAAAAAAATTGGAATATTCAAAATATTGTGGTATATTTTCGGTTTTTTCCAGTATTTCTGAAAATTTTAAATAATAATAATAAATAATAGTGTAAAGTTGTTTGTTTTCGTGCGGTTTACAGCTATTGATATTTAAATATCGGAAATCTTTAAATTTCGATTAAATTCTCAAATGCATCTTAAAAATGGCGACAAAAATATCCGAAATAATATTACTGATGGAGAACTTTTTTTTTTTTGGTGAAACTAACAAGAAGAATGTTGCGGACGGGTGTTGACACTTATTGGGTTTCTACCTCTTCGTACTATTCAATATATCGGTATTGAATCACAAAGATTGAAATCAGTTGAATGCGGTCAACACGAGAATTGGGGTCTTCCGAGTTGTCGCAGAATTCCCCGTACACTGATAATGTTTGAAACAGTTAATGCTTCGGTATAGTGCAGAATGACTCTCGTGTCCCAAAACGACGAATGTTGCCGAATGGACTTTATGCCTTCATCAACTAACTCACCAGCTATAGTAATACCGCATATAGAACCGCCGATGTACAGAGAGAGAATTATTCCACGGGTCATTCTATGTGGAAATGCAACCAATTTCAAGCGCCTATTCGATGTGATATTCCAATCACGATTCACCATAAAGCCGAGTCGTACGAGGCATGGAATTTCGTAATTCAGAGGAATATATGGAGAGGCAGAGAGAGAGAAACAGGGGAAAAGGTGGGGGGGGGGGGGGGAGGGTGGTATTGAACGCTGTATAGGACTGTATATTGCTGGCATTGGTGTCATACATCCATTTATCGACGTATGGTTGAAGGGATTATTGGGATGCATGTCTGGATTTAACGAGCCGGACGCGTTGAACAATCCACATATATATATGTATACAGGATTATTGAGTTTTTTCGCTTTAATTTACATGCCAAATGACCACCGCGAAAAGAAAAGAGTTATTGAGAATTCGTCAGAATATAATTCGTATGATATCAACGAATGAACAATTAATCGTAGAAAATCATACATTTTTTTTCATAACCCATTGATTGCATCGTTATGCGTTATTTTGCAGCGCGGTAATGTTTTTATAGATTATTCGCGTTATATATATTCTGTATTATAAAAAAGTGAAATCGACTCGTATGAATATCTCTTAAGGCTCTTCATTAAACGTGTAAACGATAGTAGATTTTATCGTGTGGTTTTACATTCGTAGGAAATCCATCAACAGGTATTAAAAGTATGAAGAACTTTCAAGCGTTACCTCGGTAATCGGTATCTACGATAACGCGTACCGGATAAATAGCTCGTCAATCAACCGAACATTCGAATACGAAAGCCAATAATACACATTAATATTTTGACCGCATTTGATAGCTAATTATAAATCTGATAAACTTCGTACTCGCATTATGTATTATTTCCTGGATGATTGATGAGGCACGAAAAATTAATCTCTATCGCAGCAGGAATCGTTTACATATTTCATCGCTTGCATGAACCACTTTGTGTTAACAGTCGTATCGGATCTAATTCAAATGAATATAAATAGCACGGCAATTACGTGCTCTTGGCACGGAAATCAGTTTTTCTCACGCTACTACTCCCCTTCCGTATATCTCGTTTATTATTTTTTTTTTATTCACATCCTCTTCGAACTCGATTTACTAAGCTCATCGATTTATATCAATGCTCCGGGCGAATTCTCGGTTGACCGGCACGGAAACGCTTATGAAACAAATTGGATTTTCGTGGACGTTGGTGAAACTCGAGGAAATTTGTCGCATGTCCCGTGTGCTATACCCAAATAAGTGTAATCACGGAGCAGACATTTTCGATTATGACAAAATTTTCATTTTACATCATTGAAAAAAAAAAAAAAAAAAAAAAAAAATTAGTATTGCAAACAATCTTTACTTTTGTTTGCAAGATTTAAAGAAATTTGTGAATTTTTATTGTGATGTTTCAGGTGACGAATGCGCCGAGAATCGAGATCCGCGGTGTTAAACATCGAGGAATCCGATAGTACGGAGTATCAATGATGACCCTTCACTGGGATAAGTTGTCGCCGGCTGAATTTCAACAGCTTCAGGACTTCGCAGCCTGTAAGTTTAGTTTATTTCTTTAATTCAAATCCCTTTATTGTATCGTACGCTGAAAAAAAAAAAATATGAATGGGCAGAAGGAATAGTTAGTTGGGAAAATGACTTTCGAAGAAAAAATTGGTTATGACAACTTACAATTGGTTCTTTCAACTTATCCTTTCATTCAGTGGCCTTTTAAGTTCGAAGTTGAGTGTCCACTTGATTTTGCATTTAAGTACAAAATCTCGCGTCTGACCATGTAATAGCGTGCACTACTGCGCGGACTCGTAGTTATGCACAAGGCGATGCGGTAAAGGGATGTTGAAGTAACACGAAGCGAAATCTGACTCCGTCTGACTCCTACGGGGGTCACTTCCAGTTGCACTTTCCTCGTGTTTCAAAGTTTGCCTCCCGGCGACTTACGGTCGCTGGCGAAACGGCGTACTTACCACTCTTGTCTGCCGTCGACTGGCAACTTCTACTCTCCGCAGGAGTTTCAGTCGTCACGGTCAGACAGCCGTTCAATTTATCGCACGGTCTGTTCGCACGTTAATTCGTATTAATTCAATTAATTAAGATTATCACTTTCTCAGCTTTCATCGAATTCTCCGAATTGTTTTTAGAAGTTAAATTGAGGATATGAGTTTTTTTTTTAATACATCGAAGCATTAAATGGGATAAAAAAATATATTATCAGCTCTACTTTGTCCGAATTGGCCTAATAAAGTATTGAAATAATTTCGGAAAAAATATCATCAAAAACGCTCCCAAAGAAATACATTTTATGTCTTTGGACATTTTTTTTTACGATTGACGGTTTTCTCGTAAAAAATTACGCGAGATTGATTTCGGGTTTTTTTTTTCGCGTCTTGCCTATAAATAACCGAAAATCTCGAATGACGTATCGATTTCCTTGACATTGTTATAATAATAAGAATACCGAAAAACTTTGCCAATTATGAAAGATGAATTTCTAGAATCGAAAGTAAAGAAAAAGTAGAGGAAATACAGGGTGTATTCGACGTGTGTTTTCCTCGTATTGAATAATGTTTACCGTCTTCCCTTCGCCTCTCCTCGAAGCATAATTTGCGAGCTACTGCTGCTCTCGCGATGCCGATATAACGAGCTCTCCCGGTACCACCTCCGCCCCCTTTGGCTTCCGGATAACAAGCAATTTCTAACGCGAGGCTGTGTAATACGAGTGTGGATGAGGGAGCGGAATGAAGGGAGAAGGGGATATTCAATTACTTTTCTATTTTAACGGTTACAATAGCGACCGTTAACGGGCGAACGCGAGGAGAAATAGCGGGGGTATATAGTGCCAACCGCCGAGTCGCTGACGAGATTTATCCTGGAAGTTACACGTCGAAAGCAGGAACGTTAACGCGCCGACGAGAAACTTCAACGTACGTGGGGTAACGCGTGTTCGGCATCCGGCTTAACCGCGACGCAACCGGGTGGGCGTTAATAATTTCGTGGCTACCGAAACCCCACCTTTCGCTTCCATCTACTTGAATTTTTTTTCCTTGAATTTTATCTGATATAACGTGTACATTGCAAATATAAATTTCTTATTTTGACAATTAATTTAATTCGCTCGAAGACGAATGGTCCAAAAATGTACCCTACTTAATGATTTTACAAATGCCATTTTGAGACGAATTTTTTTTTTTTTTTTTTTTTTTCTTCGCGTTAAATTGACGTTAATATTAAATTTAAATCTACCGAAAGATATTTGTTTTTTCGATGCATTTTTTACTTCTCAATCGATCTATCGTATTCAGTATTTACATATTTATTTTTAGACGTTGTAATTCCGTCGTTCTCACTGTTTTCCTGCTCATTTCTCTATTTCTCTCTCACTCGCCCTCCCCTCTTTGAGCCGTCAATCGAACGCGAAAATAGAAGACCGTCGAACGAAAATATCGCCCGTGGCACGCACGTTAAGTGCATCTCGTGACGTAAAATCGCGAAATTGGGGCACCAATGCGTACGCAGTATAAAGGGTGTAAAGCTGATTCTATCAATAATAACAGCTATAATATAAAAGCACGCGATAGTCCACGATCACATAACAATATTTCATTTCGTATTTGACACACTTCTCTCGTAATGGTCGTAACACATGCGTTTCGAGTTATTTTATGGATTGAATCAATGAGGAAGAAAATAAATAAAAATTATGGAATATCTTCTATTTCCGTTAACAATTATTATTTCAAAAATATTTATTTGTCGCTTTTATTTGTGGTAAATGCGGTAAATTTATCCTGAGAATTTATGATTCTATACTTTAACCTCAAAAAATCATTTTTCAGTATTTTAACCATTGTAATTACGAAATAAAAAAAAATATATTTATGCAAATTTTTGTGTTAAATATTGCGCTAGTGGTGAATTAATTAACTTTGACGCAAAAAAATCAAATGCGAACCGGAGAAGCAAAGAAAAAATTTAATTACACTTCTTTTACCCCCGATTGCCCGATTAATGTTGTTGAAACTCTACTTAATCTTTTCTTCGCTACTCGAATCTCATCGTAGTTTTCTTTTGCACGTGTACTTCCGTTTCTCACTGCTGTGTTGTTCCGTGTCGCAAAAGTGGCAGCGGGGATCGTTTCCCGTCGTAAATGTAGCGACAAAGAAAAAGACAGTATACGGGAGAGATACAGAGCCCTCTCCCCTCTCCCCCACCGCTCTTGAAGCGCCGCGAGACTTCGACCGAAGCGCAAGAGAGCTTCGCTCGCCCGGTAACCTGTGCCACGCTTTCTTTCCCCGGCCGGAAGAAACCAGGAAAAATTGCACCTCCGAACGAAATTAGGGTGACGGAAGAATTACGGTTACGAGGCAACGTACCGGATCCGCCCTCCTCTACCGTTTTTCCTATATCTTCTCTGTTCTTCCTTTACCTTCCAAGTTCTTCAACGCTTCCGTCTATCGTTCTTTTTTCCATTCCGGGAGCGGTGAACGTTACGCCCTTTTGTATATAAGCTTTTCGCATCACCCCCGAAAGTCTCTCTTCTTTCGCCCTTCTTGCGTTTTCTCATCTCTCTGCCCCCCCTTCCTCCCGTCGCCCGATAGGCTATATATCATTTTCTCCTCTACGTGTGTACACAACATAACGTTCCATTATTCTGTGTATAACTGTACTACAGCTATTCTTTTTTCGTATTTTCTGTTTCTCCGACAAACTGCAGATTCCACGAGAAAACTCGAGGATGTGCTGGCGGAGTTTTGCGGCGCTGGAACGACGTCGAGCGGCGTACAAAAGTATCCTCCCGATGGGGTAAGTCAATGGAATCTTTATACTATTTTTTTTAGACACAGAAAAGAATACATATAGAAATAATTGGCATACATGCAATACGCAATCGAATGGGTTGACGATTCGTTAAAATTCAAAGCACAATAATTTATAAATATTAATTAATTCATTTATAACGATAGGATGAAATAAATATAGGAATTTATCAATAGTTGTTTTAACATCTGCGACCCAAAAAAAAAAAATTTGTTGATTTTACTCAACGTTAATCGTGTCGACAAGCATTTAAAAAAAATTACTGTTTAAAAAATGTGTTCGAATTCTGTTTTCAAAAATTATCAAAAATTCCGCCACTAAAAAAAAAAAAAAAAAAAAAAAAAAAAAAAAAAAAAAACTCAAACCACACGTTTAACTGTTTGTCCGAGCGATTGAAATAAGCTTTTCCTCCATTAAACCACATTTGCTCCCCAAGCGATGCCTCTATTTACCTTCCGGTAATTGATTCGCCGGCAAGCGAAATAAATAAAATTACACTCGTGGCACAGGAAGGCAGGTGTTCAGCTGCACCCGGCAAAGTGTCTCCTATTATTGACAACTACGCTTCGCACCAGGTCTTCATCCCCGTCCCCGTCGCCGAGTAATTGCCAGTTCGCGTACAGCAGCGAACGTATACCGAGCGGCGATTCCTCTCGTATAGCAGTGTTTTTTTTTCTTTAATATGTTTTTATGGTCTGAGTTTCAATTTCCGAGTTCGAATTTCTCCCCTTCGACCACTGCACGCGATAAGGAGTCACAGTAAGTGAATGTACCCCCCGTCCGATTCCGCGAAATTGTTGAACGATCGAATTTCCAACCCTTTCTTCCCGAGTGACATTCGCAAACCGCAAGAGAATAAAAAGAGTTTCCGATTTCCATGCGCGTTCCACGGGTTTCATTCCTATTTCATTCGTCTCGCTGCTTCGCTGTGGCTGCGGCTGCCTCCCGGGTACATATACGATACGAAACAGAGGCCTCCGCGGTACGATGAATAATACACGCATAACGTTACCGGAAGGCAAACTCTCTGCTCTCTCATTGAAAATATATACACTTCGTCTCTCCAGCCTCGTTCTCGTTCCGTTTTTCCCCTTTCGTCTCACCGAAACACGGAGACGCGAAGCCGCGAGGCTCGAGCAGCGAGCGTTTAGATCTCGACGTGCATATTGAACAGCGAAGAATAGAAAGGAATACGTCAGCGCTATCGGACAAGAGATATTCTTTACGACACCGTGAAAGGGAGATATGAATGCGACAAAGATTTGCGCCTTTAAATATTGCTTATCGATTGATCTAAATATCGATCGACATTCTCGCGTCGCGCGTTCGTACGTCGCACATTGAAAGAATTCATCGTCGCTTCGCGCGTATGCGCATTTCCTTTATCGCGATTTCACTCTGCAAGGATAAAAGCGACGATTCTATACACCGCTGTATTCGCTCGATGCTTCGCTTATTTCTCCATTCTTTCTCACATTGTGTGAATATATCCTTGTATACTTTTCTACATCGATGATTCTCGGCTGTTTGCTTCGAGACCATGATTTTTTTTTTGTCAAATGAAACCTTTTGCCACCTTTCGTCGCGCGAAAAGGAGTTTCTTCGAGCGAAAGAATTCGTCGCGGGGAATTTTCCTTTATCTTCGGTATTACGTTCTTAGAAGCGAAATCCTTGTGCTTATTCTTTTTTTTTTATTGTGCATTGAGTTTTTTTTTAAAGAAACGGTGGGGAGGAATGTTCAATGGATAAACGTTTGCATTGCGAGAACTTGAAATATTTATTTATTTATTTATTTATTTATTTATTTATTTATTTATTTATTTATTTATTTATTTATTTATTTATTTATTTATTTATTTATTTATTTATTTATTTATTTATTTATTTATTTATTTATTTATTTATTTATTTATTTATTTATTTATTTATTTATTTATTTATTTATTTATTTATTTATTTATTTATTTATTTATTTATTTATTTATTTATTTATTTAAAAGGGGGAGAAATATAATTTGAATGTAAACTTAACGCAACTCACCAACCCGTCGAAAAGTTATTATTTTCTTTTTATTTCTTTTGCTTGCAACGATTTTTTTATGGACCGCAATTACACGCATAACACAATGTAACAATTACATTAATCGCGAGAGCAGTAGATTTGCATGGAGCAAGCGAAACTGTTATTAGTGGGACTGAAATAGTGTTCCGGTTACATTTGGATATTCGCGAAACGCAAATAGTGGAACGCAGAGGCACGGAAGAGAGGAGAGTAATACCTGCGAGAGACTAACGTTCCGGCATCCTGACCAAGGTAAACCACTGCGCGATACTGCAATGCTACATGTTCTCTCCGTAGTGGTTTGTAGGTACGCGATGTACAAACCGGTCGCAATGTACGATGTCTATAAACCTTCGTGAACGCGCAAAAGCGGAATAGAATAGGTGGGAAAGCTTCCGAGATGCATGGGGCTTAACTGACTGTAGGCTCAGTGCAGTGCGTATGACCACTACGTAAATTTATGTTCTACACGTAGGTATACTTAAGCGCCATTGCAGTCGGTTCTTGATAGCTTGCAAAAGACACGAAGCAATTACGTTATTTTATTCGCGCGTGTAACCTCTTACGTTTTATTTTATTTTTGGGTCATTTTATGATTTCTTAAAAATGATATTAGTTAGATCGCGTCATCAAAACACTACATATTGAATGTGCATATTAGTTCCTCTTTTTTTTTTCAACGTCTACAAACCTTTTTATGAGAAACGAACAATCGATGACTTTGTACATTTGTCATTAAACTATTTATAGTACATTTCACTATAAGACGAAGAACTAAGTGAAAAAAGTAAAATTCGCTCGTTACCCTTCGAAATCGGATGAATTTTCTGAACCCGTCTTTAAAAAAAAGCATTACGAAAATTTTGCAATCATTTCACTCGAGAACCCGCCGAAGCATCTTTAACTATGCAAAAGAAATTTTTCTCATTATAACTTCGCGCCGATAATACTAAAAAAAAAAAAAAAAAAAAAAAAAAAAATCCCTGTTGCTTGCCGTCGTTACAATTTCTCCATAGAGAAAACACTCCTTTGAGTCTCAAACAAGTATCCTTATCTTTCCTTTATTTCTCGCTAAAGGAAAGTTCAAAAGCTCTCGTCTCGTTCCGCTATACTTTCTTCCCTTCTTTTTTTTTTTTTTTTAGTTTTTTGTCTCTCATCTTTGCCGTCTTCACACTTTCTATCCCCGTTTCTCGGTAGTAACAAGAATAATAACAATAATAAGTGGCTCGAGTACCAAGAGAGAAGAAAGGAAAAAAAAAAAGTCTCTAAGCTCTAGGAGAAGATACTTTCCCTTGCGTCCCCTCATAGTCTTTGCTGGCCTTGTCGTCGTCCTCGGCGTTGTCAGATGTGCTCCTTGTTACAGACACGCGTTATAAGGCGATAACGCTCAACCCTCCCTTCAGCCCTCATCCTTCTTCGCCATTTATTTTCCCCTTGTAGCCGTTCGCCTCGCACACGTCGTAAGTAGTCGATAGAGGACAGAAGGTGGAACATTTACGACTGAGCCGGCGTCGGCCACTGACGTCAGGAGGACGTTTCTCCAACGGAAGAGAGACCTCCGAGTGTGCATCGTTACCCTTTTTACCGGTGTTAACTCGAACCGGCGATACTTTACATCGCTGCGCGATTTTCTCTTTTCCTCTTATCTTTCTCCCTGTCGCGGGGGGCGCATCAACCGAATAACTCGGCAAAGCATCTCGTCGTCATCTGCGAGTTCTCTCCGTTTCGCGTAATAAACGAGTTACGCATCAGGCAAAGACTGTTAAATTCTGCCTTCTCGAGTCTCATTTTATTATATCGCACTTGAGTTCTCAATAATTTTAGCACCTACCAAGAAATTCTAGGGACTCTTGCCAAGCTTTATACTTTCGCCAAAGATAACAATCTCACGGATTGTATATTACGGGAGACATGAAAATTTCATCACTTCGAAATTTTCATTCGCAACGGAGACTCGACCGATAAAATTTTAATCGTCGCTCGCCATGAATTTTTCCGTTTCCCTGCTGACGTACGTATTCGATAAGTTTCGACAGATAGATCGCGCCGAGGGAAATACGACTGAATTCGAGGGACAAAATAAAATTGAACAGTTTTGAAAAGAGCCTCAAGGGATATGGAAGTAGCATGGATTTTTTTCTTTTTCTTTTTTTTTCATTTTTGTCGCGGAACTTTTGTAAAAGATTCGGTTCGCCAAGTTCTTTCTGAACGAAAGAGAAGCCTTTGGTTTTCTTTCTTTCGTTCATACCAAACCCCCGCCCCCCATCGGTACTTTATCCGTAACGCTCCTATCTGGTTTCGCCCGGCAATTCGACGAGCCACGAATCTTCGTACTTTGACGAGAGTGCGAGTGGTTGGTACAGACGGCTAGAGATGGGGCATCTTCGCGCACGGAATGACAGGAATTCACCCCGTAACACCGAGATTGAGTCCGTAGGTAGCCTTGAGCTCTCAAGACCCGAGAAAACGTAGAGGCACTTCGAAAGAGGCAGTAAAGTCTTAACCGGGGTCGATGCCATCCAGCAAAGCACCGACGTATCCAATTTTCTTTCGGATCGAGTGAAAAAAAAAACGAGTAAAGAGAGATGCTGATTAAGAGAAAAACTGCAGGGGAAACTGCCACTGCGACTTTCAGAGACCGAAGGATTTTTATTAAGATAATCCTAGAAACACATCTTTATGAATTTATGCACCTCTTTCAACTAAACAGGATGTGAGAGACTTGATGTCGACATTTTTGCGAGACTTTGTCAAGAATGAAGATTTTTAAGATCAATTGTAATGAAATCGGAACGCCAGGATATGTGCGTTAAGGTGCATATAGAAATAGAAAAAAATTCTAGAAGTTACACATTTTTTAAAGAAATCGCAGCAAACTGAGGTTTAAATTCAATCATAGGGTCATTGGGATCTTTTTATCAATTTTTCCAGGATGCGTTTCAGAATACAAAACAAAACGAAGTTTTTATCAGATGATTCTAAATCGACAGATCGTGCGATAGTCGTCTTCCTCGTTTGATTAGTCCGTTATACGTCTTTCCTGTTTCCTTATGTTCAACTTGTATTCTGCTTGATTCAGTTGACATCAATAATGCCTGCAAACGCGTTATTAGGCAATGTCCTTTCATTCCTGAGTCTCTTTTTCGCTAATTGAAAGGGTTACATTGCATTTGACGCCAAAAGGTCTTTAGGTTCAAAGGACTCAATAACGAAGTCTCTTACATAGTAAATGGCGAGTACCTTTGCCAAAGTTCTCTTCAAATGATTGTTTAACCGTCGACTTATCTCAAGCTGCTCGGTCATGTATTCTTGAAAGGATCTTCATCGGCGTCCGATAAAGTAGTAGAGAATGTTCCATCTCTAACGAACAAAGTCTCAGTATATTGGGCGCCATCCGGGCTATGATCAGTTCGCGTTCGCAATTTCCTAGATCTCCCTTCATGCTGATTAGAAAAGAAAGATTACCAGAGCTCTCTCACTCGGACGTAGTCCCATCTTCACTTCCGCGCGCGGTACGAAATGGTTTCACTTCAATACCCTGAATACCTCTTGCGCGAGGATAGCTCTGTGGACCAATTCCCCAGCTTCTCTATTGCCAACTACTCTCTACCGAGACGTTCTAAACGGGCTGCAGCCACGGATAGAAAATCGCAACGGATCCTTGCATCCTCAGAGCTCGTTGTTGTTCTCAACCTCGTCGTCCTCGTTGTCGCCCGGCACACGGCTAAATTGCCAAGTCTGGATGGGCCGCGGGAAATGGATACCGAGGCGTCACTCGACCGTAAGAGATTGCATTGGTGATGTTCCGCTTCTCCCTCCCTCTCTCTCTCTCTCTCTGCCCTCTGTCTCTTCATCCCTCCTCGTTCCCGACACTTCCATCCCACCCTCACGGTTGTCGTTCTCCGTCCTACCAAAGTCTCCAAGTGTCGGTAATCCGACTTCGCCATCTTCCACCCTCGTTTCTCGGTTCTCTAACTCGTCATCTGTACCTATCTTCCCCTCCTTCCGCGGTCGTTCTCAGAGCTTTGAGTTCACTTTTCCGTGTCTTCGTTTGACCTCTCGCCACGGTGGCGGATCTTCCTTGATCCAACTCTGGGGGAGAAAGAGGGGTTTTCGAAGCGAGATTCGAAGACTTGCATTAGCCTTGCATGGCGTTATTCGTCTGTGGTTGCCGGCTTACCACCGGTGAGATCGAAATGTCCACCCACTTTATCTCCTTTCGGGGAAATACGCGAGAGACCCGGTGAAATCGGTTAACGAGCGCACTTAATTCCGTCGCGACGCGATTAAAGTGCACTCGGTCGGTCTCACGAGCGACACGGGGATATTGTCGCCGGACGGGAGATATAGACGGTTAGATTTACCGATTTTCACCGAAGCTCAATGCGGAATTCGGGATTTTACGATCGGTCCGGGTTTATGTCACTGCGCTCGTTATCAGCGTAAGGATTTGTAATGTCCAACGGTAATATACGTTTTACTATCCTACCGGATGTTGCACTTTGCAGACATTATTTTGATGAAGTTAAAAAACCGTTATTTAAATTCAAGGTCAACGATTAAAAAATTACGGTAATCGGTGTTCTCTTTATTGTTTCAATATTTGAAATGCAAAATAATGGTACTTTTTTTAATCCGTCTGATGATTGGCAAAATTACGGTAAAATTACGCTCGACGCCTATATACTTAAAAAATGACTGACATTTTTTTTGTGACCTTTTTTTGAAAATTTCTGGTTCGGGATTTTTTTTTGTCATCGTTTCAGCTTATCGTGATTAATATACGATGATCTTAATAAGATAATGTAGATGGTAATAAAATAATTGTAACCGCCACGTGACTTTTCTCACTTTTCTCACATTTCGAGTTCACATCATATATGCTCCGGCAATTTTTTTTTTTTTTTTTTTTTTCAAACATCGGAACGCGCTGTTATTATTCGTGACAACGGCATCTGTGCGCGAGCCACTTTTATTCCTAATTGGAATCGAAGTAAAACGGAAATAAGTCGAAAGAAAAAAAAAAAAACATATCTGTCTTTCGTGTAGAAGTTCTAGTGAAGCGCACAGAAGCGTGTATTGAGAGTATAAGGATCGGTTGAACACGAGGAAGCGCGATCGAGGCCAAACGGATATCAAGCGCTGGCTTAATCAAGATCTCGACGTAATTCGATCAGAGGCAAGAGACGAGTAGGGCTCACACAGCTGCCTCGTAGCCGTGTGCTCACGCCGTTGAAATACTGCTTGGGCACGTGTACCGGATATACGGAAAAGCTCACACACATGTATATATATTTATATATAGTATATAGTATATATATATATATATATACTCACACACGAACGAACAATTGCCGCACAATACACAACGGAGATGAACATAATAGAAGGGAAAGGTATACGCAAAGAAAGGAAGCTGAGAAAAAAAAAATGTCGTCCCGGTTGCCGTTTCCTTCCTTATTTTGCTTTTCAACCCCTCTTTCAACATTCTTTCTTCTCGGTTTGCGCTCATTTTTCACTAATTATCCACCGGTAATTTTCCTCGCGCTCGACCGACGCCCATGCTTCAGAAAAGTCATGGAGCTTTCGGCGTGCATAATAATGTTTTTACTCGCGCGCGCGCGCCCGCGCGCTCTCTCTCTCTTGCTCTCGTTTCTCATCCCACTTTGCAAAAGGGGACTGTTTTGCGGCGATGAAACGGAGCCGCAATGTACGCGCCGGTGCGTTCGCTAATTAAATTATCCTGGCGCGTACCGAGAGCCAAGCCAGATTGCACCGCGCGTGCACAACGTTTGTTCCAGTCTCTCTACTCTCTGTGTTAATAAACTGGCAAAAGCATGGGATGTGGGTAGCGTTACAAGAAAATATAATTTTTCATTCCGACGGAACAAAGCTCGAAAATTGGCGATTCTTCGTAGAAATTTATTTGTCATTGGATTTTTCAATTGAAAAAAAAAAAAAAAAAAAAAAAAAAAAATACCCCTTTTAATTTTCATTTGTCTCCTGATGCATTTTTCGTTTTGTTATTTTTTATATTTTACAACCGGAACAGTTGTCCAGGCACGTGGCCAATGAAAGGACGAAGTATATTTGAGGTTAAAGAAAAAAAAAAAAAAAAAAAAAAAAAAAAAAACCAGTATAAGATACGTGAGAGCTATGAAACCGCAGTATCACAAAGAAAAAGAGAAAGAATTTTTTTAGGTCATCATCTTTTTCGTTCTTTCCACCGCCCCTCGGCCACGTTTTATTAACTGGACGGAGATTCTTTCCGCGTTTTTCCGTGCTTCCCGCTCCTTCGTTTCCTTTTCCTCGTTGGATGCTTTTTCTTAGTGTTTTTTTTGTTGTATTTTTTTTTGCGCCGAAAATGCCATCCACGCTTTTTTTCCATCGTCTATGTACTTCTTTATGTCTATAACGGTCTCTCTATCTCGCTCGCCTTGACACGAAGATAACGACCTGGAAAGGGAGCGAAGTGGATGACGATACGTGGCTGGTGCAAGGATCGTTGAACACATTTATATCGCATACACACACGTAGGTTTGCTGTAAGCGACGGCGCAGGGATATAGAACTATACCGATAACGCGACGGGGTGGCAGGATAAACTGTCGTGTACCCCGTCGAACCGTTTCGCATCTAAACTTAGTTCATAGCACGTTGGAAATATGAGACGTGTGGATACATACGGTGTCAGCGCAACGTACGAGGGATATACGTTAGCTATAGGACGAGAAAGCAGAAGTATCGATGTCCCGAGTACGAAGATACTCGCGACCCAGTGAAAAGGTGTTGTTCGTTGTTTCGCGCGTCGCTTGTAACTAAATCTTATCTGGAAAACATTCTGCTTGGTATCAAATTACCGCGATTAATTTTGTTTTCTTTGTCATTTTTGTCGGCCATTCCCATTGGAGAAAAGATCTGTTTTACGTCACCTGTTTATTTCAGCTTTAATTAGATTTGTCCTGTTAATTCAATTCGAAAAAAAAAAAAAAATAACGTGGGAAGCTGACAATTAATTCAATTACTTTGGTCTATTTTATTAGATCATTTTCATGCCTTTTCGAAGGTCGTTAATTATCTTTTTTTGTCGCGTTGGTTCTTATCGCACTTTGCTAATTAAACACGGAATGCACGCATCAAATTATAAGGCCTTTAAATAACCACAACAGCCTTATAGAAAGAATATTGTGAATTCACTACCCGGAATTTGTCACTCCATAGCCGTTGAACGATTGGAAAATTGATTAAATGTGAAAAACAAATTTTATAAAAAATGTATACGGTTACCAAGATATATATTTTATTGCCTCGTAGGGTAATCTCCGCCTGAAAAGGGTGGATAAATGTTTGATTTTTTTTTTTTTTTTTTCTCAAAAACCGTAAGACGTACCGAGATGATTTTTTTTTTACTGAAAGGTTCGAGTCTTACAAAAATAAATTATCAACAGATATCGGAAAAAAAAAAGATATTGCGTCGAACACTCTCCAGTGAAAACGATGTACATAAAATTAAAAAAAAAAGATTATTGAAATTAACAATTACTTCTCAAGCTTCAGCGTTAATTCGCCGCCACTTTGTAAAAAAAAAAAATGATAAAAAAAATCCGCGATCGTCTCGTCTCGTAATTATTATTAACTTGAATAATCCGTTTCGTTTAAAAATTTTAATTGCGTTATTCCCATTGGATGAAAAAGTTTCCGAATACGTAAACAATCCCTATTCTCACGGTCCTAAAACAGTCGAATTGAATAAATCCATTAATTACTATCCGCGAACGAATGTCTATACCGTTAAATCCACTTGTCTATTAATTACACAACCCCCGCGCTCCCTATTTTCGAAGCTTCGTTCGTTATCCCCCAAGCTTTGCGGTGCCGTTCTTATCACACTTTGTGAATTAATCAAGTTCATACAGATGCGAGGATAATAGCCGGGTTTGCCTCGGTGCTCATAATACGCGGAAGATTGTAACCCCTCCCTCGTTCTGTCTCACCTCCCTTCCATGAGAAAACCGCCGAACGGAGGTGAGATCGGTTACGAGAGAGAGATTTGAATCGAAGAACAAAGCCTCTTCCCGTGGGCTTCTAAGGGTACGTTCTCAATGGAACAGAGGAAACTTTGTCAAGTGGGTAAAAGCGTGGTAGTTTCTTCGCCTCCTCCACTTTATTTCTACCCTCGACCACTCCATCTTTTGTCTTCCATATCGCGGCGTACAACGATGAACGAACGAACTACCTCCCTGGACTATATAACCCTGCAGCACGAAGAACTACCCTTCTATTTGAGATAGTCCCGTAGGTCACTACTATCATGGGGGGGGGGGGGGGGGGGGTGAACCTTCCTGTCTTCCCTTAAACTCCCGGGTGTCTCGTGGGCCAAGCGCTCCCAGTGACCTCGTCCACCGCGTCCCTTGTCGCTGACGAAGGTCGAAGGACATCGCGCACGCTATCTGGTCGAAAAAAGAAGGGAGGAAAAAGAAGGGAGATGGGATAGAAGGTTTGATGGTGAGAAAACGGAGTCGCGGAATTCAGCAATGGGTGGTTGGGACTGTGGAGCGTAAACGCTGCGCTAAAGAAAGAGCGGAAAGTCAGAGGGAAACGAGATATATGGAGGAGAGGATGGGAAAAAAAAGAGAAAGAAAGTGAAGAAGACAACGGCGGAAAATGATGAGAATGATATGGAAAAAGGGAGAGAAGCCTGTGAGGATCGTAGGTACTCTCGAGGGTTGGGTGTTGCCTCGGATACGTGACGTCATTTCTGACGCACATTTGTGCGTTTGTCGGACATTTATGTTTATGGCAAAGTCACACGAAGGCCATACGGATGGTGGTTCTCGCTTGTGACTGTGACGAAGAGGGGAGAATGCGAGAGTGGAAGCAGGGAAAGTTCGGATAGCCGAAAATAGTCTATATCGATGGGGAGGTACGAGAGAATTGGTCGCGTGATTTATGTATGGAATAATCGCGATGTCGATTGCCAGAATGGAATTTTACAGTGGGAAGGATTACACATTCATCCCATAATATATACACGGAGTCGTTGTGGTTTTTTCGTCGGGTGAACATTGCGTTAAAATGAAACATTAATTTGTTATAGTTTCATTAAAATGTTGTAATTGCTTTTAATGCTTTTAATTGACTTTGAAATATCGAAATATCGAAAAAAAATTAATTACACCCTCTGGGATGGGGTACCAGTAATATTAATAATGATAATAATGATACTTTTACCACGCAAAACAAATTGCAAGGGATGGTAATGCTGTAGAGAGCCCCCGAGGTGCAGAAAAATTTTATAAAAAAAATTTTTTAAAGAAATTACTACATATATTTTACTAAAATTTCAAAGAAAATTCGAAAAAAAAAAGAAAAAAAAAATGTGTCGAAACAAAGCTTCCTTTCCGTGGAAGCAAAATAATATATGCATATCATGTGTCGTGATCCAATCACCATGAAGGTAAAGAAACACTGTGGAAGATAGCCACACATGATACGGCGTCACACACGTTCGTCATGAATTATGCATAAAAATTCGTTCGTCAAGTCCGGTCCATTAGTAGATGCTAATCTGGTTATGCGTGCCGCACGAGATGCGCCTACGATCCCGCGCATTTATGTGGCTCATGTGGCTCTTCGGGATGATCCGCAACATCGCCTTTGTCATTGCCGCGGCACGGGGTCCGTCACCCCCAGCGGAATGACGCCGATGTTTGCGCGTAAAGTCATCCCCCTTCCCCGTACGGAATAGTCAGATATATAAGCTTTAACGCCGGCTAGTTTCCAGCGTTGGGCTTAATCAGGAAATAGCGAGAGGGAGATTGAAGCGCGCGATGGCATTGCTCGTGCTCGGGGTGTATTAGCATTCGCGTTAGTGGAACCTCCGGCCTCTACCGGTACGGACACAATGAGACGGAATGAAGATATGTATGCGAGCGGAAAAGGAGAGGAGATGAAGGGAGAGGAGACGGGAGAGACTGGAGGGTTGAAAAACCCATAGAGGGATGAAATGAGGTCAACGGGCGTGTTACGTACGTCCGGTAAGCGCAAACTTGAGGATACAGAATACACGCGCTTCTGTTACGTCGCGCGTACAGGCGTTTATATATAAGAGTAAGCGATATAGATTTTACCTGCGCGCTACTGCAGGGTTGTCGAGAGACGGAAGGGCGTATCAAACATTGTTTTACATGAGAAACGATGTTGCGTACACACTTCCGTTACTCAGCTCTCGATATACACGTGCAGAGGAAGAGGTATGCAACGGATGATGTACGGAATCTATCGGAAGGAAAACCGTTTGCTTGTTTAATTATGCGTGCAGTTCGGAGGCATCAATACATCGAAGGGACATTCCGTAACGTCAAGGGTAAAAGCTCCCTTCGCTCGAGACGAGTGAAGGCAATTCAATCGATACAATGTCATGATAATAAGTGGCCATTCTGCGAACGTTGTTTGATCGGGCATAAGGGCGAATTAGAGTCTTCAGCAAATTGGCAATACACTGGTTAACAGCTTCATTGGTTAGAACAATGAATAGTATTAATTCGGATGATGGCATTTCGTTAGAGAAAACGGAGAATGCATTTTCTTCGCCGGAAGTACCTAATACTTTCAATTGATTCTTTTTTAAAAATTGATTAAAAAAATCGATATATAGGATCAATTTTGTGATTTTCTGTTTGTTTTTTTTAAGGCTACTGATTTAGCTTTTTCGGAGTACGATACACTGGCGATGCATGTGTGAACGGTATTTCTGGGTAAATTTAAGTTTGAAAAAAGATCGAACTCTTTAGCCGTAGATTATTATTATTATTCTTATGTTTTTATCTAAGGGGTATTATAGTTTTTTTAACTTTGCAAAGTTGTCGCATTTATGAAAGTCTTGATAAAACGTTGTATATACGAAAAAAAATCGTTTAGAAATCCGGTGTTTCAAGTAGAACGGGAAAACGAGATGCTCCATTCTATTTCGTTTCCCCCGCGTGACAGGACACGAGTTATACAACGGTTGGTATACTCGTTTCTCTCGAGACAGACCTCGAGGTAAGTGAATCCACGTATTCGAGGCCACAGCGAGGCCCGAAGGAGAAAAGGATGCAAAGAAAAATAAAAATAACCGAGTGAGAAGGGCGATAGAAGCGAAGGGCGAAACCCGCATACTTCCTTTTTTTTTTCATCCCTCGCGCGTTCGGTCGCACTCACCCTGAATACGTAATTTAGCGAACAACCACGCCGCTCCTGTGCATCGGTATATATAGAACATACTATGATATACCAAATACTTTATTTTTGGTGAAGTTGAAACACCCGTATGTCATTTTTTACTAAATTCACAGCAGATTTTTGTTTTTTTTTTTTTTTATTTATTTTATACCCGAACAAAATTCAACGTCAATTTAATCGAAAACTTTTCATGCGTGTGGCGTGTGACTGCACGGGATAAGCTTCGACAGGATATCGACGAGCCGTAAGGGTGGCGAGTTTAATTCCAACGGCTCACCGTTTTCGTGTATTCAACGTTAGGCCAATTCATTCGTTTCGTTTCTCTACGTTCTTTTTTTTTTTTTTATAACGCATGTAGTTAATGGTACGAGAGGCTCTTGGACCACCGCGTGGCGGCGTTAAGCCACTTTACAACTAAACGCTCCCGACTACGGGGCGCCGTTCTCTCCACGTCAAAGTTATAACGTCCAGCACATGCCCTCGGACCCTTTTACTCGTGCTGCCCAGCTTTTTTCTTTCGTTTTTTTTTCGTCACTCTGCATCCAAACTTTTTTTTTTTTCTACTAACTGGTTCAGCCCCTCTCGGCGGAACATCCGCAATAAGTTTCTTTTTTGTTCAACGTCACCCTGTTCGTTTTTTCTCACCTAATTCGACCTAACGAAGTTACTAATGAGTTCGCGACACTTTTTTTTTTATACGCGACATTTCACGACACCGAATGCGACGAAAAGAGGTCATGCGATTCGGGAAATAAAAGTTATTTTTCTTCAACTTTTGGTTAAGGATTCTCTTATCTTTCAGACTATAGGAATATTTTCTTTGCGTTTTTAATTTTTTTTTTTTTTTTTTTTTTTAGTTTTGTCACTTGCATTATTTTCGGAGAAAAATTGCACTCGTTTTTACCCGTTTTCAAAAGATTTTTCGGTTCGTTTTTGTTTTCGCAGCTCGATCTTTATCCTTTATGCAAATATATCTTTTGTTGTTTTTTTTTTTATTCTGCATCGGTCACCCGGATTTTGTCTCTACTCCAGATGCATAATTTTTCCTCTCCCAAACGGCTCAACGAGTGAAGCCAAGCGGCTTTATCCTTCCCAGCAGTCCCGTAAACTCGTTCCCCAACGAAATTTCGTGACTCCAAGTCGTCCTTCGGCTCATTTTGCCATTCGTAGGGGTTTTGAGAGGAAAGGGAAGGGGGGGGGGGGGGTGGCATTGGTGAGCACCTCCCTCGTCACACATTTATTCGTTATCTCTCTACCTTCATCCACTCGCGGTGGAAAATTTTGCTACACTCTCGGCTTTCTATATATTCAACGCCTCGTCGACCACCCGCGAAATCCTCTTCCTCTCGTTAGCATTTCTATTCGTTTTTTACCACTGTCAATGCCTCCGACACCGCTCACTTCTTGTTTTAAGACACAAAAAAAAAAAAATTCCGTAAAAAAAATTCAGAGCACGTAACTCGATAGAATCATATGAGAACGAAGAAATAGAACGCGTGATTGCATGAACAGTGGCAAAATAATACCGAAATATTATTTTTCATTCGAATGTTGGGCAAAAAATCTAGATAACTTTTGAGTGGCTGCGCGTGAAAGGCTTCTTTCCCTCTGAAAAATGGAGGGGAGACGAGGGCTCATTCTGGGATTTAATTTTATTCTCTCGATTTGAATTCGCGAGTGTTCAATGAATTTGGGATACAGCTTTTAGTTTCTGTGCTCGATGAACCACAATCCTTGTGTCATCCCCTCTGAGCCTCCATTGTCCCGTTTTCTCTGCAAATCCCTCCCGCTACTGTAGTAAGCCTTTTCTCTCGATCATCCCACCCGAGCCTGAGTTTCGCTCCCCCGCCCGTCCAAAAATCCGACCGCCTCTCGCACTCTCCCCTCGAACAACGACGTCATCGGTGTCCATGGTAACCCCAACCGTCGACCGAGAGAGAACGCACAGTCTCACCGCTCGATGACGTCACTACGCCGTGAGCAGTTTGGGAAAGAGGACATAATACGGTGCGCGGCGGGTTCCAAGCGGGAGAGCCGCGCGGTGGGAGGAAAAGCGAGGATGAGGGTATCGAGGTCGCTGCACTTTCCAGCTTCTGGAGCATCCGCATAATGACGTCAGAGCTTCGATACGAAAGATAAAAAATGCCATAGAATTACTAGATAATTTGACTCAAAGACTATTTCGGAACTTTAGCTAAGAGGCGAATATCGTATTTATCGGATTCATTCTTTCGACACCGAGACAACAGTTATTTCGCGACGTTTTGGGGGACATAATATAAAAAAAATCGTTAACAGTTTTTTTAATAGCATATTTCGATTGTCTTCAATAATTTTCTGTACGCGCGCGTCGATAGTCACGTGTGCGTGCATTTTTTTTTTTTTTTACGTTATCAATGGAAAATATATAGAAAATTGAGGGCGTCGACGCAATCTGGAAATTAGGAAAATCTGGAAATTAAGGGATTTTGGGAGATTTTTTAAAAACTCAGAGATACCGATTAGAAATGAGATATAACAAAAAAAAATTATGTTAAATCTTATAATAAAGTAACGTTACTTTTTTTTCGCGAAATATTTCATAATTTTTTATGATTAACGAAATTTTCAACTGTACGCCTTGATGAATGTCAAAAGTATCTTTTGCACGGCTTTTGCATTTTGATATTTTGAAAGCGATGTTTCGAAAAAATGATAAAATTTTAGTTTGGAAAAGTTGGAAGCGTTATAGAAATTTTAATTGGCGATTGCAACAGCTAACGTGAACATTTTATGAAAATTATGCAATCCTCTATTACTCGTACCTTTGAAGTTGTACCCCGTAATTCCCCAGCAGAATGTACAAGGACTTTCGTATATTAACACGATGCTTTTGAGTGCAAAGGAAGTTGCGAGGACTGTTAATGCATCGTCGTTAGAGTAAGTCGAGAGTTCGCGAATACGATTGAGAGACTCTGTCTCGTTATCTCTCGCGAAGTTTCCCGTCTCCGCTGTTGAGCAAAAATATACGCAGGATGCGTCGGGTTCGATGACTGACTCACTATCTCTCTCCCGTCGCTTCTCTTCTCTTATTGCAGCGTAAGTTTCACGCTTACGCATGCATGCATTCCAGTCCGGTTGGCTTGGTTAGCGTTTGCAGCAGGATTTGCCTCAGGCATGCATGAGACTGTATACGCTCCGTTGCTGCTACTACTGGTACTGCTGTTACTGCCATCAGTTATAGGGCCACGCGAGCTTTCGACGTCGAAAGCTCGACAACTACGGAGTGTGTTGCGTCGCGATGAAAACAAACTGCATCCCAGCGACGCTTCCGAAACGCGCGCCCATTCCCTCGTCCGGTTGCATCAACTTTGTGCCGTTGTATATTTAGCTGACGCATCTCCCTCGTCTCTTGCAGCTCGTATACGGCACCCGCTTCGCCTCTCTTCGTATGCCCGAGCTTAGCGCGCAAATATCGTCCAAAGTGAAACTACGAGGGTACATTATGTATTCACGTAGTATTTACGATAAAAAAAAACTATTATAGTTCGAATGAACTCGATGTATGCCGAGTGAAACTTTTGTCGTTATCAAAGTTTCATTACAATTGTTGCCAATATCGATAGAAATTTTCTTTCGATGTATCGTCGGCATTGGATAGAGAGATTCGAGAACCTATCGGTAGAAAATGATCTATGTATTCCCATTCATCGCTATCAGTAAACACGTATCTTATATTATAAGAACTAATATCTCGTTCAATGCCTACGTGTTATATGTCCTTATAGCGATACCCATGGAGACATAGAAAAAGAAGAAAAAAAAAGATAATAAGTGGTTTATAACGCGAACGTTGAACAGATAGCGCCCGAAGGGGTTGATGGATTTTCTATGCTTTTTTTCATAAGGGCAACAGAGAAGAAGGTCGCCTTGTAGCTAGTGAAAAAAAAGGGTCGAACAAACGCGTGAGTAAGCAAGCGAGAGAAAAAGACAGCCGGATCGTAGGTGGTAAGCAAGCGAGTGTGAAAAGAGCTCACGCTGGACGTTAGGGGTGGAAAGCTTATTATGTTTGAACAGGGTGTGGGACCTCTCCATAAGAGCTTTAATTGAAGTCAACCTCTATTCTATCTTCCGTCCTTCACCGTTTTCAGACTCACCCCCGACACCCCCCGTCCCATAGCCCTTCGGGTGAGGCAAGCGTCGCACACCTTCGAGGTCTGGGAGCCTCACGCTCCCGTAGCCGACGCGTGACTGTTCAGTCTAAAAGACCTCTATAGGTAACTTTACTCGCACATTTGCCCGCAAGCGACCACACGACCACGTCGATCTTGTGGCCAACACCCCGCAAACGATCGACGAGCATTAAGCTATTCTTGGTGCCTAAATTGTTGACACTGCTCGGGGCGCTCTTTCTCTATCCCTGGCCGTGTTTTTATACCTATGTTGCCTCTGTGTGCGCTCTGTGAGAAGTTATGGGAACGCTGAGTTGAAAAAAAAAAAAAAAAAAAAAAAAAAAAAAATGAGGGATGAAAAGCTTTGTGCTCAGCTCAGCTCCGCAGAGCCGTAGCGATGGAAGCGTTGGTTTTTTCGGGAGGAAAAATAAATGCTGTTTTTTGCATTGTAAATGTTAGTGGCGAGGATGGAAAAGGAGTTCAGCAAAAATGGAAATTTGATGACTTTTATTTACATACATTTCCTCGATGCCTTATTTTTTTTTTTTTTTTTCTTCAATGTTTTCCACGAAATTTTTGCAATTCCTCCACAATGCTACGGACTATTCATATAGAGACAACCCTTAGTGACCGCGAGCGCCCCCCCCCCCACCTTCCTCCCCCTTCCCTGTTTCGCGTTCTCTCGTTGATTGACGGATCCCGCCGGAAGCGGGTCAATTGCTATTTTCGAACATTGATGCATAGAACTGTGCACGTAGATGAAGAGAGGGTTTACACATGCGGCTCGATCGTGTTTGAATCGTCCAAATGTCGTTATATCCGTTCAAGCGTCGCGTTCGTCCTGTATTCGCAATTTTACCAACGGTTCAGCCACCGTCGCATCACAACTCCCGTCGCATTCACTGCAAAATCCTCCCCTTCTGTCCCCCTTCCATTCAGTTCTTCTCATCTCTTTTTCCCTCGCGAACGTCCCAAATGGACTGGAAACGTGGCTCACCGCTGTGTTTTCTATGTCTATTTTATCCTGGAAAACGTTCGTCGTTTATTTTCATTCCGGCGACTGTATTTTCATTATGCGGATTTTCTCACAAACGATCGTTTCAACATTCTCGACTGATCGCCGGAGATTTTCTGTAACACGAGGTGCGTCATTGTCAACGAACCTATTAATAAGAAACATTTGGGGCGATTACAATTGCCGAAAACATTATCTATATAAATGATACTGCGGTTATTATTCCTCGTTTATCGAGTTGTCAACGCATGAAAAAGACAACAAAGTTGCCGCTGCATAATTCGACTGGTGTGGATGGTATATAATTCGCGGTTACATCGTGACACCGGTGATGCATTAATTACGAATTAATTTGTGTAAAAAAAAAAAGGATATTACAAAAACGGAGCCTTGGAATAAAAAAATATGCATAGTTTCATATTTTCCAGGTATTTTCTTTCATTTTCTCGTTATAAATTACAAATTAATGTTCTTGATAATAGTTGTCCGTATTTTTCGAAGCGTAAACCATATTTTTCACGTGGGAACATTTTAATATGAAAAAGTAAGGGGGAATGGGAAGTAATGGAAATGCAGAAATATGTGAAAAAAAAAACGAGGTAAGATTTGCGAAATAATTGAGATAAAATAATTTTAAAAAAAGTGAATCCAAACTGTTCTTTTGTATACAATATTTTCTGAAATACCATCCCGATGTTTATGAAATTTGCCATCAATGAAAAAAAAAAAATCATCAATTTGTACGTTTTGCCTTCCCGTCTCCATTTTGCCCCATTCTCCCCTATGCGTCTATTGATATATGACATCGGACGATAATTTTTCACGAGCAGAAAAAAGTCATATTAAATTTAAATAATAACGTCATACGGACGATAAGCACGAATTGCCGGGAGTATCCGACACTTTTCTAATTACAGTAAATGCAACTCTCAATTCCGAGTGTCTCTAATTTAGTTTTTATTTTTTATTTTTTTTTTCCATAATCAACACAGAATCTCCGAGTGTTGTCGTTATTGCGAGCGGAAAATCGTTCTACTCTCATTGATAACGATGCGAAAAGTTTTTGTTGGAAAGCGATTCAGTTCTTCCCCCCTCTCGGTCTCGTTGATGGGCCACGAGAGTCTCATGGTCGTCGTCGGTTCTCGCCAGTATCAGTATGTGGCTGCTTATTTTTTTTCCTCCCCCTCTCTCTTTCTTCGCCCCTCTTGTCTGTGCACTGACCCGGTTTCCAGAACACCGAGCTGTACCCAGATAGCTATAAGCTCGCGCGCTCACTGGCTGAGTCGAAAGCTCGATTCAAGCCCGCTTCTGCGATCGGTGGTCCCCCTCTCCTTTCCCCACCCGTCGCCGGATAGAGAAAGAGCCTCGGAACACTCTCCGCACCCTCGACCGCCCCTCAAACACACCGTGACGTCATTCCCAGCACCGCAACTGAGGCTCTGACGTCACTGGCAGCCCCTGACGAGGCCATTGAACGACGCCCTCTCGGCGTCGTTGTTGTCCCTCTTGCGCCCGGATATGCTACCATCGTAGCTACCTCCTGGCTATTGAGCTTTTCCCTCCCTCTCTTTCACTCTGTTTCTCTGTGTGTACCTATGGTACATGTATGTGTGTAGTTCAGTCTCCGTCTTCTCACGACGAGAAGCTTAATGGCCGTGTCCTGTCTCATTCATGCGAAAGCTCTCGTCGTCCTTCGTAGCCACTCTCTTATAGTACCTATATATATGGAATATGGCACAGATTTGATATCCGAATGAAATTGCATTTGATTCTCTTGAAATTATCGAAATAATATTTTTTTTTTACATTTTGATAATTTCGAAAAGAGAGCAAAACTAAATTTTTCAATTTGTAAAGTTGCGAGATTATATAGATTTGGAGAGTGAAATTGGTCGTTTGCGGGGCGATGAAGCTTTCGCATCGAGAGTTTATGAAGTAGGTACGGCGTGTGGGTACGGAGAAGCTCGTTAAAGCTTTCGAGCGCAGGATTACACATCTCTAGTAGCTCGTTATTAACCCTTTCAAATACACGTCTTTGCTGATTAAACCTTTGAAACACAAACGCATATTTCTAACCCGGCGGTTATGGTTCTGTATCCATTGCAGAGATCGATAAAATATTAGTACATTTTAACGATACCGTAAAACTTGTAGGGTCCGTGCGTTATCTTTTTATTTTTTTTTTTAATAGGTTGAATCATCCAGTAAATGAACACCCGTCAATTATTGGATTAAATTAGATTCAATGAAAAATGTTGCTTGTATATATGGCAATCGAACGTTAAAAAGTTTAATGTAAGTTTGACTTTCGCCAGCACGGGAGTAATTTTTTTCGCGCTTAAATCTAAAGTTTCCTTTTTTTTTTTCATCTCTTAGAGAAGCATCAATTTTTCTAACGAAAAAGGGACCATCAAGATAATTGAATAACTAATGTAATTATCGAGATCGAGTAATTAGGCTCTCGAACTTTTTCTTTCTTATAATTATCCTGAGATTCCGTTGGTATCGACTTTCGAGAACTTGGTAATAATGCGCGGAGCTCGACCAGCTTCCGTCGTAGCGTAGTCGAACAAGAAAAAGAAAAAAAAAAAAAAAAACTTGACGAACACTGAGTAGAGTTTTATAAAGAGTTGCGACAGTCATCAAACGTTTATCGCATAAAAATTGTAACTGACTAACGAAACGCGTGTCCGCGATTAATACTTTGATTTATCTCACGCTCCGTCGTTCTGTTACCGTATACATCAACGGAGAGCCATAATACTATCCGCGTCGAGTCTTGTCTCAGGGAAGACTTAACTAATTCATTAACAGAGTTTCACGGAAGTTATGAGCTCCACCCGCGCGAAACGAGAACTCTCGTCTGGGATGCAGTAGTAGCTTACCGCCTGAGCGATATCTACTTGCAATTGAGACTCAGCGAGTGCGAGAACTGTGCTCGCCGAGGCGTGCGCGTATCGTAGCAGAGTATCCGCGGATCATGGTGCTTGTCGCCCTACCGAGTTTATAACTAAATGCGAACAATCAAAGATGTTTGAATTCGCGAACAATATGTTGTTTAACCGGAAAAAAAAAAAATCGGATTCCCGAGATCCCGAATGAACGTCTGACCAAACAACGCCGTGACCACTTGCGCGCTGTTTGCCTGCAGTTCGAGTCTCACCACTGCCAAAACGGCAATTCCGCGGCCTTCTTTGTCGTCGTTTCACGCGACAGCTCTGTCTACTTCTTTTTCGGCACGCATCAGTGCTCCCGCGGTGTCTCTCGGGGTTTTTCGGAAGGGTGGGGGCGCGGAGGGTGAACGCTACGAATGAATTTTCTTTTCGAGAATCGGAAACTCCGCCAGCTATTTCAATCACGATGGACCCAATATCTATGCAGATGAAGTGGAGCTGGTTTCCTGCTCCATAGTTTCACCCCCCCCCCCCCCCCCCAACCTTCCAGCACTCGTCCTTCTCCTTCGTTTCGTTCCATGCCGCCCGTCACGGACCTGGACTTTCTTTTCTGCCGCGAAAACCCTCGAGATTGCGCGAGCTAACTTTTTTTTTCTTCCCTCGTCTTTGGGGGGCAATCCACTCCCTCTATCTACCGAAAAGTTTCGCGCCGACACAATGAGACGGGCGAATCTTGGTGTGGCCCTCTCGGTGAATTCCAAAGGGAAGAAAAAGAAAGCGCCTTCGCGCATCTCTCGTACCTTTTTCGTCTTTCTTCCAGAGCGCGAAGGAAGGCTTAGAATGAAAATAAATTCCTGGAACTGTCTCCTTCGCGAAATGGGAAAGAAAAAAAAAAATAATAAAATAAGAAGAATCTTCTCGTGGTTCCTTCTACGACTGTCTATCTTCGATTGAATTTTAATAGCTGCTTCCTCCGTTCGTTTTGACGGTGGAGAATTTAAATTACTGTTAAAACCATTCGGATAGAGAAGCAAAAGAGGCGAAGATCGTTAAAGTCGATTTGAGTGAATTGAATTGTCGATCAATTGGGAAACTCTCGTTCCAGAGCGATTGTTAAATGAAGTCTTTGAGCTTCAGGAGGATTAAACAACGTTCAAGACTACTGTAAAAACCAATTGTGCAATAATCGTCGTATTCGTACTTTCTACTGAATTTTATTTATTTCTCACAATTATATTATTATTTATTTTTGATTATTTTTTTTATCGAAGTACAAAATGTTTATTGTGCACGAAATTATCGAATTAGAAATTTCGTAGAGTATTTACGATTTTACTAATGTTAAAGAATATCAAAGAAAACTCCGTGTTTGATTAAAAATTATCGACAAATCGTCTAAAAGTTAGCTAAATCCTTTATTTCGCTGAAAACTTAAAATCGAAAAAATCAGTTTTTTACCTACATTTCGAAACATACATAAATTATGATTCACAGTTTTTTTTTTCAACTGAAAATGAATGCTTTAATGAAAGAGTTACGGTAGAAAGCACATTGCGATGACAGGGATGAAAAATAAAAAACGAATTAGCCAGGACAATGAATAAAGTAAACGAAGAGCCGATAAAGATGATTAAGCGAGAGCCGCCCGCTGTGATCCTCGTCGTTTGAGCTTCGCTGCCACGCTGTGCGCCACCTATATTACCTTATATCTCGTCCTCCAACGAGTGGGAGAAGCGGGGTGAACACCTGATGCGTGGAGAATAAATTGCATCGCCCGATGCACGAAAGAGAGAGAGCGAAACAACGAAGGGGTTGCGCAAGGCAAAGGGGTGTCGGAATACATGAAACAAGGCATTGGGTGTGCGCAGGCAGTATATTTTATCGGGAACTCAACCAATCGCGGGAGTGAGAATTATTTTTCACAGACGGTTTAACGCGCGGTCGGTCCCCGTGTGTCTATGTGAGTAAAACACTCCCGAAATTCCGAAGCCACCAATTTATTTTATCGAATTCACCTACGCGATCCGCACATCCAACTACAAATCTCCGGACGAACAGTTCAAACAATTTTCTCATTAGAACAGATGATCGAGCATAAACCTCCGAATGAACATTAATTGTCGCGCGCATAGAGACATTTAATTGGCGAGTTGGCGAGGAAAAGGCGCAAAAAAAATAGAGAAATGATTTCGCATCGTCATTTTTGAAATTTTTAAAAAAATTATATTAACATACAAATATTAATATGATACTAATATTCATATTATTATATTAATGAAGATCGATTTAAGTTTTTTAAATATCCACTTAATATACAACAAACAACAATCATAGTATTAATCTTAATTACGACAGTTCTCTAACTATATTCATGATGATGAAATTTTTTTTTTTTTTTTTTTTTTTTTTACGAATACCCGAAAATTGTAATTGAGTAGAATCTTATACGTCGCCGTTAACCGTAAAAGGGTTGATCCTTTCTCGAATCGGCGCCCATCAATCGAAGGAATTAATTTTTTTGTTCGTTCGATTGCAGGACATCGATTACGAGGGTTTTCGCAAGTTTTTGGACACGTATCTCGACGTCAAGACACCCGACGAACTGTCCCGTCATCTTTTTCTATCGTTCATCAAGAAAGGGACCCGTGGAATCGATGGCAAAGCTTTCAAGGTGAGACATATATATACCCCAACGAGAAACGAGGGAAATGAAATGTCACTCGATTGAAAGTAGACGGCACAGAAAAACTTCTATTTTTTTTTTTTTTTTTTTTTTTTTTTCATCTAAACGATCGATTGGCTCCTTTACAGTTTACTTATACACCATTCGATTCGATTGGCCACCAAATTGCAACTGATATTATTTCATCTCGAAGACATTATTTCCTAACGGAACGATATTATAGATGTAATAAATAAAAATTCGCTGTTTTCACTTTGTTTATCTTTAATATTTGCACGAAAAAATATTCCAATTGACGGACTTGCAACTAGAAATTAGTATTTTTTTGTTACTTTAAAATTTTGTCAAATTGAAATTTTTCCGCTCAAAAAAAAAAAAAAAGTGAACAAACGGAAACTGAACGGTTGATTTTCATTTTTTTTTTTTTTTTTTTTTTCGGTATTTCTTAAGATTTTTACAATAAAAAAAACCCGAATAGTATTATCCTAATAATAATACTGTTTCACGATTAAATCGATCGTGTCGTAGGTCTTCCAAAGCCCGAGAGTCATCGCTCCTATTTTTCAATATATTTATGTCACAGAAAAAGCTTTCTCTGCAGGAAATGGCTGCTCTATCGTCGACGGCTGTGTGCGCCCCTATCATGTCGCACACGACGTCGAGCACTAACGTTAACAGCACAGGTCTGCCGGGTGTATCGACGGAGAGTCACAGCGGTGGTGGATCCTCTTTGGTCGACAAAATTCACGGATTAACGGAGAAGATTCAAGCGCTGGGACATCCGAGAACGGACAGCGAAGCGTCGGCTAAATCGAGAAGCGGTAAGAAATGATATTTAAATTTTTTCAATCCCCCGAAAAAAAAAAAAAAAAAAAAAAAAAAAAAAAAACCAAAAAAACAAAAAATTTCTAAGAATAGAAATATCCGAGATTTATTGACAAATTCCATGTGCGAAAGAATTCCCGTATATAAATCGCTTGGAGATATCACGTCCGATGCATCGCTGCCTTCGTGAAAATGTGCATAGAGCAATGAAAAGAGTGAAGAATAGAATGCGAAAAATAGGCCAGTAGTTCCGCGAACATGGCGCCATCCGGGAATGCAATATCGACTTCGATTCTGCAGCTCGAACGAACGTCTTTTTATCTCGTTCGTTCGAGTTCACTTTTTCCACGGAGACTCCCCGATTCATTAATCTTAAAGAAAAAAAAAAAAAAAAAAAAGAAAGAAAAAGACAAAAAACAAACCATTCCCTTTTTCGCCCTTTCGAACCCTTTTCCCGCTCGGGCCTCTCTCGTTCCCTCCGCACAAATCCCCGTGGTGCTTTTCACAGGCAGCGTACATCCGATGCTGACTGTCGCCCACACGTCGTACAGCTGTCACGATGTACTCGAGAAGAAAAGCACCGACAGCAGTCCGAGTCACAGTCAGATGTCACGAAACTCGTCGAGGAAGTCCAACAACTCGTTGCTCGTCAACAATGGGAAATTGGAAGGTGAATTTCTTTTTCCAGCTTTTGCGCGCCTAACACTTCTTCCCTTCCCGTAATCTTTTCGTTTTTTTTTTTTTTTTTTTTTTTTTTTTTACGATGACTCAAGAACTTCCTCTGTACAATTGATTTTTTTTTCTCTCGTATCTTGAAATACGCTTTGGACAAACGTTTAGCTCGTGAGAGTCTTGTCCATCGCGGTGCGGTCATAAAACGCTACGCGTAGATCAACGAATTGCGAGAAACGCGCGCGTACTCTCGGACTTGCAGGGGTCCGAGAAAACGAGAGAACAGTGTAAAGCAGACAGATGTCTGCGAAAAAGCGCGCGAGAACCACCATCAACCGTGGAAATCGATCCCGCGAGAGGAGGGAACGAGAGAAGAGCAAAGAGCAAGCGCTGGCAAACATTGCCCGTGTATTCGCTCTTCTCTCCTAAGCCAGATGGACTGTCAGGCCGTGAGAGCTTCGCCGGAAGTGCACTATCTCACTCTCGGGCATTTCTTTCTACTCTTTCCTTTCCGCCTCCCTTACTTCTTCTTCCTTTATTTACTCGAGCTTACGGGCTTTACTCGTATTTCCCATTCCGTACTCAAGGCTGCGCCTCCCTTTATTCAGCCTTTCGCTTTCCTTCCTCCGACGCTTCGCCAATTTTATTTCGTGGATTTTCTTTTTTTATCGCTTGCGACGTTCAAACTCGTATCTCAGTTTTATATTCGGATTTCGCTCTATTCGAATCTTTGCGAAAAGGTAAAACGAGACGAAAAAAAAATATATATATATATTCGTCGGAACTTTTGCGCCGCGGAACTTTTTACCTTCGCGAAAAAGACCGAATTTCTTGGGTCACGGGAAACTTGTGCGTTCTAATTCAGTTCGATGTTAAATGGGTACATTTATCCGATAATTCGAAAATCCCGTCTAATATTGCATTTTTTTTTTCCTCAAAATCTAAAGAGATATTAAAATACATTTTTTTTTAACTGAAAGTTATATATATTGAGAATTTAACAAAAAAAGAAAAGATATGGCGGATCGAAGAGTAAATTTTATTTTTGAGATATAAAATTCGACTTGAAAATGTCTGAAGTTACAACGAATTTCCGTTGGAACGTTTACTCCTCCGTTTCATCCTTTATTTTTATTTTTTTTATCTGTTCTCTTTCGACTCACGGATCACTCACTCCGAGTGTTTCATGCTTTCCACTTTTCTTCATTTTTTTCTATTTGCCTTTTTTTTATTTTCCTCTAACGTACTTTAACCTGAGTATTTAATCTTTAACCCGAAGTTTTCCTGAGAGGGTTTTGCTTCCACTACTTATAGATTCTGCTTGAACCAAACAGAGCTTACGCCCTCCGGTCGCAACCTTTGGGAAACTTTCACTCCGTCCATAATTCCCTTACTATTCCCTTCTATCTTTTGCTACGGTCTTCGCCCTCCTTCTCGTCGTCTGCACCGCCTTATTAGGCGCCGCGGGTAGAGATCATCCATCAACTGGTTTTCACGCCGGAGTGACGCAGCTCTCGGTCCCCGTAAAGTCCATCAATCCAACGAAAAATCGAGAACGACGGAAAGTACGAGATAGAAAAATCCATCAGATCATTGTAACGGGATTTCACAAACCGGATACGTTGCCACTTTTTTTTTTATTACCGAACAAACTACATATCTCGATCTACTATCATTTATCGATGCACTCCGGTTGAAACAATTTCTCGCAACACTCGCGATGTTTGCACGAGAATTTCATCGAATCAGTCAACTCTAAAGTAATACGATTTTGTTTGCGCTTTAACGCTCGACAGCTGTACAACAGACTTCTTCCTTGATTCGGCTTTCCGCCGATTCTTTTTTTTTTTTTTTTTCACCGATAGTATGAATTATCGGAGAAATTAAATTTAAAGAAATTTTTAATTATTCAAAGTGAACGAATATTAAAAAATTCATAATCAATATAAAAAAAAAAAATCCCCGGAATGATTGATCTCATGAAACAGAATGTTAGGTAATGATTCGAAAATGATATAATCGCCGAAAAAAATATTTTCCACTTTCCACATCGAGATTTGTGGTTCTTTAGTTTTATAACAAATCAATTTTCACTTCGGCACCCATCGGCAGATGATCTTTATTCCCTTGCGAAAAAAAAAAATCCCGGCACTTCGAGACGATTCGATTTATTGCCAGAAGCCTCATCTCATCGAATTCCAGCATCAAATCTCTCCCGATCTACGAATCGACGGATAATTCTCTCCCTCACCCTCGAGAACTACCGTACGGGCTATAAAATTTGATGTTCGATCTCAAATAAATGCCCTTTAGCTCAAGTGAGAAAGAAGGCCCCGTCGAACGAATGAGATAAAAATTGAGTGAAGCCCGTCTGTCTTTCTCAACGATATAGAAGGAAGAAGAAGAAAAAACGAAGAAGAACTCTCGAGAAGCAAAGGGATGTAGTACGCTTTTCCCGCAGTCCCTAACCCAGTCCATCGCTGACATATCAGTCGACAGCTGAACCTGACGGATGCTATTACCGCTCCAGTCATAAAGGGTCCATTCTCCGGACTACCGGCGGCAAAGTCTCATCGCCATCGTGGAACCAGAGATGACGGAGTGTGAAGAAAGACGAGCATAAAAAAAGGGTGGCAAAGGGAATCCCGGCGCTCTGCCTCTGTCTTTGGTGACGCAGAATCTCAAATGGATCTCTCGATCGAATGTTATATATCTATAGAGTATGCTATTTCTATTCTACACGAGGAAACACAATTCAGTCAACTATGGTACTGTGCGAAAAAGCCTCCAACCACTATATTAGAAGGGAGGGCGGGGATGAACATCCCGAGGGTGACGAAAGTGCACTTTCCTTTTTTTTCTTTCTTCTCTCGTTCACGAAAGAGATCCCCTTTTCTTTCTATAAACGTTAAATGCGTCGTATCTGATGATGCGTATAATATACGAACCATCAAATGGTCTATAAAAGTGTTCTTTTCTTCTTTTTTTTTTGTTTGGTTCTTTTTTTTTTTTTTTTTTTCGTTCATTCACTCACCTATTTTTGTCATGTGATTCTTTAAGGAGTTATCAGTGAGTTATCCAGTTAAATTAATGAGGGAAATAACCACATTTCCGACCGACAGGAAAACCGGTTCGACGGATGAATAGCATTTTTCAATTGCGGCGAAAATTAATTTGGCAATTTCCACACCGGTATACAATTTTATCGACGGTCTTTAAAAAAAAAAAAAAAAAAAAAAAAAAAAAAAAAAAAACGTTTCGATCATTTCTTCTATTATTTAGGCAGAAAAAAATAAAGACATTATCGTTGGTGTCTCCGATGCACCAAAACAAAAATATTAGTTGAGAATATCGATAGTTAATTGGGGTAACGAATTTAAAAAAAAAAAAAAAAAAATGATCTCTGTGAAAAATGACGCCAACTAATGTTTCAAATTTTCATAAATGTTTTAATGTTTCGAAAAATCGTCGGAGTTTCCTTTCAACTGTAGTCTTAAATATTTTTTTCCGAACGGCAGAGACGTTGAAGAATTTTCATAAACAGTAATCCTGAACTGACGTAAGATAAACTTGAACTTTAACGTCGTGCGGTCGTCGCAGAGTTCCGTAAACGTAGTAGAAATAGATTGAATCTTTCGACTTAGAAGATATATGATATATATATATAGAAGGCAGTTGAAGAGTGTAAGTTCTTCGGGGTTGCAATATGATCGCATCAACTACGCACATGCTACGAACGTAATTAGTACGTCAGAGAGAAACTTCCCCGTCTTTCGGTTCGTATTCAAGGTTATCCGAATCCGCAGATTTGGATAACCCGCGCGTCCGCGCGACATCTGGTAACCCTGACGAGAAAATTTTCAATAACGCACGAGGAAGTTAATCCCGGAAGTTCAAGCGAAAATCCACGTCTCAAATAGAGTCATAACGATGGTTCGTCGTAGCCGCGAGGGCGATATGGTCAAAGCGAATGTCCGACGTATACGAGTTATCGCCCACCAGTTTCACCTCACTTCGTCCCCGCGAACGAGTTTGAACTTTGGACAATATTTACGTCTGGACGTCCGGAACGTTTGGGTTTATCCTCGGGCCAAACGAATTTGGATTCACGGAGAGTTTCGAGTCGCGACGAGAGAACGATAGGGAAGGGAGGAAGAGAGGAAAGACGAGACGAGGGTTGGTTAGACCGCGCCGCAGGAAATACGTCGGGAACTCTCTCGCGGCAACGACGACGTTCTGAATATACCGAACCGTACGCGGACGTGAAACTTTCGATCTTCTTTTTCGGATACTCCAGGGAATTCGACAGACTGTTCCGGTTATTCATAGACAGATTTTGTTTATCGTCGAACCGTAGATGATCGGATGTTGTGAGAATGAATAAAGATGCGAAGTCTTCTGATATATATGTATATCATCGCTCTATATATCTCCAATCGCTTGACCTTTCGCGATCGAGAGAGAATTAAGCGAACAAGTTTCAAGATCGCAAGCGGATAGATGCATATTCTGTGGGACTTGAATCATCGATACACTCCAAAGCGCAGTAACATTTCAGATGAAATTTCTACTGCGGTTTCAACTAAAGTTTTAATTGAACAATAAACTTTTTATTTTTTTTCTCAAAAACTATACGAGACAATGAAATAAAAATTGTTACACTGAAAGATACATATATTACGAGTCTTATAAAAAAATGTCAGTAAAAGTCAGTAAAAAGAAATTACTTTTTTTATCGCGTGCAGTTTTTAAGAAAAAGAAATCAGAATTCTGCTCGGATCAGTAATTTTACCAAAATTTGCGTATTCCAATTGACCGCCATAAATCGCTGCGTAATCATAAAAAAAATCAATTTTTTTTATAGACGCTCCGGGATGAAACAATTTAATATCATTTTAGAGTCAATTTTATCGTCGCTTCACTCAATTTTACCGACAGGATTTTGATTTGCCACCGGACTTTTTTTTTTTTTTTTTTTTTTTTTTTTTTCAAACCTCTTTTTTTTCGCGCTCGATGCACCGCACTCCATTGGCAAAATGCTAAACTGCCATTGACCGAAATTCTTTTACCGTACCACGGTATATATGTCCCCGAAGAAATATTAATGCGAAATGAGTCCGATCGTCGCGCACCCGAGAGAGCCACCGCATTGATATCCTTCGAGGGTTAAAGTGTCCATCTACATCAGTCTATCGCTTATCCCCCTCGAATCTTCGGACCGTTCGTAGACCCTACGCTTTGATTTCTCTCTTTCGAAACGAAAAGTAAACCCCGAGCAGTCATAGTAGACGACGAAAAGCTCGAGCACACGTGCTCACTGCCACTCGCCAAGAAGCATCGAAGCCCTGAAATAGAGTTACTCTCACACACGCCGTGTCATCTCGGTGACTACTGACGTCAGTTCACCCAGCAAACACACACGGGATTACACGGAAAGCTGTTTCTACTACGGAAGCTCTCGTCGACCCGTTTAGTTTATACTGATCTCCGCTCTCGGCTACGCGCCCAGAGTGATATCGAGCTAAACTCATCTTTCTCTCAGACTCTCACTTTGTATATCTCTATACATATAATTCCTACTATATCGTATATAGTCACGACTTTCTAGTACCTGCAACAACATTGGCCACGGCACACACGAGATACGCCAGTAGTTACTCGAATCTCGCACGCGAAGCAACAAGTGTTTCGTTCCTACCGCTCTCTCTCTCTTCTGGAAACCGTGAGACGTTAAATCCATTCGATAGCTCGAGCTTACGTTGTACACTCGATTCGCCGTCTGACCCTTTGGGTAACCAGTGGCCGTATCCACTGCCACGTAAAGATCAAACGAGAGAACGAATATCGCGAGTTTCTTCAGTACTGAGAACAAAAAACGGACGACGTAATCCAGGATTGTTACAAAGCTGGAGAATTCGTATTTTTTTTATGTAGTCGCGCTTCGGCTGCGACGGCATCGTCGCAATTCAATTTTCATTGACTTTGAAGGTTTATTCCTTCACTTTTAACCCGCCAGTCGAAGTTGTTTGTCGGAGCTTTTCGCCGGATCGGCGATTGCCAAGTCGAAGCAAAATGGTGAAGGGCAATCTCTATCTTCGAGACGTACCAGGCGTGAGACTCAAGGAAGGTTTGTGAACGGAAATTTACTTCTGCGTGACGTGATTTGTTTTTTTTTTTTTATTTTTACAAATTTAAAAAAAAATTCATCGTGTCTCGTTTATCAATTGCAAAAGATGATCTGTTTGTTTAGCTCGATGCGTAAAAGATATGTATGGAATAACAAAAAGAAAAAAAAAAAAAAAATTCTGCTCGACTTTTTTTTTTCATTCGCACCGAATGAGATTTTTGAGATATTCGGTAGAATTTTTTTTTTTTTTTTTATTTTTTCATTTTTTTCATAGCTTTGCGTTACGCAATGGAATCTTTTTTTTTCTGTACCATGAGTATTATTTTATTTACATATCGGCATATACAGCGTGTGGAAATAGGCGCCGCATATGAGAAACGATGTTTGATTTGATTTTTTGATTCTTTTTTTTTTTGCGTATATCGATGATCGTATGCAAGATTGCCAACGTCATTCGATTTCGTGGAAAGAGTGAAAAAAAAAAAAAAAGAAAAACATCGCGTGTGCGTTTATACGTATTCGTGAAATATCGTTGAGTTTGTGTGTCGGGGAACGGTGAAACGGTAGTCACACGAGACAGACGAGAGAGGAGTAAGCGAACCGCGGTATCGGTGAGCTTACGCAAATTTATTTTGAGAACGGCGTGCGCGAGTTCGAGACAGACACAGAGAGTGAGAGTCTGGGACGACGGGTTCACCCGCCGGTCCGTTGAATTTTCCACGTCAACACTCCTTACCCCACTTCTATTTCTCTCTTCTGCCAATGCAGATCGACGAAAGTCCTTCGTACTCAATTCCATTTCCGCGAAAGAATCTCGCCGCGTCTCGAAAAAAAAAAACACTCGCGCGACCACTTGTTTGAGAAAAACAAGTTTTTTTTTTCACCGACGCTGACGATGTTGAAACATCGATCGGTTTTCATGACTCTTAAAGCAAAGATCCATAATAACAGAGATCGCTAATTTCACAGCGAAGCCAATTGGGAGTTCCCGTGAAAAAATGATTTGGTTGTTTTTTCATAGATAAAGTATTATTCGCATACTTGCGGCTTTATTTTCGTACCTCTTGGAAAAAAAATAAATAAAAAATTGTCGTGCGAACAAAAGCGATAGAAATTGTTTAAAACAGGTGAAACTCGTCATCTCGCACCGGTCGGAAAATACGTATGTGTATCGCGAGGAAGAGGGCGTGCGCGTCGTCACTGATTTGCCGAAGTGACACAAAAGCTGAACGTATCATCGATTTTACGTATATTTTTTAACTTTGTGTTTTTTTTTTTGTTTCATTCTTATTTTTATGTCATTTTTTTTTATTCCCCGAGAAGCAACAGGTGAAGAATCGTTTTGAATTTTCCCCAATGGTTATTCTTATTCCCGAAAAGTTCGAAACATTATTTTATTTACAAAGAAAACTCTGCGGTCTTCTCGTGGGCGTAACGAGAAGTAAAAAAAATGTTTTCTTTCCCTCCGCTATTGAGAGCGAATAATTAGTTCTCGTTAGTCAGATCCCCGCGTCGGAACGTGTTCTGAACCGTTCGAATTTTCAACGAGCGTTAATTTTGTACCTTGCAGAAATGAGGCACCTCGTGAGAAAACAGAGTACCATAGACGTGCACTCTGTCAAAGTCAGTCTTAAGGATATCGTTTGCTATCTGTCACTTCTCGAGGCTGGAAGACCCGAAGATAAATTGGAATGTAAGTAAAACTTTGACAAGATATTCTTTAAAAAAAAAAAGGAAAAAAAAAAAAAAACTTCAAGAAAATCTATATTTCATCACTGATGTAATGTGGTTTACGTTCAAGAAAGCTTATCCCTTCGACAAAATATTCACGAAAAAAAAAAAAAAAAAGACAATTTTTTTGATATTAGTCTATACATTTTTGAAAATTACTAAAAAAATCGTGAAAAATTGAAAAAAAAAAAAAAAAAAATTGCATATCTTATGATTACAGTTATGTTTCGGCTGTACGACACGGACGGCAACGGAGTCCTCGACACAAACGTGAGTCTCGTTTAAAATCGAATACACACTTATCGCCTGCAATAATAAAGCGCGGAATAATAAAAAAAATACAGTAAATTAGCCGCGGGCTTCGTCAGTAAGTTTTACTTTTAGAACATCGGAGATTTTATATTTCCTCGTTCGCTGCGCGCGTTCGGCATTCTACGGTGAATTCCTCCACTCCCGTTTCAGCCTTCTGGCATTTTTTTGCTCCACGAATTTACGATCAATCGAAAGATTTTCTTTGCCCGCAACAAAATCTCGACAAACACGAGTTTATATCGCTTACTGCGTTGCAGCGTACAATGGCGCGCGCATCGATTTACACATTTTTTTGTGGAAGTAGCCTCGCGATGAATTTACGGAATAAACGATCGGAATAAATTTAACGAAACGTGAGAGAAGAGCGACTCGCGCGCGCGAAGGAATAAGACACGAGACGGCTGTGTCTGTGTACATACGCACCTTTACTACTGCCGGGTGATAACGAGTAGCGAGACGGGGCACGAGAAATCATCGGGGGTAATCGACAATGAAGCGAGTCCCTGATCCCGTTTTCCCTTTCGACGTTATTACGCTCTCGCGTTTTATTGCCTTCGTCGATATATATATATACATATCGCCTCCTTCGATATATATATATATTTTATAGTTCTCCCCGATACCTTCTTTGTACTTTATTTCGATCAGAGACACAGAGAAATTGCGAGTTAATATAACTCGATGGCTCTGTTCACTTTTTTATCATCAAGTCGCGAAGTATAGTTATTACTAATTGAACAATCGATTTTTCTAAGTAATTTTCACTCGAATAACTGGGAGTATAAAAAAAACCGTAGAATCACATTCAATATTCTATACTGAACAATCTTTTCCTTTGAAATATTTTTCCAAAGTATATAATTAATTGGATGCGAATAGGTTGAGAAAAATTATTTTTTCAACCGTTTTTATTCGCTGAACGATCACTCAACAACAGTACTAAACCCTGAAAATAGTTATCACAGGAAATTTTTATTTGTTTTACAACATAGAACACTCGCTTATTATTTTTATGCGGTTAATATAAAATTTACGCGATTAATACGACGCCTTCCGCGGCGCGTTAAATTTTTTTTCTTGCGCCTCCGCGGCACTTTCTCTTTTTTCTCGCATGAATTTTCGCGCGTTCCAATTTTTTTTTTTTTTTTTTTTTTTCTATTCTCTATTTCCCCACTTTAATATCCTTTCCTCGCATATTAAAGTTCCAAATTGAGCAATGAATATTCAAGGGAGGCAAGGAGATCTAGCAGTGTCGGGACTCGACGCTCGTGCCCCTCGGCCGCTCGAACGCGAGAGCGCTAAGCATGGAAAAATAGAAGACGATCGGAAGTACGCGCACGCTAACCAAGTACCCGTCATCATAAGTACCGTTGGCGCCAACACTAGGCGTTCTTCTCCTGCATTCTTACTCCACCCCTTTCTCTCGGCTCCCTCTCTCATTCTTTCTCGTTTTCCTTCACCCTCCCCTGAGACCCGCCCTTGCGTCTCGATGAATAATTGGATCTCCTTCTCGGCGCACGAGGCCACTAACGTAAAGGTCGTCATGGTATCCTATAAGCTAACCATCGACTACACATGTGTATATGATAAAAAAAATTCAGCCGAAGGTTACAAAAAAGAATTTGATAAATGTTCATAATAATAGGGTGCAAATATAATTCCCCAAAAAATCCTCACGGACTCACGAAAATTTTTATGCAATTATTCACACGTAGAAAAATGCAAAAAATGATTAGTTGATAAAACACTTTTTTTTCCTGTAAAAAGTTGTACCAACTAATTTATAATATGTAATATGTACAACCGATTTTTTTTTTTTTTTTTTTAGTAGTTTTTCGACCCAATAATTTTTTAATGTAGTAGAATTTCGAATTATGCAGGTAATACAACACTTACGGCACTCGAGCGTAAATGCGATAAAGCAAAATGAAATCCACAAATGTCTGGCGAATTTGTAACACCTTTGCTCCACTAGACCTCTACAGAATCGTATAAATTCGCGATGATCACCGAGACGAGAAACGCGAATTGTCGGCAAACGAGGAGACGAGAGATGAGACAAACGCATAGAGGGCTTCAACCGGAAAGCGGAAAGAGCATTTCTGCTTTTACTCAAATAGCCCCCATATAAACGTCGTAGGATTGTTACCACAGTCCGCATGGGTTCATGGGGCATAACGAAATGTGTTCGCATTTACCCCACAGAAGCTTCTCTTTTATACGCTACGCTCGCGGGGGCATTGCTGCAGGCACCAGAGGCAGTTAAGCAATATGAGAGCAAAAGAATTCGCGTAGTATCGTCAAAGCTTTACGAGACAAATTAGAAGAGAGTTTTATTGCCACGACAGTAAAATCAAACGTCTTCGTTTATATATAACGACGTTATGTGTTATGTTACACAGTTCTGTTCTCACACGTTGCCTGAACCTCGTGGCGAAGCTTAATCCGGCTAATGTGCTTTTTTTACGAAGCTAATTTCGGCGTTATTTCTTTATTTACATCTTCTTTTTTGTTGCAGGAAATGGACTGTATCGTTAATCAGATGATGAACGTTGCTGAGTATCTCGGTTGGGATGTTACGGAATTAAAACCGGTAAGTTGAATGATGACTCGTTATTATCCGGATGCTTTTTCTTATGTTTTTCGAGTTCCACTCTGCGTGATTAAGAAAATAGCGACGTTCGGAATGACTTTGAATTTATAGACGATCTTTTTTTTCTCGCGCACTTGGATTACTCGCTTTTCGAGAATTTTTCGATGACCGTCGACTGTCTGCGGCTCTGTGCCCTTCAGTTTTCTTCAAATTTTATTAGTCAAATCGTATCTCAACGGTTCGAACAAATGATGATTGATCGAGAGGCATAAGTTTATTTTTACTTCGCCCCCAAGAATACACGAGAAGTGAACGAATTGTTCTTGGCAATAGGTCAAGCGCTACTATATCACTGCTCTCGTTGACAATATATATATATATATACACATGCAGAAACATATAATACTTCAGTACATAACAGAGTGTACTCACGGGACAACCGTATGCTTTGTCTTAATCCACTGTTAAGCCGCGTGCCAAAATAAACCGAACGCTTTTCCACGAGCTGATTAACGTTAATTAAAGTATCGCGGAGATAGATACGCAGTTTGTCGCGATACTTCTTTCGCATAAAAAATTCGTTGATCTCTAAAAAAAAAAAAAAAGAAAAAAAAAATCTGAAAATTTTGAATATATAAATCCGTACGAAGAACACCTTGGAAATTTAAATCTTTTTTTAATCGTATGGTAATTAAAATTAATTAATAATTAGCGTCTGACGGCGTTTATAAAAAAATTGCCATTAACATACGAATGATGTCGATAGTGCGATTTTGTACGATTGTTCAATTCGTTGATATTAATCTACCGATCGCAAGCCGACGGATTGCTAAATCGTTTATTTGAGTTGATTGTTCCACAAATCTATTTTCTCGACAGATTCTCAAAGATATGATGATAGAAATCGATTACGACGCCGACGGTACCGTGTCTCTCGAGGAATGGAAGAGGGGCGGTTTAACCACTATTCCGCTACTCGTACTACTCGGTCTCGACTCTCACGTCAAGGAGGACGGTAATCATCTCTGGAGGCTAAAGCACTTCAGCAAACCGGCGTACTGCAATCTTTGTCTTAATATGCTCGTCGGTCTCGGCAAAAAGGGTCTATGCTGCGTCTGTAAGTAATCGTCTCTCAACGCCTGTGCCACGGCTGCAGTCTTTACAAAAGACTACTTGATATTCCTGATAACGTTTTCTTGGCAAATCTACTAAAATTTTCGGGGGAACGAGAAACTTCTTGAAAAACTATTTCGCAAACATTGCGTCGAGATCCGTCCGCAACTTTGCGCAATATTTATAGTAAAGTTGGCGAAAATTAAACGGTAACGCGGCTTCTCGGCGATTATGTTGAAATTTTCGATCTCTCGTTACTAGAAATTGAGATCATTTTTGATTGTCGGAAACGATGACGCGCGGTTGACGCGATGATTCCGAAAAGCCTCAATGCGACACTTCTTCGAGTTTCGGAAAACTTTAGGCGATGTGGAAACGCGTTCTTGTAACCTTTACTCGAAGTACCAATTAATAAATTAATTTTTTTTTTTTTTTTCAGTTTGTAAGTATACCGTACACGAGCGATGCGTTCAACGAGCGCCGGCCTCTTGCATAGCGACTTACGTAAAGAGCAAAAAAACATCACAAAACATGGCGCATCACTGGGTTGAGGGTAATTGTCACGGAAAATGTTCAAAGTGCAAAAAGACTATAAAAAGTTACAACGGCATCACCGGTCTTCATTGTCGATGGTGTCAATTAACGGTAAGATTTTGTTTCTTTTTTCTTTCTTTTCGATTTACCTGCCGTTACTGAAGAGATTCTGATCTATTTGTCTGACGAATACTTGTGGTTTCCTTTTTTTTAGCTGCACAATCGATGCGTGTCTCAAGTTAGAACCGAATGTACACTCGGAGAGAATGCTATACACATTCTTCCGCCGAACGCTATTTGCCCGGTGGTACTCGACAGACAGAGATCATTGTCGAGGGATAGTAAAAGAGGCAGTAAACACGGCCAGGATACGTCTTCCATCGGTTCGGTAAGCAATCTGAAACAAAAATCAAAACTTTTTTATATTACCCTTTATAATCGAAACTATTAATTCAATTATGGAGGGTAATGAAAGACGTTTTTCTAAATTAACTAACGAATTACCTATAATTAATGAATTTTTATCGAAATTTGAATACGAAGGTTTATCTTTATTTTTATTCCAACATCAATCTAAACGAGAAATGTAGAAATTTAGATAAATTTTGCTTATTTTGATAAGTTTTGCTTTGAAATTCGAATCTTTTACGAAAAAAATTAGCATCTGAAAAATTGCGAGGCTGCGGTATCGTTTTTAGAGGATTTTTATTTGTGAAATCTGTAGATACGTGTCGAATTCTGTTCCGATGTTCCATTTCGGGAAACTTATAGTTAATTTTCATTTGTAGGGTGCCTTCCTGACATCGGGCAGCTCGTCGAACCAGCAGCCAGCAATGTCCTTCCAGATAACACCGCTGTGCGGTTCGATTCCACTTCTAGTCTTCATAAATCCGAAATCTGGTGGTCGACAGGGCGAACGGATGTTACGAAAGTTTCAGTACATACTGAATCCACGTCAGGTGCACAATCTGGCGACTGGCGGGCCAATGCAAGGTTTGCAGATGTTTAAGGACGTCGAGAGCTTCAAAGTCATATGCTGCGGTGGTGACGGTACTGTCGGATGGGTTCTCGAGACTATGGGTCAGTACCATATTTTCTCTCACAGACTTCGAACTCTAATGCGCTAATATTCGCACGAAATCGCACTTTTAACTGCGACTCCAACGATACACTCTCCTTAATGAAAGTTTATCATCGTTAGTATCAATTCTTTTTCAGAGAAAAATGTATGTTTTTTTTATCTTACGTTCCGTTCGCAGATCGCGTTCAGTTCGAACACCAGCCGGCCGTCGGTGTCATTCCACTGGGTACAGGCAACGATTTGGCCAGATGTTTGCGATGGGGCGGCGGTTACGAAGGCGAAGCTATTCACAAAGTTCTCAAAGTACGTTTTTCCCATTTGCCGACGAATTGTTGACAATCCAATTAACGAAGAAAAATATTGAACTATATATCCATCTTCCACCGCGCAGAAAATAGAGAAAGCAACACCGGTGATGATGGACCGATGGCACATCGAAGTCACGGACCAGAAAGAAGAGCGAAAGCCCAATCAGGACAGCATACCTTACAACATTATAAACAATTATTTCTCCATCGGCGTGGACGCCGCGATCTGCAACAAGTTTCATCTCGAAAGGGAAAAAAATCCGGAAAAATTCACAAGCCGAATGAAGAATAAACTTTGGTACTTTGAATTCGCTACTTCCGAACAGTTTGCCGCCAGTTGCAAGAATCTTCACGAGAATATTGAGATAATTGTGAGTACATAAAGAAATATTTTATTCTGCTTAGCTTCGTCTTTCTGTCTCTCGCGCGTAATCGCAAACCTCATTAGAAATTTGCAACTTTTGCTCCGTTAAAAAATTACGATTTTTCAAACTAAAAAAGTGATATTGCAAACAAAAAAATAAAATTTGTTTAACGGTACATTTTTCAATGAAGAAATTCATCATTTTCTGATTGACAATGTGAATTTTCCACCGGAAGTGAGGTCCCGACAGCACAATTTTGTACAATTTTTCGAAATACTATCGAAAAGTTATTGTGAAATAATCGTATTGTATAAACGTTATAATCGTATTTTTTACGACGAAATTCATTTGCCGTGAAAAACGGAGATTTCTAAACCGAATGACATCACGAATAACAAAAAAAAAATTATTTTGTTGGTTTTTTTACTTACAATATTCTACTTTTTTTGCGATGCAGTGCGACGGCACTCCTCTCGACTTGGCACACGGTCCGTCCCTTCAGGGTGTTGCCCTGCTGAACATTCCCTTCACCCACGGAGGTTCGAATCTCTGGGGGGAACATCACACGCGTCATCGTCTTGGGAAACGGAAGAAGCGACCGGACAAGGAATTAAGCACCAGTAGCTTCAATTCCGTTGACCTTACCGCAGCGATTCAAGGTTAGTACTGTTACAAAAAGACTCCCTTACCGTTTTATTCGTTAATTTCGTCGCGATAAATCACAGTCTCGCGATACGATTCAATCGGACCAACGATCTTGTCAGTTTGACGATTCCCGGAAAAATTTCGCGAACATTACGAACGCTGGTTAATGATGAGTGCATCAGGGGACTTTTCTCCTACAGATATCGGCGACAATCTCATCGAGGTAATCGGATTGGACAATTGTCTTCACATGGGACAAGTGAAGACAGGACTTCGGGAGTCCGGAAGGCGATTGGCTCAGTGCAGTAGCGTTACCATTACCACAACCAAAAGGTTTCCCATGCAGATAGACGGCGAACCGTGGATGCAGGGTCCTTGCACGGTGAGAAAAATCTAACGAGAGTTTTCAACAACAAGAAAGTCGTTTATCTCCGAAGTTAAATCCGTTGCATATTTATCATACGAATTTGCATATCGCCGAGAAAATTCATACAAATTTTCACTTATCGCTTCCACCGGTTTTTAATATAAAGTTATTGCGGAAAATTATAAGGAAAACTTTTGAAATCGTTTGCAGATTCACATAACGCACAAGAACCAGGTGCCGATGCTGATGGCACCGCCGCCCGACAAGAGCAGAGGTTTCTTTCGTTTTCTGAAGAGATGAACACGCGACGCGTACGTGAAAATCCAAAAAAAAAAAAAAAAAGGTGCCAGAGGATTTCTCGATTATCCTCAATTTCCTCCTGTAGACTATTATATTCTCTGTCTATAGTCATAGTCGTCGCGCATCTAACTTCGTTTATGTACTTATATCCATGCGTAATGTACTTACTTAATCGTATGTACTTCAACCGGTAATACCGATCGAAGACACGACACACACTCATACATGCATATATACATAGACACATAAGCGACGCGTCCGTTACTTCGTCGTTTTGCATCTCGACCCTCGCATCGGCTCAGTTTCACGTTCTATCAAATGAAAAAAAAAAAAAAAAAAAAAAAAATAATAATGCCGCGAGAAAAAATTCTTGCAGTGTAATTTTTTTTTAAAGCGACGACGATACACTTTTTTTCACGGAAATGACTAAAAAAAAAATCTCATCCTCGATTTTCCATTGGAACATCTGTACATTTATTTTTACCCAAATATCGATATATAGATTTCATTTTTATGCAAAAAACAAATCAACGGAATTTCGAAAACTGAGCCGATAATGAAAAAAAAAAAAGAAACTACATGCTGCATTCTTCATTTTAGATCTCGATAAATACACAATATTTATAATAGTAACTACAGTACATATATATATATATATTAAAGAAAAAAAGAAAAAAAACAAAACCGCGAGTGGTTATTATACGCTTATTACGTCGCGTAGTAGATAACTTTCTGTACAGTATTTTCGAACTCGCTTAAAAAAAAAAGATGAAAAAAATAATAGGGATTGTATAGAGAGATCGGTTAAGGTGATATTTACCGATCGTTTATCTACGCTAGAGAACTTTTAGCTGTCGGCGATGACGTGTTTGACGGCAAATCGGATTGGACAGGGCGAATAGATCGATCGGGAAAAAAGAAGAAAAAAAAATATATATATATACAAATAAAAATATAAATATAGTTTAAATGTACATTCGGGAGTCTGCTACTGGTCTCAAGTTTTCAATGGACATGTTAAAAAAAAAAAAAGAAAAAAAAAAAAAAATAAGCAAACAAACAAAAAAGAAAAAAATATCGCTGTCGACACGATTTTTTTTTATTTGTTATTTTTTCGCGTCGACGAGAAGAGATTTAATGAAATGATAAACAAAACAAAACCTAACGTACCTCACACACTGTAAACTAAAAGTTAAACTACGAATCTCGTGCTTCACGTAATTAATTCACACAGTGGCACTCTCCTCGCGTTTTATCTCACCGTAATGTTATAATTTTTAATCGTCATTTATTCGTCATGACAAATTGTGTACAGCTATTGCTTAGATTTAGAATGAACAAAGGATAACCGATCTGTTATTTATTTATTTATTTATTTATCTATCTATCTATGTAGCGTCTCTGTTGTTAGATTATTTCTTTAAGGGGTCGAGCAATATAGTATACCGTGAGCATATCAGCTGAATCGGCGTTTAGCGTCTAAACGCATATTATGGTATTATTTATTAATCGTAATTTCAGTTCTTGCAATCGTTGAATTTCAGTGCCAATTGTGGAGATTCGTAGAACGATACTCCACTTATTATTATTATTATTATTATCATTATTATTCTTGTTGTTATTATTAATATACATTTATAGACGTCTCAGGTACGGCGAACCAATAAAATGATCTCATGAGATTTCTTTCATACGTAAAAAAAATTCTCTTCGTTTTCTCTTCGAGTCTCTCTTTCTCTTTTTCTTGCCCTTTTTTTTTTAAAGATGTTTCGGTTTCAGCACTTTTCCTCGTGTAATATCGCTTGAAACATCGCAACAAACGGTTCCGAACGATCGTATAGAATTTGAAGGTTTCATTTAGTTATCGCAACATACCAATGTTAATAATTGTCGGGAAGAAGAAATTATGCAAAATACGAAAATTCGACGATCTTTCGGCTCCGTCGCGGATCTTCTCGAACATTGTTCCTTTCGCTGGGTGCTCCGAAATAATTCGGCATCCCGCATCGTGTTTCTGGCACCTCGTCATCTTGACGTCTGAATTCTCAAATCTCTAATTATCCCCGAAGGATACCGATATTGTATACCAATAGTTTACTTGAATTATTAATTCTATCTTCGCAAAAGCTCCGAGCACTCGCGCGAGACGAAAAGACAAAAAAAAAAAAACCAAACCAACATTAAGATGAAACACCATGTAAAAAAGAAAATAATACGAAGGAAACAAAATGTAATTACTCTCCGTCCGCAAAACGTAAAGGGAAACAAAGATGATGTCGTGCGATTAGTTGATTAATAATTATAGCTTTAGTCGAGAAGGAAACAAAAGTAGAAGAAGAACAAAAAAAAAAAGATGATAAGACATTTTTGGCTGATTTGTTTCCGAGCACTTCTGATTAATCGAATTCGCATCAGGGACCATCTTTCATCGTCCAAAACGCCACATGCGGATCTAACGATATATTCGCTTGATTATTATCACTGAAAATAAAAAATATATTGTGTCAAATTAATATCAACGCCTGAGAAGCAGAAGGGTGTATGTGAATTATTCAAATTAGTTGAAAGATCATCGATGAAATCGATGATTTTTAAATCGATAAAATATCAATATCTGTACTGTAGAGCATAAGATTCTCTTCACAAAATGTTCTGAGCAAATTTTACCACCATTTTCGTGAATATAGTTCAACTATCTGCAGTTCTGGTTTATGCGTTATATTAAGCAGAACGTTTCCATGTTAACGTTCGACGACCATTTGGTATCTTTTTTTTTATTGCGAATTCGATGTTTATTTTTCTTAGTGATCACGAAGAATTTTCTGATTCCCGCGTGAAAAAAAAATGTTAATACGTCTCTTTGTTTGCGACGTCTGCTTCCGTTCGGAAATCTGAATTTATCGCCTGAAAAGACGTCAACGTGAAATTTATGAAATTTCACGATTTTTCGATGATTTTCTGAAAAAATAACGTCACTTCGGGTGAAAAAAACAGATTTTCGAACCGGAAGCGATGTCACGAAAAGATTAAATATATTTTGGCGTAATATATATTTTTTTTATATTTATTGAAATATCACTTCGCTTCGAAGATCTCAATTTTTATCCGGAAGTGCAACACTCTTCTGTTTCTAAACAGCCGATATATAAAAATAATGAAGTTTTTGAACATTGATTTATATTTGAATTTTTCATCTGTTGTATTATAAATTTTCAATTCATTATGAATGTTGCGCACGAAGAAGAAGAATTTTCCACAGTGATTATTATCATTCTCCGATAATCACTTCAGTCATTAGCTTTTTATAATACCTAATAACGAATAGCGAATTGTGAATTTCGAGATGCGTCGCAAGTACATAACAAAAGAGAAAACTCCATCCCAATCACAGAAACACAATTGCACATATTTTTCAATTTTTTTTTCTCACACAATTTATTTCTAAGTCATGTAAATTATATAAATATATAGTAAACATTATACATATATATATATTATACAAGATATATATTATTGTTTAGCTATGTCGATGATAACGTAGCAATTAGAAGGATCGAAATATTACGCTTATAAAAAGAGAGATATGAAGAGAGAGATACTTTAATCGGTAAGTTTCTTGAAAACGTTAATTATTACATATAGTGATCAAAGGGTAGAGAAGACGAGGAATGTGAATTTATTAGTTACCAAAAGAAAAAAAAAAAAAGAAAAAAAACAAAAATGATTCTTTGTCCGATGTAAAAACGACGAGACTCAAGATTGTAAAAAAAGAATATAAAAATCGTGAGCCGCAGTGTCTCAGTGTGCTTGTCGTCATAGTGCTATAGACTAGAGACCCAAAAATCAAGCAGACTCTTGTTTCTAAAAAGAAAAAAGAAAAAAAAAAAAAAAAAACATCAAATAACAACAAAAAAAAGCTACCGAGTGCCTCGAAAAAAAAATTTAATATCAAATATGGTATAAAACAATAAAAATATTTTGTAGCCAAAGTGAATTAGCTAAGATCTTAATCGTTATACTCTCGAAGACTGTGCCTCAATATTCGACGCTATCGGTGAGTAATATATTAAAAGAAAAATAATAATAATAATAAATAAAAGTCGAACGATCTTACGTTGTCCGATTGCGTGTGTAAATTGATCGGTGTTCGTTGAAAGAAAAATCACGAAGATAAATATAAAAAATAAAAATAGAAGAGAAGGACAAAAAAAAAGACGTAACGACGATGAAGATTTTTATGAAAAGTGAGCTTTATTATAAACACATAACGCTTAAATAATACTTAAATAAACAAGTTTCGTGCGCGATAATTTTTTTTTTTTCATTTATTTTTTTTCGAAACTCGTTGTAATTTGATGAAAAAAAGAAAATAAATAAATAACGATTTAACGGTAAAACTATAAAGAAAGATATAAACGTGGGCACTCGGAAGCTGCGCTCCTGTTTTTCGCAGAAGAAACAAAAGACAACACATTAGGTGTTAAGTGTTACTTATAAAAAAAAAATTAAAAAAAAAAAAAAATATATATATATATCTGATAATTAGCTGAATTAACTGCCACCTTTTTGGGTCTATATACGTTTGAGCACTACTGCCATTTTCCAAAAGGGATTAGACATTGAAAACAAAAAAAACTCACACCTACACACACCAACACACACGTAAGAACAAAAAACACGTATTTAAGAACCTGTATAGTGTAAAGATAAATTAAGAGAATAAAATTTTAATTTATTTCAATCAGTTGGTGTTTTTTTTTTTTTTTTTTTTTTTTTTCTTTTCCTATTAATTCCTTTATCAAGGTGGCAATCTTAGGGCTTCGAACAAAAAATGGTGGGAAAAAAAAAAAATGTGTTCGAATACGGAAATAAATACGGGAGTTATAATCCGATCCGTCTTCAATATCAGATTTCATACGACAGGAATATATAAGCTGTAAAATGATAAACGGTAAGCCACAACCGCAGTTTCACACCTTCGCGTACCTTATTACCGTTACAAATATCGTAGTGTAGATATTAATTTATTCGTAAATCTTAAACCTCGAAAATAATACGCGTCAAATGACAGCATCGACGATGTAGCCGAGTGAATTATAGCGGTTTGCTTTCACTTATCGGCTTCGTGTTTTCTACTCGACGTACCATCTGCATTAATAATTGATTCATATGATTAACGTTCTGTAATCGTTTCATTAATCACGCAAAAGTCGTAAAAAATTTGGAATATAATATCACAAATTCATACTTCAGAAAATCGAATCAAAATCGAAAAAGTCGAAATTCAATCGAATTCGAAAATCGAAAAAAACGGATCAAAATCGAAGTAGAAAATCGAAAAACTCGAAATCAAATCGAATTCGAAAATCGAAAAAAACGGATCAAAATCGAAGTAGAAAATCGAAAAACTCGAAATTAAATTGAATTCGAAAATCGAAAAAATCGGATCAAAATCGAAGTAGAAAATCGAAAAATTCGAAATTAAATTGAATTCGAAAATCGAAAAAATCGGATCAAAATTGAAGTAGAAAATCGAAAAACTCGCATCATAACAGTTGTATTGCGGCTATAAAACAAGCTGACGACAGAATTAACGATCGTTGAGAGAGATAATTGAAAAACGATGCATAAACTTGAGTCGCGATTACCACGAGACATTTTAGTGATCGGTTTTCGCGCGTAATAGCGATAGTAAAATAAATGGGAGTTTCGTCGAGCTATCGGAGCCGCGCCACTCCGATAGCGATACATCGCTATTGAACCGCTCTGACCGCTGTCGATCGACGGCCGTAAATCCTTTTTTCTTTCTTCATTTATCATCCAAGGATGACGCGCGCGACCGTTGTTACGTTTTCGTATCTCCCCCTCGTGCAAGATGCAGCAACAGCCTTGAACTTGTATTTACATGCATTCTTTTCACCCCTTCAATGATACAATGATATTAATACGTATTACGAAAGAGTGCGACGACGTATACATAGGGGGCTATCGCTCGTACGCGCGCATCTGTCGATTTGCCAATTATTTGTTGCAAAGCACCCCGACAACTTTGAGTCACTGGCGAAGATATCGAGCAAAATGAACTCTAAAACAAATGCGGTAAACACCTTGAGCGATATTGACGACTACATGGCGCGCAATAAAGTATTATTTCGCTCGAAGCGTATCATGCGAAGTTTCGTAATTTCATACGTCACTGGTTTTCATTATTTTACACTGAAAAGGCTCGATAAATTTTTCACTTCGTTGGAATAAAAATTGTGAGCTTCAAAGGGCTCGACGATTTTACTCCCCAAAGGATAAATACCCTTTGACACGTAACTATAGACTTCAACGCATTACTTTTATCCGACGCAAGTCCTCGCGGAAAAGTACAGTGACAGTGAAAAAAAAAAAAAAAAAATCTATATATCCAGCAACATTATAGATATATCAATCTGCAGTTAATCATTACAATTATATCGTTCGTTTTTTTTTTCTTATTTTTTCTCTGCGTAATACGTTTCTTGTTTTGAATATTTTCGATTATCAGTGGTCCATGAGATCAATTCGGCAGTATAAGATTCTCTTATGCAGCACGTATGTTAGATAAAAGTAATTAGTCACTTTCGACAATAATAAGCAAATAATTAAAAAAAATAATAATCGCGGGTTATCGCGGTAACCGAGGAGTGTCTCACCGATGTCGCATCGTTTTATATATCATTCATCGAAATTGCTACATTTCAATCGTATTTTCGTTCTTTTTTTTTTTCTCCGGTTTTTTGTCAGTAAACAAATGTTTATCGGCTTTCGACGACAATCCGAGTCAATGTTCGACGATTTTCACTCCACCGTTCACTCGAAATATTCTTTCGTGAGCCGGCAGTTCGCCTATGAGATATTTTTCGAGAATTTTTCGCGCTCCCATTGAGTGTCCGGTACCGATGAACGCCAAAGTAGCGTCTCTTCCGGCGTATTCTAGAAGAACGTCGTGACCACCCGGATGACTTCCGACAAATTCTGTACAATCGTAGACGTAGTCATATATCGCTACCCAACAATCCTCGGCGCTGTCGTGCCACGCGAGTTCGTCGAGACTTATTATTTCCAAATCACGTTCATTCGAATTCGAAATCAAATTCTTGTTTTCCAAACTGACTTTCCGACGATTTCTGTTACGATCGTTTTTGATCGAAGCTTTTTCCAAAATCGCGTCGGTCGTGTGCAAAATATCTTTGATTGTCTCGTCTACGATCTCGTGATCCATAAAATCATCGTTCATATCCTCTTCCGCTGTTTCGCGCAACTCGAGAGTCACGAAGTTTAGACTCAGCAGATCCATTCTCTCGGATTGATCGACGAGACTTGTCGAACTCTCGGAAACTTCGAGACTAAAAAAAAAAGCAAAGAGAAAAAAAAAATTAGATGTTTATTAAAGTTATTTCAATTTTCGAGGCGAAAAAGACGGCGGGTCACTGAAAAAGATCGAAAATTGGGAGAATTACTATTTTAAGACAAAAATGGGGATTGTACCGTCTAAAAATTAGTTCTTCCAACTTATCACTTTTTTTTCAGTACAGAAGAGAAGAAAAATCCTTGTGTAACATTACCGGATACTGGTAAGCCTCGTGCCAATGACTTCGCGTCATCAAATGATTGATTGAAAATATTTTGATGAAAATAATAAACACGAAGCCAGCGGATGCTGAACTCGCCGGCGTTTATCGATGTATCAGCGAAATAACGCGAAGATTTTATTTTGTCATTTCAGCAGCAATGGAAAACTTGTGCAATATTCGGTAAATATTTCTTGTTTCATAATGAAGAAAGTGGTTTGGTTATTGCATTAGACTCGCTATATAGTTAATGCAAAATCAGGTGATAATTTAGCAATACTTTGAAAAACTATAGGTTTTTACATATGCAAAACCACTTTTAAATAATTATTTTTTTAAATACAGTAATAGTAATAATAACATTTATTATCTTCAAAATAGACGATGAAATATTCAGAAAAAAAAAAACGTAATCGTCATTTATCCATAAATGACAAATATTTGTCTAAATCACGAGAGTCACGCATTATTATACTATTGCTGAAATATGTTTTTTCACCGTTCTGAATTAACGCAACATGCGAATTATCTCGAATTTCTTCACAATAAATTTGTTTTAAAATTGCAATATTCCCGAACAACGCACACAGTAAAAAATATTTGTACTTTTAGCAAACTTTTTTCGTTCACAAAATTTCCGCGCCATTCGTCTTGTTAATTTTCCAAAAAATATCAATGAAAGCAACACAACTTTCCTTTGGAAAATTATTAAGAAAAAATGTTGTAGATGTGTGTGAAGAAGAACTGTTTGTATCTTTTTAATTTATAGTCTGCAAAACCTTAAAAAATAATGAACGAGAGACGTGATAACATACGTGGTAGAATCGCACTTATCGAGAGACATCGCACCCGTTACTGCAGGTGAACACCGAGCGGAATAGAGTGAAAAATCGATGTCGTTCAAAAGTAACCATGCTGCCGATATAATTCCATTACCGGTTGCAATCCGAAGCCCTCGAGAGGGTCTGAGGCCACCATCATGGCCTCGCGCGCGATGTTTCTCGATCCGCACACGTCTACACCCGTTGAACATGCATCTACGTAAATCTACACTGCAAGAGGTAATTCGATACTTACATGCGAGGTACTGAGCAGTCGAGCGATTTCTCTCCCTCCTTCCGTGAGATCTTTCTTCGTGAATTCAATGCAACACGTTGTCACGTCCACATTCACAAAAAAAATCAAAATGATTTCTTCGCCGACCGTCACGTGAGAAGATAACTTCCCGACTAATTCCGCAAAAATTTACGTTGAAGACGATATGAAAAAAAAAGTTGCGATAAGTCGTTTTTTTTTTTTTTTTATTTTTTTTTTTACTCGAATGAATTAACAAGCCTAAGACTGATAAGGAGACTTCGAGTATTGAATAGTCCCAATGCCGTTCGACTGCGCGCGGCGCGTGGATTATTTTTCATGAGACTGAAACTGTTTCTTCGCGGCGACTACGAAAGAAGCTTCGATTTCTTAATTATCTAACGCGAGAGCTCATTGCATTATCTTCAGTAGCCGGAGTGTTAATTATTCTGCCGTCTGGACGGCTCGGGAGTGTCTTCGAGTTCAAAAATTCGATATGAATAACTAATATATTAGTGAGGAAGTCTAACTTAATGTAGTGTGAGAAAATGGACATTGTATTCGTGGAAGTTACGAGAATCATTAATTATGAAACTGGTGATAAGATATATGTGATAATGGATCGTCGAGTGGAAGTCCCCCCGAGTAGCGATATGTGTTATTGTAAAGATCTTTTGTTATCTACGGAAATGACGATCGCGAGAAAATTTTCGGCTACTTTCATCAAATTCAGACCATTTCGAGATACTGAGGTTATCTTTAATCACGAGAGGTCATTGTACAGTGTAAAGAGTTTGCGAAAAAATGTAACTCATGGTCGTCTGTGATGCGGACATTTTTTTTTTTTCTTTCGTCAGAAAATTTTTGTGGCATTTACGATAATAAGAATATTCGGAGGCAGCAAATAATTTTTATTTCAGAGAACTTTGCATCATTTTTCAATCGCATTGCAACAATTTCTCAACGAAAAAAATATGTACTTGAAAAAGGAGTTTAGCAAAATTTAAAACATCGTGTTAATTTGATAAAATAGCGGCTCTATGCACTGATCGAGAATACCTCACGAAGTTTCGTCGAGTCGAATAATAAAAAATTTCGTAAGTTTTCAATGTTAAGAAAAATAAGAAACTTTCCAAGAAACAACTTTGTACGAAATTTCAACGAATCTCATCATTTTTCGATGACTAGTAATTTAATATATACTTTAATAGTCGTGAAAAAGAAACGTTAGATAATTCGGATTTGGTCGGTTTTTCTCGGCTCCACATTAACGAGTCTCAATTTTTTATTATCACTTTTCAAATACGAGAGAATAAAAAATTAATTACGTCCCAACGACATGTGAATCGATAACGCAATCACCTAATTTTTACGCTTTCGATTCGCGGCGTTAAAACAGATTTCGATAGGATCGACTTTACCCGCAGTCGAGAAGCGAGGAAGCAACTCTTGATAAAAGGCCGACTGCAGGACGATCGGCTCTCAAACGATCCAACGGACGTTACTAAATTAAACGCGTCATATCGACGTCGACTTAAAGATGACGAACTCAATCTTCAACTCGATGGTAAAATTTAGGCACCAAATCGATGAGGTCAATTATATTAGGGTGAAGAACGTGACAAAGAAATGTTGTATTTGTAGAAAAACCGCAAACTCCATAAAAATCCCAAAATAATGCTAACGATATGTATCAATTTCAATTCAATTTTACTAATTAAAAATTTAAATTCGCGCGGAGTGCTAATTTTCCGTTTTTTCTTCAGAATTTTTTTTTTTCTCTGAAACCTATTTAGTCTTTAGTTTTAGTGTTTTAAATCGCCAATCAAGTGTGATAATTACCTCTCGACACAGATAAAATTCTCCGCGTTACCTGCTGACAATCGCCCACATCACTTCGATTTAATTTTTTCGCCATATCAATCGCAAGCATAATTTTTATAAGTATAAAATAGAAATATTTCTGAATAGTGTTTTTTTTACAAGGTCAGTTGAATTCCTTCCCTTTTCCGTTTAAAAAAATTACAAAATTAAAGAAATAAACTTGAAAAAAAAAAAAAACCTGCTGAAGAGCCCTGAACATGGTCGGCTGAACTCTCGAGACTCTTCCACCTCGTTTATTTAACGAGATCTCTCAATCTTTAGACTCTTTACCAGCAACCCGTAAACGACCCGCTACTTCATTTTCCGAGATGCAAATTACAACCTGAAAAAAAAAAAAAAAGACGAGAAAAATTTCAAAAAATTTCTCGAACAGAACTGCGGCGATACCTGTAAATAAATTTTCCGCAGTAGAGAGACGGACTGCGACAAAACGCTGATAGAAAAATCCATGCGAATTTGTCGTATCCACGCGGCGAAAACACCCAAAGAAAACGAGTTCGTCTGTTCAGTAGTAGTGCGGGTAAGTAGTAGTGGCGAGTAACGTATCAGACATCTCGAAAACCTTCGCGTTCTCAGCGTTTGGCGGCGTTTGTGGCGTTTGATGCTTCCCTTAAACGTGCGACGGGGCCGGTATCGAACAGCGCATGTGTTCCGGGAGGAACGACGAGGCGTCGGGACGTCGACGTCGTCGCGAGGGCAGCGCCGACTACGAGGTAGTCGCAATCATGCCACCACCCTGACGCACGACCCCGTACAATACTCTACTCCGTTCTCAGCCACCGTTTACTCTCAACGAAGTCTCGAGAGTTGCGTCGTTATTTACAAACAAAAGTATTCACGCCAAAAAGGCCGATAGGAGATTAAAAAAAAGAAGAAAAAAAAACCATAATTTATTTTTAAAATATGAAAAATCTTTGATTACCGAAAAATAATAAAAGTAATAACTAGTGCATCACGAATAAACTGTGTGCAAACGGGCGGTACATCGCGAGTTCGAAAAAAAATCTGAAAAAAAACAGATACAACAAAAAACGACGATAAACGAAGTGCAAGGAGATCGACGACTGTAGCAATCCGGTGAGAGAAACACACGAGAGCGCTGCGAAAGGAGAACGTCCACTACTACTGAGGCTGTTACTACTTACATCCTACGTGGAAGTACAGCGAATCACACGGGAGATAAAGTAATAATTGAAGATTGGAATTGCTGTTTTGATATCGAATAAAAAATAATAGTAATAATAAATAAACAAAAAATCACAATATCCCGATGCCGGAGTCCCGGATCATCGAGATACTGAAAGAAGGGTAAACATCAATTTCTACAGTACTTAAAAAAATATACAAAAAAATAAATCGTCGAAATTTCAAGGATCGAACAAAATTTAATAAATCATTAAAATTTATTGAGTTCGATAGTTCTCGTCGTACAATTGTGTCATCAATCAGTCTTCTTCGTCCTCGTTGTGGCAGTACTGTCGATTGAAAGAAAAAACCCTTCGCGGCGAGGGTCGTGCGCGAGCCGGCAAAATATATCGAGGTGATTCCCAGGTGAAACGAGTACAGTGCTTCACGAGTCAAGTTTCGAATCTCACCACGTCCACGCGCAGTGATAAAAATTGTAAAAAAAAAAAGCGCCTAATAATAATAATAACGTGAATAAAAAAATTAAAAATAAATACATTTTTCGAATATCTATGCCAATCGAAATCGGTTCGATATTTTTACTTTTATTCTCAGTATTTTTGTTTTTATGATACGGTGCATGTATTACCCAGAAGTGCGTGCGCCTCCTCGTGTTATCGTTCGGCGTAAGATCGCGTTCCGCGAATACTAGCGCTCGCGCGCGCGTGTGTGTGTGTGTCCTGTGCGTGTGCGCGCGCGAGAAAACGAATGCACGTGTCGAGTAATTCGTTGATCGATCGTGCTTTGCACCCCCCCCCCCCCCCATCGTATACTTGGAGGAAAGTATACTTGTGTAAATATACTCGATTGCATATTTATGTTGCAAATAACTGTCGCAATTTTAATGGGATATAAAAGAGGGGGGATAAGAGATTGAAGGGATAAAGAAAAAGTAGAACGTCGTTGGAAATGAAATTGAAGCAATCATGTGGAGTACGAAAATGAGGGTTTTAACCCCTTTAACCCCTTTCAAGATTGGTGCTGTATGTAATGTCGTTTAAGAAGGTAAAAAAAAGAAAAACAAAAATTTTCAAAATTTTAGATCCAACGTATATTAACGTAACTCTCCCGGTATATTATACAATAAAATGTTTATAATATTCAATGGAGCGCGTTAAAAAATACGCTATCAGTTAAAAAAAAAATTGGAAAATACAGAAAAAATCGGAGCGGCAATGAATCAACTCTCTGAGTCTTTCATCCAAATTTGGTGTTTAGTCATTCAGCCATTCGAACGACACAGTTCTTTAACCCTATGAGGCACTATTTATTTCTGCTACATCGTTAAAATATTGTATTCTTTAAATGACTCATTGATTTATTACTGAATTCGTATGACACGTTCGGAGGCTTGAAATTTGTTCGAAATGCTTTCTCATAAGTTGTTTTCAATGTCCCGTCTGCAATGGGATCTTCGATGAACCAATGAAAAAAAAAATAATAATAATTTTCCCATATCTCCGAAACTTTTTGTCAGATTCATCTACAAGCTGATAGAGCCTATAGACTATGTTAGGAATAAGATAATAGTGATAGCGGAACGGAGGGAACAGTCCATTGAACCGCCAGTCGCGCGCGTGTCACCGCAAAGTCCGGCGAGCTGTGTTCTCTTCGGTCCAGTAGTTCTTGAGTCTCGAGGGGGCCAGAGCGTCAGAGAACTCCGAAACCCCTCGGCGCGATGGGTAGAAAACGAGAACCCGAGAGTCTCGAGATCCCCGGTATTCTCGTCACGTAAGGAAATTCTATTATGAAATTCTCGAATTCCCGAGACGAGTGATGAATACAGCAACGGCAAAGGGAACGCCTCGAACCTTTCTCGATATCTTTCGTCGTAGATAAGGAAGAAAAAAGAAAAAAAAAAAAAAAAAAATTGCTCTTATTCTCGTAATAAAAATTCGAGATAAAGAATTTTCGTCTTTCTCGTTAGAGTTATTTTCACACAAGTACCGATATTCCCGTTGTGCGGGCCTAACAAAATCGTCATTGTCGTTCTCCCCCGTTTCTCATGTTCTAATATTTTTTTCGTTTACTACCGCAAGTGTAATACTCTCCCGGTAGCGTTTTATTTTCAACTTAGCGCCGGTGTATAAGCACCCAACACCGAGACTCTCCCGTAGTCGAGCTCTCGGATGGGGCAGAAGGGGTTGAGAGGGTGGTGGGGGCGTTTCTCAGGTGCGTATTAGAAGAATATATGCATTAACGTGCCAAGGGAACGGAGAGCGAGAGGGATAGATTTCGCAGCGCGATGTATAAACGATGCAAAGTGATGCAACGTGGGCGATACAAAGTCGTTGGCTATTCCAGGGTTTTTATTGACTAAGGTAAAAACGGTATTCATAGTCTCGCGACTGTGTAGCGCTTCAATGTTTCGTTCTAACTAACTCCTTTATTTTTTTTATCTTTTTACTCATTTTTCTTTCACTTGATTAATCGAACCATCGCGAGGTGAAACAACACTTTGGATGTACTAAACCCGAAAAAAAAAAAAAAAAAGATTTTTTTTACTGTACATCAATTTTTTCGAACTTCCGAGTGATGAAAAACTCGATGAAAAACACAACAAAAGTTCTTGCAATTTTTAAGTCGTATCGAAGCGTTTAAAAAAAAATCGACTAAACACAAAAACAAAAATTTGAAGTATCGGAATTTAGAATTTTGTTCTAAAGATAATGGCGACATTGTTAATTGTCGAAAAAATATTTTTACATATTTTTTCGTTGTTGGACTGCTAAATCAACTAAAGAAAAAACAGCGATGAGTTGGGCAAACTAACAATTTGTTGTAAGAGCCAATCATTTTAATTGGAGCAATGAATTTTACGTTTAAAACTCATTGTCCTAACTAAATACTCTTTCTTTCAACTCATCATTTTTTTTTCGGTATAGTTTAAAAAAAAATAAAAAATCCCTCTATTTCGACGGAGAATCACGGAATCGTAAACAAAAAAAAAAAATTCGATTCCGATATATCCCTTAGCCACATGGTAAACCCTGTGTGGTTCTTTGTTTTCGCGGTAACATCGGTGTATTTGCCGGTTGCGGAGACGCGCCGCGGTGAAAGATGGATCGATGGATTGATCGGGTGTTTCTCGTTGAGTCGACGTGCCCGTTTTTCTGGTCAGTCAGAAACAGTCCGAGAAGTTTGCAAAGAGCGCACAGAGAGAGGGGAGAGAGAGAGAGAGAGAGAGAAGAGTTAGCAGCAGCAAACATCGTTTATCCGGCATCCTCGACGATTTTCCTCGACTCTCACTCTCTCGTACTTCTTACTATTTATAAATGGTTTGAACCCGGTCGTCGCATTGACGAACGCGCGGCTGCGGACCTCACTTGCTGTATGCTGCTGCTACTGCTGCTACTGCTTCTGCTGCTGCTGCTGCTGCTGCTTCTGCTGCCCGCCTCGTGGAACAATTCGCTACCCCATGATAAAAATAGAAGCCCTAGCGAGCTAGAGAGGTAGCTCTGTAGTTTCGCTGCCCGCTTCTGCTGCTGACCGCGGCTAGAACCGAGAGCCTAGAGCGACCGAACGACCGAGACTACGCCTGCTTCATCGAGCTCTGTCTATACTACCTTCCGCTTGGCTCTCTCCGCTTCTAAACGCTGCTTCGGCTTCCACTGACCACTTAACGAAGCGCGTCTCGGTTACTCCCCCGTCGGACCAAAGGGGTTTCGCCCTACTGACTCTTGTCAAGTGGCAATTATACAAAAATACGATAATGCATTTCGCTACAGACGAGAAAGCTGATAATTCGAAATTTAATACATCGAAGACTCGTTCAAGACTCCAATATTGCAATGATTGCAGCAGAATTGGACGATATTTATCAATTGTTTAAAAAAAAAAATGCAACTGAAAAAAAAAAGTATGAAATGAGGGCAAAATTTTTATTGCAAAAAAGCAAGATAAATAATGCTTTCAAAGGGTTAAAACTTGAAAAAAAAAAAAGGAAATCTAATTTGTTTCTGGAACTTTTGATAATGGATCAATTAATCATCAAAGTTTCGCCGAACTTTTGACTCGTTTCAGTAGGGTAATCGACTATTAATGAATACACCAATCATCCTTTACTTCTGGAAGTTTCTAGTTCCCTTGACTGTACCGGTTTGTTCTTTGACGATCGAGAAATAAGCTAATTAATTAATTAACTGCTCGTAATTAGCCTTACAGAGGCCTCGAAGCGGTGGACAAGGGATGACAGTTACGGACTCTATCCGCACTGACTTTTATATTTCTTTTTTTTTTTTTTTCGCGCTCTTCTGGAGTATTCTCCTGCCGTTCCCGTCATAAGTTATAAAGTTTTACGTAGAAGTTGGCGAAAGATCGTCGTCTGGCGGATATTATGAGAAATTGGTCGGCTGCTCTTCGCTACAGTATAGATACATCTCGAGGAATAAGTTCGGCACTTAACGAACCTCACGGTCATCAATTATCAACGATGTACCCAACCGTTCGACCCTTTCACCTCTGTTCAGAGTTTCGAGTCCTATTCGCGCCAAATATTAAAAGGCGCCAAAATCATTATTTTGTTACGCGTTTGGTAGCTACACGTTCGGAGACGATAAATGGGAAAGAATTTTTTTCGATGACAATCGAACGGAACGGGGAAAGGTCTCCCCTTCGTGATCGATCGAGGGAAATCGAAAGATCATAAGAAATCATAAAAAAGAATTATCCAAATCATGAAAATAAATTTGAAAAATCGAATTTCATATCTTTTCCCTGTTAAATACGCGCGTATTTAAAAAAAAAAACAATATCTTCTGTTTGCCTCTGAAAACCATATTTTCTTGTCAACAATATTTCAATATGAAAAAAAAATGATTTTTTTTACTATTCATCAAGTTTTTTATATATTTTTTAGAATAAAAAAAAAACAGATATAAAAACCCGAAAAAAAAACTGTTTCGGAAATTCAAACAACACAATCGTTTCTTTATACACGCAAACATTCACACAGAGTCGATGTATCGAAACTTCAAAATTTGTCAAAATTTGATCCGATGCAAGTTCTATTGAATAACAAAGAGCCAATTTTGAAATTCTTCTTCCTTGGCTCTTGATCTTCATCCTCCCACCACTTTGATCCTATCATTCTGTCGTTTCGCTCGACGTGATTAGCTCTGCAAGAATGTTGCCTCGGGGAGAGCCGTGACGACGGCTCGAGCGACTCAATCTCGTCAAGGTGGGTGATAGAAACCGAGAGTCATTAGGAAGGACAAAAGGTACGGTAGAACTATACAGGAGAGAGAAGAGAAGGGATGAATCGATTCTCGATTTTCTTTTCGAACTTTCTTACCCCTCGTACCTTCCCGAGCTAACTAACCCGTTGGCCGTTGCGCGAACGTGGGGGCCACATTCCGAGCAGATCACGGATGCTTATAGAAGCCGTTGCGTAACGTTCGTCAGGTCCTAGCGGTGGAGCTGGTGAAGCTCTCGGCGCGCCGGTATAGCTTTTCGGCTATTCGGTACCGCACAGAACCTCCTCGGCTGTTGCCAGCGCGGCACCCCCGGAACAGCGAGTTGTAGACTAAACGCGCATATGACTACAGCTGCAGATACATACGAGAAACTACTGACGCGGAAAACTTCACGCACACTGCTCAATCCACAGTAAAATCTCTAGCAAAATTGTACAAACGAAACGAGGCGAGTTCTACACACGTATTCGTTAGCGAGAGAAGTAGAGCGTTCTATAGCGTGCAAGAAACGAGTGGAATTGGGAAGGGAGAGGCCGCGCACGGTATTGCTGGAGGAAAGTCAGACGTAAACACAATTGCATGCATACGAATACAGTTGGAGCACGAAACGCAGTGCCATGCATATGCTGAGGCTGTTCACGCGAATGAAGCACCAGTGAATTTCATAGACGAGGATGAAAATACAGAAAGGGGATTTTGCGTAGACGTCGATAAAGTTGCGTGCAAAACGTAATAAAACAAGAGGGAGAGTCGTTGGCTGGAGATCAGCAATTGGCCAATGTTTTTCGGGAGATTCGAAAAGATTGAGCATTTTTTTTTTGTTATTTTTATTTTGAAACGGTACATTTTAAAACTGAATTCGTGTAAACAAGTCTGAAGTTATGCGATGGTAGGTTATTTTTTTTTTTTATTTTTTTTTTATTTGAAACACCCGATGCAACATTGTTTTTCGAGAGGTTGAGGTGCCAACGATTATACCGCTCGGTTTATCGATGCTGGGGCTTTTCTTTTTGGCACCGCTATATTATACAAAGATAAAAATTCGTCTATAGACGTTGTACATAAATATGTAGTAGCTGTAACATGGTACGTATATATACCGCGAGCAACTGGCACGTAATCGACGTACCGTTCCTCTCCACCTACACGAATCGAGCGAGGCGCGAGCGCGATTCGCGTTTTCGGACGGGCGCGTGCGGCTCTCGTCGACGTCGTCGTCGTCGTCGTCGTCGTCGTCGACCACGAAGACGAAAACGCAAACGGGAGCTTTTTTCGCGTCAGGGCCGTGGCGTGGCACGGACGCGCCCCGAGAAGCCTCTCCAACCGATCTCGGGGAACAGTTTTATATATATATATGTATATTTAGGACACGAAATAGTTTTTAGCATCGAAAAAAAACCGTCGTTGGCAGTGAAATTGCCGATAAACCGGTAATAAAACATCACAATATTAATAATCAGTGAAAAATTATTATTAATAAAAAAACAGTGTTAAAATATAAATATGGACGTGGTGAATCGAAGGTGACTCGTGTCTCTCTCCGCGAATCCCGGGAATTTCGACCACGAAGACGAAGAATTCTGACGATTTTTTTTTTTTTTTTTTTCTTTTCCTTCGTTCGACAATCCATCGATAGTGAAATGAAACGAAAATTTTATCAGCAGGAAAAAAAAATTGAGAAATATAATTCGAGAATAAAAATAAACAACGGAGTGTGAGATATAAAAAAAAAAAATTGTTGAGAAGAAAGTGTCCGCGAGCAATAACGAGCTCTCGAACCCGGTCCGAGATTCCGGATCTCGCGTGTCTCTCTCGCGGCGGTCGACGACGTCTATTTTTAAGGGAGTTCGAAAGTAGATCGTGTCCCGCAGGACGCTCGGGAATCGCGTGTTCTGCGACGTGGCTTTTTTTTTTTTCAGTTTTCGATAGTTTAACGTTCGATCAATTTTTTATTGAATGCTTTCATCATTTGGCGGCGAGCGGAAGAGGGTACAAGGGTGGGGACACTGGCCTTGGCCTCTATAAAAAAAACTCTGTGTCTATATTTTCTTCCGATTGGATTTCACTGTCGTTTGAAATTTTCTTTTCTTCATAGTTCGATCTATAGATCGATATTTTTTTTTTTTTTTTTTAAATGCAATCGAGTTTATCCTACACCTCCATTTCTTGCTATGCTTGTTCTTCTTATTCGAGGCTCGAACTCTGTCTCCCTCACTCTCTATCTTTCACGAGGGCGAAGGCCGGTTATTTCCGAACGGCGCGAACGGTGAAAACGAAACGAGAGTGTTGTAGCTGGCCGATTTATACGAGAACCGAGCCACGTCGGACGGGCGAGAAAACGGGCAAACGTCGCGTGAATTCTTCTACGATGCTACGCGATATTACCCCACTCCCCTTTTTTCTGCGATTTACTACACGACGAGATTAAGAGGGCGTTGATACAACTCCTAAATTCAGATATTTTATGCATTTTTTTTTTTAATTTTTTTTTTCGTGTATCATTTTTTTTTATTCTTGTTCTCAATTTTATATATTTTGCCAATCATATTTCGAGATCCGATAGACCTCGTTAGCAGAAATCGCGTTATCCCGAAAATTCGTCGACTCGATTCGAGAGCTCGTATAAAGTAGGAAAAAAAATAACAAATGTATTAAAAAAAAAAAATTGAGAAAGACGATAAAATTTCGTTACACAGAAACTCGGAGTTGCTGAGAGGCCCGTGACCGAAGCCCGTCACCGATTGGCCGCCTCGTGGAAACGATAATAATGACGGACAGACGTCGGGTGGGAATAAGAGAAGCGGAGAATTCCTGCTGACAAGCGGGAATAATCCCGTAAGATTGACAGAGTTGTGCCGGTCGGACGTAGTGGAGACGAATAATCTCCGTGAATTCGAACGGAGAATGCAGCAGCAACAAGGGCAAACGGGGCAGTCGAGCTCGTCCGGTGCTCCGAACGGTATTGCCGGTGGTGCACAATTGCCGCCACAATCGAGCGGTACGAGTCCTGGACAGCCCGGAGCTACCGGCACGACAAATGCCACTGGCAATCGTCCTCAGGTTAACGGAGGCAGATTCGACTTTGACGACGGTGGTACATTCTGCGGGGGATGGGAGGACGGCAAAGCGCACGGACACGGGGTTTGCACCGGACCCAAGGGTCAGGGTGCTTATTCCGGAAGTTGGCACTACGGGTTCGAGGTCTCCGGTGTCTACACGTGGCCGAGGTAAGCTGCATTCTAATTTTTTTTTTTTTATATTTTAATTTTCAATTTTTCGTAGTTACGAACGAAGTTAACGGAGCAATATCGTAAAAAAAATGATATACCATAAAAAAAAAAATCCAAATAAAAATCTTTATTTTTTTCAAATTTTTTTTACTCGGGACTGAAAAACGACATTCGCCAATAATATAATATATAAAAAAGTAACGTTATCGATGATTCATCCGCTCGAATATGCAGAAAGTCCAAAGCAACATCCCTCGTTATAAATCTCCCAGAGTTTGCGGCGATCTCTTTTTTTTTTTTCAAAGCAGTACGTTAGAATGGAAAGGGGAAACAGAATACGAAAAGAAGCCTATAGAGAGCACGTTTCGACCTCGAAATTTTAATAGTTCAGTATGCATGCGTCCCTCCACCGCCTGTGTGCCTTTTGAACGAACGAACGTTTCCAATCTCTTATTCCTCTGAGCCTTTCTACTCTCTCGTTGTGGCCTGACGCGAGCCGATCCCGGACAGCTTCCCGGTTGCGGAGAGGTTAGCCGAAGAGACCGGGGGGATGCGCTCCCTTACCCCGCTTCCCTCGCGTTTGGTTTACCGTGCCGCTTTCATACGGCTGATTCTACCCGTGTGGTTCGCACGCGGATGGTCCCAGTGACCCGGACTCGTTGTCCTTGCACTCCGTGACCCACTTTCAGGATTGCAAGCTCCCCTATCGGGAACCGAAGCTCTCTCTCCCCTCCTAGTTACACGCGCTATGTATGAGGATTTATATATATATATACATACGTATATATATAGAAACATCTCCGACTCGCGCTCCAGGATACGGGTCAAGGTCGGCAGCTCTCCCACTTTCCTATTCTATATAGAACGCAGCAGGAGCCTACAGCTATCTCTGCAGCTGTCCCTCATAATAGATACATATATATATATATATGTGTGCGCCAATGTTTTTGTCAAAATTCTACTAAACTGTTGACACGTCAGTAAAATAAATAAAGCGGGTCTTGTGGAGACATTAAAAAAATAATTTTTTTTTTTTTTTTTCGTATGAACATCTGGAAACACTTCTGATATTTATCGAGCTGTGTATGTTTATTTTTTTTTATTTTTCGCGCATCTACCGGACGTTCATTGCATTCTAGAAAATCACACATGGGTCGGATGATTGTTGAGTATTTTGATTTTTGGAGCGTATTATTACCTGAATCGACACGACAATGAAATATTAAGAGCACAGATCCGGTTGCCGTAATTTCGATTAAAAAAAACTTATGAATGTTGACTTCGGGTAAAATAAATAGCTGAATGACGGAAAGGATGCATTTTTTTTAATCGTATATAACTAACAAAAAATAATAATAACACTGTGAACAAATTTTACTCAGAATTGATTTACGGGTATTAAATGGTTTTATACAAAAATCTTGAGTTAAATTTTTAAAAAATGTACATCGCGACATTTGAATTACTCGGTACACTTTAACGATCAAATTTATTATTTTTCATAAATTTTATCAAAATTTTTTGAATCTACAGTACTGAGTATTGGAATTATTGATCAATTTACGATGGTAGAAAATTCGAGATTTTCGGGTGTATGTAATTTAAAGTTATTTTTAACAATGGATGAGATTTATATGATTGCAAACGTTGTACTCGGAGTATCGGAATACAATATAATACAATTAGCGTTAACGAGATTGTTTGATTATAGTTCGCACACTTGTTAAAAACGAATATTCCAATTGGCTAATGATATAATTAATTAAATTGCGCAATTAGTTTAGTGACGATGTATTTTAATTGTATTTGAAAATTCTATTGACGAATGATAATGAATTGGGTTGATATTATCGCAGATCATTTTTGCCGTCCGTCGATGAAACAAAAACATCGAAAGCTTTCGCTTGTAGGGGGGAAAAAACGTACCTAATGTCACCCAACGGCAATTGACGTTATCGCGTCACGCAAACGAGGATTCTTTCGTTTAGGTGAATGTTACGAATCGCTCTCGTGTCGTCTCGTTTTACTCCCCTATCAACATTTTCATCTTTATCGTGTCACTTAGTCTTGATCGCGGTCACTGTTACGATATTATTAGTACACGAGCGCTCCAGTTTACTATTTTTATCATTTTCATCGGTCGAATGTCCACGCGTTTGTACATTCACCGGATAACAGTGGAGAGAGGACAAAAAAAAAACTGAAATTGTATAAATATCCATTCGGTAGCAAATGAAAGCTCTGACCTATCGACGATTCGTCGATTCTGACAGTATACTGACGTCTGCGACTCGTCAAGCAAACAATCAACATACGTACACCGAGACACGTGGACTGTTTGTACGGCCATTGACCAGTCAATTTCGTTCTTTTTTAAATTTTTTTTGCTATTAATAAAGAATAAGCTGAACAAGTTAGAGAGCTTTCGAATGGCTGCTAAGTTTCATCAGTTTTTTTCTGCCTAAACAATAATCAGGGTAATTCTTGCAGCGATCTATCGAACGATGTTAACATTTCAAAATTTAACTCTAAAATACCTATCTATGCCTTCGGCAGACACGAAGTTTTCATTTTTTAACGCCTGCAACTGCGAATTTCGTAAAAATTGTTAACACGTATTATAGCGACATTGCTGCAAATGACCAAAAAAAATTCATCTCATCCAAAGTATCACCAAGATTAATACAAATACGAGAGAATATGTGTGATCTTTTAGTATCGCAACTTAAGGCAATTCTAAAACTGAACTAAATAAACGTTTTTTTATATCTGAAAAATTGTTAAAAATAATGAAATTAATTTTTTATAGAAGTAAAATATACAGTATTCAGAAAAAAAAATGTATACAGATGTTAAGAAAAACCCAAGAGATAGAAGCCGGAAGAGTAAATTGTTTTTAGACTAAACCTTTTAAGGTTAAGAATCGGTAATTATTATATTGCGAAAATCCTCCCTTATCGATTCCACTATAAACAACAAAAACCATATATATCGTCGTCAAGATCAGATCACGATCAACACAGCAATGATGAAAAAGCTCCTCGGGATTTAAAACGATTCCATGTTTATCTATACGAGGCACGACTTTCATTCGATAAATCCCCGATGTTCGTGGATAGGATGAAATGCCAATATATTTTTTTACGGTCTGTAATATTTTTCGTGTCGTTGAATGTTGATCAGTGGTTCGGCATACGAGGGACAATGGCAAAACGGAAAGCGTCACGGTCTCGGAATGGAAACGCGGGGACGTTGGCTCTACCGTGGCGAATGGACTCAGGGATTCAAGGGTCGTTACGGCGTCAGACAATCGACCACGTCCACTGCAAGGTACGAGGGTACTTGGGCGAGCGGTCTTCAAGACGGTTACGGTTCCGAGACATATGCCGACAGTGGTGAGTACCAATCGACCCCATCCTCGACGCTTGTTCCAATTTCGACGTTTCTACTGCAATTCTCTACCGATTCGGTACCTTCACTGCTAAACGTTTCGATTCGAAGTAAACGCTCGAGACGACGAATTTACTCGAGTCACGTTCTCCTCCATTGTTGCTGAATCTTCTCATTTTGTCGAGTTTCAACTCAGTGTCTTTAACTGTCGAGTATACACGTGATCAATGAGGTTGTCACACGCACAATGATTTTTGTCACGTGAGAAAAATTCTCTCGGATTAAGATTGCGACGAAAATTGGATGCGTACAGGACGAACGGATTTTTCATCGAATGTTCATTGAGAATTCGCCGAATGGTTCGGACACATTCGAACGATGAATAAACCATAGAAACTATTAATAACGAAACGATGTACAATGTCTGCTTGAGGATTGTCAATAGCAACATAAATTTTCGTAACCCAACGTGCCGCTTGCAGGTGCCATTACTTCTCTCAAAAATAGCGGTTCGGAAATGTTTCGCAGTCTATAAGGCGTTTTCGTTTCATTCTTATCCGTACTTTGTATTCGTACAGAATCGGTGCTAAAAGTAAGGATGGAATAATCGGTAAAGAGAAATCTTTGGAATTACTAGTGTTATAAAAGGTTTTAAACGTGGGGGGGGGGGGAGGAGGGTTTACATTCTTTTTTTGTAAAAAGCATTTTTTTGGTTTTCGTAAATGAACTTTTGTTCGAAAAAAGTTGAAAAAAAAACATTTTTCCGATATTGGTACGTAAATTGATATGTAACGCGAGTAATTGCTACTGAGTAAGAGGCGCGAAGTATTTTCGACTCCGTAAAAGGAGTTTACGCGTTTAATAACGTTTCGTCGAAAATTCTGGAAGTTACGACACTTCAGCGAGTGCAATAGACTTTTGTGGTAAATAATGGCGCAATAATTTACGAGAAAATAGTTCTCGAGATCCAATAAAAACTAAAGTTCCGCCTTCTGCATAAAAATACGTTTACATCATTCTCACTTTACATCGTAACCTTCTCCGCTTACGTAATTACGCTCCCGATAAAACGCCACAGCCTTGTCGCCGGGGCGTAGGAACACGTGACGGCTATTGTCCTTATCACTCGCTATCGCACTCTTCGCATCTTCGGCATCTTGTGTATACGTATCTATCCCGTCGCTTATACTCGATAGTCATGGATGGTGAAACAAGGGTGCGGAACGCAGCGAATAGAAGGTACAGAGACGCAGACAGATATAACGGATAAACCCATCAACCCCTGTCGTACCTCGCCGCGACCTCGAGAGCTTCCACCCGTCCTGTCATGGCTGTCGCGTGACCTTGTGCGCGCCGTTCTCACCCCGCTTCACCACCATCGCCTCTGCGAGAGCACAGAGACCCAGCGACGAGAGACGTAGTATCCGATATATCACAAAAACCACCGCCTCGGTTGCCAAGGGTGATCGTCCGAATTCTCGTTTTTTTTTTTTTTATACTCCAAACTCCGTACATTCATTGCGTTAAAAAAACAAAATAAAATTCAATCTTCTTCGACTCCGCAAATCGATCGACAAAAAAATCTCATCAAAAATATCCCTCGGCCGCCCCAAGAGCATCAAATTGATATCCCATCGTTTAAACTACGTCGGGAATTACTTTTTTTTTTTTTTTTTTTTTTTCGAGAACCCCGTCGACACGGATCACGTCTCATCTCTCCCAGTCTGACAGACGTGGGAATGAAATTTACCACGAAAAATATTGAAACTTTTTCCGTAACTGCAATGAATTTAGAAAAAATGAAATAAAATTCATGAAAAAAGACAAATCCACGCGGGGATGGGGAGCTAAATATTGTTTTGAAATTTACGAGTTTCATTTCTCTGACTTTTCATATTCAATCGGTTCCCTCTTGGGAATCAGTTGCCTCTCCGCATGTGCGCCCGACCTTGATCTAAAAATGTCTTTAGCTCTCGTGTGCACTCGATCTCTTTCTCTTTCATTCTTTTTTGATTGATGACGATTCGACGTTTTTTTTTTTTTTTTTTTTTTTTTTTTTTCTAGTGCATTCCCTGCTTCTCCGGTGATGTGAAATTTATTCATTCCGCGAACGATCGGCGAACTCGAGATGCAACTTGGCCACGAAATTCGAATTGTAATTTCATTGCGAAAAACATCTTTATTTTATTTTACTTATTTTTTTATCATTTTTTAATTGCGAATTATTGTTATTATTTTATCGAATTTTTATTTTAAACTTATTCGTCAACATTCCTTTTGGCGTAGCGAATTATACGACAATTACACAGTTCCAAAAGCCAAACTCTTCGGATTCATCGGATGCATGTGTTTTTTTAGGGTTAAGTTCGAGCTTTCAGCTATAAATTCGAGTCTAGGTGGAGAAAAAAAAAAGCAGAAGATGAAAGGAGGTTATAGCCTCTGGGTAACCTTGCCACGAAGGTTTCTAGAACTCGAGAAACTTCTTTTTTTTTTTTATCATCAACTTCTTTTTTTTTACTTCATTTTCGTCTTCGAGTTCGTATTTTTCTTTATTTTTTATTTTTTCATCGTTGCACGTCTCCTTTCGAGTTCAGCGTCGAGAAACTCCGAAGAAATTTCGTAACGCGTGTTGAGATATGCTTTAGGCTTGAACCGCTCGCGCTAGCTGGTGCCACGACCCAGATAGAACCCGAGACGCGCGAGCTACGAGAGTAAATAAATCGTGTCTCGTGAAGGCGCAAGAAGCTCACCCGTGTGGCCGACTCTCGCTTTTTGCGCCCCACCTATACACGTATAACACATCGGGGATACGGGGAGACTACGATTGCTTTGAATCGACGTTGGGCTAAAACGCGTCAAATGTCAAATAAATTGTACGTATAGCATAGCTGGAGGCTTCGGAAAGCTACGAAACGTTATAGCGGAACAGAGGGGTTGGGGGATGGAAAGGGGGCTGTTTTAACTGTCTGCATTCACAGATGTACCCGTGTGCGAGTTGCTCGAGATAAATAAATGGAAAAATCTCGGGTTGGCAGAGCGACACGTGTACTTCGAATTTACGATTAACTCGAGCAAAGAAACTTCTAGTCAATGAGGGAGCAGAATTTTTTTTTTTTTTTTTTTTTCTTTTTCGTTTTAGGTAAAGCAAATTTGACGAATGTTTACAAAAGCTTCAAACTGTCAGGATTGAAATATGCGAGTCGTAAAATTGTGAATATCGAAAATAATAATGATATTAGACTGTCGATGTGTCTCGAAACTTTTTTCATCACGCGTTATTCGAATTCAATTTTTTATCGTGCCGACTGTTCTCCAGGGAATAATATATTATTAATTGTATATAATTATTTATTTATTAATAATAATAATAATAATAATAATAATGGGTTCTGGTTTCCTCTTTAGATTACCTGATAAGCATACAATGAAAATAATTATCTTTTTTTTTTATTATCCTGTCAAAAAAACACTCCGGAAAAACGACGATAGTAATAACAATAATAATAATAAAAATGCATCAACAAAAAACGAGTGTAATATTACATTCGGGAGTTTTGAAATTTCGTTAAAATTCTTTTTTAACTGAATTTTATTTATTTATTTTCATATTTTTCTCGTATTTTTCAAAACTCTGTAGAAATGCATTAAAATTGGAGATATATCGAAGTATTCGAAATTTGAGATTCCGCGAAAACAGGCAGTACTCCAAAATCAATTTACTACGAGTTAACAGAATGGCCCACGGGAGATCGGGACTGGAAACGAATATTTCACGGAGCGCATTGTATCGCGTCGCGATAACACACCGAGAGGATGAAACGGTATTCTCGCGAGAGTTAGGTAGCGTACGGGTCTATAGTATTGCCGAGAATCGATGCGACCTTCGATCCTCGATGCACTTCGGTGTCCCTGGAACCCACGTAGAGAGAAACCCGGTACCTCGCACGTGCAGTTCCCCGGAACCTGCCGTACTTCACTTTGCCGTAGTCACAACACCGCAGCCTGCAGTCTCCACCTCCTCTGCCCCTTTGATTCTGTTAGGCGAACTTCGGCGCGCGTCCACGTCAAAGTGTATGATAATAAAGCGAGAAATAACGCTAATATCTATTTTCTCCCCACGAGTCGCTATTTATATCGCAAAATTATTCGTTAATAATCATTTTTCCCCTTACGGTTATTAATACGATCGCGAAATAAGACAAACAACGCGCGAAAGCGAAGCGAGCAAAGGAGTCACGATGATTCGAAGAGTTTTCTTTTCCGTATTGACGTCAAACCCGTTCAACCGATCCCGGCAAGTCAAGAGCTTTAATTCCGGGAGCATCGACGCCCACGAATCTCCGGTCCGCGTATAGTAACGTAACTTTTCGACTGTATCTAGAAATCTATATCTATCTAAGGAATAAAGACGCGTCAAATCTTTCGAGACGTCGTTAAACGATGACGCGCACTTCCTTTCGCTCGAATCTTTAAAAAAACCTCAAAATATTTTTCATTTTCGACAGATCGACGATAAATTCGCCAATACCGATTTAAAGAAATACCAAACTTAATCCACGTGTACAGTAATACAAAATTGTAAATAAGGACCACAGTTTTTTCACGGAGTTTCTGTGTTAAAAAAAATGTCATCCTGTTATTCAGCAGCTTAGTGCCGTGTAAAAACATAAAAGTAATATAGACATATATTTCAACTTTCTTTTTTATCAGTTCGTAATGAAAGTTTTCTCGGAAAGAAGGAAAAAAAACATAAAAACTCGAGTGTCCGAGAATCAAATTACATTTGCGCGAGTCAGCGAGAATAAATTTTCCGTAAACAAGAAAAAAAAAAAAAAAAAAAAAAAATCGGAAACTTTTCTTTGTTCCATAAGTTGGTCCACTTTGCGTGACACAAAGCGAGATTTATTCCGATTTCGATTGGTTTTTTTTTTTTTTTTTTTTTTTCTTGTCTACTGGAGTTTAGCAAAGTAGAGGCAAATATTCGGGAAAATTTGGGGTTCTCAGCGTTGAGTAAGGATCCACTATATTTTTCAAGCTCGTGGGGGCGTTTATGTGTGTGTTGCCGAAACTCTCTTATAAAAAAAAAAAAAAACCTCTTTCGTGTATCTCTCGAACGGGATTCTGTGTCTCGTGTTACACAACACGAGAAATCCCGTTTGTGTGAGAGAACCGTCTCGTAAGAATAATCCGAAAAAGCGCCGGTTCCCGAGGACGGAAAGCCATTCCCTCGGGTTTCCTTGCGGTTCTCCAATTCTGGCAGTGTCTCTCGACACAGTCGTTTACGTTGTCGCTGCGGGAAAGGGGGAGTGAGAAGTGCCCGATTCATTTTTCTCGTCGAACGAGGGTGCTGAACATTCGCCAAATCCCGACTGTTAGGCGTACACTATACGGGACTGAATTTACATCGACGAATCAGCCACATTAGCGGAACCCATGGAAATGGGGTCGGCTGATCGCGTTTCAATTTGGAGACCACTTGTAAAAGGCTTTCATCCTCATCGAATTCACTGTTTCGCATTGCTGACTCGGCGAATTTCGTTAAAATGAATGGGGAATTACTTTAAAAAGAATCTCGAAAAGAAACGGTCGTAAGGTCGGAACATTGCTTTTTCATTATTTTCCCCTTTTCACAAAGTTCCCTCTATGAGAAAGTATGGTAATGAATATACCATAAAAGAAAAGTGAATAATTATCGGGAAGCAATACGCGAAGTTCTACTTTGCAATTCTGTTAATATACTGTCCGATTGTATAGCAAATTATAGCCGTAAATATAGACGTAAAGCGCAAATAAATATTTAATTAAAAAATATCATTCCATGAACTTTGAACCCCTCGAGGATCGCGACTAATTCAATAGCAAATATTGCTTAACATTTAGTCAACTTGTGTTTCAACGTTGAACTCGATATCTCGAAGATTTCATGATCGAGAAAGCCGAAGAAAATTACTCCATAAAATCACAAAAACATATACATCCTTTTTTCACCATTTTAGACGATTTTAAGTGTCCTGACAAGAAAATCTCTCTATGAGAAACAAAAAAAAAAAAATATTTTCATTCATTTCTTTATAATCGTCGATTTCTCAAAATTGTAAGAAAAATCGTTCCATCAATGTTATCATTCAACATTATTATTTATATCGCTTGCTACCGACCTTTAAACTCCGAAGTGCAATGGGGGCTTTTCATCGGGAAAGAAGGAAGAAGCTTCCCCGGCGTATAATCAAATCACCATCGACAGTACCTACTTTAGTTCGTTAAATCGAATCAATGAGTATCGAATTATTTCTGTCTCGCGGGGCAATATTCCAGCATTGAAAGAATCCTTCGATATTTCATCGTACCTCTTTCGACGAAACCAAAGACAAGTTATAATCTCAGAGGAATTGAGTATCGAAACTTCTTTGGAATCTCTTATTCTTCGATTTATAAAAATCTGCCATTCACCGCGAAGATCATCGATGAGTGCCGCGGCCTGTGTAGGACTCTTGGAATAGACGGAAAACCCCAAAGCGACGAATGTGCGCTCTCTTCAGCATCACTCAGTTCGAAGTAACGGGAGCATAAGCTTAGCCCCAGCCGAACTGGAGGCCAAGAGACGCATACCAACACGCAATGTGCGGCAGATAAGTTTTATTGCATTTCATCCTCTCGCTGGCCACGATGCTCTTGAGCTCTTTATTTAGACAGGATCGAGAGTGAGAAGTAAGAAGACTCTAAATAGTTTTTTTTTTTTTTTTTCCTTTTTCTCTTTTTCGCTCTTCGAGCTTTTTGTGAACTGTTGCGAACGCGAGAGTCCCGAGACCAATGAGAGATACAATTCTCGTAAGCTGAAAAGATTCGTGACGACCTCTGAGAGTTTATGCGTTGAACGTCGAACGTTCAACGAACCCGAGAGACCCCGTTTACAATATAACCATTCGTATGCAATGAATAAGCGCCGAGACACACACGCGATGGGTTAGAGAACGCGGTAGTAGACGTAAACGGGACTGTAAACGCTCGCGTAAACGTCAATTTCTATCATCGCCGGTGAAATATACAGCTGCACGGAACTCCGGGAATGACGGAGGGCGCTATATTATCAAAGGGAAATTTGCTTGGCGAAGTACGAGCGCCTATTGGTTGCACGTTGAAAATCTGTTATCTTGAGAGGGTGAGATGACTTTTCAATGGGGGCGACTCTCCTTCGTAAGAAGATTGAGAGTTAGCGAGCGTTTGACAGAGATCTCAAAGGGCTTTTGGTAGCTGAATTTATAACCGAGTGTCGAATGTACTCATTGATGGAGAAGAGATGATAATGCAGCCGTTTGATAATAAAAAGGAAACTATAAAAAACTAACTGAAAAATTGCAAAAAAAAAAAAACATTTTCCCAAAATGGTAAAAGTTACGAAAAAGTAAAAAAAGAACTCGACAAATAAAACGAAAACTTGCGGCGAACGCTGATAATAAACAAACGATTTTGACTAATTTATTTAATTTGAAAACAGTTTTGAAAAAAAGTACGAATTACAATTTCTCAGCGGCCAAATTTTTCGGAACATTTTGAATCCATCGACTTTTTTTATCGTAACAGACCAATCGTAAAAAAAAAAGTTCCAAGCCGCAGTCGTAAATTCTTGAAAAACGAATTCGATTCCAACGCGTAATACCAATGTACCATTGTCAGCAAAAAAAACGATGAAACATTTATTTTATTTCAACATCGAACTCGATGTTCCGGTAACGTTGTTTCATTGTTTTTTCATCGATATAAATAATATCACGTTCGCGACAAATTTGTTATCTATACAGTACTTTACTCTCCGATTCACCGGTTTGGGATGAGCGTATAGTCGCCGAGAGAGAGAGAGAGAGAGAAAGAGTTCCCCATGGGACGCTACAACGGGAATAGTAGTTCGAACGGCCCGACGTTGATAGACCTTGACCCGGAAAACTCGCGTGAGGTCGTCATCCAACCGTCCGACTTCGATTAATCTACACACATCCATTCCCATCCCCCCAATTCTCTCGACACTTTTCTCTTCGCATGTTATCTCCCGCTTGACAAAAACAAAGCTATAACATCAATATTCTCTCAATTCCACCCTTAAAAAAGAACAAAATAATAATAATAAAGAAAAAAAAAAGCCGAAAAGATTCTACTCTAATTTATCGAAAAAACGAAAACGAATCCTCAACGACAAGCAAAACCTTGAAATTTCATCGTCTCATTTTCGTTCACCCATTTGCTTTCCACAAATTTTTGTACAAATGGCCACCGCTATTCGAGAATATCGCAAATGCATTGAAAGAAAAATGATTGTCGCGGTTTAAATGAGATTTTTTTTAACCTCTCGGATGCTGGGAGACTGGGAGACGGTTCTCGCTGCTCCCAGTTTCACGGGTTTCAGTTGTGTTTGATTTAGGATTTTTTCTTTTTTTTTTTTACTAGACAAATAGTAGGATCAAACGACCTTGACCCCGCCGTTGCGAATGTGTACGAAGTGCAGTCTTTGGAAGACGAGATAGGGAAAAGCTAGTCGAGAGTTAGAACAGGCAGTTGACACGCGGGACACTTGGACTTGGACTGTGCAAACGAGAGATAGTTCGAGGCTAGAGAAATGCGGAGAAGGATATATGCATACAGAGCAGCGAAGAGAAAGAAGCCAAAGCGGAGATGAGAGGGAAGAGATGCTTTCGGAGTGAAGGAAGAAGGTGATGAACCAGAGAGACGAATTCGAAGGTAGACGCGTCCACGCGTCGTCGGGTACGTCGGGCAGAAGATCAGACGACTTGGACCCGACCAGGAGCGTATCGAGGCCGTTGCGACTACGGGATTTTCCCCGGTCTACTTTGCTCGCCTCTTTCTCCACTGGTCTTCCACAAATCCCCGATACTCCATTCCCCCCTTTTCTCTTTATTTTTATCCGCAAGAAACCCCCAACGAGCTCCGTAAGCATCTTTCTTGCCGTTACGCTCTCTCCCTATCGCGCGATCTCTCATACACGATGTTCGAGATGACTTAGAGTCGAGGAGCACTCGTACATAGCGAATAATATGTCGAGAAAATTGGTCCGACGAGCTCGACTGTCGTCGGCAATTATCGTAAACTCGACGACCAAAGTTTTATGAAGCGATTTTGGACTTTTGGGTTTATTGTTAGTGGTTTGTTTTTTTTTTTTTTTTTTTTTTTTTTTTTTTTTAACGAGAATGAGTTTTGAACGTATAAAGGATGCGTGGAGACCGCAGCAATTATACCGACGAGCGAACCAAAGTTTTTCGACAGCGAGAAACAATAGCCGGGTATTTTTTTAATTAACTCGCGACGGCATAGTTTATTTTTTATTTTTTGCTTTTGCGAATGTTTTGCTTTACACAATGGCATTGTCTTCTATTTGAAAGCGTTGGGCAGTTTATTATGTATGAATTTGAATGCAGAAAAAATCTCTTTCATGAATTATTCAATCATCTCTCACTTTTGATTCCCTTTGTAAACGTAAGCGATTTAATCATCGCGATGATTCATCGCTCCGAAATTTTACTACGAGCCGATAAACCATAAATTTGAGTAAACTGCGAGTTTTCCAATGAGTAAAGTTGCCTCTTTTAAAAAAAAAAACATTTATTTTACTAATTTTTGCATACCTTACATCCACCTGCTTCGGGGTTATTTCCTGTCTGAAAAAAAGGAAATAAAACCACTTAATTGTACGAAATAACTATAAGACTGTACAAAAAATACGTTTTTACTGACAATCTTAACGCTCCGCGGGCGACCAGCATCTTTTAGGGCGCCTCAACATTTTCAAATTATTACGCGGCGATAAGAAATCTAAAAAAAATGCACGTATAGTCTTGAAGACCCCAAGAAACTGTATCGACCATTATAGTAATTTAATTCTTGTTAATTTAATTTTCTTTGCGTGTCAAAATTACAGTTGATAAGGTAAAAAAAACTTCCATGTGATTAAGAAATCGTAATTTCTTGATACGCGATTAAAAAAAATATCCTCTTATAGTTTTGGATACGTATTTCGAGAATAAACATCGGTTTGTGAAAATAATTCCGAAAATTCTGAGCAATTAAAATTTTTCCCGTGAGGCAATTTTTTTTTTTTTTTTTTAATCATCCGATTCAAATAACCCCGGTCTCTTCTATCCGCGAACTGCAGCACGCTATATAACCCACGTAACGTATTTGGCGTCTATGGCTGTGTAACATCCACGAAAAAAGAACGAGTGAGCACCCGGGGTTTTCTACAAAACGGCGAATGTGACGTAAGTTCGCAATGCGTTAAAGCTGTTGGAAGGGCTAGTGACCGCGTTGGGATTTGGTGGAGCGTATGCATGCAAGACGATATATAGCATAGCATAGTACACGTCTACGTATTCGAGTGCAGCAACAGTAGCCAGCGGCAACAGCACTCTGCATCGGCACGGTGCACAGACTCGAGTAACGAGTCCCTCCTGTTCGCAATCCTCATAAATATCGAATGCCAAGCGTTCTCTGCTCTCTCTCTCTCTCCTACATACCCCGAAACGCGCAATTTATCATTCCCACGAAATCTTACGAGAAAGCGCGGCAAGAGAAGTGAGGGAAAGAAGGGGGCAAACCCAAGAGAAAAAGCTTTGGAAAGCTCTCTCACAAGTTTGCGGTTGAAGTATAGAGAGAGAGTCGAATATTTCGCTGAGTGTAAAATTACGAGACGGAGAATTTGCTTCTTCGTTTCCTTAATTGCTCATTGATTAATGTTCCCGAGGAATTTTTTCGGTACCGCGGTACGGAAAGAGCGAGGATAATAATTCTCCTAGACTACTCGAAAGAGGCATTTTATTGTCTACGAGAATATAAATTCCGCAGACACGCTATTTCTACGGTCGTCAAATGAGAGAATTTCGGTACTATATTGAACAAAAGGCTTCGCATATTAAAAACTGCTGGAGAATAATGCATAGAAAATAACTGTGGCGGCGTGAACTATCGCAAACGATGAGAGAGAAAAATGTTCGAAGAGTAGTTGAACGTTCGATAACAGACATTCATTTTTTGGAAAATCCTTCTTTGACCAACGAAATTTCAAAAAAGAAACTAAACTAAATGTGAAATTTTTTTTTTTTACAAGCAACATGACTATTTTACAAAATCACGTGACAAAACCACGTATTACCTTGGATGAGATGCTCGTTTGTTTATTCACGAATAGATATCTTTTTTTAATTATTTTCTTAACCTTCGTTTATTATTTTATCGTATAATTTATATCTCGCAACATTTTTGCGAGGGAATAAGAATGGATTTGTCGGACCTCCGAGAATATAATATAAATTTTTCAAAATCAAATACTTTAATAAGACGGTAGATAATTGCGGTAAATGCTTTAAAGGATTAAATTGGCAATTTGTCGGAAATAAAGATTAAAATATTTTTCAAAAATGCGCGAAAGTCTCGATAAAAAAGATTTTAACGTGTTACAGACGCTATGAAATGCTGATAAATTCATTTAAAGCGATTAACGAAACGCCGGTATTTCTTTCGAAATGTTTCGCATATTATGTCCGCGAGTACAACACGTGCGTTGTTGCGCTCTTGTAGCTCATCGTTAACGAGCGCGCGGTATGTCGGACGTTTGTCAAGCTTGTTGGATAATTTATTTATAATTTATTAATGTCAGGGCATGTGGAGGGCTTCGCATGTTGGTAGCGATGTTGCTGTTACGCTAGTGTACAGGGATGAAGTGCCTCACGCGGACGTAAGTTAGAGAGGGTAATTCATTGTTAATTCATCGGGTGGATATACCTATCCTTCTTTGCGTGTGTGAAGTACATGAGGTTGTGTCGGTGTTTGTGTGGAGGATCGCGATCCTCCACTATTATACCCGGGAGGGAAAGCTCTCGCTCGACTATCCCTGCGGGCTCGACGCGCAAGCACGCTGGTAATTTCGTCCGACGAGCCGTGAAGCGATGGCAAATGCGTGTACACTGTTGTGCCCGTCCTCCGGCAACACACCTACTCCCTTGGATATTCGTCCACGAGAATAATTCATTGACCATCCAATGTCGTCAGCGGTCTCGTCACAGAGTTTTCCACACGTGCATAATAATATTAACCCCGATAACAAATATATGTATATTCAATATTCAATATTTCGTATTTTTAATCCTTTACCGTCGATTACTCGTATCTTGTTTTTCAGTCAGTACGCTAATCGATATATTTTTTTTGCGATAAAAAAAAACATTAATTAATTTAATAATTAATTTATTATTGTTATTACTATTGTTTATTAACTTTATAATTGTTAATTATTATTAATTTTATGAGGAAATTTTTTTTTTTTGGAAACTATTTTTATTTATTTATTTAGTGTGAATGCATTTGAACGGGTGAGTGATCATCGCCTTAATCGCAGTGTTGTTGGATCTTCGAAGCTAAAGTCTGGATTTATTAGATTAAAACTCCCTCGCGTAGGCGCCATTCCATTTAACCCGTGTAACACACGTGGCCCCGGCCATTTATTTATAAATATCAATGTTGGCGAGATGACTCGAACCCGACGCGAGAGCTCGTTGAGGCGCTCTACTCGCTCTGTGTCCGAGGGAATTTAAGCGACTCCCATCGATGACCCGCTATCAATCTCTCGAGTTTTACGGCCCGTGCGCGATGCGCGTCGACGGTCTAATTGAGTTCATGAACGATCCAGCGGCAGTAACACCTTCGCATCCGCGAAAAGGGCAAATTCCTTGACTCAGTTTATTAAATCTCGGAAAATGCCCTTTTTTTCTGAGAACTAAAGTCGATAAATGACAATTTCGGTGTCAAAATTCAAGCGACGAAAACTGTCCGCGGTGCAGACACGTCTCAGTGACCCGATTCGTCTCTTCCTCGTTCCCTTCGATCGCATCTCTCTCTCTCTCTCTCTCTCTCTCTTTTTCTCTCGCTTTAACGCGGTGCAAGACGTGTCGCGCTCGTAAAATTGCAACGACGATAAATCCTCGGCCACGTAAAAGAGGAGGACAATCGAACGAGAGTTGCGAAGCTGTTGCCACAGTCAGACGCAGAGAGACAATCGCGCTTCGTCTCGCTTTTTCTCTCCCTTTTTCGTCTCCTGTCTGCCGTAGGCGAGAAAGGGAGATACGCTATGAAAGAATAAAAGAGACCACGGAGCTCCAGCGCCCGAGAGATAACCCTTTAATTCACTGCTTTTGTTTCCACGCCATTCTCTTCACGGTATATACGATTACACCTACAGCATTCGTAATTGAGAGTCTCGTTAAAGTAACTACGGATTTTCCGAGTTAATGCCTCGCTGGGTCATTCGAAAAATGATAATTTAATGGGCAGAAACGTTGAATAATTTTTTTTTTTTTTTTCAAAAATGTATAAATTTACGAACCCTGTAAATATATTAACAGTTGACAAAAGAAATTCACTTCCATATGCAGCTAAAAAAAATAAAGCGATTTGCTCCCGGCGAACATTTTTCCGCACGCGAAGGGTTAACCAAAATTCAATTTTAACTTCGAATTTTATTTTAAACTCTTTCGAGTACAGAATTCGTATCTTGAGGGTGAGATTCGGAGGTTTGAGGGAAAACGCCCCGTTTTATTTTTTATTATCAATGAAAAAAATCGTATACCTATTTCCTTGCAATTTTTTTATTGGAATAGTATTCGGATCATGTGAAAAAATTCCCGGTTTCATATATTAAAGATTGTAGGAGAAGTGTAATTTTTAAAAAATACAACACATTTTTTAAATGTTTTTTAAACAAATGGAACTCTTTGCACGCGTTGTTATATTCGGAGCTGAAATTTTTTTTCACATCCAGGACACCGGTACCATCAATTAACTTTATGTGATTTTTTATCAAATTTTTTGTTACCGATAACAGAAAATAATACCCGTTGTTTCACTCTGCTATAACGTGATTGCTATCAACTGTAAGTAGTCACAGTTCCTGAGTGGTCAGACGCGCCGATCCTCCTTTAATAATGAAAATTCAACGAACGGAAATTGGATCATCGTTCTTCAACCGTTATTTTCATTTCGAGAGATCCTTCTTTCAATCACACATAGAGATGTAATAACAGTACAAAAAATTCCGTCGATTTAATGAAAAAAAAAAACTTTTTTTTTTTTTTTTTTACTAATTATTTATCGATATCAATTCACGAAAGGCAATAATACATCGATTCCATTCTCGACTGACATTCTAAGAATTTAATATCACCTAACAATTTCATACCACTTCACTGAGCGAACGAAATTAAATCCAATAAAGGATCTCCGCCTCTCGCTTCGTTATATCGGCCGTTCGCGCGTTCTATGTATAAACGGATCATTCCGTCGTCTGCAGTAAATACGAAAAATGACGAGGATTCTCGGGTGGCAAATTAACAATTCGAGTTATAAGATTTAACTCGGAAAAGTGACGACGTACGATGAGAAACGATGGTACATAGAAATCTACGTTATTATACGTATACACTGCTTCGCGCGGATTGTCGACCGGGATAGGGAAAGGCAAAGGCAGAGAGTGCAATGCCTTAATTCAGTTCAAACCAACTATCCCCGGTGGGTCGTACACCCTCGTTACGTAATTTAGCCTCACGTAACCCTCCGGGTTCCGGTTTACAGTTTCTATACACATTTACCACGAGACGCCAACGAGCGCCAAGCCAAACTCTACAACCCCCCACTGTCGTATTTGCACAACGTATCTTTCCACACCAGAAGACAACCCGAGCTTTTGCTCAGTTATGAATATTCTGGACTGGACTCGGACCACAAGTGTCAAGGAAAATTGTGAATTTTCGTCACACAGACTACTACTCCAAGAAGATCGTTTCGGGTCGAAATTACATAGGATATAACTTTTCTCTTTTAATTAAATTCGGGCGGACGAGGAAAAAAAAAATAGTCTGATAAAATATTTTTTCATTAGCGCCAACACATGGGAGAGTGGATCCCATACGAAAAATTAATATTTGCTATATTAATTCTTGTTGTTTCAAGTCTCTACGAACTTTCGCTAGAATATTTCGTAATTTTTTATCAAAAAACGTGTTTTCATTTTTAAACGGTAAAAAAAAATGTAACCGGAAAAAATTGAATCACGTTAACAAATTCCTAAGTCCTAATATACCAACGCCTGTAAAAAATTCATTTTTCTCAATAAATTTTTTTCCGCTTGAAAAAAAAAATTGCCACAATTTTTAACAGTTTAACCTGCGGATTTTTGTACGCAATCAGAATTCTATTATCAACAACCAATCGCACAGAATTTGTGATACGATTTTTTGCCTCTTGGTGAGGCAACGGAGTTACGTGCGAAGGGTCGAACCTCTGTATAAAGTATTATCGAATGGGTTGACGAGAAAAAAATAGAAGATTGCCAACCCTTATCGCTCCATTTCCCTCCCCCCTATTGAATTATACATACTCCCTTAAATTTTTAAATTCTTCAGTATACTCTGCATGCGTCCCCCTTTTTTAATCCCCGAGGTAAAGCGCCGGTTCACCGATACACGTACAGAGGGAGAGGAAACTCCTCGTGGGGTGGTTGGTTCATAGCTGCGGATCTCTTAGCCGGTATAGGCTGCGGACGGAAATACCACTCTCCTCTCTCTCTCCCAAACGACTAATTCTCACCAACACAAGACTCCGACACCCTTTCGGCGATAGTGTCGTCGGCGTCGAGTTAGAGTGCATGCGACGAGCGGCCACATCGTGAGACGTGGTCGAAGCTATTTCAGTCAGAGCAGCCAGAATCAGCGGCATCAAGCGGGCCAGTAGTAACATGTACCGAACAGTCCAGGGCCGTATACTCCTCGGTATACTGAGAACTAACATAAGTACGAACAGGCGCCATCGAGTAGTTAAAACTCGAGAGTTCGCGATAGACGGGAGACTATCAACCGCCAGTATAACTGCGTTCTACAATGTCGTTTCGCTTATCATAGCCTCGTATCTGCATTTTACTCGTTCCGAGTTTCCGCGCAAAACTCTTCGAGTCCAGAGAGACCTCGCGGAGAGCTTCCGGTTTAACGAGATAGCTCTCTCGAAAAACAGGCTACAAGGATTCAATTTCAATCTTCATTCGCTTCATCCTTCATTCAATTTTCATGAGCTCCGAACCATTATATCCTACTGGATTTTTCTTTTCACTTCCGGTTTAAGAAAAAAACGCTTATTCATTGAGATTTTTTTTTTATTCTTATTGATTCATTCGTTGGATCGGGAGAGCGCGGAAGTTACGATTGCCTTGGGTATTGTCGTCTCTGGATAATCCAGAGAACATGCTTTAGAGAACAAACTTCCGTATCTAGACGATGATTGTTCGAAGGGATGACGAGCTACTCGCGTAAGGGAGATGAGATTGGCGGGGGAGTTGAAGAGTATAAAGAAAACGAAAAGTAGATACAGGACAGTAGAGGAGAGCCGAAGACTCTCGAGATCCAGATATCCGGGTACCTTACTGTCGACTCGACTTTCTTATTTCTTGCCTCTTGTTATCTTCGTTTCCCGGACTCGTGCCAACGGTATCTCGAACAAACCCTCTCGACGTCGCCATGTCGGAGCTACTGTAGCGTGTCCATACTGTTGCTGGCTCCGCTGGAGCTTGAAACTCTCTAGTGGAAACTCGTACACACGATATGCGAAACTCGGAATAACCGTTGGAAACTTGTCGACGCGTTTTGGGAAGCATTATATATTATATATTATATATTATATATTATATATTATATATTATATATTATATATTATATATTATATATTATATATTATATATTATATATTATATATTATATATTATATATTATATATTATATATTATATATTATATATTATATATTATATATTATATATTATATATTATATATTATATATTATATATTATATATTATATATTTATATTATATATTATCCGTTTCAATATGATTTTTTCTGAAGCTTGCTAAGAAAATCGGTACCTAATGAGTACAAATCAATTTATCACTAAAAGCTCAAATGACTAATTAATGAAAACAAGGAAACGAAATCGGAGTTCAATAACTATATTCGTCGTAAACTCCCGTGCGACGAACTTTATTCAGAAACAAGTTCGCAGGTAAATAATTCATCGTTTATAAATGAGCAGCGCGAAATGTCCGAGCTGTAGGTACTATTATCTACAGCCCCTACGGCATTGGTTGCTGGTAATCGCGTTAATTGAGCCTCCGAAACCGATTTATCGCTGTACCGTGCAGTTGGTATACGCAACGCGAAATGGCATATACAGGCTAAATTAACAGTGCTATTAATCGACGTTGTATCCCTCGAGGCTTTCGCAACAAGCTTCCAAACTCCGGCGTTCGTTTGTTGACGAAGCGCGGGCAAAAACCGAGGCAAAGTCCATCGAAATGACAAGACAAAAACGGATAAATTTCTCGCGATGCATAATTCTGGCCCGAGCGGCACCGGACGATTGCGTTTCACTTTCGCGAATCGTTGAACCTCGTACACCGATGTGTACAGGTCGCCTTCGGCGTCATCGCTTGCTATAATTGGTTACGCGGAGTCATGGATACATAGCAGGCTCGTCGGTAAAGACGTACGCTTAATGCCGTTAAATATTAACTCGAGGACGTGAGTCCCGGCTTTTCGATGAATTTTTGTCGCACAGTTCTCGCGCGGTTGTTCGCGCTTGCGCGGGGTCTGCAATACATAGACACCGGTTTGCTTGTTAAGCTGCCAACCGGGCAACCCGCGCGGCTTTAACGATTGCCAGCGCAGGCCTCGTAACAACACCTGTAGAACCTTAAATCTCTCTATTCGATCTCTCGCGCTTAACTCTACAACCGCCGAGATAACGAAGCCGAAACAATGACGAAAAACAACAAAATTCAGATTAAAAAAAAAGTAATAAAAAAAAATGAATTACTTAATAAATTTTTACTCCTACTTAGAGGAAACTTTGTAAAGGTCGTTAAAAAAAAAATAAGAAAGCGGTGCGCAAATCTAAATAGAAAAATTTTTTATCGCACAGTTCAGTTCCAAATACGATCGGAAAAAATCAACTCCGATCATCGTGTAGTAATTATTTTTTTAGATCTACTTAATTATGATGAATTCTATTGTTTCGTTAACGATTCATCAAAATGTTTTTTCCTTTTAATTTCTAATGAATTTTAGCGGTTGCGTCGAATTTTTCTTATAATTAATCCTACGGCAATATCCACTTAAATCGATTGCTACGATTCCAAAGTGAATTCAACACGAATATAGAAACAAAAGGTGAAACAAATGACAAAACATTCTAAAGTCTTGAGGTATAATACATTATTACGAACGCGACACAGAGGACAGACTTACGGGACAGAATAGGCGACTTTTTTTCTTCGTCTTGTTTCCGCGATAAGTAGTCATGGATTTTTCGATCAGACGCGGTCAGACACCCAATTTCTCGTCGCCGTACAATTCGAAAGCTACGAGGCGTTGACTCCTATCCTACACGAGCATCGTTCGTCTCCCTCTTTCTCTTCGATGTTTTTTTATCCGTCGTGAGCTTTCGAGCGAAAAACGATAAAGCGAGCGAGTGAGATAGAACGAGATATGTAGGAAAAACGTTAGTAGCAGAAGGGAGGAGAGGTGGTGGTATAGAAGCTACGAGAGTTGACCTGGATAAGCACGCGAGCGAAGCTTGCGGCAGACGACGAGGACGCCGTTCGCGAAAGAGAGAAGAAGAGAATAACCGAGAGTATCGGACAGTGGGGTGGGTGGGGTTCGGGGTGGTGTCCCGAAGCTCTGGCTCTCGCACGTGACCCGTACCTCGCTATTCGCATCTTTTCCTTCGCATTTCACTTCTTTATGATCGAATGGGGGGATCGAAGAAAAAAAAAATACATATTTCACGATCATATATTCATAAATAACAAGACATGTCTAATATATAAATTTCCAATACAATAACAAAAAAATCTCATTTATATACACCGAAAAAAAATGATGACTTGGAAGAACGAATGGTCTGTTGGAAAAATGACTTTTGAACGAAAAAACAATTGCGCCAACTTACTGTTAGTTTTTTGAACCAATTGTTAGTCAGTTCAACGAATTATTGCAAAAACTAATATTGGGCTTCAAAAATGTGTTTATAATTCATTCGGAATGGGAAATATTCGTTATTCCAACTTATATTTTCTTTCAATGGATCAATATACGAATTTCAATTCCAATTTCACGAATGTCCTCGAACCTGCGATTAGGATTTTTCTTTCGGATCGTCCGATTTACGAAAAAAGAAAATGTCCAATAATAATTTTCCCTTCGGAGTCTCGTATCTCTCATTGATCCTCGACCAGTCGTGATTGCAAGGGAATTGGTAGCGAAAAGAAAAAAAAATTGCTGACTCAAGACCCCAAACGAAACGACACGTCGTTGACGCCGCGCTGAAGGAACTTGGAAACTCGGTACGTCTACGAGGTCGCGTCGCGGTGGGCCGGCGACTCCGGATTTGTTCGATGACGTTAAGGGGATCGGAATTCGACGATTCAACGCGATTTCCCGGGATCGCACAACCGTCGACGAGAACGCACGCAAAGAACGTAAAGCTCGTGTTCCCTCCCTTCATCCCCCTTCGCCTTTACTCGTCGCTGTGTATAAGCATACAATCGAGTAAACGCGAGAGAGCTTTCCGATGATCCTCCCCCGCTTTACTCGCGCGCCCGCACGGTAGCTCCTTGAATGACGCGAGTCACCGCCGTGTGTGTTGCACGGCAGCTCATCACCTCGAATGACTCATCTCCGCGGCTCACTCCCGCGCTTCTACGAGATAAGTGAAACGTGAGTTTCGAAATGCCGCTTTGCCTTTTGGCAAAAACAATGCTGCAATTATACCGATACACGCGCCCGATACGATCTTTGTTCTTGCGTATCAGTAATAGATCTTAATATACAAAGTACAAAACGTCACTACAGCGAAAAAAGCACTTCGTCAATGTCATGATGTCGTGATGTCGTGAAAAGCGAACGAAATTAAACAACTGTATTATAAATAAGCGTTCAGCGAGAGACGAGACACCAGAACAACTGACTTTCTGTTGTCTTATATGTGATGAAAAAAGAAAGTATTGTTCAATGCATTTGACGAAAAAATAAACTGTGGAATTCTATTGAAAACTGAAGAAACTTTTTCTTTGGCAAAACTTTGCACGACGGATAGTTTTCGAGACATTCAAAGTAAAGCTTTCAGCCAATGAGAACGTTGAAAAAGAGACTCGAGGACTGTGCACTCCGGGAAATGATTTCAAAGGGAATTTTCGCTCAGTTTTGAACTTTTAATACGATACTTCACTTCTCTTTCTTGTATTTTCGTAGACTCTGTATTCGAAGATTATTTCACGACATTCTTCATTGCCGTGTTAATGAATACAGTGATTCAACACAAAGGGAGAGATCTGATTATCAGTTGTACCGTATAAATAGGGAATTCCCCTCAATACAGAAAGCATTGATTCTCGTAGTGTATCAATGAGACAAGTGCACTGAGAGAAAAAAAATGTTTGCATCAACTAAATCGGCGTTTTCCTCATTCAAATGACTTTTTAGTCGGTACAACACGAATTTTTGTTGCCGTAAACAATATTTATAAGTTTAGCTGAAATTTGGGAGAAATGGACGCGATATGCGAAGAAAAAAATGAGATAAAATTTGAAAAGACTCGATAGAATATAATAGAAGAAAGAAACAACTATTATTAATGGATGAAACTTGAAAATTGATAAATCGTTTTATTTTTCAGGCACATATCAGGGCCAATGGCTTCGGGGTATGCGTCACGGTTACGGCGTGAGAGCGAGTGCGCCCTTCGGTTTGGCGAGTCACTACAAACCGCCGAAACAGGCTGCCATCCGGGCATCTCTGACATCGCTGAGAAGCACGGATGGTGCACCGGCCGCGGCACCGACACCCGAACCGACAGACAAACGAGATCGTCGGGTGGACGACAGCCGGGGTGGTTTCGTTCTCAAAGCGAGAAGCGATGATCCTCCGGCGAGGCGAAAAAGCCTCACGGAAAAGTCACTCAAAAAGGGAATCCTCTCGGTACCGTTGAATTATTTATATTTGCGCCACTGAATTCTCCGTTCACGCGAAGATCTTTGTTTCAAGCGTTTTTTTTTTTTTTTCACGTTCCTTTGTTTCGCGTTCGAAGGGCCTTAAGATACGAAAACAAAGGAGTACCGGAGACCTCGAGAAGCGTGGAACCGGCGGCAGTATTAGGAGCAATGCAAGCTCCGCTTCCTGGATGTCGACCGAAAGCTCGCAGAGTCAGGCCTCGGCTTCCGTTCACACGGACAGCAATGCGTCCTTCGTAATCGAGGTATAGTAAAAAAAAATATTAAAAATGTTCAATTCCAACGATTTCGATATGAGAAGCTTTTTTCCCCATCAATAACTCCATATTATTATTATTATTTAAATGAATTCAAATTTAAATTCAATTAACTTTGAATTTTCAAAAAATTTATTAATTAATTTATCATTGATTGTAATTGGTAATAAATTTCCATTATTGTAATTAACAGGACGAGCAAATGGACGCGTCCGTGACTGAGACCTACATGGGCGAGTGGAAGAACGACAAGCGTACGGGTTTCGGTATATCAGAGCGCAGCGACGGTCTTCGTTACGAAGGCGAGTGGTTCAACAATCGAAAGTACGGCTACGGCGTGACGACATTTCGGGACGGTAGTAAGGAGGAAGGAAAATACAAGAACAACGTTCTGATAACATCCCAAAAGAAGAAACACTTGTTTCTAATAAGATCGGCAAAATTTCGGGAGAGAATAGACGCGGCGGTGGCGGCATCGGAAACGGCGAGACGTATGTCCCGACAAAAGTCCGACATAGCAGCGTCGAGAGCGGGAATGGCGCGTAAACGTGCCGAATCCGCCGATCTTTCGGCTGAATTTGCCAGAGAAAATTCCGAACTCGCCCAACAAACGGCGAGACAATTCGCTCCGGATTTCCAACAGCCCGGATTGGAGAGGTTACGAAATCGTGTGATACCAAAGTACGTGCCACCGCCGCAGGACACTTTGCCGGGGAAGAGTATACTTCAAAAATCCAGTGCCGGCAATCCGAATTCGGGAGCGTCTAGCATGGGAGAACAGTCGGCAACGTCGAGTCCCCTTAAATCGTCGAATGTCGTCGACACCGGTGGAACTGGTAATCCCGGACAATCAATCAGAGAAACGATAAGTCAGTCGATAAGACGCGCGAGCATGAAACCGTCGCAGAACCAAATATCATCGGGACAAAATCCAACGATAATGCAGACACAGTTGCCACCAACGGCGTTGAGTCAAAATCCGTACAGCCAAAATCCTTATCAGAATCAGATGCAGAATCCTAGCCAACAGTTGCCACTGCAGAATCAGTTTCCGAACAGTTTAGGGGGACCGTATCCCCTGGGATTCGAAGGGGGCGGCGGGGTCGTTGGCGGAGGCGGCGGACCATATGGACCTGGCGGTGGTCCCAGCCAATTTGTTGTTCAGGGCGGTCAGTACGCGCAGTTTCAAAATCCAATAGGCGGAAATCAACAAACCGATCATTACCCGGGCTATCCGCAGAACTCGAGCCCACAGGGATATCATCAGAATCAGTTCCAACCCCCGTACTCGAGTCAACAGGTAAAAAAAAAAGACAAAGCGACGAAAAGAGTTTTATCACTAGAGATCGATATTTTCCGATGTAATTTTCCATTATTGTCTTTGAGAATTGTAAGAGGGCTTATCGACCTGACGGTTCAAAAATCAAGTCTAATATTTGATTTGCTTCTTTTTCAAACTTTCCTAAACTTAAAAAAAAAAAATAATTTCATTAACTTTTATAGTTTTGAAGAAAAAAAAATCAAAATTTGACTCGGGTTTGGAACCGTTATGTATCTCTCTTCGTGGGAAGTCCGGCTATTTCAGGCGAAAAAGCGTCTTTCATTTTTATGCATGTGAGAAAAAAAATGGTGTCACTAATTCCATATGATTGTTTATTGGTAATAGTTTTCCGATTATGTAAAAAAAATTCAGATTCAAATAGTAAAGATTGTAGAAGTCGCAATTTTTTTTTATTGACTAAAAGACAGGAATCGTGTAATTTTTTTGAATTTCATTATTTATATTTTTTGTATTAAAAAAAAATTACACCATCCTTACAATATTCAATATCTGGATCTGGGAATTTTTTTTTACATAATCAGAATACCGATACGATCAATCAATCGCATGGAATTTTAAACAACACTTTTTTATCCATCAGAAAAAATAAAACACACTTTTTCACCTCAAATTGCTGAACCTTTCCCACGAACGTTTTTTTCGTTATGATTCCATAGAATAGTGATGAAAAATATTTTTTTATTTTGTCGATAAAAAATATTTAGTCAATGATTATCGAGTAATTTTACTATTAGCAGGTATAAAAAAAAACAAAATGCACCCTTCGGTTCTTATGGGTTTTTTGTTTTTTTCCACGAACTTTTCTTTACGACCGGTGTAAACATTTCTCAGATTCACCGACGGCTTCCCATAACAATTGAGTAACTCCGTCGTTCTTTTCTTTTTTTTCTTTTTTTTTTTTTTTTTCGTTTCTTTATGATTCTAGATATTGTATCCACTGACACCGACAATGTACAGTCCAATGGGAATCGCCCAAATGAATCAATTTGGAGCACAACCTTACGGTGTAAGCCAAGCACGAGACATCGCGTTGATGCCGATAGAGATTTTTTTCCCGTGAATCATTTTTGCATCCATCATAGTTCCAAATAATTTGTTTAACCCGCCCCACCCCTCTCTCGTTCAACATTTGAGTGATTTGAGTGATTAGAGTCCGAATTTGGCCCGAAGTAGGAAAGAAGTTTCGTTTAATTTTTTTTCATTGTCGTCGTTCATTTTATTTTTTATCTTTAACGAGTCGCTAAATCATTATGTTACTGTCGTAAGTCGATCGTTGATACAGATTCGACCGAAACGCAAATTCTGTCGACGATCACTTGCTCTGCCGATCTCTCTACCTGTACCTGTGTCCTATTATAATTGCACAAAGTCGTTTAAGATCCAAGAGATGAATTTTTATTTTTTAATTTGCGATCGACAAAAACAAAGCTAAATAATCAATTGAACTCGTTGCAGACGCCGGTAGTGCCGAATCAGTACGGACCGGGACAGAATCAGTACAACGCGCAGTCTATCTACGGCCAACAGCCCGGTCAGCCACAATCGCAGTACCAAAACGATGGAACGACGATGGACGGTCAAAGACCTCCGAGCTCTACGAGTATACGAAGAAATTCGCGAATTCTCAATCCTCAGGATCGTCCTGCGGGTGGTGGAATGGTCAATCAGTCCCTCAACGACAGGTACGATATCATATAACATTAACGCGAACAGAAACGTTTCACTGGCTTCAGATTGTTTCGAAAATTTAGATCGACGAAAAAAAAACAAAAAATTATATCGTTCATTCAACTTTATTGGACTGATCGAGACGAGAAGAAATCTTTGCAAAATTTGTAATCGATTTCGAACGGAATGTTTTTATTTATTTATTAGGTTGGATCACTACAAGAGGCCACCTAGTCGAGACAGAATAATGGGATCGAGACAGCCGTCTGTAGACAAGGGTATGACTACACCGAATCAAGACATCACCGACAGGTAAATAATTGATTTACTTTCATTCAAATTCTTTGACTTTCTCGAGTAGATATCTTAAAAAATTGTCATTACTTCACGAAAAAAATCGAATTAAAAATTCTCTGATTTCAATGAAAAAAAATCGGCGAGCGAACTTGTCGAAGTAATGAAAAATATTGTTGTCGATCTGATTGATTTTTTTTTTTTTTTTTTTTGAGATGCGCAATATAAGAATTTTGGACACTATTTTTCAATTTTTACGAAAAAAAAAAAATTCTTAATTATCATTCGTTTTCTCTTGGATACGAAAGAACTGGAAGGGGTGCGAGTCTAGTTAGGTCCGGCACGCCTCTGAACGGCTCGGTCGTCGGTAGCGGCGCAGCTACGCCGACATACGTTCCGCCAACTTCGAGTCAATTCGAAGGTGCATTCATGAAAAATCGTGGCCCCAGTCAGGAGATACTGCCGAGTCAGATACAACCAAAGCGTACAGAGAGTCTGTACGTCGCACCTGCCCGAGGTTCCGTCGCTGCTGGAGTCGGTGCTGGGATCGGAATTCCCAAGGTGAGTCCCCACGTTCTTACGAATTACAATTAATTAATTCATTATTTCGGCTTCCTACTCTATTCTCTTCCTCCTATTATCGCCTTCGAAATCATATTCTTTCCGGAGTCGTGACAATGTTCACAAGCAATCCAAATCTCATTTGTCATCTGATTTCACGAACAAAACCCATCGATCTAAAACCGCCCCGTGACCAACTTCCGCTGATCTCTGAACGCGCAATTTTTTTATATTTCGTTCGTCGTTCTCCCAAGAGAATAACTCTCCTACTGTATATACAACTTATTAGCGTTGATTAATATAATTGAATGAAAAAAAAAAGTTCGGTAGCTGATTTTTATCGTATTCAGTAAAATTCTAGATAACCCTGTACACTAAATACTCTTAGATGAGTGTCCCTTGTAGGAGAATACTTCGAAAAATGTAGATTTGAATTTTTTTTTTTTTTTTTTATAGTTTACGTAGTCTGAATCATATTTGGTCCGAAATTGTGAAAAATTTCACAAAATTATTACTTCAATAATGTATATTATTGTGAATATTATATTTCGGAAAGAATCCGTAAAATTCATTCGATTTTCACGAGTCACTGGACATTTTTTTTAATTTCCGGTTATTTATTGATTTTTTTTTTTTATTTCGTGAATTATTTGTCGAAAAGCACCCATCAGTTTTACCAAAGATCCCACATGCATAATTGTTACCGTCTAATCGCGACAATCAAACGCCTCCAGTCACTGTTTTCTTTCGTTCATCTTTAACATTTCTATAAATCACACATTTTTCTCTATTTTCTCAATTTCTCTCTTTATCTCACTGTCAAAATTTGTCTCTGTCTGTCTGTAACTGTGTGGTGTTTTGTGCTGTGTTCTGTGCATGCGTACCCAGGACACGAGCCGGACGGTCCCCGCCTGCTTCGCCGCAACATCAAAGGGCCGCGCTACCCTCTGAGTATAAGTACATTTTGACAAATTTAATATACCATCGATTATTGATTTCCTTACGCGAATCATATTTTTTTCCCCCCGGAGAAGAAAAAAAAAACAGTTATTTGTTATTATATCGAAATAAACAGTATACAATGACGAGCCCTTCGGACTGTGGGGCTGTTGATGGACGTAATTGCACTCGTATAATTTTTTTTAAATATTATACCTTCTTTTCTTAAATTCCTCCCGAGTGCGTTATGTCCCAACTAAACTTGTCTTACGAGCTTGAAAAAAAAAAAAAAAAAAAAAAAAAAAAAATTTTCTTATTTTTTTTTTTTTCGAAATAACTTTGTTAAATATATAAATTATTATTATTGTATAATTGTCCGGAGAAGTATATATTATGTACATATATATATATATATTCAAGGGAAAATTCGAGCTTTGCACACGAAACGAGCTTGAAAAGGGAAAATTATTATTAATTTCATTAGCATATTGTTAAAATTCGCGTCGAGCGCGAGGAATGCACACAGGCCGAGTATTTGCTCACAGTTTAATCAGAGTTTTAATGTCGTGGGGTGAAAAAACGCGCTACGATAAACAGAGGCAAATTAGGTGAACGTTCCAGTCGCTTTAAATGAGTTTTTTACCATTGAATAAACGAGAATTTTTTTTTTCCGAGTGCCGCATTGCTCTCTTTACATGAATGAGTGTAATTAATTTTTTTATATTCTATTGTAAAAGAAAAACGTATACGTTAAGGTATCTTTGTGAATTTTTTTCACATTTATTTTCTTTTTTATCTTTCATTAATATTCGAATTGTTGCCAAATTGCGATCCGACACTTTCTGCGTTGTTATAACATTTTTTTATCAGCGATTATTTGATAATTAAACGATAAAAAAAATCGCTGTTTTCCAAACGGCCGGTAAAATGTTAATTAAAGAAATTATGGTATTAAAATATAAAAATTTTCGCGATTGGCGACTGAGACATTTATCGTGCCTCTCGACGCGGAAAAGAAAAAAAAAAAAAACTGTGACCATTCGATAAAAAAAAATCATCGCCAAAACTATTGATAAACGTAATAAAGAGAAAAAAAAAGAAAAACTACCAAAAAAAAAACGGAATTAACGAACCATTTGGATGGTAGAGATGATGTGTACCTGGTAGACGTGTCGTTGTTTTTAGCTCCGTCGCAAAATTCGCGTTGCGTGCCTTTGCGAGCGGATGATAATCGACTCGGATCGAATAAAATTATTCTCGGAAAAATCATTTTCACGAAGACTCTCCGATCGAACGAGCAATATAGTGCCGATCGTATACACTTATTTTTCTAGTGCCATCGTGTAGATCCTGTAAGAAACGAACACAGGCCTTTACTTCCGGTCTGAGAGTCTTTTCCAAAAAAAAAAAAAAAAAGAGGCAAAAAAAAGATTTAAAAAATCACAATTAAAATTTGAAAATTCGGGGTCGGTGACAATAATTTCATTGTTTCAGAGGCACGCGCACGATTTGCGTAATGTTCGATGTTAATTAAAACGTAATGAACGATAAAAACAAAAAAAAATCAGCAAACTCGCGATGCTAAAAAAAAAAATTAATTAAATTGAATAACTTAAGTAAATGTTAATGAAAAAAAAAAAATCGTTGTTGAGAACTTGCATACACGTTACTATATATAGTATACTTGATTAAACGTCTAAAAATATAAAAAAAAAACAAATTTCACAGACCAGACTCGGAGAACAATAATTCACAAGAGAAAAGAAAAGAAAAAATATTCTATTATTCATATACTATATATATCTATATATTCATATAGTATATTTATTGTTATATATACATATATATATATATATAACTGATAAATTGTATGATACCGCACAGTTCCTTCACTGCGAAAAAAAGCAACAAACGTGCCCTCCAAACATAATACACTTATTTTCTCTGCATCGGCGTTGTCGTTAAAAACTGATTTTAATTTAGATTAATGTTCACTATTTGCCAGAGAGTACCTTCGCCGCGAGCGAATTAGAGGGGGAAAAATAAAAGTTATATGTACCTAAACAATATATATGGGACATTCCATGTCGAAACGGTATTCAACTGAAAGCTCAAATTTTTGCACAATTTTAACCGTTGGCACACGGATTTTAAAAGGAAATGACTTTACATTTTTTTTTTAATGGAATTGAAGGTTTTGATGTAATTAAAGTGGTTAACATTTAAGTTTCAAGATTCTCACAGATTGAACTTTTAATCGGTACTCAGAGGGTGCGACGCGGTGCTCAATTTTAAGTCGAAATATATTTTTTTTACCAACAATATATAATCTTTCGATGATTATCGAATAGATATTCGAGATCGTCAGACGTAAAAAAAAAAAAGTTGTTCTCGTAAAAATGCCGCTTGACACGGAAAGTCCCATATATACATTGTGTAATATAAAAAAAAATGATATCTATATATACAAGTGGAAGTACGCCTAACGAAAGAAAAAGCCGAGCGAATCGCGCTCCGGGAGCGCGCGCTCGAGTTATATTGTTCAACGAGACGCAGGAGAAAATTAACGTCCTATCGAATCGTATCCGACGATCGATAAAATATTATAATTATATTCGTAACGGAGAGTGATCGGGAAGGTAAGGTTGTGGCGCGGGTGTGGAGGCGGGGACCGGAACATTTTAAGCATTTTTTTATTTTATTTAATTTTTTTTTTCTCTAACATAATTATTGCATCACATTAATATAATACTTTATCTCTATATTCAAACCTTTCTGAAGCATCCATTGAACCACTGACCCGAATGTAACAAAACCTCGAAGTCAAGATGGACATTATTTCAAAATACCAAATCGTTTTCGGTTTAAAAAAAAAATTAAAAAAAAAAAAAAAATCTTGAAATACTTAAAAAATTTGATTTTAAAATTCGAAAAAAAAAAAAAAAATTGTGAATGTCCATCTCGGCTCGAAAAAAAAAAATCACTGACCTCGTACCACGCGAATCCTAATAACCCAACATAATTCATTGCCATTATTATGATTTTGAGATAATTATTCACCGTAATGACTGAGGCGTGACAGTGTCGCGATTTTTTTTCACGATAAATAAAAATTCTCTTAATTTCACCGTAAGAACAAAAAAAAATACGAAAATTTTATTTCGGTTGGGACCACACGCGGTTTTAATTTTTTTTATTACGCGCGAGAAATAATAATAGGTGATGAAAAAAAAAAAAAAAAATTACTCTCCGTATCCTCCACACCCCCAGAACCACCGCCTTCCCACATGTTTGTCAGAAATACATTATTTTTCTAACGCATGCTTCTAACCGCCACACTCTTTACTCTTTAGATAATTATATATTTAAATAATATTCTAGTATAACTATACATACGTTGTATTATTATTATTATTATTATTATTATTAATGTTATTATTATCATAGTGATTATCTCGTACCGGAATGCATTTCATGTATACCATAATTGTTGTAAATTACCTGTACGATAACGCTATAGTGTGCGAGTAATAACCCGCCGTTCGTGATTAACTTCGAAAATTTAAAAAAACAATACGTTGTAAAAAAAAAAAAAAAAATGAAAAAAAAAAAATATCCGTCTCACTGTAAATGTTATTGTTGGAAGTGAAATATCGCGTCACTAAACGTCACTAGTAAAACTCAACTTTAAACTTTATACCTCAAGTCGAATTCCAACTTGATATTTCGAGTTCAATATTGAGTTATTAAATTCGCGAACGTCCTGCAGGGAATAATGAAAGGGAGGAATGAGAAATTTCGAGAAAATTGAACGATAAATCGAAAATTAATCGAATAAATCGAATTATCGGAATGTATGGATAGTCTAAAAAAGAGTGAAGGAGGGGAGGTCGAGATTCTCAATCGACGTAAAGTGCCAAGCTTAATATTAAAAAGTGTCTTTCTTCGCAACGGTGAAACATTGTACCTCTATAAAAAAAAAAAAAAAAGGATAATAGCTGTAAAATATGAACGTATCTGCACGGATTTAAACGATATAAATCGACGACTATTTAACGATATTACGAATACAATAGTTTCCCTCAAAGTTCGAAAAACAGAATGAAAGAAAAACAAAATAAAAAAAAAAAATAGTATTGAGTCCCAAACTTTCAGTCGTTCGATGTAATTTTAATATTTCATTTATAGACTGAAAATTCGGATCTCCAATTATCTGACGCTGAATAATTTTTTCTCGCACAACAACGTGTTTTACCGATCCGTATACGTAAATAAGACGTCGCTTTAACGATCTAAATATTAATCGACATGTCTACATGTATGAGTAAAAGAAAATAATAATGATAACAAGAAAACACAACACAAAAACCAATATATTATATACGATATAAAAAATGAATAAATAAATAAATGTCGGTGTGACGAAAAATTGAGCACAAACTGCAAGGATAGTGGGGCCATCTTTGCCTGAGCCTAGAAGCATCATAAATAAAATACGATAAAAATGAAATAATGAATATTGATCCAATTTATTCGTTTCTTCACTCGTCAATATTTTTTTCAACGTGAATGTTAAAAAAATAAAAAAATAAATATCGCTATCAATTAGCTTCCGTCTCAGCTAAGCATGCGTTCGATTTTCGACTCCGCAAAAGCTCTTGTGCCAAAATCTCGTCGTCGTCGTCGTCATGTGCGAGAGGTGAGAACCGAAAGAAAGAGACAATGAGACGCGTGGCGAAAGATTTGTGTCGGTGATGCCGAGAACCGCGCGGGAAAAGACATTCGTATATTTCGAGAGCTCCCAGTGTATTTTTGTTTCCGTCTATATTTGCAATCGTTCGATCTATTTAACTTTCGGCTCATTTGTTGCAATACGTCAAAAATAGTACAGCGCGAATACCGATTTAAAAAAAAATATTGTTAAACAATAACGAAGACCTTCGGATTGCATTTCAAAATTTTATGAATTTTTTTTTCTATTTTCACAGTTATTTATTATTTTTTACGATCATTTAAATTTTTTTTTTTTTTTCGCAAAAATAAATCGCGTTACGCAAATAGCAATTCATTTGAAACTTTATTTTCCTTGCATACGAGAATGTGACACAAAATTTATCGAATATAAAGAGCATTTCCGGCAAAATTTAATCGTCTATTAGAGAACTCTGCGCCGCTATTAGTTCAAGTTTCGTGTTTAAGCATATTAACGAGCAAATGAATTCTCGGCTCCGGTCCGCTTCGACTGGAGACTGGATGATAGCGAAAGGACGGAAATATATTTGTCTGTTTAAATTCATAAGGGCGTATGCTTTGTGCGAAAGGTCTGTAAGATACGCCGTTCTGGTTATCGCGGTTGGCGATATAGAACGAGAGCTCTAGGGAAACGAGCGCAACGACGATGGTCACTCGGTCAGGCGAGTGCGTATCGCGGTTTTCCGCTCTCGGAGTACTTGGTCGCGAGATTGTACGGGGGCTGATGCACAACCAGTCCAACCGCGACTCAGAGGTTCAAGCTTCGGCTTCTCTCGCGCTCTCTACCCCTCTGTACTTAGTCCCCTTCGCTTCTCTTTCTCCTTATTGCATCCACGAGCATAAAGACTAAACCCTCTCCACCCCCCGCGTGTGTTCTCTCTGGAACTGCGTTGCATTCGCGTGTAGGCGTGAACGAGGGCACTCGACCTCGAAAATTTCGTGGGTGAAAAAATGACTTCGTACTCCGAAATGCACTTAAGACGGCAAATTACTTGCATTTACGATTACGCGCAATTTTATTCTCGTTTTATATTTAAATGACTAAACTTTTTTAAAAGTTGAAAAATATGAAATTCGCGAGAAAATTAAGCAACGACAAGGCAAATCTTAAGTTAAATTCATTGTTTTGAATACCAACAATTATTATTATTGTTATTGTTATGATTGTTATTATTATTAATCTATTAAAAAAAAAATGGATGATAGATTGCAAAATAGTGAAAAATGAAGGGAATTGAGCGAAAATCCGGGCCTTCCCCGGACGTCTTCGCTTTCGTTTAATCCAATGAAATAAATAAAGTTTTCTCGTGTTTCCCTCCAACGGGCCGCGGGAACGATCTATTTCGACGGGCGCCAATAGTGGGGCGCAAACTTTTTCGGTTCGAGACGCTAGCGCGGCAAACGGCAAACGTTTATCTATTTCGGTAACAAGAGGCAGGTCCGCGGGCATCAGTACGCGGCTTGGCTTCCTCACCAGGAGCCGCTCTTCGTTCTTATCGGCAATTCGTGGCTCTCTCTTTATTATTATTATTTTTTTTTTTATTTCTTCGCTATATCGCAACTGTCTATCGTTCGAGAATCTTAAAAAACAATCGCGACTAGAGCCGTGCTAACCCCTTAAATCTCAAGTGCAAGGAAGAGGGTCTCAAGTTCGAGACGAATAAAACAGAGACGAGAGAAAGAGTGGGGGAGGGACGAGGAGGGGAAAGCTACATCGGTGCGCTTCTGCCCCTGAATTATACCCGGTGGTCAAGGACGCCCAAGTTTATCTCGCGGAGGAATTCAAATTATGATATTGATAAATACAATTTTTTCATCTGTGACGAACGATCTATCGAATCGGATGTCACGATCGATATTAATCGATAATTGATCGAGAAAAAAAAAAGTGTGAGATTTATAAAAAAAAAAAAAAAAATTTATTCGGAAAACGGTTAAAAAAATTAAGGAGACAAAATGTTCGGGTGGTCAGAACCCGACGAGGAGGAGGAAGCACTCCTCTGCAGTCCTGCGCTAATGGCCAGGAGAGCCTCGGAGTCGTGGATCGTCGCGCCTCCCGTAGAGGTACTTTCCGTTCCCTTACAGGAAAATATACTTTTTCGGGGACAACGAAAATTATAATAGACAGCCTCGAGATCGATTTTTCATCGTGATATTTCTGTATTCGATGGAAAATAAGGGAATCAATGTTAAAAAAGATTAATCTTTTTTTAAGCGCCTTTAACACACTTTGTAAATAACAATTCGTCAAGAGTTGGCTTACTGTTCTATATTTGTGTTCTAACATTAACGACGAGAGCTCTTCTCTCTGAATTCTTTTAAACAATTTTTGTTTTATATATAAATAAATGGAAGGTTTTTTCACGGAATAATTCAAAGGTCTCGCGATTTTGGCGATCGGCCAAAGTCCGTGGAAAAACGAGACTCTGGCCTCGAGGGCTATTTCGCGCCAATAAGGAGAATACTTTGATATCGCTATTGCTTCCGAATCTCAAAAAAAAAAAAAAAAAAAAAAAAAAACTAAAGGGTACGATAAATTTTTCAGATTTTTTCGTAACTACTTATGGAAAAAATTTCATGAGAAATTTTTTGTGGCGATTAAAAAAAAATGGTTTTTGGTTAGAATTTGAATATTAATCGATAAACGGATTCTATTCGACGTTATTTGGGTTATTTATTATGGTTGGACAGTTAGGCACACAAAACACATTCTCTCTCTCTCTAATCTCCGTCTATAGGCGATGCCAGTTGCGGCGACGACCCTTCAAAGAAAGAAGTCACTGCCGGACGTTGCGCAGGGAATCCAACTTAGAGCAACTTCGCCGTTGTCCAGAGAAGAGGTCAGCGTTTTAAGCAGCATGCGAAGGGAAGAAGTGCGCCGGCAGATCGACGAGAGCGAAAGGCTGAAGGCCAATCCTCTTCTCTACCTAGTCAGTCCTCAGGTTAAAGTGAGTTCTCGATACGAGTTACGATCAATTCCTAAGCATTTTTTTTTCTTTTTTCTTACATCCTATCTCTCTGTCTATCTCTCGTTCTCACAATCTCATAATTTTATTATATACCGCAAATACTTCGATCTAAACCGATACTAAAAAAAAAAAGAAAAATTAATTAAAATCTAAGGATTTATAAAAACTACGAAAGGAAAACAAAAAAAAATGGCAAATATCGACTAATTTATTAAGAAATATCGCTTGTATCGTAACATTTTTTTTCTGTTTTTTTTTTTTTTTTTTTTTAATTAAAAAACCTATTTTTTCCTTTGCGTTTTATATCAATTTCTTCAGATGCGGAACTACTACCTCAGGGATGCAGCCGCAACCATCGAAACTCACCATATTATATTCGTCATTAATTCTAATTTTTCGATCGATTGCAATTGTTGCTGTTGGTTTTTTTTTTTTCTTCTAATATCGCGAGTTGTAATTTGTAAAAATACATTATTTCGTATGATTCGTGTTACAGGACTGGTTCTCAAGGCAGCAGCTCGTCATGATAGTCCTTTTCATCAACATATCGCTGGCGCTGATGTTCTTCAAGCTGTTGACGTAGCAGCCAGCCGGTAGTCGGGCGAAACGGCGCGTGTTGGACGCCACTTGAGATTAATGAATCGTAGGACAAGAAAAAAAAAAAAAAAACTAAAAGAGCGAAGAAACAAATACTAAACGAGAAGAAAGAGGTCAAAAAACAATGGGTAATCGAAGAAAAATTGCCGCTATTTTGACGCTCGATCATTCATCGACTTAAAAAAAAGAAACCCAATTTGAAGGGAAACGAGACGCGTTGCTTTACATCGAAAAAAAAAAAAAAAAAAAAAAAAAAATTTCGTTCCTCGTTCTGGAAACGAGGATAAGGAAAGACACGATTTATAAGAAAAAAAAAAAGTAACGCAAACTCGAGGGAATGGTCAACCGCAACGAAGAATTTTTAATTAAAAAAAAAATAAATAAATAAAATAAATAAAAATTCGACGAGTCAGACTATAAAATTTGTATCGCTCTCGGAGCCACTCGGAGTGCCGAGAGACTCAAAAAAGATTTAAGGGTGTTTTTACGATATATTATATTTTCCTCGAGGAAAATTATAATAACGAGTCATTGTCTACGAGAGATCGATTCTGATTTCCGATAGAAACGTAATGATGTTCTATATTATCGATCCACGGGGACGGACACAATCAATTTTTTTTTATAATCACTCGGCGAACAAAAAAAATTGGTAAATTATAAAAGATTTTTAGTAAAATTTATCGCCGTTTCGGAGAGTACGATTGCGAAATTTTGACTACGCGCGGTAGATTTTTTTTTTTTTTTTTTTTTTTTTTTTAAGAAGTGATTTAAAAAAAAGTGATTTTGTCGATCCCCGATAAATTAAACAATTGTTAAGTGGAAGAGACATTTTTATCTTGGACGGGAGAGGATAGGGAGTCTATCCCGGTTTTTTGGGTGAAACAAAGACGCGCGCATACGAAAGTTTCGTCTTTTTATATGTACGAAATTTAATCGAATCGTTGCGCGAAGCGGCGCGTTGCAAGAATTGTCGGAAAAAAAGGCAAAGAAAAAACTCATTTGTAGAAAAATTTGAAGAGAAGAATAAAAATGAATGTGTTTCCAAGAAAAGAAAAATGTTTATGAAACGAAGTCCAAGATTATTATTAAGTAGCGAAGTAAAATGAAAAATAAAAACATACGAGTAAACAAACACAAAAATTAAATTTTTCAAGCCTCGCGCGCGATAAGAAATTTTCTTCTATCTCGCTCTGTGCTTCGCGTTCGCGAATTAAAAAAAAAAAAAAAAAAAAAAAAAAACCACTTTGCGGACGTTGCAACTTACTATTTTTACACGGCATATTTTAATAAGGAGAGGAATTTCTGCGTGAGCGACTAGAGTCCTCCGAGAAAGAATGAAAAAATAAATAAACTATCGACGATATGTGTCTCGATCGAGGACGCGTTTTTTCTTTCTTTACATCTGACAAAAAACGAATGCAATCACGCATTTTCTAGATGATAAAATTGATAATTGCGTCTAACGCGAGAAAAAAAAAAAATTACGAACAAAAAATTGTAACCGACAAGATAGACGAAAAAAAAAAAAAAAAAATGAAAAAATTGTCGATAACGAGAATAAAGAAAAACGATAGATCTATTAGAACGAGAATTTATAAAAATATCGAAAAACTTGCTAGATAAAATAAACTATTTATTACTCGGCTATCGCTGATTATCATTAAAAGAAATAACAAAACAAAATGGCGAAAATACAGAGTGGAAAAAAATTAAAAATTGAGAAATGAGATATCATATTTGGTGTCGAGATATCGGAGAGACGCGAGATGAAATCTCCGGAGTGGTAAAAAAAAAAAAATATTGATCGAAAAATTTTTGACGAGGAACGATGAAAATGGGCGAAAAAAAAGTGCGTATGAATTTTTTTTTCTTTTATTTATTTATTTTTTTTTTTCGAGAACGTTGAGAGAAGTAACGAGAAAGAGAGAAAAGTGTCAGTGCGGGATGCAAGAGATTATATATCGTTATATATAATTATTAAATGAAATATACAGCTTCATAAATTTAAATGTTGTGTGCGAGGTACCGCGTGCCTTCTATGCCTTCCAATCCGGGTACCCCGAGGTGAAAACTTTTCTACCGCGTGTTGCACGTCGCGCTGTCTTTAACGATTAAACATTAGTATATAAACGTTATACTAAAAAAAAAAATAAAAACAAACAAACAAAAAACAATGCAGAGAAGAAGAAGGAGAAGAATGACTACGAGAAAGATGGAAGAATAATGACGTAAAAAACAAACGCAAAATCAACAAAGACAAGATGTCTAACGAATGTTTAATTTTTTTTTTACCTACTCGTCGTCGGGCTTAAGACTTTTAATTAATAACGAATTATTGATAAATTCTCGGATAAAGTTAAGAGGCACACATTAAAAAAAAAAATATCTATTCCGATTCGTAACAAAATTTTTAATCTTTAAGAGCGATTCGCGATGGGGACAATGGCGGGAATAGCCGGGAAAGATTCATAACTAAAAACAGTCGTTTTTTTTTTTAAGACATCGATAAATTTTTGATCGATAAATTTTGCCCAATTCGATAGAATGCATTGGCGTACGACATATCCAAAATTTAGCGAGAAAACGCTTAAAAACACCTTAAAACACTTTAAACTCGTATTGATTTTTTTTTTTTAGAGGTTATACTCTGTACTCGATATTTTCAAGGCGATCAAAAAAAAATATACAAAATTGCGTCCCATATCGTTAGGAGTACTTAAACGACCAATGAGGGAGGAGTGGCGGGGGATTCAACGCGTGTCTGCCGAGAGAGAGAGCGAAAAACCGCGACGCACTTGACTTTCGATTATTCCGACTACGACTCGTTCCCGCGTCGTGAAACGACGTGTTAATTAGTATGGCATTCTTGTACGGTGTCTTTCCGCCTTTTCTTCCATCGCATCGTCTCAGTCGCGCAGCTGCTATTTGTTTCGCTACACGGGAGTACTCCGTGTGTCAATAAATGTCGAAAAAAACAAAATGGTGCTTATGCGGAATAAAGATCGCGGTTTAGATCGAAGCGGAGCTTCGCGTCTAAAAGAAGATTCGTATCGTAAAAATAATCATTCGCCGCGCGTTTTTTCGGAACTATCGGAACCAACGAGGTTAATGAAAATTGACGAACGATCGATCCCTTCATCGAGAATTTGGTAAGAATCGTAAAGAGTCACTGCGGAACGTTGCGAAACGCATGGATTGCGATTCTAAAAAGGCGAAAATATTTTCGAAAAAATGTTTACTGTTATTTTCTTCAATTGAAATTCGCGACAAAACAATTTGTTTTATCTTATGATAAAACAAAAACCAAATGTTGTGTGTGCCTCGATGAACACGTCGTAATAAACGGAAAAGCCACGCACAAGCATCGATATTACGAGCGCCAAAAGCCCGCAAGAGAGATCGAAAAAAAAAAAAGAAAAAAAATGTCGAAATACAGAAGAAAACTAAAATAAACACGTGTACTGTATATATTATATATAAATATATATATTATATATAAAATCTATATTTGAGTTATATATATACGATTAATTATCGCGAATTAAACATATAAAAATTTGATAATTGGATTTGGTGGAAAGGCGGAAGTTTGTCTGAATTACGATAATTATCCTGCAATTGTGCTTTGGAATGACGATGATGAGAGAGAGAGAGAGAGGGATCGTGCAAACTTTGTGAAAAAAAAAAATATATAAAGAATCTTTGAAAAAAAAAAAAAAGTATCGCGCGACTCTCGAGAGAAACAAAAAAAAAAGAAATCGTTGAATTGTTAATCATTTTATCACGTGCGAGCGAACGAGAGAAAGAGTGAAAAAACGATTAGAGGGATGCGAGTATGAGAGAGAACCATATCATGAATCAGATTGAATTTTATCATATACATATATATATATAAAACACATTCGTAATTTATATGTATGTATATTTTAATTGTTATCTCTTGAATATTAATTAATACGAATTAGTATATCTCGTTATTATTGTATATCATTACCATTATCATTATTAATTATTATTATCATTATTATTATTAATTATTATTATTAAAAAAAAAAGAATCATTGAAACTCTGTATCGTCGCGTCGATAACACGGACAATGTACTTACACTCGCGTAATTATTGAAAAAAAAAAAAAAAAAAAAAAGATTTCACATTACACAAACGGAAGAAAAACAAAATACATTAAACACGGAAAGTGAGAAACTCGTGTGTAACCCGGCGACAATGAGATACCTATGGAGAAGTAATATACGATTGAGCGATGGGAGACGCATTTTTTGTCGAACGATTATTATTGCATCGAACGTGTGATCGCGTGGTTTTTAAGGGCTCAAAGCTATGTACGGAAAATACGAATGACGAAAAAAAAAAAAAAAAAGAAAGCAAAAGCTCGAACCCGTGAGCGCGTAATTGTTGATTTGCAAAGACCAGCGATTCAATAAAAAAAAAACGAAAAAATAAAAATTTTAATGTTTTTTTGCGGTGAATTATTCGTGAGAAAAACGAAATGGAAGTGGAAGACCCCATTATCATTTGCAGCTGCGTCAGTTCCGTGACGACAATTGCTCACTGGAGATCTCGTTATACGCTTTTACATCGATATTTTACCTCTCGAAGAAACCGGTACAATGGTTTACGCATTAAAGTGAACAGAACGTCGCAGTGGCCATCGATGCGCGGCGTCGAGTGACCGGCACTTTTCGCAACTTCGTAGGCGAGAGACGGATCGTACGATCGCGAGGAAAACGAGCGGAGGAGTTCGATTTTTTTATCTTCTCGTAAGAAATAAACTAATGAGATCGGGAATGACGGAGAAAATTATTATTCATAATTTCCGGAGGCGAGAGGGCGGACGATCGAGCGAAAAATAAACAGAAGAGGTTTTTTTTTTCGTAGGAAATAAATTAACGAGATCGGGCGATGGAAGAAATTATTATTAAAAATTTGCGTAAACGAAAAACAACTTTTCGAAAGATGACGATTTTTTTTTATTTTCAGCATTTTTACACTAAACGGATAATACGAAGTTTGCCATCGGTGAGAAACACTTGAGTCACTCGGCGCGTCATCGGTACTCGAATAGGTCAGAGTTTTGACGCGATTGTTTTTCATGGTTTATGAAAGCTGAGGATTTTTTTATTTGCTTTACTTTATTTTCAATTTAATTTAAATTATTTTATAACAAAATACAATAATTTTACAAAAATTAAAAAAACTTCCGAACGCCGAAGAAGTTAATTAAAGAAATTGTATTGACAAAAAAAAAAGGTAAATACCAAAGAATTATTCGCATATTGTAATGGCGATTTCCACATTTAATGACAAATCAATTCGCCGACTATAATAAGCGAATAACTATTTGTTATTTCACTTTTTTTTTTGTCAATCCAATCTCTGTAATAAATTACTTTTTCAGTCGGAAGTTTTGTAATTTCTGTGAAATTATTTTATCTAAATTACACTCACTGTTTCCCCATATTAGTAGTAATAGTGTTTCCAAATATTATTAGCGCATTAAAAACTCTTCGAAAAAGCATTGGATTACATATTTACTATATTTATAAAAATTTTTTAGCAAACATAGCGTATTTAAAGAGTACGAAAAGAGTGATTCAACCATTAAATTATCGTAATCGGTGATAAATCAATTTTTTCTTAAACTCCGAAAGATAATTAACGAGATTGTCGATCGGAGTAAAGACCGTTTGAGTTCAAAGGCTTCTGGATAATATCTATCAATGCGAAGCCTCATTTGGAGATTAATAAAAAGTCATTTACGTCTCAATTAATTTTTTTCCGCATCCGAAGGACGACAGCAATAATCGGGAGACTTTTTAAGAGCATTAAAAAAAAAAGGTTCAACGATTTAAACAGTGTCTCAATTAATAATTGCGTGACTACCAAAGTTCAAACGTTATTTTTTTTACCCGCGATATGAAAATTAAAGAGATTTCTAAACAACGAATAAAAAAGTCTTATAGTATCGAAAATATTGTCACAAGTGTTGATAAATCGACTTTAAAATTCAAAATCCAAAAATCCCACAGCCTTTTTTTTTTTTTTTAAAGATTAACAGTATCCAAAGAGATTTAACTCGATGACTCAACTCGCAACGAAAAACGGCACAAATAGTTTTTGCTCCGATCGACCTATTTGCGGGTAACGGGAGTGAAAGAGTTGAATTTCTTCCTTGGAAACGCCGGTCTTTCCGTAACTCGCAGACTCGTAGTTCAACGAACGCGAACGCTCAGCCCTAAAATACGAGAAGATCGCGTCGCATTCGGCAAGCTGCGTAATGACAAACGAAACGCCGAATGACACGGTAGAGCTGTTGGATATCTACGAGAAAAGCGTGGGACTCGGCAAAAACGTTGAAGAACCGGAGAACCAATGTATAGAGAGTAAAAAAAGAATCAGTCGATAACCCGGGAAGCCACTAATAAACCTTCGTGTGGCATCGGACGGGGATAGACGGAACGAGGCACCAGTTATTGTAACACGACGACGACGACGACGACGACGACAACGAGAAGATCCCTGAACCAGCAAAGCGCAGCGTGGCCTCTCCCACTATACATTTTATACAACGCCAACTACTACTATTACTACAACAGCTCCTATATCGTCCAGTTAGTTAGTTAGCTGATTCTAACGCTCTCGCGAACACGTGCGTAAGGCTGACCTCGTCGGTTCTGCACACGCAACTCCCGCATGTTGGCCAACTACCGCTCGTCTCTCCATCTCTACGTTGTATATTAGTTACATCGTTACAAATCATACAGTTATTGGCAGTTTCGCTTGTCGATAGATAGTCTTTCATTAAAATAATAATCAAGAAAAGAAAAACTTTGTTAAACGTTTTCATTTAATTCGAAATTCGGATTAATGGTAACATTGAACTTTCGCGTCGATCTTAATTTCAATCTTTTTTTTTTGTAACTCGTAGCGAACTTCGAACGTTGTGTTCGAATTAAAAACTATTTTCAAATGAAAAACTTGAGTTTAATGTTTGCCAAACTTTCACAAAGTTAACTCAACGCAGAAGGCGGCGGAAGATTCAATTACTTCGCGGTTCGAAAAACGAGTCGAATGTTCGACTTTTTTTTCGCAACAACTATAAAAGTTGATTTTTTTTTTTTTTTTTTTTTTTTTTACTGAAAGGTGCATTAAGAGTTTTATGAAACAAAAACATTGGCAATAAATATTTGAAAAATAAGATATCGCTGTCGTAAAAAAATATATGTTTTACAATTTTTTTTTTTTTGTAAGACTCCGAATATATGTGGATTTTGCGCAAAAATGGGGTTATGTATCCCCTTAATATAAAATTAAACTCAATATTGAACTTGCGATTGTAGATTAGGACTTTACAAGACTTCTTAATTGATTCTTAAAGACGTCTTAATTGTGCCTTTACTTGGATCTTTAACAACTCGAAAAGTCAGGAAATCGTTGATTATAAAACAGGAATCAAATTAAACATAATTAACAAAGAGCATCAAATAATAATTGAGCAATTAAAAAAAATTGAAACATTTTTTTTTTTTTTTTTTTTTTTAAGAATGAAGTATTTCCTTAAGTGGCTAATGACTGTTCACTGGCGAAAAGTAACGCTTGTCTATACACCGAGTTAACTAGGCATGTATCACGCTACAGCCCGAGAGACCCGGGAGACCTTCAATCGCTGTAGAAACGCGCGCCCGTGCTATACGAGCATCGCACAAACTTGCCGTCTTTTTTTTTCTACGAGTTATATGTTTGACTCGGCTTTCGGATCCACGAACACACCTCGTTCTCGCCGCTTTTTTTTTTTTTTTTTTTTTTTTTTTACCCGCAGATGAAACCCACATCGTCGAGTATCCGACACGATCGTGTGGCTCATTATAATATCTTCCGTCTATCTCGTTCCGTCTTTTATTTCATTCATTCGGTCGCTGCTCTTTCGCCATCGCGTTCCGACTTTTGATATTATACGAGTTTTCGATACTTCGAAATTTGGTGACTCGTGTCGTCAGACGAATCTATCGCGATTGCTTAGACGCCATCGAGCGAAATCCTCTTTTTTTTTCATCAGTTCTTTTCGAACACTTCTACGTTGGGGTTCAAGGTGTTTTTTTTTTTTTTTTTTTTTTTTTTTTTTTTTTTTTTTTTCGAAAGATTATACAGCATTGTGCTGACGAAATTTTGACCCGTTGTAACGCCACAAGTGGATTGAATTAAATTGGCGGTAAAAAAATGTAAACACGATCGCTAGCAATGGAAGATATGTAAAAGGAGAAGGGAAAGGAGAAGAATTACGTTTTAGCGACGTAAATAGAGAGTTGCGCGCGCAAATAATCAGCGAAATAGTAGCACGTGGAGCGTATCAAGGACGTGACGAGCGTGAGTATTGCGGAACGAGATAAGATTCGTAAGTCGGGTTGAACGAACACGATAGTAAATACAGCGAAATCTGAGACTATTAGATGAAACGTCTAAATTTACCGTGTCAGGAAATTTCTACTCCAAATTTATATTTCACGCTTCGATGTATTTCGACATTCGTCTACCGAAAAAGTATCGTTTTTTTTTCGGAACTTTTTGATATTCGATGAAATCGATCATTTCATAAATACATTTATTTTTATTTTATTTATTTACGCGTTATTAACCTCAAATATATATATATGTATTTCTTTGTTATAATATTGTTTTCCGCTTTCTAAAAATTCATAAAAAAAAAATATTTTTTTGTCTCGTAATTTTCGAGAATTAATTTTTTTTTTTTTTGATAATTAACTTTCGAACAAAATATTTTAATAAATTCGTTAAATTTTCATCGAATTTTATTCCAGCAACGAGTATTATTGCGATGTAAATAATTATTTGCTCGCGTAAGAATGACAATTGAAATAACGCAGCGTGAATTTTCAAGGTTACGTACTAAACGACTAGATACGATTTGTGTATAGATACGACACGGGCGAGCGAGATATTTGTAGAGCTGACTGCAAAAGATAGTTACTATAACTATAGAATCCATTAGTTTGCATTAAATCGCTCGTGTCGACGCGACTTGTCGGAAAAGATTTTCACGATTTTTTTCTTATATTTATCATCGAAAACTCGGCAATATTCCACGATACCGTTGAACCATTCAACACTCGTGTGACGCAAGAGTTTCATCTTTATAAAGCGAACACACTGCTTGGATATCTACGAACGCCCGCGAGGATAGAGCGACGCTCTGGCATCCGGTAAAACACGCGCGGGTTCGCGCTTACAGATTCCCCTTCGGCTTTCTATACTGCGCACACAAACGGTGAGCAGTTTGCCACGTGCGGCTCTCGACTTCTGCGACGTTACATATTGCGAACGAGTGCTACGCGAGCTGCAGAACGATAGGCCAAGTAGTTACCCTTAACTTAGCGTTTACTCGATGCGACGCACGGTAAAAAAGAAATAATAGCGCGTTAGCTAATCCGGCGAATACGCTTTGCATCGATACGGCGAAGAAAAATTATTTATTCGTCGATTACTTCGCGCGTTAGCCAAAGATGACTCACGCGCCAGCGAGTCGCTTTGATTTATCGAAAATGTGGCAAAAGTAACGTAACGTAACGTAACTTAGCGTAACTATTATAACGGTTCTAAAACACTCTAAATGGATGTTAACAGCGCGAAACTCTTTGTTTCTGTATATTTTTTATTTTTATCTAAGAAATTAAAAAAAAAAAAAAAAAAATCGGACTTCATTAACGAGATAAAACTGTAAAATGTTGTATAACGCTGAGGTTTGTTTCGATTTAAAAAATGTTTAATGTCAGGCGTACTATGCTTATCGCTGAATAATAAATAACGCGCTGCAACGTTCGCGTTTCCTATGAACTTCGCGAAGTACGATGTAACACGGTATAGCAGCGTTGCACTCGACTAGGAAGCTCCCGAATGATATCAATCTTCACGCCTCGTGAACCGCTCTGTTCACCCTACGGATCGCTTATACCGGTGCTTCGGTTCACTTATACGTTGGCGCGGACTTTCGTGGAAGCGGCACGCCAACGCTACACACGTTTTAACGTGTAAACGCCTATGTAGAAGAATATTTATACGATACATACGAATAGTCTATAGGAAAAAAGAAATCGCATTCATCCCAAGTCGACATATATGTTGCCACGTGTCCGATACATTTCCCCTCTCGGATAAGCAGACGTATATCGTAGGGTGCACGATAGACGCAAATAGGGTAAACGTCCCGGACATTGATAGTGCGCAGTAACGCAATTTCTTTTTCCTCAACTCTCAAATTTCGTTTCCTTTACGTAATGTCTGCAATTGTAATTCATTTTTTTTTTTTTTTTTTTTTTTTCAAAAATAAAAAATTTTTTATACGAATTTCCATTTCGATTTTCCGGCCCATTAAAATTTTTTTTTTTTTTAATTTATAGTTTCTAAAAAAAAAAAAAAAAAACATTTGAATCGATTATTAACTTATTTGAACGTCGAATTTAATTCGCGTTCAGAGTTCATAAGCGTGAAATTAAGTTCGCATTTGACTATAAAATTTTTCGGGCTTTAATAATAGATTTTTTTTTCATTCGATATATGAATATCGAATGCGATATATTTTGTATTCGTTTTTTCGTACGCAAATGAACGAGGATCGACCTAACAATGATAATCCTCGAAGTTCGTGACTCAAGGTAGACGCGCCCCGATCTATCGTCGAAAGTATACGAACACGCGAATTGAAAGTCAGCGAATACTACATGCACGCGAAAAGATCGGAATACAATGCCATCGCACCGTTAGATAGTGCGCATAGTGTGCACAGTGAATTTTAAATGAAATGAAAACGTGCGGTGCGACATGAGACCCACATATAGACTTTGGCATGTAGTTACTTCCTATCACGAGAATTGCAAAACTATTATAATATTATTTTTATTACAATAAGTTTTTCTGTGTTCACCGGAACGATGTTTATAACGATTACGACGCGACAACGAAAACAAGGAAATTTATTGATTTAATAATAATAACACTTTGTAATTTATTACGTACCGAAGAAACGAAAAAAAAAAGAAAAAATTCCTGTCTCCGAAATCTCGTATCTCTTTACATCGACTGATAGAATAATTTTTTATTTTTTAAAAAATTTTACTTCAAATTTTTATTTTTTATTTTTACGCGTCCAGAAAATTTCGCGTCACTTTCATCGTTCGACCTCTAATTTTTTTTCCCGATAACAGTTATCAATCGTGACTAATGGCATGACACTGCTGTGTACTTTACCGAACAGTGCATTGTTAACGATTTATGATTGCCAATTCTTTCAAACAAATCGCCAATAATGACGAAACACTACACTGTATGAATATATATATATATATATTATGTGTATATATTAATTCTCGAAGGAACAATATCTTGGTAACGTGGCAACGCTGCATCATATCTTTGGTCTTCGAGGACGTTAGGTATATAACCCCTCGGGCCCCCTGCTCCCCTCCCCGTCTACCTGCAGCTACGAGAGAAAAGGGAGAAACTTCTCGTCTTAATCTTATTTGCTTTGCGGGTTCGAACGCGTTCGAACAAGAATCATTCCTTATTTCGTCGATCTAACAACGAGCGTTAGTTCTCACCGACTCGGATGAGTCTCGTCTTAGGAATGAAGTTGATATATAACCCCTCTTTGGATAGAAAGCACAGGAGAGAGAACGAAATCGACGGACTTGCGGCGAATATTACTGACGAACGGGCGTTCCGAACGAACGACTCGCCAAGTTCATGATATTTTTGTACCCAAAGTCGACTACGACTTTATAAATTCATTATTAGGCGAGACTAAAAAGATCACCTTGACGAAACCAGCGTACTTGGGGCTTCGTACTCGGCGAAAAAGAAAAAATTATTTTTTATCGAACGTTAGATCCAGAAAAAAAATGCTGTATTTTCACACAGCCGAGAGCACGGAGATCGATAAGAGTAATAAACACGGACTCGCTGTGTACAGCGAAAATGTAGCTGTAAAACTTCGAACTTTCTATACTCGTGACGATAATGGATATATGTATGTATATATTTCGTGTATTACGTTACGGGGAGAACCGATACGCCAAACGTGTCACCGAGATACGACTGACGTCTCAATCGAAAATCTGCGACTCAAGTTTATTTATTTATCGTTGCGTTTACTCACTGTATCGTATTTCTATGTGCGCGCGTGTACCTGTATGTGTGGGTGATTTTATACTGACGAAGATACTCCACACGGAAGGGAACAATGGCCGCTCGGTGATATTTAGTACAAGCCACCGCCGGCAGAGCCATCGGTAGCAGCACTGTTGCATCGCAACTCTACGAAAATACGATGATACATGCAGATCACCCCTTTTTTTTTCGTAATTCTTTAGTTTTTTTCGTGCGTCAATGGCACAGTTCGTTAATTCTTGTAATTCTTTCTTTTATAAGGAACATTTATCTGTCATAACTTGTCATTTTATAAGTCGATAGATTTGCTGTTATCAATACACGAATTGTCTCTACGAAAAATCGGGTTAAAATGCTATTAAAAAGATAAGGTTTTCAACAAAAACATGTTTCTCCATTTTTCGCAGACATTGTCGCACAAACGGTTTTAATTCTCTCCACACGCTGATAAAGATCGATTCGTAATAATTGGAACGAAAAAAGAAAAACTCCGCTTGTCAACATCGCGTGATTTGTCATTGACCTACATCACATTCTTCAATAATTTTCTACAAGTATACTCGATATCCATCGAGCAACGAGACGGTGTATATCCAATTTTTATCTCGAAAACGTTGTTTTTCGTTTTCGATAATTTTCCAGGCAAAATGACAACTAACCTTTGGCAACATGTATCCAATATCCAACTACGATTATTCAGGTGCACTGTGAGTTTACAAACATGCAAGGATTTCAATAGGGATCGACATAATTTTCGCGATGTTCGTTGCTAGAGATTAACACATTGCATTTAAAACAATCGGCGCACAAGCGGCGCGCATAATGGCCGTTCGTGTTTTCGCTATACCCCCCACTTCGACTCCGACGAAACAGTGGGAATATCTCGCACGGCAACTATTCACCGGAATCGGACCGTTCTGTCCTCCGTGCCTTGGTCTTCAAGCGCGACAGTACTAACTCGCAGTAAACAGCTGGCGACGCTATGCGTCAGAGCAAAATGTCGAGCGGTACCGCGCCGAGCTAGTTGTACACTCCCGTTAACAAACAAAAAATAAATATTACGATATAGCGAGAGATAACAAGAGCCAAAAAAAAAAACAAAAACAAAACAAACGCGCGTTGCAACAGTAGAAAATAACGATAAAACATAACTTAGAAATTACGAAACTAGAAAATAAAATCTACATACACGAAAAGCCATAATAAACTGGGACTGAGATCCTGGACAAAAAAATCGAGTCACCCGATAAAATCGTGCGAGAATTAGTTTAAAGCGCGACGGGAAACAAGACGTTCAGAGAGGCTCGAAAAAAAAGAATAATAAAAAAACAATAAAACATTGAGATCGAAAAAAAAAATCCTGCAAAATATTGTAGGCGAAAGTGCAGCAAAGCCGAGGTATTAGAGCCCTCGAGAGAGTCTCTTTGTTCCGACTGGTCGTTCGCGCATTCGTTTCACGCTACTGGCGCAGCTTTGTTTGACGACGAGAGGCAGCGGCCGTGCTGCTGCTGTTTCTAGTCCCTCCTTAGGGGCCTAGAGTGGCCGCGGATATTATACATTATCGCAATTCCCCCCGTTCGATACAAGTTTTGCTTGTCATTAAAATAAATGTGAAAAAAAAAATTTACCTTGCGATAGAAAATCGTGAAAAATTAACGTGTCGTGGATCTGTCTGAAGAGTCGCGAAGAACAGTTTGGAAAAGTACGTAGAATCCGCGTAGCGACGACAGTGCGTTTATACGATAAAATAATACATACAACGAGTTATGTGTGTGTATATGTGTATTAATAGTGAGTGAACGTCTCGAGCGTATAACGTAGAAGTCGGTGGAAGGCTTCGAGAGTGCGCGAGTGCTTTGTTTTGGCCGAGCAGCTGATCGCCCTGCCATCCAACCCATCCAACGAATACGTGAAACTATCGTGCGCTGCTGCTGCTTGCTGCTGCTGCTAACCGCCAGGCTCGCTTACGCCGTCCGCCTGACAAGTCGCGTCGCCTCGAGCGTCTCAACGAAAAATTTTTTCCTCGCATTGTATCCAATAGAATCGATTTAATTAACTTGTTTGTAAATAATTTCAAGAAATCGTGATTCAGGTGATAACAACTAAAAAGTGAAAAAAAATAAAAGGAAACTATAATTGTGAATAGGTCTGAATTGAGACTTGAGGATTATTATATGACATTCTTCGAGTTTCGAGAAACGTTAAAAAAATTCAGATTTTTTTCAACCGGGCAACGTTGTTATTTTTCTTTTTAAACGAAATAACAACAGAGAGATACATTTGAGGTGAAGATTGAAGTTTCAGTGGAGAAAAACGCAGCAACGCGCAGCTCTGTCGACGTCTTTGCGCCGCTCGAGTGAAACAACAAAAAAAAAACGAAACAACGAAACGAGAGTTTGAGGGATTGACGTGAAACAATAAATACAGTTTTTCGTTTTACTCTTTTTTTTTTATTTCGTGACGAGAAAAATCATTTTATTCGTCCGGAAGTGAAAGTTTTATTTTAATTTTTGCGTGTAAACCAAAAAGAAAATAGATTGAAGACAAAAGTTTGAGGTTCGGAGTGATTTTTTATATTTCTTCGACGACAGAACAAAAATATTGTCGAAAAATCGTAATTCAAGGATAACCGCACCAGTGAGAAAAGTCATCTTTGGAGATTTCGGAGGACGAGAGAACAGTGGAGGAAGATTGAGATCTGAATGATATCCGTTGGGAAGAGAAGAAGTTTGGAAAGGAAGAGCGCTACACACTTTGGTGGCAAAAGGTCGGAAAATAAGATTCGCTGATCCATGAGTATTCGTTCGCCGGGGGCCGTCCTCGCGAGCGGTGGGAAACGTGGGGTACGGCCCCAATTGAGCTGACTGTAGGAGCCACCGAGGGAAGAAAGAAGTAAAGAAAGCAAATTCTAAGGCAAAAACAAAAAGGAACGGAAAGTAACGAGACGTAAAAGGGAAAAAAAAAATAAAAATTGTCGTTGCACGGTAAGGGGAACAATAGGTTTTTGAGCGACGGAAAGAGACGGATGCCAGTATCATTCCATAATAAAGTAAAGGGTGGCCGCTGGGACCTGATCTTCGAAAGCATCAAAGACTTGTGACCGGCTTAAAGATGCTGTACATATTCCATGTGGACACCGGCGCCACACTAACATTCGATATCAAGTTGGCCCTACAGAGGTAATTCAATTTTTTCCAAATTTAAAAGGAAAAAAAAAAAAAAAATTTATTAAAATTTTATCGTCTGGAAAGTTTTTTTTCGATGATATATTTTCAAGTTTTTTTATACAAAAATATAAGGAAAATGAGTCAAAATAACTTTACAAGAAATGGATATCCTTGATGTTTCAATTTTTATGAAAACAGTGGAGTAAATCGAATGCAAGATAAACAGCGTAAGCTGTTAGGGTCGCTATACTAAAAATTCGCATGAAGTCGTGACCCCGGAGTGATAAATTTTCCTTAATCTTCGTGTTTATATTTGTCGCGAATTAAATTCTAATTTGTATCGCAACGTAATGAATTTCATTGCAATTTATTGACGAAATGTTGGCAACAAACGGATTTGCAGAAACGAAATTTAAAAATGTATCGATCAAAGGCAGTCGACTAGAAATTTTTCATTTAATTTTACGATGTTTAGAAAAAAATTAAATCGTCCTATTCATTGCAGTAATTTTGCTCACGAGATAATAATTCTTACGAAGATTTGCGACGATGAAAAAAAAAAAAAAAAATTACATCCAAGGAAACTGGATAAATCATTAACTTCCATTTAACTTTGATTGCAATCTTTCCTTAAAATTACTCATTAAGAAAAATTACATCCCAATTCGTCAGTGTAAACAGAAATACGAGCGTTTCATTGACGAGGCTGTTAAACGCCTCTTGAGTAATAACTACGAGTGTGAAAATTACCCGTACAATTCAGCTGACGTGAACAATGGGATATTAAGATTTGAATAAAGAAAAAAAAAAAAAAGAAAAAAGATGAATAGCTGGATAAGAATAGGAGCTTTTTGTGACATTAGCATTTTTCTTGTCAATTAAAAAAAAATGCCGATCGATTTATTCGACGAATTCTATCGTACTTACTTACCGTTAATCTCACAATTATTTCTTTTGTATTAAGAATTCGACGAATAAATTTCTTTGTTTCGTCGATTTCGTAAAGACTTAATAAATTATCCGATATTTTTAAAATCAAAAACTTGAGTATAAATTTGCGCTGATCAAGCAAATTTGAAAAAAAAAAAAAAAAAAAAAAATTAAATTCAGCTATAAAAAGGAACGATTATAAAATACTTTTTTTTAGAATCCTTTTAAAAGGAGTGTATTGGATGGTTTTTACACGCCTTCGGCATAAAATGACGCGCGACTCGCCGAAGTGCAGGATATGTAGGCCGATATATAAACATCCAGATGCAAAAGATATAATTAGCGTTGTGTGTGCGCTTAGTATAGTTAAACACGTATAGATAGCTAGAGATACACACGACAACGAGGAGGGGGCGAGAGTACGTAACCGATGTTTCCTGCTGAGGAAAGCCTTGCATCAGCCGGTCGACGACGATGAGTCGATTGGCACTCTCCCTCCCTCTCTCGTTATAACTCCTGTTTCATCTCTCATATATATTTTTTTTTTCCTCTCACTCTTCGTTAGTTATCTCTCATCAACGCCCACGAAAATTCGCGAGATTATAACACCTTGCGGCATTTCTTGTTTTCTCACTCTCTCTCTTCGTTTATCAAAACAAATTCTACGCGGATGTGTTTCTTCTGCGTTCTTGGCATCGAACAGATCTTTATATCTATGCACCGCGTTTCAATGCGGGCGATTAATAGCAAAATTTGCAGACTAACGGTAACAGTGACTCACACGCTAAAGAGACACGCCGAGCGTTGTTTATTTTTTTATCTCATATACAATTGAAGAAAAAATAATAATACATTTTTCAAAAATTTATTTGCATATTTTTGCAAATTTCCCGAAATTTCGGACAAAAAATAGTTTTTTATATATATAAAAAAAAAAAAAAAATCAAATCACTAATTCTACGCGATTATTTATTCGTAATGGTGGACCATGTAAAAAATTTCCATTTCGAATCTTTTTCAAAATAATTTGTTTCGTATACCATGGAAAAAAAAGTTGAATAGGAACGGAGCGATAGGATCCGCGGATACAAAAAGCGTTTAATGTTATCGACAGGAAAAAAAAAAAAAAGAAAAAAAAGACAAGTGGGTCATTGACCCACCGGGTCAAGCGGCGTACGAGTCCGTTTATCACCTATAAAAGTTGCTCGTCAATTCTATTCTTTGCAATTTCATATCGCCCTCATTTGACGATTATTTTTCTCGTCTCGTTTCATTAAACTGGCAGTGTGTTCCGCTATTTCTGATGAAACTACGGTGGCGGTGTCTCTTCGTTTGTCCGTCTCATTCTCTCGTACGGGTAAAGGAAACGAAGAAGAAAATTTCCACGCGTCGTGGCAGCGCACTTGGCGACAATTATCCTTCCAACTTGTTCATCAACTATAACTATATACGAGACAAAACCCGCCACAACGACGTTCCTCAGTTTTCTTTTTCTCTTAAACCCCCTCCTCCCCCTCCCCTTCTCTCTGTGCGTTCTCTGTCGTGGATTCACCGCACAATAGTCGCGGAGTATCTCGACTCTCAAGCGAATACGATTCGCTTGTATTTTCCGTTTCGCTCCTCGTGTGTTTCTCTCTCTCTCTCTCTCTCTCTTGCTTTCTGTACTCTGTTGGGTGATATATAGAATCGGCGATTACGCGCTTCTCAACGCGGGGCAACCGTAGCTCGGGTTTTCTTAGAGTATTATGTCATACATATCGCGAACCTAGGATATGCTTCGCACGTAACGTTGTTATACATAGACGAGTTCTTTTTTAGTAGACAGATAGAAGAGCAACGAGTAACACGGAAATACATTTTTTCTAACAGGTGAACAAAACGAGAAAATAAATCGACAAAAATTATTTTGCAACAATATTTATTTTACTATTTTTATATATTTATTTTTTTACGAAATAAATCGAAAAAAACACTTTTATAATAATAACAATTTTTTTTTTTTTTTTACATATTTTATCTGACGAACGGTGGTAATTCGGCGTATTTTTAGTTTTTTAACGAAATTTGTACTCCGAAATAATTTAGAATACGAAATTTCTACGGGGTTCATGCGCACCCGGTATATCGACATCGCGCGATAATTTTCCGGCACACGATGGGGAAGATATTCAAAGTCCCGCTTTTTAACGATTCCGACTAACCGCGATCTTCTTAATTAATCGCCATCCCTAATTACTCCGTTCCCTTTGTCAAGTCTTCAAAAAAAAAAAAAAAAAAAAAGGAACGCTCACGCTTTGATATAAATTCGTGGTTCGTATTTCTAAAGATGACCCGTATTACGCCTGTAGAAGGCTGTGAGACATCCGAGTTGAATTTTTAAAAACGTACGTCTAACTCCCTGACTCCGTTAATTAATTAGTCTCTCTAATTACTCATTATTTTCGTTGTCAAAATGTCTATTAAAAGCTTCATTACAATTTCAAGCTCTTCCTTTGTAAAGATGACTCGCATTACCCCTTAATAAAGCGTTTTTATGATATCCAAGCTGAAATCACGACAAAGCTTTACTTACCTCGACTTCATTAATTAACTATCTAATTGTTCCTCTATTACGAATTTTTAAAAAACTAAAAACTTTACCGAAGTTATTGCCGTAATTGGATAATAACTAAAGACTAAACTCAATCCTTGCGAAGATTATCGGTATTACCCTCCCAGCGAGAAGCCCATCGGTGATATTAGTAAAGTTGCCCTCGTCGTGTTCGCGTAGCTTGCGTTGGCTATGCGGTGGGGCTGACCCGCGTGCAAGCACGACGGAGCTCTCGAGAGTGCTTCGTGGGGGTTCGTGTAACTCCTCCCGTTGCTTCTCTTCGTGTGTCGCAAGCGAAGGGCTAAGTTTACTTGTGCATAGCGCAGTGCGATGCAAAGACACACAAGAGGGAGTGCGAGAACGCGCGGAGTTAACCTCTATCGCTATAATAACGATAATAACTAACGTAGCAACGGCTACGTGGTGGTCGCGCGCTCGACGGTGGTGGTGTGCGCAACCCGCCGCCGACGACCCCTTAGCGCGCTCGTACTTCATCTATGCCAACGCTCTACACCTCCGCGCGCGTGTTGGCTTTGCTTACTCGGTATTTCTGATCGACCGAAACTCTCTGACTCTCTTCGGTGCTGCGGTCAGTGGCCCGTGTCACGGCACATCGTAGTTTTCCAAGAGTCACGTGACGCGACACCACCGCGATCTATTGCTTCTTCTCGCATCGCAACGCTGGTCAATGTTCTCTATTTCGGGGCTCCTCTTCCGTCTTTCGATTCATGGCAATTAGATTTCGTCGAATGTCCCGATGTTGCAACGGAAACGAACGTTCGTTTGGCAGTATTGAGTATCCGAACTCAATTTCGGAGCCGCGAAGCAATTCGTCGGTTCGACGAATCGAGTTTTGATTACCGGCGAACCTCATTTGCTTTCGATTCGAAGTTTTAGCATTGCCTATTTTACGAAATTTTCGCTTTTCGGTGACGAGAAATTTTTTTTTTTTTTTCATATTTCGAAATCTTTGAAAAATCGGATCATTCATTTACGAAAAAAAAAAAAAAAAAAAATTATTTATTATTCAATTTATTACCGGTCGATGAAATTTTAATTAACGATTTTTTTTTTTCATCTTTTTATCAAATTTAATATTATTAGTATTTTCGATCTATTATTTAATTTTAAACCAAAACACAGAATTCTCGTTAAATAAAATACCTCATCTCTCGAATGATTAATAAACGATAACAATTAAATAGCGATTTAGCATTCGGGACTCAGTGGCAGCGCGATTCTGATTATTGATACAACAAGAATCTCAACGGTAGTCCCGCTATGAATACTGTTTCCAGTTGGTTCTTCGTGTACCTAAATCCCAGAATAGAAGCGCCATCGCTCGCATCTCGACCCATTGCACCCTGGAGCTTCTTCTATGCACAGTTTCCCCTTTCAACGATGGGAGTGTTCTCGTGTTATATTCACATCGGGTCTATTCCGCTTAAGAACTGTACACCGCAGAGAGTAAGCGACACGAAGCGGTAGCTGTCGCGGTTCTCCGCGTTCTTTCCCTTTCCATTCCGAACTCACGGACCTAATCGATTTTTCGAGACTAACGGTAGAGAAACGATTATCGAGAAGGATATACGATGAAATCGGAAAGACAAGAGAGAAGTGCTCCGAGAGTAAAACGTCGAGCGAAGAGGAACGAACTATGAGGGACATCATGCATGCGATCTCCCGCTGCATCGCGGCCTGGATATGGGACTTAACTCCTCGTAGCTATTCCGATAGTGGTAGTAGTACGACCAACAGCAATTACCCCACACGAGTAGCGTAATTTCTTGCCGACGGGCGTGTAGCAAGCAACAGAGTTTGTACCGAACCCAACAAGCAAACGGCGAATGGTTAGAGGCTGTTCGGTGCTTTTGCCTGCGCAGTTCAACTCTCGGGAAAACCGGGTCGTCCTCGTAGTAGTCGGCAAAGGTCTATGGCGTCCTCTGTTTTCATCATAGATTCGTTTTGTTTCGGTATGAAGAAAGTATTGAACGAAAAAGAGTTGCAGGCTACAAGGTGTATATAGATATAATAATAGTCGGTTTTGTACCCAATATCGGAGTTGTTAAATATTCGAGTCGTGAGCGGCTGAGACGAAGGCTCCGTGGTCAGTGGCCCATCACGTCGGTGAACCCTATTTTTTTCTTTCTTTTTTTACCATAGAGATAAAAGAGGGCTGATCGGTGAGAAGAGACGAGTCACGATTGTGAAAGACTCGGAGAAGAGTTTCTTTTGTTCGTCTCGAATGATAAACAAAATTTAGATTTGTAAAAATATTTTATTGGAACGAAAAAAAAAAAAAAAAATACAAAAAAATCCATAAAATCTCATCATCCCGACTTCTGATTAATTTAAAAAATTTGAAAAATTATTGTATTGAAAAAAAAAAAAAAAAATTCTTAAATTCTTGTCAATATTATGTATATTTCAATATTTATTGCAATTAATTATCGCGCAGCTGTAACGTCAAGATAAATCGAATGAATTGCGGAAGCGTTTCGCTTTTTTTTTTTTTTTTATTATTTAAACGTAATTAATAAATTTTGCCTATCAACGTTTCGAAACGCAATAAGATTCAGATAATCGCTGATAACTCCGAACTGTGTAAACCGCAAAGAGTAGTTGTCGGACGATATTATCGAAACAAGATCTATAACCAGAGTTCCATCGCCACGACCGGCCTGGATATGGAAACTCGCTATCCGGCAATTATCTACCAGTTTTAGTTCTCTACCCGAACTACGAAGGCATTTCACCCGTCGGTGTTTTCTTGGGTGTGTACTGTGTGTACTCTCTTGTATTTCTGTACTCCGTTGTACAATGTGTACACAGATATATAGCGGCATACAAGTATTACTACATGCGGCAACAGTACACACCTCGTGAAAACCGGGTCGTAGCGCAGCAGTGGCGAGAGGCCCCGTTCCCACTCTTTCCATCTTTCTTTCTTTTCTTTCCTTTTTATCTTATTTTTTTTTCTTTTTTTTCTTTTTTTTTTTCGTTCCTTTCTTCTCGTTTACTATCTTCCGCTCTCAACTCATTTTCCCCTCCGCTTCTCTCCTCAACGTTTTAAACTATCTCTTTCTGTTGGCCTGCAGTAAACCGACGTGTACGATTACTCATACTTATCTTCCGTCGTGCGGTGTACACGATCTCGAGAGTTCGCTTTACTTACCCACTCCGAATGGTCACGCGATTTTTTTTTTTTCGTTCGTCTTTTTTTTTTTTGCTAATTCACAGAGAATCCCTGCATCTATCTCCTCGTACATTCATTTTCCCAGTCCAATTTAATGCACCGCGGGGGTAGGAGTAGCCGTTCGATAGATTATCGCGTTTCAATCGACGAAATTTACACGACAAGCGCTAATAAATTTAAGCGCGAAGAGCCTTAAGCGCGAAGAAGCGCGAAGAGCCGATTAATTGAGAAAGATAGTTCTTGCGATTCGAATCTCCGATGTAACGAAAACATGTTTTTTTTTTTTTCTTATTTTCTGGAGATAGTTATATTTTATTTTACAATCGTAAAGAAAATACCCTGATTATCGTATTCATCGAGGCGATAAATTCGATTTAAGTAAAAATTAAAGGGGTTCCATAACTCAGTTAAATTTTTTTTTAAACTCAAAAAAAAGAAAAAAACTTTGTTGAGGAAAATGAAGTGCGAAACTGTGGAAAATTTCTCTTTAATCATTACGAAAGAGTGTGTGTGCTTTTGGCAATGAAATTTCAAAGTTTAACGTTCGAAGGGTTAACGAAATTAAACCTTTGCCTTTCCATTAGCGTTTCGGAGCTCAAAGAAGCGATCGAGAGAAGATGCGGCGTTATGGCACCGCACCAGGTGTTGCTGATGAGCGGCGGCGAGAGTTTAGAGCCAAACGCGAGGGTATGTTCGTACTCTGCGGGAACCGACACGAATCCCATCTATCTCTTCAGCAAGGCCGCTATCGAGAGTCACGTACCACCCACGCCACACACCGACTATAGCTCCGGTAAGTCTTTCTTTTATTTATTTTATGTTTTTTCCAAGTTCAATCTATCATGACGTATTTCTCCAATCACGTTCAACGAATATAGCAACGTTCCTTACATAGTCTTTACATCGATTCGAACGAATTCGATAACGTGACCGCGTCACGATGAAACATCGTTTCGATCGGCGTTTGCTATTTTTACGGAATTCAATCAATCGTACTGAGAGTCATAAAGTTTTTTGTTTGTTAAAAGTTATACTTCGATATCTGATTTCGCATCGAACTCCGAAATTTTTTTTTTTTTTTTTTTTTTTTTATTCAAAATTTGCGTTCACATATTTCATCTAAAAATTAATGTTAAATTTGACTTTCGTAATTCCTTATTTTGGGCAGAACTCGTAAAAAAAAAAAAATTAAGTAGTAAATGCATTGCATCGTCGCTTATCAGTCGAGTATAGATGCGCGTTAGTATAGAGTCCGGGAGGCCCCCATCGTCGAGCGCGTGCACAAGCCTCTACCGCTTGCCAGACTGTGCGACGCCAAACGGACGACAATCTTCTCTTCGACTCGATTTCTTTCCCGCTCTCTCGCGCGTCATGTGTAAGGCGCGGTTAGCTTCGCGCTTCGTCGCACAACCGAGCTATAAAGTTGCGAACGAGTGTCTCGTAATCGAAGCGCGTGGCTACGACACAGAGAACACCGCCAAACCACTACCAGCTTACAATAGTTCACTGTTCCACGCTAACACGAGCGCGAAGTCGTGTGTGCGCGCCTTCTCGTTGCGTAACAACGATCGTCAGTTACTCTCGTCGTTGATGATCTCCCCCGCGCAGCTTCGCAATCCTCTCGTCCTATCGACTATGCCGTTGCCGCGCGTAGTTTGCAACACGAACATCTCAAACTCGAATACCCTGTGTTAGTATAGCCAATTTGTATAGATAGATAGGTAGATGAATAGATAGAGATGTACTATATGTCATTAGCTACAGTGATAAATGATTGCGTGCAGCTTGGCCGATCGACGATTTATCTGGATCGAGAACGGGACTTCGATCCCGTATATGCGACACGCTTATTAGTTCTTTTTTTTTTTTTTTTTTTTTTTCTTCCGCTATTTTGTTTTATTTTGCTTTTTTGTTTTGTAAACTTTGAATCGAGCATACAATCTCATCGGCGGCCGGCTTCTGACCCGACTGTGATAGCATTTTTGCTATCGGCCGATGATCGTCTACGCGAACGAGCGATTCGGAAACGAACGTGGGAAGTTGAATCGTTGGGTTTTATCTATTTAGGATTTAATTTATTGGACAACTTTTCGCGAAACAAATTTTTTTTAGCCAGCGATATTGTCTTCGCGTGGGAGGAAGCAGAAGTTGAATGTGGGTAGTTTTTTTTATAGTTTCGATTTATAAGCCGTTTTGCTGGGTTCACAGTGAAAAATATTAGGTATTTTGTCGTTGATCGACGACGGAAGACATCGGTGATTAATATTTTGTGGGTTTCGAGACCGATTCGTTTGTAAAAACATTGGATACGATGAAAAAAGGGTTTAAAGAACACGCGGACTTCATTTTTCATGCGAATTCTATCGATTCAAATTTGATTTTATTCAATGGTGTATTATTTTTTTTTGTTAATTATTTTCTTTAAGTATATTTTTTTATTCAACGATATTCGTGTGGGAGGTACCAGAAAGCGAATTTTTTTTTTTTGTAGTTTTGACTTAAAAATCGTTTTATTCGGTGCGCAATGAAAAATATTGGGTATTTCGTCGTCAATCGACGACGGAAAACATCGGTGATTAATATTTTGTGGGTTTCGGGACCGATTCGTTTATAAAAACATTGGATACGATGAAAAAATGGGGTTAAAAGAACACGCGAAGTTAATTTCCCGTTTTAATTGCGCTGATTTAAATTTGTCGTTATTAATTTGTGGATTATTTAATTTTCGAAAGCCGATTTTGCGGTGATATTTCATCGGTATTTAATAACGATCGAGTACCGCTAATTAATCCTGTCGAGTTTTCGAATTAGTTTGACCTCTTCAATTTTCGATAACGTTCAAAGATTAACAATGCTGAATGCGGGATACGCGCGCTGTTGAAAGTACCATTCTGTGATTAACGACTCGATTATTGCGTGCCTCCGCGGTTTACATGTATGACCCGATAATGATAAACTTTGCATGAATTAAACATCGATAATTGCAAATTGCAACAGACGTTTATGAGTTGTGGTGACGAAAATTTTGCGATTAATTTCCTGGTTACCTACTTTACGAAATAATCTGCGAAGATTAGTGTTTTGACGGTAAACAATCCGATCGATTGAGTTGTTCGGTAGCACTTCATCGATCAATCAATCAAAGTTCCTTGAAGGTAATTTAATTACGAAAATTTCTTAATTATCTATTAGCCATTATGGAAGATCATTCTTCTGTTTGCCTCAATTTTTCCTCGTCGCGTGTACTCGTATTCAGCTCGATAAATAACGCTAATTATCGACAAAGGGAGCGGCGAAGATGCATCGCCGATTGTCCCGAACTTTGTCTTCGTTTATTCTCTCGCGCGGCGGCGTCGAATCAAATCCAATTAAGTTTAAGCGTCGATGTTCCGAGACTGCATTCGATTTCGTTTGCGTTTAGCAATTTCGATTGAGCGGAGATATAAAACGAAGGTAGAGTAGTACATAGTCGCTGCAGCTATCGGATGATAAACCTGCATTGACGGGTGAGGTCGTGGGAGAGGTGGAGGTACGAACCACCTGGCGTGGTAGGTAACACATTCGAATGTATACACATATATATACAAACGGTTTACCTACGTCGCTATTGGGTTTTCCTATGCTTCATTTACGATTCACACATTCGTGCCGCGTCGTCCGACTTCTATAGCTAATTAAGGATGCAATACGACGATGCGTTTGTTCCACTGAGTCAATTTGCTTACCAGTCGACGATACAGATCTTCCCGTCGGGTCTACGACCCATTTCCGCTTACATAACAAATCAAACAATACATATAATGAAAAAAAAAAAAAAAAAAAAAAAAAAAAATCAAAAAAATTATTTGCATTTTATGCCCAACGAATTTATCGCGATATTAATTAAATTTTTTTTTGTTTCCCGAATTTTCTTCAATGCAACAACATATTTTTTTCAATATTTTTTTTTCTTTTTCTTATCATTTAGTTTAGTCTATGTTGCGTCTAATATTTATCGCAATTTTTACCCCGAGATAACCGATAGAGGCTCCACGGTTCGATACCATGACTGGGACGCGGATATTGCGTTCTATATTTCTCAGATCATTATTATTAAATACTGAAGCCGCCAGACACGCGTATGTCGCCGTATTACGGAGCTTCTCGGCTATCGACCCAATATTCGCGGTTATCTCGATACGATAATCCGACGAGAGCCATCTCGGTGAATCGCGAGGCGAGAATGGAAGGGAGACGGAAATTAAGGAGGAAGGAGAGACGATGCGAGACTCTGATTCTTCCACAAGGCGGGAGAATCCATTCAGATCGCCATCAGCAACTCTCAGCACGCCCCGGTCATTCAATCGTCTTGTGAATACGTGTAGATAGCGTTATATTACTTAATACAAAACTAGTGCTGTCGGTGTTTTCGGCAGCACGCGACAAGCATCGACGATACAGGGCTTATCGCTGCTTTTAATTTCTACCCCTCATCTACCGGGAATAACTTTTTTCAGACACTAAAGCCCGTTATCTTACTTTTAGATATAGCAATGATAAAAAGCTTTTGCAATCAGTTTTTTTTCGTGTTGTCACAGAAACTACAATTTTGGGTCCCGAAGAGATAAATTTCAATTTTTTTTTTTTTTTTTTTTTCATCGATTCAACGGTTTGAAGGGATTTTTGTAGATCGAAGAATTTGTTTCGAAGAACAATTTAATTATTAAAAAATTATTAAAGTTTATTAATTATTATTAAAAAAAATCTATATAAATTCGTCTATTTTTTTTTTATTTAGAGATTTCATAATTATATATCGATTCGACGATTCCGCGTTCTAATGAGAGATCGAACTTGTCGGACGCACTGTTAACGATGAAATTCAATTGCAATTGCGTAGCATTGAAAGGCCACTTGTATATAAGACCGTGCGACGAATGTGCACGACGACCTCGATAACGCATCGTCGCGAATTATCCTCATCATTGTCGTGGTCGTTGTCGTAGTAGTAGACAACTCCGTTGCATCGCGGTCGAGACTTCGTCGCGTAGTAATCACCAAGAGTAGGTTTCTCGATTATACTCGTAAAACGATCGCGCAGTAGTTCGTAATAAACTAAACGGCAAATTAACCGTCATTACTTTCAACTTTTAGTAGAACGAATTTTTTTTATTTCGATAAAGTGAAAGGGTTAATGAGAATTCTTTTTTTATCGCTCACTTCAAATTTTTTTCTATTTTTTTTTTTTTTTTTTTTTTTTTTTTTGGAGCAAAAATAGTCGACGCGTCGAAATGCTCGTCGCGGAATGAGGTCGAGTTCTCGCATCGACAATGCGCAATTAATTATTGCGTAGAATCTTGACTCGGGTACTTGGCCCGGTGCTCTCTCTCTCTCTCTCTCTCTCTCTCACACCGAGTCGCCTGGGTACCGTCTAATCCGGAGTATTGTCGCGTTATTAGGGTTACCGGGAATGACCTACTCTATCCGACAATTGTCGTTGACTCAAATTTTTCCAAATTACGGGACACAGACAATGTGCATTGTACGCACGTATTTATCTCTCGTAAAGTACACAAAGTATAATAAATATATATAGTGTACGATGATGCTGAATAAAGTGGGACACGATAATGTACCTCGATGCTCTTCATAGCCGCGAACGAATAATTAATTTATTCGGCTACTGCGTATCGCATAGGTAATTACGTATCCCAGCTACACGGGCCAACGAGAACCGTGCAGTCTGCTTCGATAATATGCTTTTAGTCGTTAAACTAACGTCGATTTGCAAAATCAATATCGTTTACGATGGAACAGTCTCGGGGTCGTCGATGCATTATTCAACTCATTTTGTAACGAATCCGTGTCTTTTTTTTTTTTTTTTTCTTCTGTTTATTGATGAAAAAAAAAATGTCAACAAGATTCTTTTTACGAAAAAGGTTCGTCGTGACGTATTTGATGGGATCGAGAATGGACCGAATTCGGGGGAAGCGGCAATGTGATAAATTAATGCATTTAATTATACTGGCAAAGACTCGGAAATCAAAATACTGTTTATAGATCGTTCCGCACGTAAACTCGATTAATTCGCGAATTAATCAAAGCTGTACGATTTTTTTTTGTTTTTTTTTTTTTTTTGCAATTTACCGATTATTCTCGATAATTTCGTCGAATTATTTGGACTCAGATTATAGTATATTTTTAAATATTGTCACGTTAAATTTGAACTGAACGTCTTGAGAATTTTAGCTCAAGGAGAATCCGCGAGAACATGCAATTGTGTGATATTTCAAGAGGGGCGATGACGAAATGAGATAAAATTTAAAGTGTATTCTATAGCTGAAAGACGCGAAACGAACTTTATAGCTAATATAAAAGTGCAATATCTGTTTTTTTTTTATACTGCAAAGTTTCTCTCTAAAAATTTTACAAAGACGAAACGCAAAAGTGTTACTGTTTTTTTTATGATTTTTAAAAACGCCTCTGTTGTGTCTTAGAGTTGTGAATCATTTTTATTGAAAAAAAAAAAAAATGTGTCGATAAGAGACGGCAGTGCGTAAATGTCTGTGAAATCGTACATTGCGCCGAAGTCCAAGTAGACGGAGAGTTTCGTGTCTTAAACGCGGAGCGATAAATGCGCAATGACTTATCGCAATGAGCCGTCGAGCCATCCGAGGTCTCGGCGGTGCGTAAACCCGCTCGTCGTTCGCCCGCGTTCAGGTGTCTGAGAGGTTCGATATACGTACTACAGTCGCAATTTTCCACCTCTCGGACCGGCTACGATGTCGTCAGCTGACGCAAATAATCGCAATGCATTCTCCTCGATCACCGACTGTCGCACGATCCTACGAAGATTTTCGATTTACCTTTTACGTAGTTCATTGTTTTTTCAGGTTCAGTAAAACATTGAGACATTTTTATTACATCCTCGAAGGAGAGATATTTATTTTACTTATTTTTCAATTTTTTTTAGTATAAAGAGTTAAGAAAACACATAAACTTTGCGTGAAAAAAAACAAACAAATTTATAGAAATGTTAATAATAATATTATTTTTTTTTCACGTTGCAACAATTTATATTCATTATTATTATTATTATTATTAATAATAATAACTTATTTATAATAATTATTAGTCAATTATTATTAATTATTAATTAGTAATAATAATGAATTATTTATTATTATTATCAATAATAATAATAGTAAACGATTAACTATAATTCGGAATGGAAAATCCTTTCAACGCTTAAAACCGTCGCTCTTTAATCTCGAGCCGATCTCATTTGACGGTGTGAATTTCGTCGTGACTGTGACCATTAGTGTAGAAGCGTCGCAAAGTTCCTTCACAATCGCAGTTAGATAGCTTTAAATTAAAGCGGTCATCCGCGTTTCTGGCACAATAGGATCTATCCGTCTCTCTTGCCCTCTCCGGAGCCACGTGTTTGGCCACACGAAAGCATACAAATGCCTTCGAGTATTAAGCTCTTGCATACACACATATTCGCGTCTGTGTATATCTTTCCATTCCAATTCTACTGGAGAGTTCATGCACGCGTACGACTCACACAAGCGCAACATTGTGCAGTTTTCATACACATATACACACAGTTCACATCGCTGTAGGCAGCTGATGTATTACACATTATATGCCCTCGAGAGCCTCGAGCTTTTATCCGAAAGCTCGTGTTTTTTTCTTTTTTTTTTTTTCGTCTTTTTTTTTTGTTCTATTTTTTTTTTCCATTTAATTTCACAAACGCTTGACGTTACGTGGGCGTTGATTTTTAACCCGTTGCGAAGTATTTTTTTAACGTTGTGGATTCAACTTGAAGTTACGAGTTCATCATTCGACTGCGACGTTAGTGAAAAACATAGTTTACATTTGAAAAAAAAAAAAAAAGAAAAAGCGGTTACTGCCATCGAGCAGTTATTATTTCATACTGATAAAACAAGAGCGACATGTGTGAATGTGACGAATTGAGATATGAAGTTTCGAATGGAGAAATTCGTGAATAAAGAATAATAATAAGTGAGATATGACGAAAACGGTTGAAAAAAAAAAAAAAAACAAACAAATGTGAGGCGTATTTGGGTTTATAATTTTGAAATACTTTTGTCAAGAATTAGTTTTGCATGTTTTCTTTTTTTTTTTTTTTTACTGACGCGTAGGCGTCCGAGAAAGTCAAATAGAGTCCAATGACTCGAGAGGGTTCGGTGCGAATGGACGACGATGTTTATACAATATATACATTAGTATTCCTTTTATCCGCGTCGATTGCCCCGCTCCTCGCGGACTTTAAGATAACGACGTACCGCCTTTTTTTCTTTTTTTTTTTTTTTCTTTCGTATTTATAAAAAGATAAATACCGGCTTCACTAAAAATACGCCGGGAGATTCAGGAAAGAAGCCGATATCGGCCGCGGCGTGGACGCCAGCGAGAGAAAAAGAAGGCAACTGATTTTGTTGGAGTAGATTTTTCCATCGACGAACAAAGCAAACGTGTTTTATTCGCGGGTTCGAGAAAATAGCACGAACGCCGTGCGATTCACCGATCGTTCGGTTTTCTTTTCGCTCGGAATCCCGCGCGATGTTATACTTTCATTTTGGCGAATCGGACGCGGGACTCTCTCGCGTGTTCAAGAGCAACAACCGACCGGCGATTAAATCACTTATCAATACCAACACAACTTTAGGGGAGTTTGCATAATTAATGTACATACGCTGTCGACGCAGTGTATCGAAAGAAACGTCGCGATATAAACCGAATTCCTGTAAAGCGTTTTACAAATGAAGACGATAGAAAAAGAATATTGGGACGTGGGTGGGAGATATACTACGCAGCACGGTGTCGCAAGGCCAATGAGCCCGTATCACGAAAATGGTTTCGGCTTTTTTTTTTTTGTTTTTATTCGCAGTGTTTTTGTGATTTTATTTGAACTTTAGCGATTTCATGGTTATTGGAAAAAAATACTTCCGTGTTTAACTAAAAATTGAATAATGATAATACAAATTTTAAATCTTCGTATCGATTGAAGGTTATATTTCTCTAGCAAAATATGTTTTAAAAAAATGGATTCTTATGAATTAATGTATGAATTATAAAATGTAAAGTATGAAAAGGAAAAAAAAAATACATGAGATGAGTTTTGATTTGACGTGTAGTTGAAACTTCCTGTTCGATAAAGTTATCGTTGAAAAAAAAAAAAAAAAAAAAAAAAACATGTTTGAGAGAAATTTTATCGACAATTTCGCAAACTTTTTTTTTTTTTTTTTAATAGTATTTTTATCTCCGAGACTTTGACCCAATTTCGACAGAAATTCTTTGAAATGATTGGTATCTCAATTTTTAACTATTAATTCCGTTCATAAAAAATAAAAATGATCGAAGCATAATTTCTTGCAAAAAAAAAAAAAAAACGAAAATACGAACTTCCTCATTGTTGTTATTCCTGCGTGACGATACTCGCAGTATCTCGGAAAACAACGTTATAGCGCGATTGCAAGTTCGAGAGAAAACAAAATCGTTATAAGTATTTCTCGCGTCGCAAAATGATCGAAATGCTCGCTATATAAACACTTTTCTATGACATTTATTTTCATAGACTCTCCGCATCGCACCTATCCTCACAAACACGTATACATAATTATCCGCGTGTCGTTGTTATTCCGTTTAGTCAATTGATGCCTATGTGCGCCATTGAAAAAAAAAATAACAAAATGTTTTCCGCAAACCTTTATACGTCTTAAAACATCGCGCGACACGCCGTTATCCATTGTTTGTGATGATTTCAACACGCTGCGCAATATATAGTAAGCGCTGTACAGGTAAATTGTTTCTTTGTAAAAAAAAAAAAAAAAGAAAAAAGTTCTTGTGATTCACGTATCCGAGTTCGAGGCCGACGTTCGATTCATTTCGAAGAATTGAAATTTCACGGTATTAATCTTCGGTCGATTGCCCCCGGGTATGCTAATTCAGCGATGATTTTTTCGACGCGATAAGCGAGGCAAATTATATACACGCTATTAAAGCGGAAAAATACAAAGTTCAGTACTTCTTTGTTTCTCGCAAATACTGATGCGACTTATTTAAAAAAATTGCTTTGAAAATGAAATTGTTATAATCAAATTAATTACCTTTTTCAATTATCTTCCGTTACTTTCTAATAGAAAAAAAAAAATATATAAAAAGTTAATTAAAAATTGCATTACAGTGCGCAACATCTTGAAATTTCCTCTTCCGCTTTCGACGAGTACTGGAAAATTATAACGTCGTAAAACAAGAGCGTCAATAGAAAAAAATAAAATACGTAGTACTACGCGTGTGGCAAACAATTGTGTACACTGAATCATTGTTTATCTAAATCGTAGCGAAATATATAGGTTGTAGTAGTTGTAATAGGTACTACTACTGTGCATTGAAGAAACGTGATAAGAGACGGAACTGGCGAGCGTTACAGAGCGCGGCAAAGCGCCGACGCGCAGTTTGTTTTGTCTCTCGATAAACGCGCTGAGAGTCCGAACTTTCTGCGCAGTGACACGAGTTAAAAAAAAAAAATGGAACGCCTGTTTGCATAATATAATTAACGATAAAACTATGCAGCAATTCATTTGCTCGTTTCTCCACGTTACGCGAGAGACGAGATACGTTCCTCACGCACTTTTTATCGATCGTCGGTGACGAATTCTGACGAAACTCTCCGAAAACTCCGAAAATTTCCTTCTTCCGAAAACTTCCTTCCCTCTCCTCGTCGAAAAGCATCCAAATATAGAGCACAATAGCCATTGATCATCATAATACGACAAAGTTATGAATTACTATAGTGAAGAATGAGGTAAAGTGGAAAAACTTTTCGAAAAAAGAAAAAAAAAAATTGCAATTTAAAAAATTTAATTAAATTTAATTTCTTTGTTCAAATTACATCGCAATTTTTTAAAAATGATTTCTTTTTGTATGCGCTAATGTCGCTCCGGGCGTTCGCTTTGTCCCTTTTCCTCTAATTATCTTCATTACAGTAAGTACAATGGTTGATTTTGTTCTTTTTTTTTTAATTAAAAAATAGTCATTTGCATCCGCACAATATCGTATATACCACCAAATACATTAACAATTGCATTATTATTATTATCCATTGTACCCCACTGATACGTTTTGTTTTACAAATTTTGCTCCTTTTTTTTTTATTTTAAATTCGCAGTCGATTTTTTTCGACAGCCCTACTTTTTTGAAATAATTGATACTATTCTATTCCTCTTTATTTTTAATATATTTTTTTTATAAAAAAAAATAACAATCGGTATAAAAGTTTTAAAAAACTGTAAATACAGTTATTGAATCGTCCTGTACTGCCTGTCGTTCCTCCGTAAGTACAGCTGACTCGGTAGAACGAGCCCACGTCTTTGCTTTGCCATACGCAGCGACCAGCTGACTCGCGTGAGACTGACGCAACACCGAACGGTTGTGACTCGTAAGCGAAGATCATCGTCGATCTCGACGGTTCGAAAAATCTTCGATGCGAACGCGTACCGCGGCGTTAACGTGTGTTACTTCTCTTTTGCCTTCTCTACTTCAACGCGCCACTCCTATTCGACCTCTTTTCTCTTATTCACGACACTCCCGGCATTATCGGGTCGAGTTCATTCGAAAATATTAAACAAGCAAAGTTTGCGTGAAATTTTCCGCTGTAACGCACAAACGCAGCGAGAGAGAGGAGTACGGCGGAGGCGTGCGTTGTTATTAATACACAGAGGAGAAGGCACTGCGGGAGATCGAGAGAGCGATATCCAACGAAGCGTAGAGATCCGTCGATCGAGGTCTCTCGCAAGCGTGTGCACTCTCGGGTGCAATTGCAATCATCATCAGCCGCAGCCTCGATTCTACTCGATGGCTCTTGACGAACGAACGAGTTATGGACACACAGAGATATTATTATATTATCGATCCCGATGCCGGAATTCCCATTCTTCATAGTTTCAACGTACTTCGACGTAAAGTTGCTCCATATCCGTGCATTTGAACGCCGATTTATTCACGTATTCGTGGAATCAATCTCGTCGTAGTTGCCAAACGTATTCTCACGAGACTTCAATAAAAAATAAATAAAAAATAAAAATTTTAAATTCAAAATGAATTCATGAAATTTTTTTTACATTTTCGAAATTAAATACGAAAGGATTAAAAAATGGATTGAAAGGAGAAAAAAAATTATTTATTTTGAAAGCAGACTACGGAAAAGTTAAAAAAACGGAGCATTTTTCTTTAAATATTATGTTTATGTAAAATAATATTAATAATAAGTAAGGCTACTTTACGAATACACATCTGTCCTCCAAACATATCTCTGCACGTAGTGACGTGAAGAAAAACGTTTATCCGTGAAACTGGGACAACGGTATGCACGTTCCCGGAAAATACTTGTCCCCTCGATCTGCTCTTATGTATGTACTTTTTTTTATTTACCATCGTCACCATTATCCTGAGCGCACGACGGATAACCGTGTCTCGATTTTATAGTCTTTCAAAGAGGCCGAGGGTCGTCCGAGTATGTGCCGTCCGTCGGGTAGAGATCGATCGCGGTTGCTTTCTTTTTTTTTTTTTTCTTTGCCCCCCCTTTGCCCTTTTCCTCCACATTCGCGCATTACGTAGTACCGAGAGCACGACGAGACCAGACAAAGCCATAGGTTCGACGAACGAGCGACGACGAGCGATGCAACGAAATTTCAATCTGCTCCGATTCTCGTTGACCCCGCGCGACGCCTATCGTCGCGGACCTCTGGGGTCCGCGTCGTGCACGGGATCGAGGAGGTCACCCGGTCGTTCGTTCCGATTTATCGACTTTATTAGACACTATCGCGCTAACCCCGATGACTTCCACGAATCGATTCTGATCGAATCATATTTCCACTGTACCTGCGCAGAATTAAACACGAAAAAAAAAAAAAACCGAAAATTTTCCACAATTCGATTTCTATCGGACTGTTCGGAAAACGAGTAAAATTTTTTATTTTTTTTCCTCAAAAACTAGAAAGTGATACAAATTATTTTTTTTACTGAAAAAGTACACCTTTCAGATGCACACAAAAAAAATCATGAACTCCCTTAATTGGTTTATTAATCGATAGGATATTATTATTAATTGAACTCCTGTCTTCGAACTGTTCTTCGTATATCCGCGATGTAATCATAGCTATTGCGACGTAAGTTCACTGCTAGACGCAGTTTCGTTCGCGTGGAATTCTTCGTTTGCCAAAAAGAATGTTGAAACTATGTAATACGTATACTTTGTGTCGTATTTTATTATTTTTTTATGAGAAAGAAGCCCAGTTACGTCGATTACTACGGTGCAATGAGTTTCTTTCTTTTTCTGCTTCGACTTCACTCGAGTGTAAAGCGGAAGACTCAGATTACTCTATTCGTCACAGCGGCAGTAAACTTACACAGCGTGTACTCAAGCGTGATAATGAGATCACTTGAGTTGTAGAGGATCGATATCGATAACTTAATCAGCTCGCGATCATCTTCTTCTTCTTCTTTCTATTTTCTTTTTCTACTCCCACTTCTTTAATGTTTCGTTTCTTTCGCATTAAAGCTTCGCAGATAAGATCGATCGACATGATGTAATGCCTCGAGGGTTATTCGTCGAGTACATCTTGTGCCGTGTTTATTCGCGACCTTGTATTTTCATCGCGTGCCGCGATCGCTTACACGTTTCAAACATAATCCATACAGCGAAAATGTTTTAGAATGAGTGCAAACTTTACCGACGTATTTTTTTTTTTTTTTTTTATTTCGATCAATTTTTCCTCAATCGGAAAATTTACCGATCGTAATTTTTTGCAATTTTTATTTCTTCGGTCGTCGAGAGATTCGTGTTTTATCAACGATTTCGCATCGGTGTACATTGTTTTTTTTTTTTTTTTTTTACAGATGTCGATCTCGTCGATCAAATCAACGCGTCGCTCGCGATGCCCGCGACGTACGGAACGCTCGTTGCTCGCGCTCAACTCGCTCAGCAATGCTGCGTTCTCGCGAGAGAACAGACACGAACCTGTGAACATCTCGTTCACGATCAACATCTTCAGCAACAAGGCTGGTCGGCTGTGGTGGCGAATCTCGAGGATATAACACAGATGTTTCAATCGCGAGCCGAAATTCTTCAGCAGAGCTTCGCTCTGTATCTCACGGAGCGCGAGCAACACATGCAGCTGCTGAACAAGTGAGTTTTATTCTGTTAACTCGCCAATAAAAACGTTTCCAGAATGATAAGTAGTTGACTTTTTTTTTTCACACTTCCGGCTGCAGAGTGAGATATTCTATGAAGTTGTGAACCGCGGGAAAAAAAATAGATCGGATGTAGTCTCGAAATGACGAGTGACAATTTTTTTTTTTTTTTTTTTTTTTTTTTTTTCGCACTTTGGAAAATTTTTTATTTTACGAAAAAAATTATTCTCCAGTTTCAACGCCGATCTCGGAACGCTGTCGAAAATTCCGATACTACCGGCGCTGCGAGCGCAAGCGGAGGGTCTTTTGAGTCCCGAGGAACAGCCGTCGCCGGATCAGCAGCAAGTGGCCGAGTGTACGAGTGACGACGTGCTGAGTCTCTTGAAATGGATTTCCGCCAAAGACAATCAGAGCAGTTTGGAACAAGTGGCGGAGCAGTGTTCTCGCGGTTTGGAACAATTCGATGGTCGTATGATGGAGGCACTGAAAAGCGAGGTAAACGCGGCTATCGACGCTGCGAACAAGCAAGAGATGAAAGAGATCAAAGGATTGGGTGAGCGTCTCTTCGCTCTCGAACAATTGATGGCACAAACTAAGCGTCTCGTTCAAGAACAGTGCGAACTCGCGCACGGTTTTCAACAGAATCAAACTCGCGCGAACAATCTCGGGGATCCGAGCGTTTTGCCGGATCTCTGTATGTCGCATCGTCGTCAGCTGGTAGTTATGATGGAGAATCACAGTCAGCTGCGGGACATACGGCGTCGTTGTACGAAAGCGAAGGAAGAACTTTCCGTCAATATATATCATCGATTGAAATGGATAATGTACGTTGAGAACAAAATGATGGAAGTCGACGGAAAGCTTGTCATGTATCACGAGAGTTTGAAACGATTGAGAAGACATCTCGACGTCGTCCAACAGATTCATCTCGCACCGCAGATGTACATGAGCGCCGTTGCTGAAGTCGTCAGAAGACGAACCTTTTCTCAAGCTTTTCTCGTATGGGCGAGTAATCTCGCTTGCCAATTGCTCACTGTTCACAGCGAGGAGATAGCAAGGCGACGCGAGTTTCAGAGTAAATTCGACGGGCACTTCTTGAACACTTTGTTTCCCGGCCTCGAGGACACGCCACCGCCTTTCGCCACTCAGGCGCCTAATGTCTTTGACGGAGGATTGCCGAAGGTAATTTTTTATTAATTATTGTTTTTGCCACTAAATAAAATGGTATGGAAAGTACGTCTACGTGTACTCGCGACGTTTGTAGGTGAAAATCGCTTCAGTCGTTTCTGCTTCACGATCGGAATTTCGTTGAAATTCTATTATTATTCCAAGTCTTTCCGTAAGGAACGTAACGCTTTTTGAGGACATTTCGCGCCGAGAAAATATTTTCACATGAAAAGAAGAGTAAAAGAGATTACGAGATTTTTTTTTATTTACAGTTGACCATCGATGATATGGAATCCTTGAAGGATCAGCTGCCAGATCTAGCGGATTCGATGTCTACGCCGGATCTGAATAGCATAACGCAGTTCTTCCTTTCCAAGAGTCTTACCGAAGGTAGCAACGACGGTACCAAGGAAAAGGACAGCATTTCAATGCCTGTCGACATGCCGACTAAAGATGAGAGACGCGATCGATTGGTTGGCGATAGGTGAGGGGTCGTGATGTAAAAATATCAGAAACTCACAAGAAAACAACTTTAAGAAAAATCTGAAAAATTCACGAGTTAAATTTTTGCTAAAGGAATTTATTATTATTGTTAATTTTTTATCGACCCGTTATTATTCATTATTGCGATTTTTTCGAAAATCTGAAGAATCTGAAAAATTCTTAATAATCATTTTAAGCTTCTGCTATGAGATCCCACAACTTCTTTTTTTTTTTTGCATATGTTTCATATATATTTTTTAATACTGTTGAAAAACGTTATTTTTGTTTAGAATCTAACAATTGTCAAAAAATTAACATTACAGAGTTGGGTTCGAATCGGAGACGGACACCGAGGAGTTTGAGAAGATAGGTCAAGGCGGATCGGACTCGAAGGTGAATTCGTACGACGAGGCGAAGCAAAAGCTTCAGAAGCAATTGGAGGTTGGTGATGATGATGGCTCGAGAAGCGTGTCTCCCTCGTCCTCGACCTCGACAAACGTATCCTCCATTAATTCGCGCGTTGTCGATTTCAATCGTTCCTCATCGTCGAGCGAGCCGGGTATCGGTTCCTATCATTTCCCAAGTCCCTCGACGAGCGAACGACCAGTTCCCCAGTTGAGTCCGTTGACCGAGTGCGCCGAGAATTCCGAAAACGCTAACGTTTTGTCGAATAACAATCATCGTCATCATCGTTTTTCATCGGCGAGTTGTTTAACGAATTACAGTCGCGGCGAGATTAACGATCGTCCGAGTCGTTCGAGTCCTACGAGCGACGAGGCGCGTTCCCTCAGTCCTCCCGTTACCAATTCCCATTCACCTTCCGTGGCGTGCGACGGCCAGCTTCAGCAACAACTTCTTCATCAACAACAGCAGCAACAGCAGCAGCAACAACAGCGACAACAGACAAACGGTAGCGGCGGTAGCAGCCCGTCCGTTGAACCTGGAAACAACGATTTCTTGGGTACCGAATTTTACATGGACGAATCGTTGCCTAGCAGCCTCAGCGAGCATCCCAACGACGGTCAGCATCAGGCTATCGTTTCCCTTCTTCAGGTACTTGGACGACTTACAGGCTCGCTAACTGAACTCGTAGTCGTAGCAGTAAAACGTTCCATTACCTTTTTGTCACCTCTCTTCTCATTACGATTTTTTTAAAATATTTTCCTTTCCTTTCTCTCTATCGCAATGAGTTCTCTCGCAACACTGGAACTGGCAACACTCGTTTATTGATTTTTTTTTAAACACCTAATTAAATATTCAGCGATTTTCGGCAAAAGTGTTTTTTTTTTTTCATCGGTGAAAAAAATCGGATCACTATTTTCATGATTTAGTTTATTGGTAATAGTGTTCTGATGGTGTAAAAAAATTCCCAGATTCGAATATTAAATATTGTAGGATAACTGCGTTTGTTGTAGTAGAATTTTTTTTAATTTTTATTATATCGAAAAAAAATGGATCTCCTTCCATACGTTGTTATATTCGAATTTGGGAATTTGTCTGCATGATCAGGACATCCGTATGAACAATCAATCGCGTGAATTTTTTTCATAAAATTTTTTTCATCGATGGAAAAAAATAAAATATACTTTTTCACCCAAAATCGGCACTTTGCAAACTTTTGTTTTTTATACGAATGACTTTGATTCATGCAACTTGCAACTTAGGCAAATCACAATTTCTAGAATTCACAATGTGCACAATATTTTCAAACACTACTTTCATTAGATGATATCTTTAATTAATTTATCCTCGAAATTTTGGATTTTGTTCGCCAGTTTCGGTAGCGTGTTTTTTTATTATCTGTCTTTCCTTCGATACCCGCTCGTCACACGATCCTTGTTTTTCAATATTTGATCCAACCATTGAAGAAACTACAAGAGATGCTCCATATTATTTACGGAATTTGCGAGATTGCACTTTCGCACTTTCATCACTATAGTCTATCGATGTTGCAATTGTGTTTATCTTACTTCATTGTTGTCCGTTTTTCCCGTAGTACCTTCGCCTAAACTCCGCTTTTCCTCAAGTATATCTCAAGTATAAATCGCTGTAACTTTGTCGAATACCCGCTGCTGTTGACGTCGTCGTCGCTGCTGCTGCTGCTGCTGTTGCTGCATCGCTTTATTCATGAATGGCAGATATCCCGTAGTTGGTTCGGTTCGGTTCAATGCCAATGGTCACTCGTGTTGCATAGCGTTAGCTTCGAAACGCTAACGAGCGCTGCATTCTTGTTTCTCGCTACTCTGATGGCACATCCTCTCTTCATCTCCATATCGGTGTCGTGTTCGCTTTGCGTAAAACAAAAAAAAAAGAAATATGAGCGAACGTCGTATCGATTATTTTCTTCCAGGATAGCTGATGCCGTCGCACTCTTTATCCCGTTCCTCGAATATATTCCCTCGTATGACAAAAAAATATATTGTCTACTTACATCAATACATTGATATTTATATTTATCATCGTATCCCGAATTTCCCAGGCGCTCGGTCGTTATTTCGAAACCCACACATACACACATATAGACATGAAAATACACGCGTTGAACGCGAAGCTTGAGGCTTTCGTGAATCAAAGAATGTATAATCGTTAATTATACAATCAAATATCCACCGTAGATATCGATGATTTATTATTATATCGCACGTCGACGTTTAATCGATTATGTACAGAGTCCTCAAACCCTTTGAAGATCAATCATTCGTTTTTTTTTTTTTTTTTCCAATTGGTAACCAAATATGGTGTTTTTATTATCTGCATAGAAGATTAGAAAATTAGAGAAAAATCGATTTAACTGAAGAAAGCGGTTTTTATTATTATTTATTATTACGAGGAAAAAATCGTCTGGAATTAGTGATGATATTCACAAATATCATCGATTCAATGATATTTGGCAAATGAAAAAAAATAAAAACCGCTTTATGTAGTCGAATGGTTTATTAATAATGAATTTTTCATGGCAAAGATTTCGATTACAGAAGATAACTATTTTGTCGATAGTTGTAAATCTTTCTTTTAGCGCGACAACCCCTTTCAATTTCTTTTTTCCTCTTTTACAAACCTTAAGCTTATAAGACATTTTAACTTCAATTGTAGTCTTCAGAGGGTTAATCCAATTCCCGTCTTGAAAAAAAAAAAAAACCACTCCCGACACGAACTATCGAAAAAAAAAAGAAATTTCAACAATCCGGTAATATCGATGCAATATCTCGGCATTCTTGAACGTTTTTTGTTGCAGGAGAATCTCGGAAATACGCGAAGTGAGGTCGAGCGTCTGCGTAGCATTCTTCGCAGTATGAAGATCGCGACGAGCGAAGCAATGTCAGCGTTTCGAGAGGAATTAGCAATGTTACGCGAAAAAGTAAGCGTCGACAAGTCGGAGCTTAACGACGTGTCCGATCGGGTGCGTCACGCATTGGTGTTGCACTCGCGTAAGTGCGAAGATGCGTTGCGCGAACGCGAACAAAAATTGACCGTCGATCACGAGCTCGAGATGGCCGACGTTAAGAAGCTCTTGCAGAGTCGCGACGAGGAGATACGAAACATGTACGGAGCTGTGCGCGAAGTTGAGACGGAGCTCGCCGATCGCGAGTATCTCATAAACACGATGCGTCAAAAGCTTGAGAACGAACACGAAGAAATGAGAAATTTGCAGACGCGACTTCAAAGACAATTGGACGATGCACTGGAACAGGCGCGACTCGACAAGGAAACAGCGTTGCAGGAGACGAAGGATTCGAGAAACGCGGAAATTGCCGCCATCACCAACAGTCTTAATCAGTGTCAACAAAACGTTCGAGAATTGGAAAAGAGTTTGGCAGCTGCGAGAACCGAACAGCAGAGAGCGGTTAAAGAAGCAACGGACAAATTGCAGAAAGAATACAAATCCGAATTGGATACGATAAGAACGCGATTCAAGATGGTCGCATCGACGATGGAGAGAAGTCCCAGTGACTCGAGTCTCGAGAAGATTGAGGTATGAAAACATAAATGATATTAAGGCGAATCGTCCATTACAGTTTTTTTTTTGTTTTTTTTTTTAATACAAATAGTCTGATGTATAAAAATGCAGAAAATGCGTAATGTTTATTCAGTAACGAATTGCATATTGCGTAACATTTTTTCAAATATAAAAAAAAATTTACTGGTTTTCTCGATAATTTCCATTTCTATTCGAAGGCCGAATTCCGTTTCTACTCGAGCGAACGAGACCAATGGAAATTTCCGTGTATTGTCATTGTATCTTTTCATAGAATAATCCACAATTTTTTTATCGATTTGCGTAATGATTAATTTTTGTTTCTAAAACGTTTTTTTTTTAAATTAATGTTTAATTTTTTCTGTCGCAGCGCGTCGACGTAATCGAACGGGCAAATCACGAAGCGATATTGGCGAAAATAAAGGAAGACATGAAGATCGAGAACGCCGATGCGATTCGAAAAGCCATCGAGAAGGAGAACTCGGAGTTTGAGGCGAAACTCGACTATCAATTGCGTATGGCGGCGAATCAGATGGTCGAGGAAGCGGAAGCTCACCGATTGCGCGAAACAGCTCTCATCGAGGAGTGTCAGCAATATCAGGAAATGATAAGGCGACTCACCGAGGAAGATTTTGGTGCTCGGCACGCGCTCAGCGAGAAGGTAAGAAAGAAAAAGGTTTCTCTCGAAACTCTCAAAGATTCGTGTTGTGTCGTATAGATTCGACGTTATATCGGATTATTATTTCGCAGGTCGTAATGTTGGAACAAGAGAGGCATCGTCTGGAGAGTAAAATGTTGGTGGAGCGCCAGATGCTGAAGAAGCGCGAGAATCAGGTACACGAGCTCGAGGCCGAACGAGGTGCGTTGCGCCAAGAGCTGAACGACGGTCTTATGAAGATGAGCCAAAGCGGTCCGGGTCTCGAGGACGTGTTGCAGACACTTCTGTCCGGTGAAAAGGACGATATCGAAGTTTCCGAGTCGAAGAAAGTTCGTCTCGAAGCAACCGCCGATCCGGAAAGTCTCGCAAGGCGACTGGAACACTTGGAACTCGACAACAAGCGTTTAACCGTCGAATTGCGCGCTATCCGCGAGAGCAAAGAGTCCGTCGAGGCGAAGGTCGAGGCTCTCGAAGCTGACAAAGTTCGTCTCGAGATCGAACTCGTGCGCGAGCGTTCGAAGCGCGGTGGTTTGCTGGCCGCTGAAACGCTCAGCATCTGCAGCACCAGCAGTCCACTGACTACGGATTCCCGTGAGAAAGAGATGAACGCCTCGGTGGCGATTGTCTCCGATACTTCGAGTCAGGATAACGCCAGCGGCTCGGAATGCTGCGCTCGCATGGACGTTCTCTCACACTATCGCGATATACTCGCCAAGAGTCAAAGCGCCGATCCGGTTGTTCGTGAATTGCGGGTCACCTTTACCAGCTGCAATCCCGGCGATATCGTATTCGTCGTTTGGGATAATGTACGCAATCATTACATCGTCGTACAGGATTCTCGAATTCTCTTCATACTCAACTCCGAGTGCGTCCATATACTCGAACTTTGGCTCAATGTTTGGCTCACTGATGGGCCGCCGAAAGTTAAGCACATACTTGGGGAGGTCGTCGACAAACAGTACTGTCATGCGAAGAAGGTGAGGTCTTCGTGTATATTTCATAGAAAATATTTTACAGAAAATATTTTATTAACTTGTAAAATTTTTCCAGCCGGAGAATCGTTATCACGTGCCCCAGGGTACAAAGTTCTACAGAGTTCGCGTCAAGCCGATCGCCTACGTACCGTAATCGCCATCGGTTGCGAACATAGAAGAAAGAAGGTCCTTTTTTTTTTCATCGGGAAAAAAGAGTCAACGCAAGAGTCATCGTAAGCGCCGCTGTTCTGTCGACAAGGTGAATAGAAAAAAAAAAAAAGAAAATTAATTTAGAAACAAAATGTGAGTGTGCCGAGAATCCCCGTAGATTCTTCGAAAAAAAAAAAAAAAAAAAATACTGGTGTATAAAAGCGCTGTGATCGCTGGAATCGCGTTGCCCGAAAATGTCGAGCGGATCTTACAAAAAGGCGTTGAAAAAAAAAAAGAAAAAAAAAACCAAATTTGATTTTCACCGAGTCTTCGCATTTTCGGGGAAAAGTCACAAAATTGTTTTTTTTTTTTTTTTCATTGCAAATGTTCGTAATAACGAAAATATCGATCGGTCGACGATCAGTGAAAAATCGGATAACTGTAACACGGATCGTGCGCGATTGATCGACGAGAGAAAACTCGTTTCGTTCCGAGCGAAGCTTAAGGGTAAAATGCGATTCCGACGACGTACGTCACCGCGACCATCCGTGACCTCGGATCAAGGCCAGAACCTGCCAGAGCCTCGAAACGCATCCTCGATGTTGTCGTATAAACAAAACAAAAAAGAAAAAAAAAAAAAAAAAAAATTTCTACAATTAACTGACGGTTATGTTAACAGAGGTACGCGCAAGTTTGATGACATGAAATGAGTCGGAAGGATGCGCTGGCGTTTTATTGTGATATAGGTAATCTTTAAACAAAAAAAAAAAAAGCAACAACAAACGACGAGGAAAGAAAGAAAATTATGGTAAACAGACAACAAAAAAAAAAAAAAAAAAATGAAATATAATTTTAAAGAAATATGTGAAGCCGCAAAAGCTACGAGTGAAACATATAATTATTGCCGAATGCTGTGGATAACTGTGACTGCGTTATAACGAGAACAAACAAACAAACAAAAAAAAAAAACAAAAAATATGGTTATTATGTATTCTTCGTTTATCCCCCGTAATTATTATTGATAGTAAACGAGAGTATGATGCGCGAGTTACGAACGAATGGCTTATCGTTGTTCATCGACTGCACCGATGGACCGAATCTACTTTTTTTCTTTTTTCTAATTACTCTTCAGAAACGTTATTTTCAAAGAGTAATTAGTAATTTAAAAATGTGATTCGTTCGTGTTAACGAGAGTGTAAGAATTGTTTAATTTCTCTCTAATAGCGATAAGGGCTGACCTCGTGTAAAGCAGGTCGTTCACTTTCCAGCTAAAAAAAAAATACGATCAGACGGCAAAGTATGAAAAAAAAAAAATGTCATGACGGAGAATAACAAATTTTTTCGTGCATAAAACGTGAGAAAAAAAAAACGTATTTTATGCATCGAAATAACGTCAACTATGGAAATAATACATTTTTTTTTCTCGTATATTTTGTCGCCTTTAGTAGCGTATTTTTGTTTTAATTGGTTTCGTTTCGTGTGACGCGAAATTGGAGACTTCGTCGATACGCTACTCCATTATCGCGGCGACTCTCTCGCACCGTGTGGGTATCTCTCCTTAGATAGTAAGTTTTACGAACGTGAAAATGCTTCGTACACGTATCACGTACACGGATCATTAACACAATATATTATATATATTATATATACGAAAAACAAAAAAAAAAGCAAAAAAAAAAAATACATAAAATATATGAATACTAGTTTTTCCCCGGGCTCGCGCGCTACGCGCGCTCGCTCGTCAATTGTAGAATATTTTAAGTTAAGGCCCATTTGGGGAATATTTTTGCTTCTTTCTCCGCCGCCGACCACCGCGGCTGCCTCCTTCGAAACCCCCTTAGAGGGACTTAGAATATTTTGGACTTCCCCTCCCTCCCCCTCCCCCCGAAAAATATTCCAAGTCCCTCTAAGGGGGACTTGGAATATTTTTCTCTCCCTCGCCCTTCGTCCGAAAATATTCTAAGTCCCTCTAAGGGGGACTTAGAATATTTTGGCCGGAGGCTCTCTTTAGGGACTTAAAATATATTTGTCTGGGACACGGCGGCGGCGGCGGCGGCGAGATGTTTTTATATATATAGAGAGATATACGTTTATTCAAAGTAATTTTGTAAAACCGTAGCGTCTTGTGCAATCACAGAAAACAAAACAAACAAAAATAACCAAAAAGCATACACTCAAAGCGCATTGAAGAAATGTCTAAAAGAAAAAGAGAGAGAGAGAGAAACAACAAAAAAAAATAGTGAAGAATCTCTTTGATTAAAATTTATGTACTATGTTTGCAAAAGGAAAGAAAAATTTCGTTTCATTTTTTTTTTCATCGTTCAATTCTTTTTTTTTTGGGTTTTTTGTTTTTTTCTAGAAATAACAATGTCGATTTTTATTTCGACCGATTTATACGATAGTATATCGGTGCCGAGTCCACGAAATCGCACCTAATTATGATAAAAATTATAATTACAAAACGTCGATTACGACAAAGCATAGGAATTCCATTGTTATTTCCAGTGAAAAAAAAAAAGAAAAAAATAAGAAATTGATACGAAAATGAGAAAACAAAAATGAATGAAATTTGATAAATTTTCCGAATAAAATGAGACGCACAGATTTTCCTTGTACTTTGCAGAATCGTACGTGACGAAAACAAAACATATATATATATATATATAAATATATTGAGAATGTTGATAAAGCTTTCGCGCCCGAAGAATATATCATAATCGACGCTGTCGTAGCGGTGATAAGACGAAGTCTGAGCGGTCAACTTCGCAGCTTAACTCCGTTATAGATATCGCCTGATCGTGAAAAAAAAAAAAAAAAACAAAAAAAATATTCACAAAGATTCAAAATGAAGCGACGATCGAGTACACGGACACCAAGTAAATCTTAGGTGCTGTTTCTCTTCGCGTTTCAAAAAAGCGAAAAAAGCATTAAAAAAAAAAAACAAAAGCATAATTATATCGAAAGTATATTCGAACGTCGCCTGCGCGTGTATTCACGAGTTGATTTCAATCAATTATTCATTGTAATTTATTTTCTCTATTCGTTCGATACTTTCATTTTTCATTTTTTTTTTTCTTCTATTTTTTATTTTCATTCTTCTCTTTTTATTTTTCCTGATATAAACGAGGTATTATTATTACATTCATAGCGATAATTGTAACGAAAGAAACGAGAGTTAGGAGAGAAGAGTAAAAAGATAAAAACAAAAACAAAAAAAAAAAACAAACCAGCAGAACGTTAACGAAGATATAATTATTATTTCGCGACGTTTAATAGGCACTACCGTAGTTTGTCGTACAATAGCTGTGATCGTTAGTGAGTCCTGTAACAATTTTGCACCTAATAATAACTATAACACCTACCTACTTACTATTACAACTACTATTTACCTTTACTGTTTACAACTTAGTTGTTTAGATAACAAATATGGAAGAAAGAAAAATCTTTGATTCTTACGAGTGAATTGAGATAGAGAGGCCCCCGTTTTTGTCGGGTTTCATCGCGAAGGGGGACAGTCCGGTCTTAAACCACATAAACTGTATATTTATTCATCGGAAATAATAGAAATTGTGATGTCTACTTTTCTTCTTCATCGACGCGAGGCGCACAGGGAAGGAAATTCGAATGACAGAGTTCACGGGAATTACCGCGTCAACTTGTTTTATACAAAATAAAAAAAAAAAAACCAATTGGCATTCGATGAAAATTAATAGTAATTAATGATAATAATGATTATTATTCTATTAATTATGGAAAAAAAAGACGATGTTAATTCCTACGACTCTTTTACTCGAAAATCCTTACCAAAATATACAGCCCTCACAGACTTATGTATACCCGACGCTCGATTATTTTCCGTAAGCCAATGGCTCACAATAATACGCGCCGATACGTAAAAAAAAAAAGCCGCGAGTACCCGAATTCATTTATTTCATTAATTCGTTCTTCTGTAACACGCACGTGCACGATCCGCGGACGTTCTCAAGATCGAGTCGACGCCGATACGATTAATCGTCCGTCGACCAACAGTGACCGTTCCTATTTAGTCCAATTCGTCGAGTGGTTTGAAGCAAAAAAAAAAAAAAAACTCGCAAAAATAAGGCTTCAATCCTCGACGACCACTCTATTATTATTAAATAACTTAAATAATATACATATAAATATAAATTAATGAAAAACAAATCTCTCTATCGCTCTCAAAAACTCTCTATCAAACTCCGTCTGTCGCCGTCTTCTCGGACGCGATGATTTTTATTTTACTTTATACATCACACGGGCTAAAGCTCAATGATTTCACGATTAAAAAGAAAACATATTGTTATCTGAACGTTGAATCTAAACGCGAATATTTATCTCGAGAAAACAAATATTTTAAATTCACGACGCTTTTTTTTTTCGAAGTGTTCCTCAAGATCGATGATTTACGCCCTTTTGAGGGACTCGTAGCTCCGATAGGACGCCTAGACGCCTAGACGTGATCTCGATTGTTCGTTATAGATAAACAAAAAAACAACAACAAAGAATTAATTAAAAAGAAAGCAACACAATCCCAGATCGTTAGATACGAATATCAAAGCGACGTGCCTGCAGTGTTTCTTTTTTTTTTTTTTCGTAGTTTTAGAGCGCAAATGTTTATAATTTTCTTCGTTTTTCATTCGAAGAATAAACGAAAGATGGAATCGAAACAAAAATCGAGCTTTCGACATTGCATAATTGTTTGACGTGTTACGAAATTAGAGTAAAAGATAATCTGAGGATTCGAAGCGGAGTCGAAGCGAATACACATTGGACACTCATTTATTTTTCTAGTATAAAAAAAAAAAAAAAACCCCTAAGTAGTTAAGATTCGCGTTAATTTTTCACCTAGATAAACGAGGAATATGTTTAGAGTAAAAACAAAAAAGCGTAAAAAAAAAATCGTAGATGTGTTGATTTTGTACGAGTGAAGGATAAAACACAAAAAAAAAATCTGAAACAAAACAAAAAAAAAAAAAAAAAAACAACTATTATAAAACATAAATAAAAAAACATACGTTATGCTACGAGATACGATATATGAATATTCGGCTAAGATAATTAAACGAAAAAAAAAAAAACGCGTAAAGTGATGCTAAAAGCGTTTTTTTTTAAATTAATTTAAAGATAATAGCGTTAATTTGGTATGTAATTCTTATCATTAAGGATTCGAGGCTATCGCTCATATTTTTTCATTGCTGACCGAGGGGCATCGCAAACTCCCTTTTATTACGAACCACAGTTTAGAATTAAACAAAAAAAAATTAAAAATAAATAAGAAAAAATAAAAAGAATCAATACGCGACACTAAAAGAGTCAAAGTCGATGAAAAAAAAAAAATGTTTCAACGAAAAGAGTGAGAGAAAAAAAAATGAATAAATGAATGAAAAAAATAAAAATAAATAAAACTTGAATATCGATCGTTGAGTTTCCATCTCGCAGCGACCAACGACACACAATCTTTGATGAATTTTATGATATTATAACAAAGTTAGAAGAGTAATGCAAGAAGAAAAAAGGAAGTAATGAAATTCTTAATTCGCGCATGAAAAATACATCACACAACACAACAAGTCGTGTAAAACTTATTGAAGTACCTCGATTCATCACGCTTTAGCGGCAGCTTCGTTCATTTATTTGTAAATATATTATTAATATTAATGATTATCGCTACGATTGATCGCGTGTGTGTGTGTGTGAGAGACAAATGTATGGAGGAGAAAAAGTGATCTTTGACGATTGTTTGCGCAGCTCGCGTCTCGTTAAAAAACAAGCAAAAAAAAACAAAAAAATAATCCTTTGCGTTTGCTGAAATCGAAATAACCGATATATATTATAATATTTCGCTTTTAATCGAGAATGAGAAATGCACGTATTATTCGTATAATAGATATATCGCGAGTTAAAAGTTAAACGGATCGCATCTCTTATCGTTTATCGCGGGAGTTTAATATCGATTCTTCGTACTTTTACCTCTCGATATATCGATACACGTGCATGTATATATTATGGATATTACAGAAAAAAAAACCATAAAAAATGAAAAAAAAAAAAAAAAACAAAACAAAACAAAACAAAACGACAAACAAACCAATGTGATCGCGAGAGTATCTGTTAACGAGTAAATAAATAAATAAATCAACAAAAAAAATACAATATGAATGAAAAAGAAATAAGTGAGAAAATCAATAAAGACTACGAATAAAAGCCATGTGACTTTTCCAGACGAAATATATATTGCGTCGTATTGTTACCTCTGCTTCTTTTATTTAAAAAAAAAAAAAAAAAAAAAAAATTTTTTTGCAGACTCTCTAAATGTTAGCGTCTCGCAATAATATTTTATCGTTTCAAAAGCCTATTATTATTTTTTTTTTTCCGATTTTCAAATTCCATCAACATCGCCGCTGCGCGAAAAAGTAAGTATCAATAAAAAAAAAAAATCGACACTGAAAGGATTCGCAACTAGTTATAGATTTATTTATCATACAAATACAAGTCAACGCAAGAAAAAAAAAATCATTAATTTCCTACGTACAATATACACGTAATATAATATATCTATGTCTATAATAATAGTAATAAAACTATATCGCGTAGATCTAGTGATGAGGAACGTAAGTTTGGGCGGGTTGAGGACAATTCGAAATGATTCCCGTTGAATTATCCTCACCGGAGCTGCACAACATTCCAACCATTGTAAAATCAACGAAAGGCGGTAATTCCAACTCCCCGACATCACCGTAATTAACCGTATGGCATTGATTTTGATTATTGTTGTTGTTATTATTGTTAACATGCATCTGCGCGAGTCTCGTGTCGGAAACTTCGCAGGTATAATGGCATCTTTCGTTACTCGGATAAAAAAATGGTTCGGGACTCGTTTGATGATGTACACTCGTCGTATCCCCGGCGTTGTTGCTCTGTTCGGGAAATAATCTCTCGGTAAGAGCGGCGGTACTTTGTTGTTGTTCGTGACTAACATAGTTCAGTCTTTCCTCCAAAATTCTATGCTGCTGATGTTGCTGCTGGTGATGTTGATGAACGGTAGGAATCTGTGCGGTTCTATCGGCGGTCGGACTCTTCGCGAGTGTCGGTTCGTTTATCATCTGATGATAATTTTCGAAACCCGTGTAACCCGCCGTCGGTACGACATCGGACAAGTTTGGACTCTGACTAAGATGAGTCGCGCGCTCGCCGATTGTGTTCGATGATTTTTTCTCGTAACCGTTCGCACCGTCGATTTGGTGATTATGCTTGTTGGGAATTTGTTCGTAACAGTCGATGGATCTTCGGGGATTCAGGGTAACAACGTTGGTTGGTGTATCGTCGTTTGTTTTGGGAACTTCGAAGGCCGGAAAGTGCAGACGTTCGTCGTGCGGCTCGGGACTCCAGTAGGTCTGTTCTTTGTTGAGAATTTTTGACTCGTTGCTACGGGGATAATTGGCATTGTAATGGATATTATCACTGAGGTTTTGTCGTCTTTCGGCGTCGTAGGAATTGAGATCGTTTTTGTGGGATTCGAAGTTTGTGAAGTTTAGACGTTCGTCTTGATTTTGAGAGATGCTGAGATGGCTACTGCTGGAATCGTCGCTGAGAAATTGATGCCAGTAGGCTTGATCCTGATTCGGTTTTATCTCGTACTTAATCGTGCCGCTCCCGAGATCCAGAAGGCTCGGGGGTGAGCGCGCAACGTCCTGGGAATTCATCGGAAAATCTGGTCGCAGAGGCTGATCGAGTTGGAATATTTCTTCGGGTTGAAAGAGATCGCTGGGAAAGGTGGGGAAGTCCGGGTATGAAGCTTCTTGCGGGACGTGCTGATTCGGCAGGCAATAACCACCCGTTGCCGACGCGGATTCGTGGTGATTGTCGTGGAGGGTCTCCTGAAGCCAGTAGGGAGTTTCCGTGGCGGTGGCTTGATGGGGGTAGAGAGGCGTTTGGTGCTGATTCGAGGGCGGGTGGTACGGTGATATACTCGATGGCTGAAGACCGCAGACACACTCGAAGGGCGAACAGGAACACGAATATCCTAAAACAAGAAAAATAAATAAATTAATGATTTTATTCATACGGATGATTTTTTTTTAGAAAAATTTAAAATACTTTGATAACTTTTTGTAGAGAGATTCTCATTAATATTGAAGAGAATCTGCTTGTAATTACTTTTTTTGATTTTTTTTCCCTTCGAATTAATGTTGTCACGAAAAAATATTTGATATGAAGAAATGTGTTTTTTTAAATATATATTTCATTGGGATGGGGTCCTTCCTCTTTATACGATACCTCCCCTCTTCCCCGATGTATGAATTAAAGTTTATTTATTTAATCATTGAGAAGCTAAAAGCTAAACTGTTATTCAATTACTGTATAAAATATCTGTTGACGAAGAAAATGCGCGGTGACTCATCGAAATCGAATGAATTCTACAAGGCGTTATTTATATCGTTTCATAATTTCGGTTAATTGATATTTTTGTACCATAATTTTGTTCGTTTTGTTCTTTCACCCTCCAAATCCCTTGATGCAGTGACACAATTTAAATTTAAAACGGTGTGCAAACATGTCCAGTGTGTTCTAACCCGCATCAAGTTCTACGCATGCGTTCATTCGTTATCATATTTTTTCGTCAACAGTAGGTTGCACATCTCATCAAACCTTCAACTAACCCCCAATCTGTACTGATTTTATTTTGATAACTTGATACATACATTTCCTCAACGCAACAAGAACGTATTTTAATCATTTGCAAATTTGTGTGATAATAATTGCTCAACTCGATTCTTCTATGCACCGCGCATGCGCCTTAGGCACAACGTGTCGCGTAACTCAGTCGCGTTTCTCGCGTCGTTGTTCATGCCAGAGAACATAGAAGTACATGGAAGCGCAGGCCTTATGGGCCGGCTTGGCACGGTTTTGCTGGGGTGATCCGTTAGTGATCACCCCAGCCACCGCTGGCGCTGACAGTATCGGTGTGAACGCACACACCGTTACTATCTCCCGTCTCACTCGCTCTCACGCGCCTTGCCGCGCTGCCGCCATGATGCCCAAACGATGAATAGCTGTCAGCCAGCTAGATATTAAAAACAATAAAACTATACATAACAACCATATAATGAATACGTAGTGGCATAAAATTGATTCATTTATCGAATATTAACCCGTTTGCCGATCGAAAACACAATTTGGTCAGCAAGCGAGTTCACAACTTTTCAACGAGTTTTATCTATATACATTTACGAATGAAGCGGTGGCGGAGCGTTTTAAGGCGTAGTTTTTTGCACCTCGAAGTTCGCAGTTCGAGCCGAGTGCGAAATTTTTTTTTTTTTCCGACGCTATAAACAACGTAATTATTTTTTGATAAGTGCCTTGATAATTACGTAGTTTATAACATCGGTCATGCCATTTAACAAATTTATATCTTCAGTTCGGCGGCGGCTGTAATTCACGATATGAAAATGAGAACACAAATAAAATTATATCGAATTGTTTATTTTACTCGCTCTTACCTAATGTTCATCAACGTGGTATTCGAAATGCAAAAAAAAACTTCATTGAACATAATCACGTTGATGAACATTAGGTAAGAGCGAGTAAAATAAACATTTCGATATAATTTTGTTTGTGTTCTCATTTTAATATCGTGAATTACCGCCGCCGCCGAACTGAAGATATAAATTTGTTAAATGGCATGACCGATGTTATAAACTACGTAATTATCAAGGCACTTATCAAAAAATAATTACGTTGTTTATAGCGTCGGAAAAAAAAAAAAAATTTCGCACTCGGCTCGAACTGCGAACTTCGAGGTGCAAAAAACTACGCCTCAAAACGCTCCGCCACCGCTTCATTCGTAAATGTATATAGATAAAACTCGTTGAAAAGTTGTGAACTCGCTTGCTGACCAAATTGTGTTTTCGATCGGCAAACGGGTTAATATTCGATAAATGAATCAATTTTATGCCACTACGTATTCATTATATGGTTGTTATGTATAGTTTTATTGTTTTTAATATCTAGCTGGCTGACAGCTATTCATCGTTTGGGCATCATGGCGGCAGCGCGGCAAGGCGCGTGAGAGCGAGTGAGACGGGAGATAGTATCGCTGTGTACGTTCACACCGATACATCGCCGCGCGAACTACTGGCGGCGGCGGGAACTATTTTTTCTTTGCCAAAAGTTAACACGGGACCTGTGCTTCCATGTACTTCTATGTTCTCTGTTCATGCATCGCCTCCGCGTAAACAAAAACATAGCTACGAATTAAGTACAAACCTTTGTCGGATATCAGCGGAGGTGGTTGAGTGTTTCGCGGTGGTTGTTCGATTGGTTCGGTATTCTGTCGTTTGGATCCTCTGAGTGACATGAGCTGCAACAAGAAAAGTGACGGTTTATTCGCGAAATCGACGAAAGCGACATCGACAGATTTCAGTCGAAATATAACGCGATCGCGGGAGCAGTTTTCCGAGAGTGGTACGAGCGCCGATGAAGACGTAACGTTTCAGTTTCATAATCAAGGTGAGCGGCGATAGGTCGAGTTTATTTGTAAATTCAAGTTTTAACTGTGAGCGGAACGCAGGATGTATAGATATATGTGTGTGCATACCTTGGATCCCAAGGCCGCGTCACGTGCTAGTAGGACCGCGAGTCCCCGAACCCGCCGCCCAGCGCCGGCGCTCCTTCTCGCCTCCGACGTCGATTTGGCTTCCGGTCGCGGATGATCGTGTTGTCCTTTAGCTTGAAAGAATATAGCGTGGTCGGTGTGACGCCAAAAGTGGGTTACGGGATAGCCGCAGTGACCGCGACACGATAGTATCTCCAATCTACCAGCGCATTGTCTGTTAGGACAGGGTTTTCCCTGTTGCTTCTTTCTCGCCTGAGACACAAAAACGGAAAAGAAGTGGATTAGACATCAGAACAAATAAAATATAATTCGATAAGATTAATTAGTTTCCGTCGATATATTATCAGTTTCGAGAGCAAAAACATAGTTTTATCGTGTGACAGACGGTTTTTTTAGTTTCGAGAATCTTTTTTTTCGGATTTACCTTGTCGCAAATCGCGGGTCTCAGGTGTACCCGGCCGCCGCCCGGTAGTACGCATCCCTGCGAGCAGACTAGCACACCGAGGCACGACTTCTTTAATATGCTAACATTATGATTGTTGGTGTTTCTCATGGCCCAACCGGAAGCGTGTCTTCTTGCCTCCTCGCAATCGGGTCCGTAAACTTTTCTCACGTGTCCGTCCGCCCACTCGGACCATGAGTCGTATTCGGCAACCTACGAAATATAGAAAATTGTCGTTAATTTTTTTCTCTCGTATCTCGACGTAAAGCAAGACGCAATAAAAAAAAATTGCAGTTTTATTTATTAATTTTTTTCATAAAAAATATCAATTATCACGTCGAATGTGATCTCGAAACGAGTGCGAAATAAAATTTAATTCGATGTCGGTAACGAGCGTATATTCGAGAATTATAAAATCGGGTTGTAGCGAGAAACAAACCGGGGAAAATTTGACGGTCACAATGTCAAGGGTACAAGTTTTACGAGAACATCTGGATATTCCGAGGATCGAGGTCGCCACTCCTCGCCTCTTTATTCGTTTTCCATTCACTGGCTGTAGGTAATAAAATCTTCGCGAAGCCAATACCTTTCTCAAAGGGGTTTTCCAAAACTTTGAAATGTCGTGAGATTTAACTGTACCGACAATAAAAGAAAAAAACAAAATAAAGAATTAAGATCCGCAGAAACACTTACCCTCGGTACATTCGAGTCATTGATGTCCCATTCTTGATGAGGATGCTGCTGTTGCTGATTACCGGCAACAGTCGCTGACATCGTCGGCGAGCCCACTCGACTCCTGCAATGACAAAAAACGATATTGATATTCGTATGTTTATTCGATCATTTCTCGTCGCGCGAGTCATAAAAATTTTACAAATAAAATAAACAAAAAAACATTCAAGACGAATATAAACGAGACAACGGGACAGACATAGCAAAAAAAAAAGAAGATTATTATTACAGTAGACTGCTGCCGCGCAAAAAACGTTATCGCTTCCATATATCCACGAAATTATTATTCACACTTTAATTGACACAGGAGAGAGGTAGCTGTAGTTTAGCTATGTCTACTATAGAAATCGTATGCGATAGTGGTGGGCGAGACGTTCAATGTCCGGATTGCTTTGCAGCACGCACTTCGATGGAAACTTGTAAACTTGAATAGTTCATACTTCGTAGAGCTGTATCTCGAGTATTAGCAGACGGAATCAATAAATTGTCATTTTTATCTTTCCAATAATAATAATAACAACAATAATCATATTAACAATAATATCGAAATAATAAATAACAATATTAAAATAATAATAATATTTTCATGTTATTATTATTATTATCGCTATCACGCGTCCAAAGAGTTGACTATTAATTTTTAAGCCCGAATTGCATCAGACGTAAGTTCGCTGATGATTTCAATTTTGCGATTAAAATCAATCATAACGATCGATCGATCAACTTAATTCAACAAATTGGAACAATTTTTTTTTTTTTTTTTTTTAATCTAAACTTAAATTCGATGCAAAGTTCGAATATAAATTTCAAATTCAAGCATTGAATTAACTTGAATTCCTTGCGTGCTGCGAACGAATGCAGTGAATACACGTAACAAATTCGTTGGGTAATTCGTAGACAAATCGGTATCTGATGTAGTTAACAAGGTGAGAAACGTTAGTGGAGTTGTGTAGCGAAGAGCGATGATGATCAGAAAGAAAGAATAAAGGTAAAGAAAGAAAGATCTAATTCGAAATTGCGCAATGGGTTTCCGTAGTGCGGTAGAACGAGAGGCGAAAGGGAGACGACAGTCGGAGATAAAATCCCGATTTATGGTTGTGCACCGGGTTCGTTGGTATAACCCCGAGTGGGATATACACCTCGCGCTCGCGCGAGAATCGGCCTCTTCTCGCTCGCGCGCACCTCCGGGGCATTATACTTATGGGTGCCCGTGGGTGGCCTGACATGCGCGTGTTCTTCCCGTGACTTCCCGGAATTTCTACGAACGGCGATCAGGATTCCCGGCGTGACCCGGGCGAAGGAGAAATAACAGTTTAATAGAAAGAAAACGAAACGACGAGCTTTACGCGCTCGAAATTATCGAAAAAAAAAAATATATATATATATATATATACACTTTTCGCAGTTTCGTCAAATTATTATTTCGTAAGATGCAAACTGATGGAGGAATTTTCGATTCGATCGCACGACCTTAAATTTTTATTTTATTTATTTTATTTACTGGTACTTTTATTGGATTCTAATGGCATTGGATCGGAGCGATAGTAACTGAGAGCTCAGTGGTCTCCTTGTTGCCAATATATATCGAGAAGATAGATTTTTCAGGTGCGTAAAGACCCGCGAGTTCGATCGTCTCAATATTACGTGTACAGGGAGTCATTGACCATGAAATTATAGCGACACGAAACCGCCCACGTTTCGTATGTATATATACTGTGCATACTCGACGCTCGTGGCGGCAACCTGCTCGCGAGGTCGTAGTCCCAGTCTACGTGGTCGTTGTCGCCGTCGTTGATTTTTATATTCACCGTATCTATCCTCAAGAAAGCGCTTATTCACCGTTCAATAACCGTTTGGTGACAATATATCAGTTGAGAATTAAAACAGATCGTCCGGAGGGACCTGCGCACCCGGAAAATCTTTAGGAATTCCCGATTGGGGTGGTGGTGTGTTAAAGGGCTCGAGAGACCCTCCGATTCCTACGTGACGACCGATTGGCCTGAAAAATCCGGTTTTTCCGCGGGTTAAAGCTATAATTAGATTTCGCACCACGCGACCGACACTCACGAAACAAAACGACAATTTTTCGTTACCGTTTGGAGTTTAAATCGCAAGATTAATCGTTTGGTTTTTCGAGTCTCGAATATAATCCGATTTTCAACACTTTGAACGGAATTCATAACGATGCTGAGCAGCCGATATCGTAAACTCAAATGCGTTGATATAAATTCGAACAAAGGGTTTCTCACGTTTTTCTCCTTAAATTTTATTATTTAAATTAATTTCTCAACATTTATTTTTCATCATAAGTGATTTATATTGTTATTGTAACATATAAATACACGTCTGGAGGGTTCAATAATAATAAATTTGACGATATCGCGCGACAATAGCGATTAATTGCAAAGTGTAATTTCATCCCGTAAAGTTGATCCGATTTGGATGAATTAATCTTTCTAACATAACCCTAAAAATAGCATTTTTTTCTTTAAAAATATGTAAATAAAATTTTTTTAAAATTCGACCGAATTTTTTTTTTTTTTTTTTCATAAATTTATCAATGTTGACTCGTCGATTCGTTTCATTTCCGCATAATTCTTTCTTCCGGCGATTCAATCTCCGCATCGGGTACTTTTTTTTTCTTTTTTTAATTCACGCAAACGTGTCAGAGAGCGCGCGCGCGCGCACGTCTTCTCGTAGTTGTCTCGCGAGTGTCTTGTCGCGAGTACACCGGGACCCTCCGCGTATACGCGCGACGAAAGAGTTCGCGCGCGCTTCAAGCTAAGAGAAGAGTAGGTGTCCCGCGGACGATCGTAAACGTCCGGGTTTTACGGGTCTTTCGATAAAATCCCGGGAACGACGTGTAACGCGCGAACTCTCGACGCGCCCGTGGGACGACCGCTAACGCGCCCCGGGAAAACATCCGTACGCACGAAACAACCATTCGCGAACGCGAAGAGTTCGACCGTTCCACTCGCGAACGAGATATCTATATTCAAGAAATATTTGCTTATGACGCCCTTCTTTCGCGTTACACGAGAGTGTTACAGCACACGTTTTCTATTTCGGGATATTCGATGATATACGATCGCGGAGGTGTTCGATTTCGTATGAATTAAATATCGTTTCCGATATTATTCATGATTTGATTAAATTGTCGCGGAGTTGAGTCCGGAACTTTGGAAAATCAAAGGGTTGCGTTTTTTTCAAAGACAATCTTTCCTTTCTCACTAATTTTTGCATTATTGCATGTTTCATTTTTTCTTATTGATAAAAAGAAATCTTATCAAAAATTTCACGCGATCGATTGTTCGTACCGATCTTCCGATCACGTGAAAAAAATTCCGGGACTAAATATAACAACGTGTGGAAGTAGTTTCATTTTTTGCATTGTATCTCTTAACTTCATATCTTCCGAACGACTCCATGAATCGTTACAAAATTTGTAGGTTATTTTCAGAGGGTCAGTACGCGTGTTTGTGATTTTTTTCAATTTTTTTTCACCTTTTTTTTCAACGCAGGAAGACACAGAAATAAATGTAACGGAATCTTCGAAGCAATCGACTAATTATCCACCTGTTAACCGGGACAACTTCCCATAGACAATAAAAGCCTTTTTCCGTTTTTTTTTTTTTTTCCGAAACCAATCCTTACCACAATCTTATTACATCCACTTCGAAATTAACTTGTACCCTCGAGTGCGTTCGTCTCCATCTCTTTCCGCGTTAATCTCGGAATGAGATCCGAAAAATATCCTGTATACTCCACGAATGGCGCGAAGACCTCTTTCACTCCTTTTCTCTCGTATACAGTAGAGAATATACTTGGGCTCTCGGTGAGTCCAAGATTTTTCCTTCGTTTTTTTTTTTTTTTTTTTTTTCTTTTTTCTTCCACCGACCTTTCGAGATATTTAGTGGCCGCTCGGTCGAGATATCGCGCTTAATATCTGAACGAAACGCTCACTGCTCCTTCACACATGCGCACTTATACGTGTAATCGTAAGACATATCGATTGCTAAGAAGCAGAAAGGCGCGCCCAGCACCATTTAATCTGTAAAATAGTGTAGAATACGTCTTTACGTTTCTCACCAGTCGACATACATATGCGCAGATATATATATTATAGCGTAGTTACAGTACGATACTCGTCCGAGTAATGTGCGCACACGACGCGTATTCGCGTTCGCCGCTACACCGTCGCATATAAGAACGCATATAAATAAATATATTCGTGGGTAGGTATGCGCGCACACTTTTCATAGTACGTATATACATATGTATTATTCGGGGTACATATATATATCAACAGTAAAGTCAAATATATAGTAAATTGTGGTTATGTATATATATATTGTTACTTATACAGTGAGGGCACACGCTCCTCTTGGAGCTTTAATTTCTTCCTTCTTCCTCTTTGCTTTAACAAGTTCGTTCTTTCTTTATCCCCTGGGAGCCGCTCTCTCCGCGCTTCTTACAATCTCTCTTCTCCATCGCCGACCGATGTATCATCTTACGCGGTGCTAAAGGCGATGACTTTATCACCGATCCGGGCAATCATTCACCTCGCTGACTCCTCGCCTCGCGTGGCCATCCCTCTGCGCCTCTCACTCTCGGACTTACTGTCCCATTCTTTCTCACTCTCTCCCTCTTTCTCTGGGGGTCATTCTTGGCCCTCTTACGCCTCTATTTCCTCGCGCCTCGTTTGACTCTACAAAAAAAAACGCACCTTTCCTACAAGACTGTTGAGATGTGACCAAAAACACGATATACGACGGTCCGTTAAAGGGTTATAGATCGCTTTTTCTCCGATAAGATAAAATTTCGATATTTCGGTTAAAAAGATCGCAACAGATCGATGCCAGGTTCACGGAAAAAATGTTGAGTTTGAAGAACAGAGAATTTTTTTTTTTTTTAGCAGTTGTGTCAACTTATAATAATAATAATTCTATTATTTTTTTTTTCCTAACCTATTTTTTTTTTTTTCGTGTATAAACATAACCCTCAATTTGTTGCGCGGTATCTTGCAAATAAACTTTGAGGATATCTTTTAAAAATAGTAATAATAATGAATTCCGGTTTCTGGTGAGTTTCTTCTTCTTCCCGATTCTACCGATCGTCGACTCCGAAGAACGGTTCTTCAACGATTTGTCGACGAAGAGCCAAATTTGGCGGACGCGCGACGAAGCAAGTAGATACGTGGGACGTTTTATACGCTTCGTCGCGCTCTGCGGATAATTCTATTAGCGAGACACCGAAGAGCTAAGTTCAAACAGAGATTTATGCAGATTTAATTTTGAAAGTGATAACAAATTTTAACGGAGGATTTTTCCTTCCTGATTGTCGAAGAACCAAAGGGTTAGCGCCGACAATAAAGGGAAGAAGGGAGCCGCAGAGGAGACACTGAGGTGCGAGTGTGAGAGTAACTAAAGGGTTCTTCCTCGCGACCTTTTGAGATTCGAGATAATACCGTGGATCGTCTTACGGCCCGGCAAACGTTCGTTTGATCTGTCGAGCGCGCGAGCCGTCGACGCCTTGATCAACGACGACGCGAGAACTCTTCTTCGCCCTCTTTATCTCTTCGCTTCATATCCGTTCGAATCGGATTTCTTCGTGACTCGAGCAAAAGAATAAACTACTAATGTCCCACACGGGTCTTTAATTTCATCAAAACTCGATCTAACGATATTTTTATGGCGCGTAAATAATGAACAAATAAGAAGTTTCTTCATATGCAGAAACGACCGGAAGACGATTCCGTCGCGAAAAATTGCTCCAAATTTCCAGCGATTTCCATTGCAATAATATGCGCATAAAAATGACAATGCGATAAAGAACCCTTTGAAAATATGATATTAATTTCGTATCGATTTAATCGAAAGAAATTATGATTTGGGAGAAGTGAGAATTAGTTGAGAGAACTCGTAATTATTTCATGCAATTCAATTTATTTTTACGTAGAAAGTCGTTGCCCTACCGAACTATTAGTTTCGAATTTATCATTTTTTAAACTGTGCAAAAGATGAATTTTAAACGCCATTTTTAACCCCAAAGGATTCCGTATACTCGCGGAGATCGTTTTCTGAGTTTCGGGAAAGAACACGAAGGTAATTTGATGTTTGTTGAATGCATGAGAAAATATCGCGTTTCGACAGTTCAGTAGTACAGGAAATTAGTCCCGTCGGGATTGTCTCAGGGGGTCCTTGCATCGATTGGCGGAATTTGTATCTTATCGTAATAACAAGTTTCGCGAGTAAACAGTCGGTGGAAAAATAGAATGGTGAACGTTCTGCGAATCGGAAAGCCCCGATTACGCCGTACCCCGGGGATCAGAGACGCGAAGACACTCGGGGGAAACCGGGAGGTCTAGGATACCACTCTGCGAATCGACCAATGAGGAATCGAGGATAACGCCCACACACCAATGGCGAGTCCGCAGAACGCCCACTGATTAGATTAACTCAGAGGGAGAGAATAAGCGCAAGGGAGAGAAGCGAGGCGAGAGAAAAATCGATTTAGTTCGTTCGATTGCTCCAAAAAAAAAAAAAAAAAAAGAAGATCATCGACGTTCTAAAAACAAATTTGCATTCAAGGCAATTGATATTCTTCTACTCGTCGTTCAATAATAATGTGAACATTCGCTCAATTTTTTTTTTTCGCAGCAGTCAACAATCAATTTTTTTCCTCCTTTCGAAGCAATAGACCGATTTTTAAATTATTTATTGCAGACTGTTAAATTTTTATTTTTCATTAATTTACTCCGAAAATTCGTAAATTTATTTATTGCAGCAAATAGCAGCTAATTTTTTGTTCGACAAAGTATTCCAATCTCGAAGTAATCGACAAGACTTTTTTTATCACAGTTCGTAAAAAAAAAAAAATGGTATCAAGTTTTTTTGTTACTCACAGCACAACCATAGTCGATGTTCCTTGGTAAATCGTGTCCGCCAAAAGCGTTTTCCTCTTAGTCAATACAAAAATCACAGATTCCGCCTTCGTAGTTAGATCGTTGGTTTTTTTTTTTTAATTTCTCGTGCCGATTATAAATCTCTCGTTGTCACCCCCGACGAGTCAATCGTATGGAGTGCACACAAAAACGGCACTTGACACTAAACAAGCAGTAGCGGGGCGGCGCTCGCGTTGCAGTTCTATCTTCTCACCATTCGAACTATCGACAAACACGCGATTACAATCCATCAACACTTTAACATTAAAAATAAGAAAAAAAAAAACCGCGCAGATCACTTCCGTACTTTAGTCCAAAGTTTCGAAAAAAAATAATTACATACTCAACGTAAACTTTGTTTAATAATAATTACACAATTTTATTTAATCGATTTTTCGGTTTTTTTTTTTTTTAATTAAAACTTCGTCATTATTTCATTCGATGAATAAGTCGTCGGTGACCGAAGTGCGAACTTTCGTAGAGACACGCTTTGCGTGAGTAAAAACGTGCGTGCGTGCGTGCGTGCGTGCGTCTCGGAGTCGAGCCGAGGACTGAACGAGAGTTGATGTTGTCTGGCGCAAGGCCACGTTGTTGGGATCTCTCGTCTCGTCGGATTTCCTTGTGGCCACTGGGACCGCCTACGGGAGTGGCTACGATCATCCAATCGTCGACGCGTTACCCGGGCCTCTTCGCGCAAGGGGTGCCTAATCGTTCCTGAAAAACCACCCCACCGTTACAGCTTCCCCTACGTTTCGGTGTCACGCTCGACATTCGCGCGCTCCCTCTCACTCCCATCAGGCAGTGAATCGATTCTGGTCACCCCCGGGGTTAGGGCTGTTCGAGCAAATGAACGATCTCCCACTTCCACTTCATCCTCCCCCCACCCCCGCTTTCTCCATCTCTTATCGTGAATTGCATCATCCCTTATCTTCCGTTAGGGCCTTTTTGTAACGATTAATTAACGTCTAGCGCTATAATTCGTCGTGAAAAATTGTTTTAAGATCATCTCTCGACGATCCAGAGGTTTTTTCATTCGTTGGATCATTGTAGTTTTCGTTTTTTTGTCGTGATGATGATTAATGTGAGTTTATAATGTTTTTTATTGACTCCGAAGAAGTAAACGTGAAGCTGAATGATTTGTTTTTATTTAGGGAATTATTATTATATTATTTGTTTCGATCGTTTGGGCAATTGAGTAGATACGGTAGTTTTATTCTATCATATGGATTTCGCTATAAATACGCCAACAAATAGTTATTTTAGACAAAATTTACATGGGAAGTGATTTTTATCGGCGGTATCCCAGAAAGGAAATAGTAAATCCTTTTTTAAATGGTTCGCACATTAAAATTATACAATTTCTATCTAAGATAACACAAAAATGCTACAGCCGTAACTAGAAATTGACCTAATCACACACTCTCCTTAACCCTTACATTACAATGCCGCAAAAGTATTATCTGGATGCGCCAACAATTTGCCAGGGAACTTGCCGCTCCGAAATAAAAAATGAGTTCTTAACTCGCCTCTTTCTCCTTCAAGAATCACTCATAGCCCCCGCGACATAGAAAATAGAGTAATAATTCTAAAAAAGGACTGTAAACTACACAATAATAGGGATGTAGGCTCGACGTTACGAGCAAAGAATGTCCCACCCGTTCGGGTAGACTTTCTCCGTCTTTCTCTATCACTTCGTCGCTCTAACTAAAGGGCTTTTCTCCGTCACCCCATTGCAATACTCTCTCTCTCTCGTTCTATCGTCGTGCCTTTTTTCTTCTTCTACCTTCCCATTCGAAGCTCATCCCTCCCCCGACTCCAGGTACCCGCATCCAAGACAACGGCCCGTTACGCCTCGATCGAACGTACGAACACAACCCACGACGACGCAAACACATCCTGCAATGCGAAAACTCTCTCGGTGTGTGTTTCTCCGTTACGCGAGAGAGAAAGATAAAGAGAGCGTTCGTCAGGAATTAGGAAAAGGAAAACGGACGGAGAGGGGTGATCATCGAGGATATCGTTCAGTCTGCCGAGAGAATTTGTCGCGGTTCCCACAGATACGACGAGGAGGTAACGAGAGAGAGACAAAGGGCGCGGGAGAAGCCAGGAAAAGGAGTATTAGTCGAGTTTACTGGGTGAACAAAAAAAATAAAAAATAAAATGTTGCTAGGAACTTCATGCATGTGCGATTCGACGATTCTGTCCCTCGTACGGGGCACGTGCGTTCATTCCTTCCTCTCTATGAGCGACTAAGGCGTCACTTCCCACCACGTGACTCGCAGGTGTCTTGATAAAACCGGGACGAGAATAAATTTATTCATGGGAGAGAATTATCGTTAGAAATGTTTCTCTTTATCCCAGTGAAACATCAAACCATTATATATGATACAATTTTTATATTAAATACATCGTAAATAATTCACTTTAATAAACAATTGCGTCCGTGAAATATCTTATTTTACGTAAGAATCGAATAGAAGTTAATTTACTATGTTTTTAATCGAATTTATCATCAAATTAGCGAGAATTCATAGAAAAAATGAAAAAAATCCAAACGAATCAAAATTCTATACGAATATTCAACACGAAGTTTGTTTTAATTTTTTATCGCGAAATATCACACTAATTATACCATTTCAACGATAAATGGAGTACAGAGGACCGTAAAATATGGTTGAAACTCGACAAAACAGTTAAAGTGTCTCTCGCAGAGCGATTTACTGAAGTTTAAAGATTTGCGAGGCGTCGAGAGAATCGACGTTCTCAAGGGTTGAACGGGGTAGAGATTTGAGAGTTGGTTGGGGGTATCACGGGAACGTCTCTCCTGTAATCGTCGACGCTCGACGAGAGAGTAGTACCCGAAGTGAGCGAGAGTTGGAGGCTGTTTAAACACAGAGGGTGGGCAATCAGGAGTGTTTGCCGCCCCGCGAGCAACGCGAGCGAGCGAGCACGCCGCGGATCAAAGGATAATGGAGTGGGCTGATAGCGCACTGATTTGATTGTTGCCGCGGCTATTGTCCAGAACCGGCCCTATTGTACTATCGCATATAACGTGCCGCGTATATACGTCACTATATATCTATATACGCCCTTTGCTTCGGCCATTGGTACATACGCGACATACCCATGGATTCCGGTACTATGTGCAGGAATGACTGTAGTGCACCGGATACTCTATGATACGCCGATAAATTCGTAAATAAACATTTTAAAAACATATTGATAATATTATTAGTAATAATAATAATAATAATAATAAAAATATGATAAGTATGATAGCGACATTTTTTATCCTTTCATATTTTTTGTTTGTTAATGTTGATGACAAAAACGATTTCGTGAATAACTAATTGGCGATGTGTAGCAGTGATTTATTAGATTCTGGTAAGTTAGTTATGAAATTCTTGTCGGAGGAAAAATGGAATACAGCTTTTTTTATTTACTTCAAGAGTTGATTAATTATTTATGTTAATACATAAATATCAGTTGCTGGTAAATCATTTTATATTAAATTGTTACAAGAAAAATTAAATTGTTTATACTCGTTTATCGCATGAAGGATTCGTCTGAGGATATTTTTACAAGAACACTTTATTGTAGAGCATCGAATTCTCTACAAAAAAGTATATATGCGTATTGCTTGTAGATATCATTGTTGGCGAGATAATTGATGGTTAATCTCATAATGATAAAATCTCTCTTTGGATTCTGTGCATTCAGTTGTACGATAATAATCGTTCTGCAATATATCCTGACGCGTTATATTAATTTGCATCTGATTCTACTGTCGTGTATATCTCTACCTCTCACGCACAGATATCGCTCGAATATATACAAACCCGTTGTAATCGTAACAGAGGATTTCGCGTATATCGCACAGAGATGTAAACGCGCTTTCGCAGAGATCACCTGTTCCTGACACTATCTCGAATTGCGACGTGCAGAGAGCGAGCTGTTACCAGTTAGCCATCATCGCTCTCGACAGCACCGATTCTCCCACTTTATGCGCAATAAAACCGACGAAAGCTCGTGAAAAAAAGCAAAAAAATAAAATGGAAACCCGTGAGATAAAAAGAACGTATTTTTTTAACGGGAGCTTCGTTGAGATTTTTTTCACGACTCGTTCACGTTTCATCCCTCGTCGCTTTTACGATAGGAGACAATTATTTGACGTTTTTAGGCGTAATATCTCACGATCGCATGGAGTCATCATTTTCTGTTTGTTTCTCAGTCGTTTTTTAAACCCAAATTTACCGTCAGTTATCCGACCTTCGGATTCGACTCAAATTATTTATTTTTTATTGTACAGCAACGAAGTTCTTCATAGAAGACGAATAATAATTACCCGCTGTAAGAATATAAAAATAAAACGAACAAACAAGTGAATTTTTTTTTCTCGGAACAATTATAATGCTGGTAATTCTTTCTGTTTTTAAAGAAATTCCACAGGTGCATTCGTAAGGGTTATTCAAATTTTAGATTAATTTTAGATAAATCGGTTTCTCGGGTTCGAAATACTGACATCTTTTCACGTTTCCGTAGGAAGATCGGAAGGTTTTTTTTTCCATTAGTTTCCAGAATTTTATCTTCTCGGATCGTAAACTCTTGAATCACGAAAGGCGCGAGTCTCTTGTTTCCCAGCGCTCGTTTGTCTACAAATATTTTTTCTTTTTTTTTTTTCTTATTTCTTCATCTTGGGTGCAGCATCTTCCTACAGCCTCCGGAATTCGGGAGCCTCTAACGACGAGCCACTGCGACAAATTAACTCGACCCATTCTCATTCTTACCTCGTGAAAGGGTGAACGCGTTAAAGGTTCCTCCGTGCATCTGTCCCGAGTGTTTTTCGTATGCCATTTGAATAGAATGCTAGTCGCGTGCCACGAAGCCGCCGAGCCGACGACACGTAGGCGAGGAAGAGACCCCGCGCGATGCACACAGGACGAGGAACGGCGAACGGTCGTTCGCTAGTTGAATATTCCGTCACCTGTCAAACACGTGTGCGAGAAACGAACGAACTGACTCGCGGCTTCGCCCCCGCGTTCACCTTGTCGCTTCCTCGTCCTATACGTCGTTGCATAGCGAGCAATAAAGTTCTATTCTCGATGTAGTCTAACTGTTCTTCTTTGCTTTTATGTTCTGCACTTACGATTTTTTTATTCCCCATTTTTCCTCCTTCGTCGATCCTTCAATGAGGAAATCTTCGCAAAGTATTGGATTTGTAAAAGGGAGAATGAAAATTGTGATATGCGATTGCTATATCTTGAAAAAAATTAATTTATTTTTTCGACATTTTTTTTCGTGATTTTTCCGAGCATTTTTTTCAAAACAATTTTTTTTTAATCTCAAATACTATTTTTTCGTTTTTTCGTATTTTTGACTCCCACCCACCCGCCCGAGGAAAAAGATGGGAGTTTTTGTTAAATAAACGGCTCGAAGAAGCATTAAAAAAATGTACGCGAAACCTTAAAAGGGTTGAATAGAATGATACTTTAGATTTTTTGTTTTTTGTTTTGAAAACGTGTTTCTTATACGTATCATCGTGTCACAAAAGCTTGAATCTTCATCTTTTTTAGCTTCAGCTTTTTTAGCATCATTTATAAATATTTATTTCTATTATCCTATTTTGGAGTCCATTCTTCGAATAGCGAACTTATAAAGCGATCGTTGTCGCAGTCTCAGGGGGTCTGTCTATCCTCAGTAAGATACGTTTTTTCTTCTGTTCTCGCGACTAAATCAAACCCCGCAAATGGAGAAAGGGTTCATCGGCAGATGACGAAAGGGTTTACAAACTGTATTTATATATGTGGTTTCTATATCTACGCATACGTATAGCATAGCTGAGAAGACAAGAGTCGAGAGATCTCTCGAGCCTCGAGGCTCGTGCCGGCTGCTTCCGGTTCGCTTCCCCCGATCTCTCTTGGCTATGGGTCTTCCTGAAACTAACTCGTTTAAAATTCAGGCCGATGCTTAGACAGCCTCGTAGTTAACATTCTCGAAGTTCATAACAAACGAATCTCATGAGAAATTTCCAATCTCATCCTTTCCCCAATTAACTAATTGATTAATAAAAATAAAAACCGAATCGAGTGATTGAGTTGGTAGTTTTTCGACGCGGTTCACACGCCTCGTACCTGCATCGTACATTCGGCTCTCTTATCGCCTATCCCCCTCTCCGAGGCTCTCCCACATTCATTAAAATGGTTCTTCAACGAGACACACACAGGAGTTCCCTTACGGGATCTTATCGTTTATCGCCTATAGGCGAATATGACTCCGGTGCTCGTGCGGTGGGCACCCCTCGGAGCACAGACTCGGGAACAGGGGGTTGCAGTGCGGTTTACAACAAGGCGTGAGCGCGCATCGCATGGCGCTTTGGGAAAAATTGTTGCGTGTCCCTTTGATCGATATCTTTCGCGTTATGTCAATTTTTCTTGGATACAGAGGTTTCATGACTCTTGAGAATGGAATCTATAAAAAAAATTGTAAATTTAAAAAAAAATTGATTCGAGAAATCAAAGTTTCGCGTTGATATGATGAAATTAACGAGTCGTTTTGGGTGAATCAATTTTCAACGGTTATAAGCTCATCAACGAGACACAGAGGGTACAAAGGGGATGGGATTGAAAGAGTGAGAGTCCCGGTGCTGAAAGGATTACAGGGTGGATTATTGACACAAGGGCCTACGGCTAACTATAATAGTATACACACCGAGCTGAAGCCTATGTAGGTAGATATATGTACCCACTAATACGAGACCCTCCAAACGCGCCACCGGTTCCAAACGACACCCTATATGTTTGAACACATTTGTTGTTAACCCCCCCGCCGCCCTTCGGTAAAATACGAAACGCCGTCGAGATCTCGGGTTTCACGGTAATGTCACCGACTTACAAATAACGTAAGGACACTCGTGTCGTTTAAGGGTTAAAATTATAGTCGTGAGTACTAATTCGAGTTTAAACTTTAAGTTCAATAAGTTTGAACCCCTTATTAACATGATGCTTCAGTTTACAGTTAATAATGATTAATAATTGATTATTATTTAATTAATTTAAATTTACGATCAGAATTATTGTTTGTACACGAATTCCTGGTCGCAACAATAAATACAGCGGTAAGTGACATTTGCACAAAGAATTTCAATACAAAAATTGCGCACGTACGACAAGCAGCTGAGTTTTAATAGAATCGCCACTGTTGCGAGTATCATTGTGTCATTAAACATATGAATCGCCCAGTCTGACCAGTACTAGAAGGGACGTTTTTTTTTTGTCGAAAATGAAAAAAAATTGCAAAATTTATAACGTCCGCGCGTGCCATCGCTACGATCCCAAAGGATCTTCGCCGCGGGGAGTCCCCGAAACGAACTTCCGAGAGAAGGTCGAGGGAGCGACCCGGAGCCGGCAAGATAAACGATTTAATTTGACTGTGGAGCGCATAATAGCCATTGGATTTACTAGTTGCGTTGCATTCAACCCTTTCGGTGGCTCATAGCATCGAACCACGAGTACAATACAACTGGACGGGTCGCGTGCGCGACAGGACGTACGACGGAAGTATTAGAGCTCTTTAATGAAATTATGAATAATGGGCTGTTGGCCTTAAATCGCGAGTGTACGGGATAAAAAAAATTGTAATAACGTAAATCAGATTTTTTTTTATTAACAATCATAATATTATCGACCCTTACCTTACCTTCAATTTTATGTGTTTCTCTCTTAAAGTCCGCTTATGGAAATTGATCGAACATCGGTATATTTTGTGCCCCCCTCGCCGGACCTCCCCCGGTTAGTTGCGAGCAAATGTGATCGAATGAACTTAAAAAAAAAATAAAGAACACAATAAATCGTTCGAAAGATCTCATCGTATGATAGGTGACAACGATATGCCTAATACTCGCGCGTACTCGATCGGAGCGATGTTTCGCAGCTGAGATCATACGGGTGCCCTAATGGCTCTTTCTGTATCAAAAAAAAGAATTCATGTATAAAAATGTTTCGAGCTTTTTTTTTCGTCGTTTTTATTTTCAAGAGGGTGCGAGACCCCGTTCGAGTCACAGTCAAATATATATACCTACGCTCAGCGCGACAGGTCAGATTCCATCGAGTAAAATGCTCCCGTATCATGGAAAGATGAAGGCTAACGATATAGGTACTGCAACCATACGAATTCAAGAAAAATACATCTTTACGTTTTTTTTTTTTTTTTTTTTTTTTTTTTTTCGTCGAGTAGTTCGTCGCATTTTCTTTTCTCTCTTTCGACAGCGTGTCCAGAGGGCCCGACACCGCTCGGCCAATTTAAATCAATTTGGTGGGCAACCCCTGGGCTAAACGAGACTCAATTGGCGTACAATGGACAAAGCAGGGGGCGGGGGGATTTTTTTTCGTGTGGAAACTCACGTGAAGAACCACTTAAATCTTGAAACTTCCGAGAGCTAATATAGGATATTGTATTTGTTGAGAATTATTATTATACCTTGTGAAGACGGAAGAGTTTCAACGATCAATTCATTCTCGTTTGAGCGAATGTGAGACTTTCCTCTTCGTGTCGTAATAATAAATTCGTTCTTGACGTGATTCAAACAAATTGGCTTCTTCCAGGAAAACATTTTTAATATTTAACTATGACGAAGAGAGGAGCGAATTTTTAATCCTAAAATTAAAACTCAACCCTTTCCGAGGAAATCTATAGTTTTTTATTCTACAATTTCTAAACAGTTCACAAAATAAAATAATAACGTTTAAAAAATTTGCTAAAATTCAGAGAGGAACTTTGAAGTCTAATTTCTTCGATGGCGCAGGTAAAAATTTATTACAAAAATTCCAATAGTGCTTATAGCTAAATAATTAGACTTAAATACATTTTTCCATAAATGATCTTTTCGAAAATACATTAAAATTGCGATTTACTGTTTAAATAAACGTTTAACGCCATAAAACAATAAGTTCTCGCCGTTGGTACTCAACTCGATCGATCATTCAACCACCGAGAAACATTATTATTCTTCCCTTCACTCTAAAATCGATAATCGATCGTTTCTGTCACGCTGTACTCTCGTAGAATTGCTTGCCAATGCTCTCAATAATAAAGAGCTACTCTCACGAGTTCATTCTTGCGCCAAAATCAACTTCATGAAGCATCCACTCGACTTCGCCCCCGCGTTCTCGAATGCATCATAGGGAAAAGCCGAATCTGAACGATATACAATGGGAACCGTAACAAGCGCGGTATACATCGAGACTCGAGATTTCGACAGATTCTTTTTTTTTCCCTTCGTTCGAACTTCGGGGCACGCGCCCCGTGTCTTTCCATTCTCAACAAAAGACCTCTTGTACCCTTCGGGAAAACGGAAATCCGTTTTCCAAAGTTCTCAGCTCGTGCTCTGCTCTCCGGTGTATCCAATGTTCGGAAGAGTCGAGTGAATTTTCAATGGAATTTATGGAAAAAAGGATCGACAGGACTGTCGACTGTCTCCGGGGGGATTTTCGACTCGTACATCATCTCGTTCGAGTGTCCTTATTTCATTTCCGAATAGCTTTGTAATATAGTGCGTACGTATTTTTCGGAAATCGCCGATTGACGATTGCCAAAGGTAAGCCAGATGAGTTTTGGAAAACCCAGACGGGGTTCGATGTAACTTGCGGCCTGCCGTACGGTTTTCGTTAGGAAAGAGTCACGAGCTCTTCGACTCCATCGATCTATATAACTCGGGGAGTTTTAGCACGCGTTGCTGACGGTTGAAAGAGGATGATTTAGACTCAGAGATGATCGGGGAGAAGGAGAGAGCATTGGGTACATCGGAACGTACTGATCCAATGAATTATTTTATCCGCCCGTTGGTCCGGAGAGCCAAAGAAAGCGATAGATGTTTCAATGAAAAAAAAAGAGGAGCGTGGGCTTTCCTACTCATCCCTGTAATGTTATGTGCGCCCTGCGTAACTCTATACCAGCGCACAGAATTCATCCAGCGCAGCATATGTTGGGACAACACAGTTTTTGCGGTTGTCGATGAGTTTGGAGTTTCCTACATGTCTGGGAGAGGGAAATTTTTGTTTTCATCTGCGGAGGAATAAAAGGAGAAGCCGTTTCTCCGTCCAAATTCGAATTTCTCGATATTGCTGTAAAAATGTTGTCGATATAAGTAAATAATCAATAGTTACGAAAATTACACTTCTCGTACAACTTCTTTCATATTTGAACTTTTGCATTTTTTACACATTCAGAATACTATTACACAACGAACAATTGTATGGCATTAGTGATACAATTTATTTTCGTTTGTAGAAGAAAAATAAACGCGATTTGTTGGCTGAAATCGCCGAAACTCTGCTAAAAGGAAAAGAGTTTAAAAAAAAAATTAAAGAGAAGAAAATGCTATTGTCGAGTATTGAAATGGTGTTATCGGCTCACGCGAATCTTTTTAAATTTTATCTATATAAAATAAACTTCGATTCTCCTTATCTCCTCAGACTCCGTGGTTGCAATGAACGGCAAAAATCATGCCGATCTCGTTGGATGCAGCGGCCGGACAAGGAAACGACCGATACTTAGGCAACCGTCGATTAAACGCAGAAAAAATCAGCGACAAGCCATTGTTGAAAAACAATTAAGACGTTTGAAAAAAACTCGCTATCGACAGTTTTGTTCCTGTAAGTAATTTTTTTGTGAAATTATTTTTTTCGTAAAATGAAAAATACTTCAAGACCTGAATTTCCGGTTGTTTTCGCGATTTTTCGATCGATCTTAAGTTAAATTTCAAAGCTAATCCTTAATTTTTTAAAACTACCCTAATTTTTCCCAAAATTAAGCGCAAAGTCGTTTAAAAAATGAATTTTAACTTCGCCTTTCATCTTGTGCTGTTACGTCGATGAGAAAAAAAAAAAATCATTGCCAAACAATACAACAGTCGAAAAGTTTTTCCATTACACAAGTTCAGCGATGCCCGATGAATTAAAAGCTTTGCCGAAAGGGGCCACGAAAAATCGAGGGAAGGGTGGACACGGAGTCCTAGAGCTCGTCAAACGGCAATCATCCCCTATTATGTAACGTCACCCCCTAATCTCTGCTGCCTCTGCTCACTCGATGCTGCGTGTACACACTCTCTCTCTCTCTCTCTCTCTCTCTCTCTCTCTCTCTCTCTCTCTCTCTCTCTTTCTGTGTATTTGCGGCTGTAGCCAACTCGGGACTCGTGTGAACATTCCGCATATAGAAGATAGAGAAAAGATAGGCATACGTTCCGACGACTGGGTTGAAAAATATTATATAGAGATAGATGGAAAGTAATACCAGCGACGAAAACGAATGGTAAGCTGATCGGTCACGTCATGCCTTATTGGCCCGTCAAACCGCCCACATCGGCTGCCATACCAACTCACAATTAATCCATTCATTCGACGTTGAAAATTCTTTCATTCTCGATTTCGCCTTTTATCCAAAAAAAATCCCACGGATTTATTTTATTTATTTTATTTAGTCGAAAAATTAGGAATCGCATCGGGAATTGGATGAATTGCGTACTCATTTTTTTTCGAATTTTTCTCTCAAATTCTAATTCATGTTTTCGACTATAAATTAGAATTCAAGAATTTGAAAAAAAAAAAAAAAAAAAAAAAAATTGTGTCATTCGTTTTGTCATACGCTAAATGTTACAAAAGAGGGGTTGAATGGCGGTGCACGGCACGAGCCATAACCCCCTCGAGTATTTCACTACTGTAAAACTCTTATCACGGTATCAGCGTTTAACGATACGCGGTGCGTGACGGTGGGATGACCACCTGGTAAAACTCGCCACCACTGCACCACGTGTCGAACCTGAGGGGGGGTTGCGCTTCTCCCGGTCACGTGTCCATCGTGACATTCCCTCGAAATGTACGTGCCGTCAGATCCTTAAATATACGACATTATTCGGTATGTTCGTCATCCTCACCCGACCCGGCGACTTAATTCGGAATAAAATTAATGCAAAAAAAAAAAAAAAATTCCGTAAAAAAATGATACGACCCTTAGCTACAAAATTGTCGGTTATAAAATTGCTTGCCACTTAGATGGCTTAAAGTTACGGAATTATTGTGTTTTTTAATCGCTAATTCGTTATAATGTCAAAAGAAATTAATTTTTCGTAAGGAAATAATTAAATTGATTAAATAGTTTTATCGATATATATTTTTTTTCATTTCGAAGGCCAAAATTTCATCGAATATATTAACGATTGTAACACAACGAGTTTCCCGTTGTAACGAGACAGTTGAAGTGGACACTCGAGTGCGAATACAAGTATTCACACGAGACACTCGAAGTCTCGAGTAAAGCGCGCCGAGCCCCATGTTTGTGGGGCGCGTTACTCTTCTTCTCTCTTTCGATTGTATATTATTTCCTTCATCCCTCTCTCTTCCATTCTCGATGTCGATTCTCTCGGTATATACCTCAGTCTCTCGTCGTCGACTGGTAGCGTATTGCCACTAGCTGCGGGGGGCCCATGTTACTGCAGTGCAAGCGCGCACCCGTACCCCCATGCTGTCAGTGCGAAGAGCATAGAGAACAGCTCCCCTTTGCTCACTGTATCGGCGTACCGCTTGCGCTATACACAAACGTTTATGTATATCCATGGGAAAACGTTTCTTAAATATCGGTTTATTTGGTTGTTCAGTGTCGGTGAAAAGCCAATACTAACATCCACTACAGAACCGATTATTCCGCTAGAATCCCCAAGAATAATTGAATCTCACAGAAAACGATGAATTAGCAACATATAAATAAATTGATAAATAAAATAAAATAAAATAAAATAAAATAATAAATAATAATAATAATTGATAATTTCAACGATAAATTATTATTTAAAAAATTGGAGCAAAATAAATTTTGTTAAAAATAAGATTTCTCGATGTATTAAAAGTTTAAACACATTTTTGAAAAAAATTGAAAAATATTTTCAAGGTGAGGTATTTTGTTAGGGATTTTTAAAAAATCATGTTTTCGAAGACGATTGGGAGAGATTAATTTTTTTTAAGTCGATATAATTATTCGGAGTATTTCATCGATCGATAGTCGATGAGATAACGAATGAGTTATCGGATGTAGCACTGCGAATGCCAGTGGTAAGTACAAATGAACGGAATTAAGGGGCTTTTAGTTCGTTGGAGGCGCGCACACACGTAGAAATGGCTAGGGGCAGATAACTCCCCGGGGATCAAGGCAAAGAGAAGCTTGAGAGTGGGCGATAGAAGGGTGAGAGACGCCCCGACTACATACACGCTACTGCTATCGTCTATTGGGTACCATTACTTCTATACCGCTAACACCACTACTGTGTATTGCTGTATACTGTGCTGCGCCACGCGAGGGGGTGCCTCTTTGATTGGTGTGGGAAGATTCACCGCCGGTCTCTTTCGGTTCGCTCACTTCGGTTCCTATACTGAACCGAACGTTCCTCGTTACTAATTTCCTTCCGAGAAATATCTCTGCTCTTCTGTGTCACTGCCGTTACGCAACGCTTAAATTCAAAATAACACAGGAAAACTTAATAAATTGTATTATATTTCTTATATCATAATTAAAACTTACGTTATAAATAAGAATATAACGAAATAATTTTTTTTTTTTATTTTTACACATAATTTTTTTTTATCCCGGTAGTGTTCATAAAATTGTCGACAAATATTCTAAAAAATAAAATCTTATTTAAAAAGTCCATTTAAATCAATGAATTCTATGTACAATCTTTTTTTTCGTTTTTTACAATAATTTTTTTCATTTATGAGATAAATAAAGTAGAAATTCATCTTTTGAATTTGAAAAAAAAAAAAAAAAAAAATTTAACATCGAAAATCATTGATATGAACTTTGAACTCGTTTAATCTGTGGCGTATCGCTGTTCGGAGAAATCTCGATAAAGGAACCAATGCAGCCCCCGACGTTATTACGCATTCATCGAGGATCAGTGTCCTCGGAGCTGAGTGTGTATAACAAGGAGAGTTCTGTTTATCTAGTCTGGTGTCATAAACACGCCCCCTTCGTAAGCCTACTACCGCAGACTCCGCAGGAGCGAGAGATTCGTCTGTATAGCGTAGTGTGTAGTAGGCAGCGGTATATATAGCGCGCCTGTACAGCAGATCCCGAGCATTGTTTCGCCCTGGGCGTACAAAGGCCCCCGCGGCCAGTACAAAGGGATAGTCCGACGAATATCTGTCTCTCTTCGTTTCGTTGAGTTACAGAGATCTCTCCTTCAACCGCGTATCTCCGGCGGGTTAATACGAAGGAATCCTAGATTATCCGAGTGTCGGATAGCCGGAGACTATTATACACCCGCGCCTGCCTTTCCGCGTCCCGTTCGGGAAGTCATACCCCCAAAAGTCACCGTGATGTTTATCTTCCTTGGAGTAGGGGGACTCTACCGACTGTGTTTCTACGGAGAACTGGTACACTCGGGAAAACTTCGTTACGCGATTTCGCTCTCAGATAGTGCAACGATCAAGTGGCAAAATTATGGTCATTTCTCTGATAAAGACATTGTTTGGCGGACTCTTTCGTCAGTTTTGATGCGCAAAAACGTCCAACTTCGTATTGAGATGAACTGGTTTAGTGGAAAGCAAAAAAATCTGGAAATTAAAGGATCGAAACTTTGAAGAACAGTGCGACAGTATTTTTTGTTTATGGTGATTTCAGACGGCAAAGCGCGTTTTAATTTTTTTTATAAGTGAAAAAAATAGTATCATTAATTCCAGGCAATTGTTTGTTGGTAACAGTGTTCCGATCGTGTAAAAAAATTCCAAGATCGAAATATTTAAGATTGTAGGAGGAGTGTAATTTTTTTGAAATATATAAAATTAAAAAATGTTATATTCGAAAAATCAATATCGCGGGATATTTTATGACATTTTTTTTTACCAATAAAAAAAAATTGAATTCTCATTTTGTCCTGCAATTGCCGAAATCCTCTTCGTCAGTGAAAGACGAAATGGTACCTTGCAAATCGTTTTGAAGAGGGGGGACAGATTTAAAAATTGCAGCACAAAAAAATACTCCGCGCAGTTCATTTCGTTCGCGAAGACGCGACAAAGTGGCGATCCACAAAGCTCTCCTCATGTTCGTTTCGACATAATAACAGCATCTTGTTAAACGTCTCGAGTACATCTACTCGATAGTACTGAAAAAAGGAACCCCTACGTGTCATTGTTTTTATTTCTTCAAGCGCCCCGAACCCTTCGATCTTTAGCCAAAGACAATACGAAAAAAAAAAGACCGAAGTGGTACTCGCATGCGCGGTAGAAACGTCTCGTTCTCTCGAAAGGGTGACCACAAAGTGCACGCGCGACCATAACAAAAAAAGGGCACGAAGAACCACCGCGATCGTCACGGCGGTTAGGCAAATTAGCGATCGCGGTGAATAAATTCTTCACGCTTCCTGATCGTCTCGTTTCTATCGCTATGGCTCGATTTTTTTGCTTGTTGTTATACTCTGCGCTCTTTCCTCTGCCCCCTCGCATCGCCGACGGTCTACTGGGGGTAGATTCCTCGGACATATGGTACCGGTGGTACCACACGGTAAATTCCAGAGAAGATCCAAATTTATTTCGATATAATTCGAATCGTGACGGACGGGGTGCCTATTAAACTTAATTTATATACCAACAAGTTTACTTTCTTCTTGTTAGTTATTACCCTAAAGTTTCTACAGGTCTCTCTATACTTCTGAACATTTTTTTATTTTTGTCATTTCGCTTCGCTACTTTCTATACACTTCGTCGGCGCTTGTAACAAGAGCAATAATAAACGAATTAAAAAGAGGGTGGGGTTCATATATAGTAATAAGGAGCAGAAGAATCAGTAGTAGCTGCAGCAGCATTAACGGAGTGACCACTTTACCCGAGTGAACGTCTCCCTTGCTTTCTCTTTCTCTCCGGGTTAGTTTGATCCTTTAACTCGCTCAATTGGGAGCTCGCCGTCTCGTTTGTTCCACGAGACATATCCCCGCTGCGGAACCGTACGGTTTTACGCCACGTCAGGAGACCCTCCGCTACTTCACTATCGACTCTGACTCATTCTTGCTTCGTATTAACGCGAGCGACTGGATAAATCCCCGAAAAATTTTTTTTTACGAATTTCGTTCCTTAGTTAAAATTTTATAAAAAATAGTAATTTTTTTTTTAAGTTTTAAAAAACTGTCTGCAATATCATTTTTTAATCGAATTATTGTTAAAAAAATGTTCTTACACTCCGAAAAAAATGTCATCAATTATCATCGGGAATCGTTGCGAAATTCGTTAAAAATTGAAAAAAACATTAAGTCAACAGTTCGGCGTTTTTATAACAATGTCTTTATTGCCATATGGTATTATAGTTAACGCGAAAATTGAGTTAGTCGGGACTTTCGTGTACATATTAATTGAGACGAAGAGGCGAATTTTATACGAGCGACCCAGGGACCCCGGAGTGAATCATACCGGGTCAACGGAGTTATCCTCTCCTCGTCCTCATAGTCGTTTATTTCTCTTCGTTCTTCGTTTTGCTCCGGGCTTTTGGCAAGCGAGTGAGAGAAAAGAGTTAAAGTCGGCAAGACCCCCGGCACTCTCGGAGGGGGATACGGTAATTGTTTCGAGCTCTGGAGCGAGAGATAGGGTAGATTTCACATGATCACACTCCTCGGCATCGCTCGATGTTGCCCGCGCGCGGCGGTATTCAACTCTACTCACGCAACCATTTGAACAGACGAAACGATATCGCAATTAGGGTGAGAAGGACACTCGTTACCTCGTTGTATGCTCGCGCCATCGCGTGCACGAGGGTTTATTATATTTGGAAGAGTGGAAATAAAGAAAAGAAAGAAAGAAAAGAGACAAAATAAAAATCAAACGGAATTGCAGAAATAAACAAAAGTAAAATGAAAGAACGAGAAACGAGCGAAGATAGTTTACGACGTATTTTGCGTTTTAATATCAGTTAAAATTCTCTCAAACACGGTCGGGCTATTTGCGAGAGTGGTGAGGGAGTGAGCGAAAAATACGAAAACGATCGGAGTGAAATAAATATTATGGGGATCCGGTAATTCATATGTCAATACGGCAAATAAGCGCAGAAATACAAATAATACGTCCCCCCGTTTTTTCTTTAAATCGATTCATTCGTCACGCATGGATTAACACGCATGCGTTGTTTCTTCTTTTGCATATACAGATATATGCCGTATGTATGCTTCTTTCTATTTTTTTTCGTCTCAGTTTTACTCTTATCGGATTTACAACTCAACCATTTTACTACCATATTGCTCCATTCTGTGTGCAGTTTAATTCGTTACTATCCAACCGGCCACAGCTGTCGTAAATAACGAAGTAATTTATGCTCCATCTAAACGCTCGACACCCCATTTAAGAGGTGTGCCTATTGCACATCATCGTATATGCGGTAGATATTTATCATCCAACGCCAGAAGGTTTTGGAGGCTTCTTTAGTTACACGCGATGAATACTTTTGATTTTGAGATCATTCGATGCGGGGATTTGTCAGCATCTTATATCGTATTGTAACAACTTGTTGTGCAATCGTATAAGGCACTGATAATCGAAGCCTGCGCTACGATTCGATACAAATATTGAGGTTTTGAAGAAAAGATCAAGAAGCTCTTTTCCTGTCGTTTTTAAATCCGTAAAGCAGTATAAGAAGTGAGTAGAAGTGAGTTAGTGGTATCCTGTTAGGTACATTTTTTCCGAGTAAAAATCAGTGTACGCGGTAACAATATCTGGCAAAACATAAAAGGTTTCTAATCAAAGCAAAGGCTTTTGAAGCAAAAATTGAAGCAAGATTTTCGATAGACTTCTCAAAAAGGTAGGAATCTGTTTTTTACTGAGATTTTTCCTGCGTAAATTGTTGAACTGCATGTAGATTTTGATCGATCTTTACCAGTAAGTTGTTCATTTATAATTAGGGGTAAATGAAAGGCAGATTTTGGGACACGTCTTAGAAACAACTACAATCACTTACTCCCAACGATTTTTATTACGTTAATTGTTCATATAGATCTAAATCCAGATCTACATAGAAATCTAAATTGAGATCAACAATTTACGTTGTAGAAATCCTTAGGACACAGTGATTGCAGGTAGTTGTTGAAGAAGCTATCGAAGAAGCATTTGGACGCACGTCTTCTGATTGTAGATTAGTAGAAGTCCTCAAAATCTGGACGTTTATGAAGATGAAACTATGTTTTTAAATAAGAGGTGACGGATACCACTTTTTTTTACATAATACCACAACGTTTACATGTCTATGTCAGTGCAATTCTCAGTGATTCTATTTACGTCTCGATAAGCTGTGAGACATTGACAATCTTGAATGGAAAATGATCTTAAGTTTATGATAGAAGAGAATAGGATAAGCGTGGCACACATCCCGTGTTACCATCCCTTATAGGACTTCGAGGCAAAAACGTTCGCGCGTGCGTGCGTGCCTGTCGATGAGAATGCGCGTCGTTGATACGGGCCGCAAACCCTCCCCGGGCTATAATACCATCACATATATCAGAGGATCGGGGGTGGCGTCTGTATTGGTCGAAACTCTAGCGACTACAATACCCGCGGGTGCACAAGGGAGGGGCGCGCGCGTCAGTAACACCAGTTGCGCGAAGCCGTAATCGGTGCAATTACGTATGGAAATTTTCTGATTCATCCCGACAACTCGCGTTTCAACTTCACGGACTGCTACACATCGCGATGCAATTCAACTCCTATCCCTCTCTTTCTCTGTTTTTTTTTTTTTTTTTTTATTTTACGTTCCTTCTGTTCTCACCCCCACGTCGTGGATTCTTCGACAGCGGAATGATTATTTATCTTCAGTTCAACCGTTTGATTTTTTTTTTCGACCTTTCGTTCCGTTGGGAATATTTTAAAATTGTGCTAAATTGAGAGAAGGACAGAGAAAGCTGTTTATTTCGTGCCTTGGGCCACCAAACGTTCACCGCGAATGACTCTGCGCCATGAAAACGATTTCATTATAATCATTTTCGCTTCTTTGCTGTTGAAGCTAATTTTGTTTGATTTAAAAAATTTTTTTGCTAACCTCGAAATTTTTTAAAAATTCATGAGTGAGCAAAAGATGGGATTAAACACGAAGTTTTTCATAGAAGTGATTTTATTCAAATTAACAAGACAAACATTCAAACTTCAACCAAAAAATGTCTTATTGAACTCAAAAAGTTCCGCAATAAATAAAAATTAACCCGATATTTAACACGCGTCATCAATAAAGTTTTGGAAGTGATATCCAGCATTTGCCTCGCACGTCGATTTGCATTAAAAAAGATCGCATGCGGATTAACAAATTTGAAAAAAACTTGAATCGCGAATGGATACAGACCTCTGTTCGTTTTTTTTAAACGTGTATTCACTTCACTTGTCGGAGTGTAGATAGTTTCGGAGTGATGCTTGATGTACGACTTCTTCACCTATCATTTTCATATCAATACAACGGTGACCAGCAGGAAATAAACATATGGATTTATTTATTTCCAATATAATTTACAGTCCAATGTCCCATAATTGAAGTCTCCGAGATCGCGACGACATTTTAACTTCTCCTCCTCTCCCCACTCTAAATCATCGACGGCAAACACGTATTACCTGCGCATGCATTCTGCAAGTGACGCGCTACTGCGTATGCGTGTTCTCTCAGAGTGGAGGAAAGGTTCGCAGGGGAAGTTAAATTGTCGGAATTAGTAACCATGGCAACGGGTTTAAATGTGGAAACGGCAAAATTGTGGGGACTTCGAATGCAATCGTTTTTTTTCCTCTCTTCCGTATATTACTAAACAGTTAATGGTGTTTCGAAATGTAATATGTTATCCGCTATATACGAAAACCACTTATCTGTACGTCTTTTTCATTACTTCAGCCGTTTTGCCGCATTTGCATCAATAGAGAATTAGCAAAGTTCCCGCGATTGACTTCTATGTGACTTCTTTGTACTGTTCTGAGCAATTAATACACCCGAAGCTACGATTGGTTCCAGTTTCTTGGTTATTCTGATTATTAACAACTTAACACAGTGTAGCGCTGCATTACCTTTCTTACTAATTAAGTCAAAGGCAGATATCCGTTTAAAGATGATAACATACCTGCATGCATTCTACAGTAGCGACGGGACCTGATTTACATGAAAATTAAACAAGGTTATTAAATTTTTATTAATTTAATTTTTTTTTATAATCATTGTCGTTACGTTTCTTCGTATTTCATCCAAACGCTTAAGCGAAGATGTCCAATTTTCTTCGTTTAATCGATATAATCACATAATATTCGGTACGCGCGCATAGCTACGTTATAACAAGAATTATAATCGTCGAAGATGGTTAAGAATAATGCCGTGAGTGAGTTTCAAGAAAGGGTGACGTAGCAACCGAAGCGCGCGAACCTGTTAGCGTCGCGCGTCTTTCATTATCGTCCTTATAGTCGGGGAGTTCTCTTTGCGACGACGGAACGTCGTACACGACGCGCGGTGTATACATCCTCGTCAATAGAAAGATGATCTTGGAGGTCTCGCAAAGGGGTATAAACCGAAAGGTAGCAAGAGCGAGAGGGTTGAACGTCTTTGTCCGCAACCATGTACGTCTACTTCTTATGCTTAACCTGAAGAGGTTTTGGGTTACCCGCACCGTGTGTGGCGCCTCAGGTGTCTTCGATTTCTTTCATAGGCAAATACGCGATTCATAGCTTTCACGAGAAAGTTTTACAATGCCGTTGTAGGTGGCGGATTCCTCGAGAGCCGCAAGAATGCGCCGCGGTTGGAGAGACAGATAAACTCAACAAAAGAAATAACAAAAATTCGTAATGAAAATTTTCTGGATCAACGATCGATTTTTGTTTTTTTTTATAGTCTCAAAATAACAAAAAAAAATCACAAATCTCTTTTTTTTTTTTACTAATTTGGAAATAATCGAAAACTCGATAAAAAAACGACTCAAATACGATTTATTGTTTTTTTTTTTTTTTCATTCGATCGTAGGTTCGAATTTAGGAGATTCAGAACTCCATTGTATTGACTTTTTTTTTTTTTTTATGAAGGGATGTTTATTTAATCTTTTTTAAAAGTTTTTATGACCGCAAATGTTCAAATAAGGTTTTCAATACCGTTATAGAAACGATAGTGCAAGCTTCGTAATAGTTGTTATAACGGTACGGTACTTTCTCCATTCGCCGCGCATTTATCTTTTTGGCTGATTGCATGCAGCGAGGAAAAAAAAAATTAGATAGTTTAGAAACAATGAAATTCGTAACGGTTGACGCACATTCGTGTTTCAGAGAATATATCGCGCAGGGCACGCGCCTATAATGTCACTACACGTATAGTTAGTTAGTTAGTTACTGTACGTAGAGATGTGATGTACAGTAGGCTACGGTTTACGCGTACACTCGGTCGTTTTATGCGAGCAGGTGAAGCACACGGCAGTACTCCGCACGATAGTGTTAGTTGTATGTATTGCCGGGGAACAAATACGCGACGATTATAACATACGGGTTGATTATCTCGACGGACTTTCCAGCGTGTATTATTGTCGCTTTTATCTGCGCGTTTGTCGGAAAACGAAAGAGTACGTGGGGGAGGGAGAGAAAGAGACAACGATTTATCGGCGTGACGCGTTCGAAATTAACAGCACGTGCGGCTCTTTGAACGTGTTTAGCAGTTCAATATTTTTTAAACAGAACAAATTTTGCCATTGAAAACGATTTTTTTTTTATCAAACCCCCAGTTAACCCTTCGATGAACGGCTTCCGCTAGTTAAGTCCGAAATTAAAACAGATATTAATTCGGAAGAGGATTTAAAAAAAAAAATTAAAAAAACTTTTTCATCGAAAACATGAACCTTTTTAAATAATTATTCAAAAAATAAAATAAAATAATATTGAATTTTTTTTATTTCGCTTATGATATTAATTCATTATAATTTTTTCCATTAAAAATTATGAAATAAAATTTATTTTCGAAAAATGTAAAAACTCTTAACTGAAAAATATGTGTAATGAAGAAATTGTATTATCAAAAAGGAGTTAAATAACAAATAATTATTAGCGTATTGCAGTCGGGAGATTTCGACACTCAATGGCGGCTAACTATTCCGACTATGATATGCGAATAATTATTCGTTATTAGTTATTTTAATTTTCTTTCATAATACAATTTCTTCGTTATATTTCTTTTTCCAGTAGCGAATTTTTTTATTTTTTATAATATTATCGTTTGGCACGTTATTATTACATGTAAAATTTTATGAACAGCAATTCGCGCCTCGATATCGAAATTTTCCCGGATAATGATCATTTAATTCCACGAATGGGGATAATATAAAAGGGCTGTATTTATGAAGTGAAAGGTAACTATTAACTCCGTATGTTACGATCAAACTCGCCGTCATCGAGGGATCATTTAGTATCGTATAAAAGTACAACGTGACTTGGCTCGTGGCAAATGTCAGCGTAACCAGCCCCATCGCTCGTCCAGAGTCTCTCGAGCGTAAGCGGGGGGGTTAATCGTGTTTGTATCAACCCCTCGCAAGCGCCGACGGCATAGATATTCATTCGAGACTCGGACCGATGCTTATATCGCTGATAGTTGCACTTGCAAGCCGATAGATCGACATATCGATGCACATGTCTCGAAATAAATTCGATTCGGTTTCCTCGAGTCGTCAGTATCACTAATGGATCGTCGAAAAGTTGATCTTTACTTTTTGGTCCATACCTCCGGGCGGAAGGGAAGCTCGCAGGGGGTCGAAGCGAATATATCTTCCATATGCGATCGAAAATCAACTGATGACATCGAAATGATTCGCTACACTCGCAGCTCGTGCCAAAATAGAATAGGATAAGAATAAAAAAGATTAATCGAAATAGAATCATACGAAATACGAACCATTATGATAGGTATGTTCTCCCCTTAAAAAAAAAAAAAAAAAAAATTCTGGACCACGAATGACCTGTATATTGATTATTTTAGCTGATGTCGTTTTTTTTTTTTTTTTTTTATTTTTATCAAAAAATAACATTTTCCTTATCCCGATTGACCGTATATTATACAAGTACGAACATAATCTTCGAGAAATTGACAATAAAAAAAAACTTTTAATACATGTAATTCAGTCTCATCAAGTCGATTGATTAATGGCGTGAGACAAATTATTATCGGCTCTCGAGTACGGAAAGATGCTGTTTGGAAACGATTTTCTCAGCATCAAGGACGCAAAGTACACAGGCAGTGTGTTGTACACCGCCGATCGAGTCCATTGCGCCGTACTCTTCGGCCGACTCAACACTATTTAATATCCCGCCGATGATTTATACTCTAATTTTCTTAACGAGGCTACCATTAAATAGACGGTTGGTCTCGATTATTCCCGAGAATATTGAACACAAGCGCGAATCAATTTGCCCATCAATCTTTTTTACTTTATTTTTTTACTTCGCCAGCAACTTAGCCGGCTATTATTATAAACGCTCTTAAAGGCGTCAACTTTGTTTTTTTTTTTTTACCGTCTTCGGTTTTGCCTTGAAATTTTTATTTCAATTATCTTTTTTGTCCATTGCCCCGCCCTGTCAGCGACGATTTTATTTAACGCCTTGACGCCTCGTTATCAGGTTTTTTTCAGTAACAAAGTATTTAAAACGCGCAGATGTGGGTCGCTGTGAATTTTTCCACATAGTACACGCGTCTTCGTCATTAATTAGTAACTCCCAGTGGACGCGAAGTGATGATTATTCGATGATCTATGTATAAGTCGATCGTGCACTTGGTAACACGGCAACGAAGAATCAACAGAGTAGAAAAAAAAAAATAGTAAAATACGGGGTTTGCACGCTTCTTTGCATTGCCTTCATGGTAGTCGCAAAAGCAGATGCGAGGCCACAGTCTGCAGGAAGGTTCTCTCACCGTACTTCTCGAACGTTGTACTGTCTACTTCTCTTCTTCTTGCTTTTATTTATTTATTTTTTTTCGCCAAGTCTACGCACCTGCGCGTTCGTTGGGTTATTCGCTAACGCGTACATACGTTGTACCGCGCATCATCAAGATCATTCCTCATACCGTGGTACTTCATTAACATCTCAATAAAACGGAGGAAAGGAAAATTGTACTTCATACTCGTTGACGGCGGATGAATTAATCTGAATGGTTATTTTTTTTTATTTCCACTATCAACATTTGATATTGAATCGAAGAAATCCCGTCGACCGTGAGATTCGGATCTTTTAACATCGACTTTATTTTCGAAGATCGGAAATGTTACGGGTAATTAATATTTCCGCTCACGTTCGCGACGATTTCATCCATCGGACGAGCGCGTATAGTTTAGTTTCTGGTTACCCGCGCCGAGGAGCCGTTCAATGATTTAAATAATTGATTTTTTTTACCTTAAACCGTTCCTCGGCGAAGTAAATGGCTTTGCGTCACACCGTGGCCTCGATCCAGCTTTTGCGAAACGAGATAATAGTTATCCAAACAGTTTCTCACTTGCTGTTTTGATGATAATTAAATGACGAATTTGTAGTGCAAAAAAAAAAAAAATTATAAAAATAAATTTAAAAAAAAGTAAAAATTGGCGTGAAATTTATTAGATATAAATCAATAATACTAATAGTAACAATATTAACAATAATACCAACAAAAATAATAATTATAATGGAAAATTGACGATTTTTTAAATTTTTTATCAATTTTTTTAAATTCACTTTCTATCAGTTGCCGACTGAGAGTCGAACAAAAAAAGCCAAAGGCCCCATAAAGCTCCATACGAATATTCATCGCTCATAATTTCAAGGGTAAAAAAACTAACAGCGACGTATAATTCAACGCATAAACCGAGCTAATGTAAAAAATCGAAAAAAAAAAAAAAAATGGCACGAATGTTCTTTTGCATTGTTCTCGCGTACAATGATCCTGTTATTGCAGTAATGCATATACACAAGATCTCTCGGTTTCCCCCCGTCGAACTTGCGCATATCTACATAGATCCCACTGTGCATCCCATCGTAAAAACGGGACACTGAGGCCGGTAGCAATGAGAAAGCATACATATACGCGATGAGCATCCCTCACGCGTGTCCCGTGAACCGGTGAGTCCGCGGGTACCACGTATTTAGCGAGTATTGAGTTTCATACAATAAAGCGCTTTGTAGGGTATCCGCTTACCCTCGAGGGGGGGTTGAATCCATGCTCCCGGCCGAAGCTCTGCTCTCCGCAACCCGGCGGTGTTGGTGGCATCGGACATCGGGAGCAAGAGGAGGAGATAGGGCGCCCGCGCGTGCCAAAAAAGAAAAAAAAACCACAAAACGGCGCAGTGGGTCTTTTGTATGTTAATCGTATATATAATTCCACGAAAAGAAACGAAGAAACTCCGAAAGAAACGAATTCTCTTTCATTAAAATTCTCCGCGCAAAGCCGGCACGTCCGAACGCTTTATATTTTTTCACATATATTCAATTCTCGTTATATCGCCGTTCACGCGATCCACCGCCTCTTCTCGTCATTCACGACGTTTGGCCGTAAATGTTGTTTTGGTTCTCATTCGTTATTCGTATAATTTCATGGTTTCCTTCTCCTATAACCGTTGTTACGAATCGCATTTATCATTCGGCCTCGGAATCGATCGTTCACGCCCCTTATTGTCACGCTAATACGTGCAAATTATACCCAAGCCATCTTCCAATCCACATCTTCTCGACAAGAGGCTAAATAATTTAAAACGCGGAAAGAGACTTTTGCGAAATTGATTTTTTCAATTGGCGATCGTGCGCACACGAACAAAAAATTCGTATTAACGCGCTCGGTGAATCGATTTTGCGGCTACAAACGACAAACGATTTTTTTTCCGCTCGATTTTTTTTCGATTGTCACAGTCTTTTCGAATGGGTACTTAATACGATAAAAAAAAGTTAAAAACGATAATAACTATAAAAATAACATCGAAATCTCGCAGTGATAACAAAATGTGAAAAAAAGAGATCGAATTTTTTTTTTTTTTACGTTAAAAAAAATCATAAATTTCTCGTAATGAAAATCGCCAAATCGAATTGACGCTTTGAAAGCTCGATGATTTTTATAAAAATCATTTAGAAACAAAAAAAAAGTGTATTAGATGTACAGATGTAAAGTGAATATCCGTTGGGATAGTCATCATCCCTGTAGCAGCTGCCAGAGCGACTGTATATCAGTAAACCACACTGAGAGTCATAATTCCGTTATTATCCTGTCTAGGATCGTCGCGTCCCTCCCAACGTCTGCAAACTCTTTTCCGAGTATAGCCTCTGGATGTTCGTTTAACCCTGAAGCGACTGTGGAAAAGTATTGGGATGACCGTAGACGATTTTACGATCGTGAAATCTCTTTTTTTTATTATTTTTTATGTATCCTTTCCTCTACGTAATATGCATACGCGTGCTGCGGTGGTTTTCTATCTCTATATCCTTCGTTCTGGCTGTTCCTCGAGCTGTTCGCTCGTGAGCCGGTGACACCGGGACAGGTGGTAGGCCCAGTGTGGTAGTCTATTTGCGTTGTCTGCCTCTTCGGTGTACGCGATCGGGACGTACGTACGCGCGCGTGGATTGTGCGGCTGTGTGGGCCGCAACGTCGTGTTCCGCGCGCTCCGTTCGTTCGTATACACGATTCGCTTGCGCTACTAAGATTGTGTTTGTGCATTTGAAACACGTCGCATCGTGCCATGCGGGCTCATTAACGGCACGAGCCAAGGCAGACGCGAGCGAGCGCCCGAGCATCGTGGCGTTAGCGAACCTCATCCACCGCCACCGACGACTACCGATAAGCCCTCAACTCTATACTTCCCTTCTCGCGTATCTCTCTAATTCCTCGAGCGGATACCGCCCCGGCGAACTTCGAACAATCAAACGCGGGAGAAAGCATACCGTTTTCCTCCCACCTATTCGCCGTAACCCTCTTCTCTAACGGAATATCTATGTTGTCACACCTATTTACCCGTGAGACGCTTTCCATTGTTTAATTATTACGCGCAAACATGTTGTCTATTCGTCAATTCGCATTTACGTAATTATTGAAACTTTGATATTTTCTTATTTATTTTTCGATAAGTTGGAAATTACATTTTTTATTACTGCATCATTTTTCTTGAAGCGATTATTATTACGATATTCTGATTTTCAAACGGTTTGCTGAATCGTAATCATTGATATTTTTGTATAATTTTTTATTTTATGATAACTCAGAGACCACTTTTTTTTTTTAAGGAATTATTATTATAGTATTTTGTTTAAATGGATTTTTTTAGACGTTTCGCTGAATAATAGGTTTTTTTTTATATGGAATGGGAACGTTTGAGAATTAAAAAAAAATGTCTTTCTCACAGAAGAACATTTGTTCCTGTGAAATATATATCGATTTTTTTTTTTTTTCAATAATATCGCATGTACGTAATGCAGGTTTTCGAAAACCTGTAATATTAAGCTTAACCTCCGAATAAAAAAAAAAAGCCAAAAGAATCATTCAGCGTAATTTCCGTCGGCCTTTATTGAACATCACACGTTCATATGTCGTATTACCGTAATGAGATTGCCGTTTCATATTTCTTCGGCTCGTTTCTCATCGATAATTTACTCCAAATGCGCACGCGGACGCGTGAAATTTTTGCTGCGTTTATTTCGGTGTCTCCGGACGCCCGCGAGACGGGAGAAGAATCAGAATATTATACCAAGAAATTATCTCTCGAGGACAATACTCGGTTCGTTTTTGTGTTTTTATTTCTCGCATTTATTCGTCTCTGCGGCAGTCAGACTAGCGGGAGAGTCCGACGAACGCGAATCGTCCCTCTCGACGGGGCCCTCTTATTCTCGGAGGGGGGCCACGGCACGCGACCGCCACGATCGTGGGGTCTTCGTCGTGTGTGTCTCTCGAAGTGCGCCCAACGGGGATCACACGACTCTTTAGTTTTGCCCTCTCACATTTGCTTTCGCTTAACGGTTAATGTTCGATCTCCCGGAGCCGCGGTGAGTATCTCAAGGCGTCGAGGCATTGAGATTAAAAACGAAAACAACTAAAATAAAAAAAAATCGTAACAATTAACGCGTAAACGATCGCGAAATACGAAAAAAGAGAACCTTTGACGACATTTATACTTTAACGATCTCTCTGAGAATCAATTAATGTTATATTCATAAAAAATAAAATTAATAACGATATTTACAAAATAATATATTAATATAGTAATATTATATTAATTAAATGTAAATTTAATTGAATTAAACGAACAGTTGACTGTTAAGTTTTTTCTTTTTACAAATAAATAACAATTTAATTCCCATCTATCGAAAAATAAAAAAAATCGACACTCTGTTCTTCATACAAAATTTCGACAGCGATGATAACTAATGAAAAAAAAAAATGTATCAATTTTTTTCCGTCTACGATCTTTCGCACGATAATTGCAACAATTATTAATCGGATCGTCGGATGACTATACGCCAATTTGCATCGAGAAAGATAGGAATTCACGAAATACCTATATGTACCCTATGGCACGATTGCCTCTATTCGGCCAAATGGCGCGATCATATCGAGACTAATTCGACGTTAATTCATCGTTGTATCACGCGATAATAAAAGGCAGTGAAGGAGGGAAGATTCGGACTGCACACCGTGTCGGATGGCGCGTGATTAACCCGCTCCCCCGGCTAAATTCAAAGAGCGCATTACGCACCATACCCAGTCGTACGATGATTCAGAGGTATTGTCGAGTACCAGAGAAATGCGGGATCCATATACAAATTAATTGCAGAAATTGTTTTATTTTTAAAAACAAATATTAATTATGTAACAATAAATTTGGATAAATTCATGCAAAAAATTAGAAAAAAAAAAAAAAAATTACGAAAGTCGATCATTTTTTTTTTTTACGAAAAAAAATATCTTCGTGAGTTTCGATTACTATCTGATGGAGAATTTGCCTGCGGGAGGTCCGAACATCGCGCGCTTCCTTATGTTCACGTCTATTGCTACCAGACTCGCTATACCACGAATCTCGCAACCCCTTTGGAAATATAAATAACATGTATCGGGTGGTGTCATCTAAAAGCGTTAGAACCACAGGAGGAGGACACCTTCGGTGCAGTCGGCGCACATTGTAAGACTATCTTTTCTTTTCTTTTTTTTTTTTTCAATGGCACACACCGAGTTCATGAGGTTTGCCGCAGCTGTTCAATGTGGTGATCTTTCGCTGCAGATATTTCGCGGTTGCGTATAGGCGACGTGCAGGTTTCGAGTTAAATAAACGATTTATTATATTGTGAAACGAAGAAAACACCGGCTAGTCTCAGAGGCTGTTTTTCTGTCCTTTTTCTTTAGAAAAAACAATTACAGCGTTATCCATAATCCGCGGACTATTAAAGATGCGCGAGCAGCTGCGCTTCGTTATGAACGAAGGAGAAAATTCACTGTGTGGGACGAAAAAATGAAAGATATAATTGTAAATAATTGCTTTATTGTTCGCGACCCATTTGTGACGTATTATAATGGTAATTCTGGGACTTCATACTAACAGAAAGTTAGTGTGATGATTTACAATCATTTCTATATAAGACAAATTATAAATACGATTAGTTTTTTTTGTTACGCAAAATTCACCAATATCTTCATATTCGTTGTTTTAAGAAATCGATAAAAATCCGCAAAATTTAAAATTTTCATAAAAATAATAGTAATATAATAATAATAATATATTTTTATTATAATCAATAATTATTACTTATTTTTTAAATTTTTCAACAAAAACAAAGTTTTTACGACAAAGCAGAACGTATCAAACTTTCCATACGATTTTTTCCAAAAAACGATCCATGAATATATATAGACAGTTTCCGAAGTTTTCGACTAAATATCCTCAACGTCACTCTCTTTCTCGAGTATCGTAAAAATGATCAGGTGGTAATGGGCAAACGTCTCTTCATCCCTAAGTGACAGAGTATCTTTCGTCTTTCCTACAAAGGATATATCCGAAAGAAAAATCGTCAAAGTCTCTATACCAGCGTTTAAGCTATGATCTTCCACGATCGTGTGAATCTTCGACTCGTTTTTCTTTTTCTATTTACCCTGCTACTGCTATTATTTATCGAAAAGATGCTTCAACGAAGAGAGAGAGCTCTATCGAGTTGCGAGTTCGAACGATCGATGAATCGAGGAAAGCGATAGAGATAAGAATAGAAGAGAAAAAGGCAAAAAAAATCGTCTCGACGAGTCTCGTATTCATCGATACCTGCTCCCAGGATCCCCGAGAGACCATTTAGTATCTTCGACCACCAAAGAATTCCATACAGGAGCATCGAAGGCTGAGAGAGCCGAACACGGCTAGTGCAGCATGCAGCAGCGTGGAAAGGTGTCGCGTCCACGTGGGGGGTTCCCCCAGCGAGGAAACTCCCCCTCCCGTCCCCTCGTTCGCGTGGACGCTACGTTGAAGTTGCGATAAATCAAGTCTCTCATGGCCGGTGCAAAGTCGAGTTTCGGACCCACCGCCAACCCCAACGCTATAGTAGCTTACTACCGATTCTCATTTTGATTTTTGAAGAAAAGGGCACGTTCTGTGTGTTGTGACGTTAGGATGATAATTTGTCCGCCCATATTCCCCCGGGGAGTCACACATATATACACCATAGTACAGATAAATATTTTTATGGTTCGCTATGCCGTACGATAGTTTGCGAGTCGAAGATTCCACGATCGAGATCTCTCGCGGTCGAGTCAGCGGGTCGCCTCGATCTTTCTTTATATACGTTTTTAGGAGTTTCCACTGGTAGACCACGTTAGCTCCGCGTGATACTTCTTTCATTAAATGTCCAAGGGACGTATGGCGTTTTTTCGATATCTATTAGACATTTTTTTGATAATTTTTGCCTTTTTTTAAATAATCAATTTTTTAAGAAATCAATTATTGTATTTTTTTTTTTTTTCGTTAATCCTTCCGATACGAGTTTATTACACCGATACAGTGATTTTACACGAAGGTTATATCAGTGTACAATTTTCGTTCGAAGGCTCAACACGCTCCGAAAGATTGAAAATCAATTACAGCTCTCGTTTTAACGTCTCAATTTTTTTTTCACGCCATTTTTAACTATATATGTCGGTGCACAGTGAGTTTTTGCGTTGCGGCGTACGCAGCGAGATCTTGACGCGATGGTATCCTTGAAATAATGATTCAGACACTTCCATCTGCTTTCGATCGAGCGTTACTCCGCAGGAACGCTTCGAAAATCCGCGAAGGCAGGTGCCTTTTATCCTATACAAGGATAATTCAGGAAATTATATGCGTTCAAGAGATTTCATTGCTGTCCGAGGAATTCGTCATAATCGATTCAGATAAAACGGCAGATAATCGAGAAAAAGATATAAATTGATCGTACATCGGCGCGCACGGTGAACAGCGGTACCGGTACACGAGAGAGTCGCCACGCGCTGTTCTCTCTCCCTTTCTCTTTCTCCTTTATCAACCGGCAGAAATTCTTTTCTTTCATACTAGTGCCGCTTGTAATTAACCACCGCCAGGTGAATACGCCGCCGCGAGAGAGACAGATAGATTAAGATTGGAGGATCGAAAAAATCACGACGGTGGCCCTGGTCTCGTACGTATTAATTTGCCTCGACTTCGTTCGTCGCGCACACTTTTGCAAGCTCGCCTCGCGCGCACAAAATAGAAAAACAAAATGAAAAAAAAAAAAAAAAAAAAAAAAAAAAAAACAAGCAGCTGCCAGACAGAAATCATAAAATTGGCCATGACATATTTATTGACTTTTCACTATTTTTTTTTCGTTTTTTTTTTCCCCAATACTTAATGGTAGCAATTAACGAGAATTTTAAAAACGATGACGATGAGCTTTTTTTTTTTATTTTGATTTATCAACTCTTTGGATAAAATCGAAATTAATTGCTAGAATTTCAAATTAAATTTACAAAAAATTTGATATATTTATTCCGTCGCGAAGCAACATCGATGTAAGAAAAATAATCATCAAAAAAATACGAACGATTTTTTAATTTTTTATAATTTAAGATTTTTTTACAATTGTATACTCGACAAATGGGGATAATACGACGTATCGGTATAATAATAAAACGATAAATCAATAAAGCAATAAAATGATGCTGTACGTCGTTCTCCGTATGAACGTTGCCTGCTCACCGAGTCCGCGACAAGGCTAATTGTATCAATTATATTCACCTCATATATCAAGAACCTTTGATGGAAGGAATGTCGAACTCGTCGATAATTCATTGCATTCTTTTTTGTAAGCGCGCCAGACGATTTCCACTCGCGTGAACGGGGTATACATTTTAGTACTCCCGAGTAATTGGTAATTACTCTTTACTTTTGTTGTTTCATTCGTTTGAGTTTTTTTATATGCCCTTTAAAAATATGTTCTCCAGCGGCAACAGTATTAAATTATCGCGTACAATAATAATAATAAGAACTGAACTAAAAATGAATTTATTGCATTGCGATATCGAGATCAATCATTTCATTGTACGAATCGATATTTCACGGTTTTGATTCTGACGTGAAATAAAATTCTTGAGAAAATTTCTTTTATATATTAAAAAAAATATATATATATATAAAAATTACGCTATGAATGAATGGTTCGAAAGGGTCAGTGATCGATCGATCGTTGCGCAAAGAGTTTTTCCACTCGATTTCTTCAAAAAATAAATGTACCGTTGAGAAGAAATTCTCATCGCCTTATTTGTAGACATGCGTTTTGTCACCCGCACCAACGATCCGTCAGTCATCGCTCGATCTTTCCTCTTCACCAATTATATTCGATTCTCTTCGTTCCTCGAATTTCCGTCTTTGCTCCTCACAGCGTTTAAAAATGAAGTCCTCGCCGTAGAGCCCATTTGTATCTGTTAGCCATTCGCACCCTTCGTCTCTCCCGCGAAGTTTATAATCGGGCATTTTTAAGGGAAAAAAAATATTTTTCGAGGGTCAATCCGTTCGACGACGAACTCTACTCTTAGAAAAAAAAAAAAAAAAAAATCGTATTAGCTGATTATCAACTTAATTTCTCAAACAATATGTTACATCAATTTATTATCAATAATAATAATTATAATGATTATTTTATTATTAACTAAAAATTGCAATAATGTGTGCAATTATTCCGAGAACAACGATCGAAAAATTCTGCACATTTTGGTATCGGTGCGATTCAGTGACAACGTTTGTTCCACGCATTCGCTTTTTTCCATTCAGTAATCAAAAAAAAAAAGTCAAAGTCCCCTCTGAAGTGACGGAAACGTGTACCCAATTTTCAATTTTTCGTGTAAAAAGAAAATAGCGTAAGAAAGAGTAAAAAAAAAAGTTGCCAGATTTTTCTTATCTGATCCCACGAAGAGCAGATTAATGTGGGATCGAGTCTCGATATACGAATGCACAGGTATTTCTTGTAAAAAAAAAAGAATGAAGAAAAGTCACGAGCTTTTATTGCGCGGGTGATGGATCACTAATATGGGTCGCGCGTTCTTCTGTATACCTGGTGTAACGTATGTCCCTTCGTTCGCCTTCGTCGTATAAGAAGAAGACGCGTACCCCTGTCTTCAACCTCCTCGAATCAAGAAGCTATACCCTGCGCTATACTCCAACAACCTCCCTATAGCTTTACCAAACATACAACTGTACGAAGTTATGAAGGAATGAAGAAATAAAATAGAAAGATACATCAATCGCGGGCCAAAGAAGCTCCCGGTGATTCTCGCGGATTCCCAGGCGATTACATCTGTACGAAGAGTTCTTCGGCTTTCACGGTGGCCATTGTTGGGTTACCCCATGCGCGCCCTATAGTAAACTCCCAAACGACGAAGGCATCCCCGAGTCAATGGCATCGGGCAACCCCCACGTGGTGCGGAGTCCACTTCTTTCTTTCTCCCTCTGCCCCGTTCTCTCTTAGAATGTAAAGAAAAAGAAAAAAAATTGAGGGTTGAATGAAGATCTCAGGCACAAGCGAAACGAGGGGAAGAGAAGTGCAAACGGAAGGTCAAGATTCAGGGGCCACGGAGAGAGAGAGGAAGAGAAAATAGGAGAGAGAAATCTGAAGATTGAGCAGGTAGCCTTTTCTGTGGGAGGTGGGCCTGCATAACCGCACTGCCAAACTGTCTACAAAACGTTTTATTTACGAAGTTTTGGGGGCCCAGATGAAGACTCCCTTTCATATATTCCCTTCTTCGCTTTTAGGAAGGGGAAAAAAAATCACAGAGACGAAGAAAATGAAGTGATGGTCTTAAAAAAAAAAAGAGATGAGCTATTGGTGTTGTGTTTTCATTGCTTTTTTCGTACCGGAGAGAATTTTGGTAGGGAGAATATGTGCCGATGCCAAAGTTAAGATCGCTCGCTGGTCACGCATCCCTCGGTTTCTTCTTCACGATTGAAGAGAGAACTGTTGCCTCTGCCTTTGCTCTCGAGGGCTCGGCGTACAAACGAGACTCGAAATGACTTTTGCGACAAGTGCCATTGTCCTCTGTGTCCTACCGGTTCGCAAGTAGGGGCTTTTCTCACAGTTTCTAACGGACTCGTCCTGTATGCAGCTATCGTGTCCCACACTCTCGGGTGTACACCTTGCTGTCGTCTCGTCTGTTACTGAGAAGTAATACCGATAAATCTTTGCTGGAGGCAAAATCCATTTAGAGACTTCGATAAAACGAAATTTATGGTATAAAAAATTCTTCATGAATTTAAGCATTTGTGTTGGAAATTTTTTTTGAAAAATATGCGAAAAAAATGGTAACTTCAATTATGATGGCAATTTTTTTCTATTGCTGAAATTCCACGTGACCCATACGAGTTAATTGATTTTTCTATACATTTTTCTAATTAACGGTGATTTTTACGTATTTGATGTACGATTTTTTTTTTACGTTTTGAAAAATTATTATTACGGGCGATACGGGTGAATATTGATGGATTTTTGGTAGACTCGCGAAAAGCTGAGTAACGAAAAAAAAAATCGAAAGTTTTGAAGGAGCTGTTACTCTGGTTTTGTAAACGAGATCGCGCACGAGGACGATCGTAACATCCGGTCCTCGATATGTCGACGTGTTGTGCGCTCTTCGACGTAGTTCGCTCGGGAGTGAAATTATCATTATTTTAAAAATCCTCGTTCCACCGTGATAGCTCGCGGGGGCACTCGAGGTCGGCGAGTATATACCCGGGCATCGATCGTCGTCATCATCGTCGTAGTCGTCAGATTTGTCGCAGTTTCCCAACCGCGGCAACTCGTTTCTTGTCACGACACGCGAAAAAAAAAAAGAAAACAAATCGATCGACAGTTCGAAGCGGAAAGGATCGAACTCCTTTTATTATTTTCATTGGCGGTTTTTTTTTTCTTCTTCGTCGCGTCGATCATTCACGAAAAGCTCTCGAGATCGTCGGCACGGTAGCGCCGATATGATTCTCTTGTTATTTGCGGTAAGTACGAACGTAAAAGACGCGTTGTCCGTTTACCATTTCCGACGACGCTCGGTATTCACGCACTTTCCTTTCACGGGAGAATCGTGTACACTCCTCTTATAGACTACGACACATATCGTTTCCGATCGTTTCTTTTATTCGCTTCTCGTAATTGACGATAATTGCCTGCACGCGTAGTCTCGCCGTGGCAACGCTTCGTTCTTCGAGTTTTGCCGATTCGCAGGAATCGTTCCTATCGTGATATTGCCGCGGATTTTAACAAGATTGTCGGTCGTGTGAAAATTTATTCGAATTTGCGCCGGATTTCGAAAATTTGCAACGTTAAAATTACAAAATATTTCCGGTACATGAATGATAACAAGTATGTGCAGTCATTCAGTGAAATTTTCATTCTTAATCCCTTTTTCAGTCAAAAGTTATCTTTTTTTAAATTTTTTTTGTTATTGTAATTCAAATGAGTTTTTCTTCAAGAAATAGAAAAAAATTAAATTTAAATAAGTTTAAAAAATTAAAATTTCTAATAGCTTTTTTTTTTTTTTTAAATATTTTATCGTTTTTTTAACAGTTTACTATGAAAAAATTATTTTATCGGAAAAACGTAATATTTTTAAATGTCCTTTTATTTTTATTCTGTAACATCGGTTTTCTTAAAAAAAAAAAAAATTGTAACGCTTCGGAGTTTCAACAAAGGCTACGACGAGTCACGAAGAAAACGATTGTATGTAGAAGGCGATACGCGTTGAAAGAAGCGTAAGAGCATACGCCGCTCACCGGTTTCCTCGCGATTCCCGATCACGTCCACACGCGGAGTTCGCGAATCTCGAATCGATCCGACACACGAAAGGTGCCTTCGCCTCGTAAATTCTGACGGCCTGATTTACGATTACCTACCAAGCGGCGAGAGCCCCCGGTGCCCTCAGTCGAGAGCTGTTTCCCTTTCGTCTCTTTTCACTCCGGCGCTTCTGATATTTTCGCACGTCTTCGCCTTTCCTCCGCAGCCACCTTCTCGCGCCTTTCGTCTTACTTCCGCTCGGCTCCAAAAACTTCGTCGACGCACTTTAAAAGATTGCCAAAGTTTGCGATGGCGACGATATACGAAAACCAATTAACGATTACAGGCACGAGTGCGATGAGTATGGGCTCTCGAAACTCTTCGAATCTGCAACGCTCGATTAACTCAATTTATGTGCGATCAATAACGCGCATCCGGTCGCGAGAATATTACAGAGCGTTTTTGCCGCTTTTTACAATTTATACGGTTGACCACGATACATAAAATTAAGTAACTGTGATACTTTGTAATCACCTTTTTTTTCATTATCGACACTCGTTTATTTAGACGACAATTGGAACGAATCAATTAATCGATTTCAATTCTCCGTTTTATCGCAAATGATTTATCAAATATCCGAATTATGAATAAACCATCGATTTCTTTTTTTTTTTGGCTTTCAGTATAGTTTTCGAGAAATTCAAAAAAATTCAATTAAATTCTGTACTCTTCGATAAAGTAAAAATACGGATCGATGATAGACCATTTCTTGGTGTTCATGGTGTGTCGTGACTTATTCAATCAGTAATAAAGATTTGAATGCCCTCCTGAATGCAGATTGCGAACGTATCCGATAATATTTTATTTTTGTCTGCGATATCTACGGAAAGGCTTTCGATAGAATTTTTGTTACCCTCCGATCGCCGGTCGGGTGGGCGGCAGGTTTTGTTTCGCATCGCCTTAAGTATACATTATACCGAACTACTACGTGATACTCGTACGAGTGGATCGACGGTGATAACGATCGAGAGGCTCTCAAGGACGCAACCTGCAGCAGCCGCTGCAACAGCAGCAGCAGCAGCAGAAGCAACGGCGCGCGAGCAGCCTCCGCTCTTCGATCGGCGGGTTATTTATCGTTTCTGGGCGGAAAGAGGCGGAGCCTCTGGTAATTCATTCTAAATAAGGGTCATTTCGTTCACAACCAGTATCTTACACCCTATAGACACCTCCTTAGTTCCAAGGGCGCTGGACAAATTTATTTTGCTTCTTGAGAAAGTGATTCTTTTTCACGTAATATATAATAACGTGTCCTTCCGTCAGTTGATCACAAAGAAGGATTAATCGAGTTTAAGGACATTAAAATTGTATAGTCTAATGAAATTGATCCAAAATCGACGTTTTAATGTTCGTTTTTATCTATTACAGTCAATTTCTCTAGAATTCCTCTGCTTTATTACCGTATTTTGTGAGAAAAAAAAAAAAACATTAAAAAATTTGACTCTGTTTTCAAGCCGCCAGATGGAGGTATAAATAAAAATAATTTTATTACCGTAGTTTTTGAGAAAAAATAAATAAAAAAAATTGACTCAATCTTCGAGACGCCAGGTGTACCCCTTTAAATGAACACATCACGTTGTTCTTTAGCTCTCGAGTGGTTTGATCTTCGAAATTTCATGAATGAGATCCCCCAAAACTCATGAATATGTTTGTTGCTTCGGGAACGTGAAGTTAGCGGTCCCGAGGGGGTCGAAGCATATTGTTCGTAAACATATGTTTCTGGCGCCATTCCCGAGGGGTCATATAGTCGGGATTGCACCGATACAGAAAAGACACGCAGCTTCATGAGCACATATAGCTTCGTTCTTGTCGATGCTTCGGGGAGCAGAAAGGAAGGATTCCCCTGCGGTACGTGTGCGGCGCATCACCTGGACGAGAGGTGCACGCGCCTCTCTCGTGTGGGATTCCACCGTCGACTAGTCACCGCTGCATAACCGCAGCTTCGTCCTTTTCCCTTTCGCTCGTCGCATCGGTCGCTGAGGAGCGCAAATGCCAAAAACCTTTTCGTTTGTCGTTCCATTTCCGCAACGTCATCATCCACGTTTTCATCCTTTCGTAACCAATTTCGGACAGTATCGTTGCGAGGCATCGCGAATCTATTGTCGCGCCTTCGTGCCCATTGGATTTCGGGGGAGGGTTCTCGAGCTTTCATAATAATTCTTGGATGCAGAGTATTATTGTCGTCTCGAATCCTCGCGCAATATAATGCAATCGCCCCGAGGTAACGCAAGGCACGAGCCTCTCGAACCACCGGGATACGGTTAAAGCCTTTACCTTCGCACAATTGGGAATCCGGGAATGGGGTATTGTCGAAAATTTGTATCCCCTCGATGCGCAATTCTAATGCGAGAAAAATAGGGAGCAGGAAAGTTTATGACGATATTGGAATCCTTTTAACGCGAGAACGCCCACGTTGAAGTCCGATGCGTCGCTATTCGATTATTGGTACCGGTGGATCATGATTTTTGAACATTTTTTTTTTTTCGTAATTTCAATGTTCGCTTCATTTTTGCAGTTGGGTACATTTTTTTTTTTTCGGAAGAACCTTTCAAAAAATGTTTAGGTTTCGAGAGATTCCTTTTTTTTTTTTCATCCAATCGTCGTTTGGGAAAATTGGGAAGACCTATAAGTCGACGAACTGGAACTTGAATGTGTATCATCCCTTCGTTAGCAAGAACTTTTATCGCCACTCTCCCTGTTCAAACGCGAAGATCCAATAGCTATTCCTCTTATCGAGAATCACCGATGATCCCCGTTCGGTGGACGCGATCGCGCTTCATTCCTCACCGCTAATCCCACCGTAGCTTAACCGAACGTTTGTGGTCTTAACTATCTTACGGAGACGAACCGAGTTTCCCCGTGTGTTTGTGTGTGTGATACGAAGAAACTTCGTGCTAATTGAGATAAGGACAACCGGTCGTGTCAGTCGAAGGTCGGAGGAAACAGAGTAAACCGAATTGGGTGTACAAAGCACATGTGTTTGATTCCTTTCTGTAAAAAAAAAAAAAAAAATTTTGCAAAAAAAAAAAAAGAAAATGGCGACGGAAAAGTTGTAAATCCGCGAAAAGCTCATTTTGAATACTAATAAACAAACGCTTTTTAAGGACATTTGGTTTTAAGGGTCTCGTTAAAGATGTTTTCACTTAAAAAAAAAAAAATTATTCCGAAAAGGGATAAAAGCATGAAATGGAGTTTTAAGGCAATATCTCGCTTCCGGATGGATTTAAGATAAAAGCGATTCTTTTGAGAATTAAACATTACGATATTATCTACAAAAAATATTGCCGGACATTTAGCTCTACGAGCAATAGATTCGAAGTTACAGCCTCTTTTAATCTTCACCTCAAAAAATATCTCCACTTACCCTGCTTGTCTCAAGAATGGACTCAAAAAATGATTGAAGGATTTTGACACGCGTCCTTTCTTATTGCAATTGAAACTGACGTACAGCGTGTCCCGGTACGCCGAGTTTCATTAATATTGACGCCCAATAACAAGTTTTAATCGTGTAAACCAATAAATAATAAAAGAAAGTAAGAATTAACTTACTTTTTCTGCGGGTAATACGGAAAACAAGAAAAATTCGACGAAGCGGGCGCGTGGCACATTCGTGCGATCGTCTCAAAGACGTTCGCGCCGCACGCTCGTCGTATCTCGCCCGGTCGTGGATATCGGTTTTCCTTCATCTCTCCTTCGCGCTGTGATCGGTTGCACATCTGCCCTGAGAAACAGACAGATATCTCCGTTCGAGTTCGAGTGCGCGAGAAAAACGAAGGAAAAAGCGGTTGTTATATAGACGAAGAAGGAGAGAAGTTTACGCGGGCGCGCGTACGGCGGTGTATGGGGTTAGAAAAATTCGCGCGGTTGCAGCTGTCCATAGTCTTGGGGGCTATAGTCACGCGACAAAATGTGGAAATTCAACTTCTGCTTTATTTTTTATCATTCATTATTTTTGCAAAGCGTAATTATATCGGAGCACACGGCTGCGATCGCAAAGAGCAAAGAGGCCCGGTGCGCGAATTAAGTCCGCTACATACTCTAAGTAGCTATCGGCGTTTACTTTACTTTACTTTTTTTTTTTCGTTTTTTGGTTGTTGTTAATGTTTTTTTTTTAACTACCGACGCGCCTTCGACGTTTTGCGCTTCGTCATCGTTGCCGTCATTATTACCACTGGATATCGAAGGCTCGAGAGCGATAACGAGCCGCTCGAGCGCCTCGGTCTCTGTAGTCAATTTCCCACAAGTTAAGCGCACAGCGATGATTGAGATCGAAAGGAACGAAGAGACAAGAAAAGAGGCCGAAGAGATGAGAGAAAAAAAGACATAAACAGTTGATTCACAACTTGATTTATTGAAACGCGCTTTACGAAAATAATTGAATCGTTTTCCAGACGGGAAAGAGATAAAATTGTTTTCGAGAATTGTTTGCGTCGAAAAAAAAAAAAAAAAAATTATGATCGTCAGCGCGTTTCAAAAATCAAGAAGATCCACAGCGAAAGTGTCCGCGACGTCGTCATCGGAATTCACGCTCTGTAAATTCATTTATGTTTTACTCACAAGTCGCTTTTCTCTTTTCTCAATCCTTTCGCCGTGCCTCGTTGCTTTTTCGTTTTATTTATTTTTCTTGATTTTTTTTTTTTTTTTTTTTTTTTTTTTTTTACCGAAGCGCGTATATAATTGGAACGACTTATAACGGAAGCGTAATCCGGTTTACACGATCACGATTCGAACAGAGAGCCGAGAGTGGCCGGGCGCTTTTACATCGCGATTTAATGATAATTTATGAAGTTTCGCGTTTGAAGCTTCGACGACGATCATCGCTGGGGCCTTATTACACAGCATCAACCAGACGCTTACAAGACGAGACAGCCGTGTAGCGTTTTGTATATTAAGACGTTTCGTTGGTTGCACATTCGTGGCAAAAACCAGATTTTTATCTCTCGCAATTTCAAGGTTCGTAAAAACCAATTTACATAAATTCTTCGACATCCACGCGGTTATTAGTTCGAAGTTTTTATCGTACTTGGAGGAAATACAAGTGTTACTGAAAAAAAAAAAAAAAAAAAAAAATGTAATTTTTGTTTCTTCGGTAATTAAGAATGAAATGGTTGATTAAAGATGATGGGATTCTCTTTTGGGCGAATATACTTTTTTGCTTTATATATTTTTTTTTAACGCGGCGTCAAAAGGGACGGTACCGCCTCTCTCCGCGACCGAACAAATAACAGGTTACTCGTTTTCATTTAATTGCGCGGCCCGATGGGTCGTGAGGGACGAAACCAGTCCGGCTGGTCTAACTGACCTACACTTGCCGGCTGCTCGCAGGAGGCAGAAACGTCTTTGATCCTTGCACATCGGGTCGATGCACCCTCACCATTTCCACCTGTGCGGAACGACACTTCCTTTTTTCTCGCAGCATAGATTCACAAAATACAACTGTAAAGCGGCCGAAATTTTTGCATTTTTTTATCCTCGATTATCTCTGCTTTAAGTTATTAGTCATCGTACGTAATATATTTGCGTTTCTTGCACCGGAAAAGAGGCATTTTTAAAATCCATGAATTCCCGTTTTCTTTCGCTGCAAGGAAAAAAAAATTGGCGAAAGGAATGAATCCAAGAACTTCAAATTTAATAACTCCGAAAATGTAAATAATTCTATTTTTTAATTCTTTATTTTTTTATTTAATTTTTTAATATTCGATTATAACATTTTCGATACTTATTATTTTCCGCTTTAAAGTTTAAAAAATTATTTTTTTTTACTTTGGGTTTTTTTCAATCCCGATATTTTCGTTATTTTTATTTTGTGCAGCGGAACGTAAAAAAAAGCCTCTCGATCTCTTCGAATCTCTCGCCGAATCTTCGCAGTCGAGAGTACCGGAGCGAAGAGAGAAGAGAATTCGCAGTTCCCAAGCTGCTTGTTCAAGCCGTTCGTCCGGGGAACAGATTGAAGAGCAGCGTCACCGATCCCGAAGCGACGCAGGACCTCCGGGTGAGTTTCGACAGCGACTTACAGTACATTCGTACATATATATACATACACGATGCGGTCGCTACAATAACCTCGTTTCATCGCATCTAAAAATCTGTGGTACTCTTCGAGTGGCCACTCGATAAAGCGCCTCAACGTCACGATTATTGAGAAAAAGAGGGAGAGACACACGGAGCGTGTGTAACTTTTCGTCTCGAGAGTGTTTCCCTCGGTACTTCTGCCGCGGGGAGTCCCCGAGTTTTGAGAAGAACAAACGACAGAGTTGCCTTCGAAAAGAGCGAAAAATAAAAGTTTCCCAGAGTCCTGTGCAATAAATGCCAAAGTTACTAAGTCAAGAGGCAATCGTAAAAAAAAATTTAGGAATTCAATTATAAAAGAACCGATGAAAATTTAAAAAATTTCAAATTAATTCAATGGCGATCCAAAAAAATCGCTTTAAGTTCGAAAGAAAAATCTTAGGCCTCAAATTTTGCGCGTAATTAAGGAAAAATTAAGAAACAAAAAAAATGAATAAAATTTTTAAAATCGAAAAAAAAAAAAAAAAAAAATCGATGACTCATTTTTACTTTAACGACTTTCCAAATTAATTTTTTTTCTGTATCGCTATTTTACTTTCATTCTTTTGCTGAATTAACTTTACCCGCTGCGCGTCGCATACGAGACTCCTGAGGTTTGAACAAATTCGATGTTATCGCGAGCGTTTGGCTCGCGTCCTTTCACAGTGTCATTGTAGTTCGTTGATTCATTCGTCGAGTAATCGAGATACGGCAGGGAGATTCGATCGAACTCTTGTCTTCCGGTTCCCCGTCGATTTTCTCGACCGTTTCCTTCGCCTCTCCATTCGTCTGAAGCGCCGAAACGTTTAAACGACACATTTCTTTCTTTTTCTTCACTGCAAACTTCATTCCACCTTCAGGATCGCCTGAAAGATTGTCCGCGACAATATTTCATCGATCTCTTCCGGTTGGTCGATTTTTCAAATAACGTCTCTTCCTCTCTCCCGCGGTATCAAATTTCTTCGATACACAAATCGAACGGTTTCCTCGGAGTCGATCATCCGTAAAATATTTATATATGTATCGAAAAAAAAAAAAAAAAAAGATAAATCGTAATACGCGTAATCCCGATCAGAATTTTCGCCGATCCTTTGTAAACGCGAGAAAAATTTCGTCCCGCCGAGATGCGGTGTCGTGTTCGATTCGGAAAATCAGGATTTTGGACCCAATCATCGCATATACATTCTTTCATTTCCGGTTCGAAGCCAAAAAAAAAAAATATATATGACAAATTTTATTCGGTCTCTCGAAAGATTCATTCGTGAACATATCTCCGCTCATAGAAAACCCTATTGGATTTAAAAGCGACTGGCAATTGTGAGAGTTCGATGGGGCAGGCAAAGGAGCCAAAGGGATTATCGACACCTTATTCTCCTTTCGTTCTCTGCCACTGTATTTCTTTCTCATCGCGCACAGTGCCGAATTCGTTTCTTGCAATGACAGCGAAGCCTCAGTGAAATATACATTATAAATTCTCTCGCGATAGACCGAAGCGTTCTTGATAATTGTGTAGTTCGAGTTTTCAACCGATATTTTGAGGACACGTTCGCGATCTCGGGTCATACGACGTTTATATACGGGCTATTTGAACGCTTCGAGCGGTTCTTAAGGGTGTTTTTTCGAATGTATACTTGTTGCACAATGTAATACTATCCCCCGGGCTTTGTAAGAACGGGTCCTTGGAGGTCTCTTTAATGCGATAGGTTAGAGAGAGAGAGAGAGAGAGAGAGTCTCGTATGTACTCGAGCCTTGCATTATTTTTCCATGAACGAGTCCTTTATATCCCCGAGGGTCCAGCCGAGAGAGCGATCCAAAAGACTGCGTATTTCGGGGTGTAGTCGCTGACAAAAAAAAAATGTATCATTGCCCTGAACAATCACCGATTTATCGTTTATCATATTTCGGATATTCGTTTCAATTATCAACGGTTAATCAATAGAATGCGAATTGGATTTAGTTTCGATGTCGTAAAGAATCATCAATATTCATTGAACATCGGTTTTGGCGTATAAATATCGTCGGTATCGGTCAGTAAAACATCGGTAAATCATTTTTCTACCCTCCATCTCGTTTCTTTCCGTGAAAGAATAAATATTTTGGCACGCGCCGCAACGGTGAAAATACCAGCGGTGCTATCCGTGTTCTCGTTAGCCATCAATTGTTCGGACCTTCGTCGTCGTCGTTGTCGTCTCTCTGTACGCTGCAGCACCAGCAGGAGCAGCACGCGCTCTCGTGCGCGTCAAACCGTCCCTGACCCATAGCTGACCTGCGGACCTCGGACGTCGGTAAATTTATAACTCGCAGATGCAAAGGACTCCGGTTTGTACTTTCGCGCCACGACGAGATAAATTCCATCGTGGGGGCTCCATTTATATCTTTCATTTATTTACGACACAATCAGAATATAATTATGCGAAATATTTCGAAGGGCATATGGGTTAAGCAAACGAATTTATTTGTTCGACGAAACTCGCTAGTAACACGAACGATAAATCTATTTTTTTTATGAAATACATGTATATTTTGAATAAACTTTTTTTTTTTTTTTTCGTGTTTCAGCTAACGACAAATTTCGATTTTGGAACAATAAACCTAAAACTGGTAAATATTTTTTAATGTTATTTACGTCTATTAAATAATTTCTATTTACTTTATATGATTTTCGTTATCGCGCAAAATTTAAACTGTTTGTTTTCTTTTGTACCAAAATACGACTAAAATATGCTTTTTCGTCCCTTTTAATTAAAGTTGAATGTATTAAGAGTCTTACAAAAAAAACTTATCAATAAATATTAAAAAAAAAAAAATAAGATCGCATGAAAAGTAAATCACCAAACGTCTTGAAAAAAAAAAAAAAAATCACTCTTTCGGCAGTCGTATGTCTTCGTTTTTTTTAGTACTTTTTAACAATTTTTTTTTAACCGCTTGAATATATTTACCTTTTACAAAAAAAATCAATTTTATTGCTTTCGGCAATAAAAAAAAAAAAAAAACATCAACATTGGAATTGGATTCATTCCGAATCGTCAGATACCCCTTTGCTAAAAATGTATAGCAACTTTGTTTATTGGCTATTATAATTTTTCGAAATTTCGTTGTTTCGATCGATGAGCGTTAGCAGACCGTAGGAGATTTCGTTACGATCGACGTTTTGCAGAGTAGCTGAGGTTCCCTCGTAATAACAATGGGCCTGAAGTGTCTTTAGGGCACAGTAGCCGTCGGCTCAATAGGATATCTCACAAATGCACAGCGGGAGGGCCCCCGAACTCTGCACCCTCTACCGTTGCTCTCGCTCTCTCGCGGGGCCTCTCGAGATTCGCTACTCGATACGAGTGTCTCTCTATACATACTGGCAACGGGGATGCAATAATGTACCCTTCGCGCTCTCACGTCAGTGTCGGCGAAAACCACCGCCCGAATACCTTTCGTCCAAAGTGGAAATTTAATATGTTTATTGCTGTGAGAACTGAGAACGTCAGTCTTGTTGATTGGTAGCAGATTTTTATCGGGATACTTGTTACCGCGTATCTTTTCTATCGAATGACGAAAGTCAATGAAGGAAAAAAACAATTAGCAATTAATCGCCATTTGAATTAACAGTTTTGGATACCGTTTTCGAAGTATTGAAAAAATGTTTTTCATCAGATTTATCAGTAAGAGTACAGTTTACGATAACTCGATTTTTTTCCGCTTTTTTTTCGTTCATAAAATAAGAATTTGAAGTTTATAGGACTACGAACTCGTATCAAAGATTTTTGACGGACAGATTTAGAATTTTATGATTTATTTAAAAGTTATTTATTAAAAGGCAAATGAATTAAAATATTTTGATTTTTCGGAACCATTTCAGAGGCTCCGGTTGTTCTAAAAAGATGCTTTCCAAAGACGGGTACAATGCAGCTGAAACAAATAATCCCTTCATCAGGAAGCAAGGAGAAATATATTGAAATAAAAATCGATGACAATGACGAATTAAGGTTCGTAGATTCAATAACTCAATTCTTTTTTTTATCTTCAATTTTTATTGGAGTAACAGAATTCGAAAAATTTGTAGATACAATTTTTTTTTTTTTTTTCTTTCGAAGTTTTTATTTAATTCTTAAGATTCCCAAATAATTTTAGTTTTTAAGAGAAATTCAACTAGAAATTTTGCGCGCATAAAAATAACATCGAACATTGAGTCGCATCACTTCTTTCGTGAAATTGAAAAAACATGTGAAGTTTCAATGTGGAAATGGACGTGCGAAATTTTCCTTAAGTTGTTTCTCCAAAAGAATATTAATCCTTCGTCCGTCTCGTGATAAAAATTCTATAATTCCTCGTAATCTCCTTGCAAAACGCAGACAATCGTTGATAAATCGATGCGAGGAAACCGTTCTCGATATAGTGGAACAATTGTGTGCCGGACAATTGCCGAGAATATCGTACAAGATATCCACAATCGACACTCTGATGGATGGACTGGTATCACAGAATTCCGATAGCGTATCCACCGTATCCATCGATACCAATCCCACGAGTCGCGCGGGTATCGAGACTTCCAGTGTTTTTGAAACTCCCGAATCCATGGATACAGAGAGCATCGAAATGAAAAGCGAAGAGTCATTTCAAGAATCATTGGGACAGAGAAGACGCGTGGATTTTGGTTTCAAACGTAGCAGAAGGAACTTCGCGCTCATGATGATAACAATGGCGAAAGTTCACGAATTGCTGTGCAATAACCGAACGGAAACGCGACGATCCTTTTATTACGAACTCAAGAGCGACGAAAACGCTTCGAGAATAGTTACGAAACAGAGACAAGTCGATGAAGTTATTGTCATTCTTTCCAATGTCTTAGAATGTCCTCCGTGGGGTATGGGTGAGTCTCCGCGATAATAGAAAACATCTTAATCAAGTTTTAGCATCCTGTGATGTTGAATCATATATCGTTCTTCAAGAGGAAAAAAAAAAAAAAAAAATTGATTTCTAGGACTCGTCCCCTCGGCAAGAGGTTTAGCAGCCGGAAACATGACTCTCATATCGAACGACAACAAAATACATTTTACCAATCCCGGTGGAACTCTGATATCTCAAATTGTTTTCAACCTGAAGGGGATAAGAACAAAAGCAAAATTCGTGATAGTCGTGGAGAAGGAGGCGGTGTTTCAAAAATTGATGGATGAAGATTGTCCGAATCGGTTGGATTGCATTTTAATTACTGGCAAAGGTTTTCCGGACATCGCCACGAGGATCCTGGTGAAGAAACTCGCGGAAATGATGGAACTTACGGTCTACGTTCTCGTCGACGCTGATCCGTACGGATTCGACATTATGTGTAACTACAAGTGCGTCGTAAATCGAGATCGGAATTCGCGAATTTTGGTTCACCTGCATTTTTTTTTTCAATATTGAGAAGTTTGTTCATTTTTTGTTTTTTTTTTTTTCGAAATGGAAAAGTTTGTTCATTTTTTGTTTTTGTTTTTCGAAATTAAAAAGTTTGTTAAATTTTTTTTTTTTTTCGAAATTGAGAAATATCTTGACGCATTTTATTTATTTTTTTCAATATTGAGAAGTTTGTTCATTTTTTGTTTTTTTTTTTTCGAAATGGAAAAGTTTGTTCATGTTTTGTTTTTTTTTTTTTCGAAATTAAAAAGTTTGTTAAATTTTTTTTTTTTTCGAAATTGAGAAATTTCTTGACGCATTTTATTTATTTTTTTCGACATTGTGAAGTTTGTTCAGTTTTTCTTTTTTTTTTTCGAAATTGAGACGTTTGATTGTTTTTTTTTTTATACAACTTCAGATACGGCTCGATAAATTTATCCCACGCGCAAGGGCGTTTGGCTTGTACATCGATTCGCTGGTTGGGTCTTCATCCATCGGAATTAACATCGTTACTCAAGATCCCGACGATTCCTCTTGCGGATGCCGATATCTCGAAGCTCGAGTTTCTTCTAACTCGTCCCTACGTAAACGAGAGGCTCTCGAAGGAGCTGACAATAATGCGAAAAGGTAAAGCGGAGATCGAGGCGATAATTGGCAGCAGCTCGTCGTACTCGTACTCTAATTACTTACGGATGAAGATTAATGACGGTGATTACATTTGATGTATTTTAATTATTAATCCTCACTGCTTTGACAGTCCATCTGTACAAATTTCAATTAAATCAAATCAATTTCATTATTTTAACATTACCATTGCCATAATGCAATATTTCAATTAAATCGAATCAATTTCATTATTTTAACATTACCATTGCCATAATGCAATATTTCAATTAAATCAAATCAATTTCATTATTTTAACATTACCATTGCCATAATGCAATAATTGATACAACTGATTTGCATCAATAATTGTACGGATAATCAATTAAATAAAATTGCTAACGATTTCTTAGCGAAAATGATAAAATTCTATAAATTTCAGTAATTTTTTAATAAAAAAAATTTTACTGTTAAAAAAGCGGTCATTTTTTTTTTGCATTTTTAGTTTGTAAGATCGACGCATCGACCATTCATTCAATACATTTGGAGAATTGTTATTTAATATTTATAATGGAGTTTCAAATTTTTTTTTTTCGATTATCTTACCTTTTCGGCTTTGAGACATATCATCGCTTCCGGTTTTTCCACATATTCGATGCAACGTCCCTCGCTACTCTCGTCCAAAACTACGATCTGCGGTTCTTTTCGATATGTTCCCAAAAAAATTATACTACTGTCCGATTGTCTTCGCTTCAATCGCGGCGAATCGTCCGCGTCGACGTTCATCGATGATTGAGCAGTTCGAAGTGTTTTAGATCGTGTCGCGTAAGGATGTTCGTGAGATCTTAATATCGTGCAAAATCCATCATTGAAACTTAACGAAAATGATTAAAAAAAACAAAAGACCGACGTTAAAAATTTAACCTCTTTACCTATTACTCTGATTCTGAAGAGATTTGTTGGCATCTGAGGAGAATTTCGAGGAATTTGATGGATCGGTAGTTGAACGAGTCTCGCGTTGTAATCTGTTGGGAAATCGTGATGATTTCTTCTTTTTGGTTACGCGCCTTCTTACCATGACGCTTCGGACCGGAAATTAACGATCGATGCAACTTCGTACCTATACTTTTTTTTTTACCGGTAATACAAAAACAAAATTTTACCAGAGGCGAATTTCAGAGCAGTTGGCTCTATGGATAGTTTCGAAAGGAGTAGTATCCGAAGGGTGAACGGTGGCCACCTAGCGATGCGGAGAAAGAATCAAAGGTTACCGGCTGCAGCTATACTGCCGGCAGTAGATTCACGAAGCTTTGTAACTCCTCCTTGTTCCAGTCGTCGATAAAAACCCTATCGTCCTTTCGAAACATCGGTAAAAAAAAATATTCAAGTATTTCTACTTTACCGTATTTTATTACGAATCAGAATTGCGTTTTTTTTTTTTTTCAATAATCGATTTGTAGTGATATTCATCATTGACGAAATATTAACGATTCGAATAGCTATAAAAATCCAACGAAATAAAGGAGTGAAATTAATTCAACATGTCTAATTTTTTTTTTTTTTTTTTTTTTTTTTTTTTTTTTCAGGTAATATGTAACAGTTTATTGAAAACACTTTGTCCGCCCGATGCTCGGGCCGAGCCTCGCTGATATTAAAAAACGCAGAGTCTTAATAACATGATTATCTCGTGGGTGTTGTTCTTGTTATCGTTTTTTTTTTTCATCTTATTTGTTTTTTTTTTTTCTTCAATTTTCTTTTTTTTTTTCACATTTTGCATGGAAGATAACTGTACCTCGCGGTGCGATCCACGAAATCGTCGGCAACTCAAGTGCACATTCAATTCTAATAAACAACGACGCATTTTCCTTATTATTTATCATTACTATTTGTTCGCTCTTATTCTCGCTCTCGTTCTCGCTCTCTCGTTCTCTCATCTAAACGTATCAACACCCCGCGCGACACCAAAGCGGAAGACCCCGAACTTACGAATTTAATTAATCAATCTCGCTAACTATCACGATGGAAAAAAATCTAATTGACTTGAGTGAAACTCCCCGAGGTATATATAGCGTATCTACATATCGTCAATATTACCCCTTTGCTTCACGTAAAACGTATTTTCCGTCGTTCGACATTTCAAAAACATCATTTTATTCTCTCCACTCCATTTTTTTTTTTTTTGTTTTTTTTTTTTCAACTTTTTTAATCTCTAATTTTTATAATAATTTTAACGTCGAGGGTCTTCGTGGATCGATATTTTTTTTACTTTTATTTATTTATTTTTTTTTATCTTTTTTTAGTAACAATCAGCTGTCATCCCGATCGATTTTCCTGGATGCATCATCATTGCTATTATTATATCATTCTTTTGTTGTTGTTGTTGTTGTTGTTGTTTTTTTGTTTTAACTTTAATTATTACCACTAGATTTTTGGGGGTCGAGCGATACCGCGTGAAAATCGGATCGTGCTTTGCAGCCTACCGGCGATAATACGTTACCAAAAGCTATTATTAGGATAATCCTACGCGCGCATTTTACATCGCGATATTTTTACCGCGCACTGGAAAAATTTCGACTCTTCTCTCGCTCACGATTTTTTAAATTTATTTATTCAATTTTTCATTTTTCTTCTTATTTTTCTTTTTTTTTTATTTTATCGACTATCTACAATCTTTCATCCGTGAACGATCATCACACTCCCTACGATCTTTCTTACTCTCGCGCGTAAATTTCTCTCTTTTTTTTTTTTTTTTTTCGTTTGTTTAATTATCATTAATAATTGATTGTGACTTATGCCCCGTTATGTATAACTAAAACTCATTGATTAACTTTAACCAACGACGCGTCGCCCGAAAGACGCTCATTGAGGCTTTATTTTTTCTTTTTTTTTTACTTCTTTTTAAATTCTTCTTACTACCGCGCGCGGGGGTGGGGTGGAAAGCTGCTGATGAGCGCGCTGATTCAATTTAATATTAATTGTTCATCGGTAACCGGCAAAATTTGTCATTAACGATAACACGAAATCGCGAATTTCCCGAAATCGTAATAATTCAACAATTACATATTTTCCAAAGAATTTCCAAACGGGAATTTTCTTTATATTTTCTTTGTATTTTCAAAAAGTTTTCATTTTCATTAGAGAAAAAAAACAAACAAAAAAAAAATTTTTTTTTATTTTCAATAAAATATTTTCAATAAAATAAAACAATAACAACGATACTGACGATTAAATAAAATTATATTATCAAATGAATCAATTTTTAAGTCAATAAAATTTCGATCAATTTTATTAAAGTATTTAATAGCAAGAATGCGAAATAATACGTATATAATTGTCAACTTTACTGATATATCAAAATTTTGCCTGTTACCGGAACTTGCGCCGTAACCACAAGAGTTGAACACCGTAGGCTTTACCTTCTGGCGAAATAGCACCTCCCACGTTTCCTCTTTCACCCCTTTTCTCTCGACTACCCTAAAAATGTATCATTGTTATATTTTTAACGGCTTTGTTTTTTTTTTTTCCAACGTACGATTCACAGCGATTTATGTATCTTAATGGTTGTGTCTATGTGTGTATACGTGTTTGCGTGACTGTGTGACTGTATTTATTTATTAAACTTTTCTTTTTTTTTCGCGCATTACGCCCCGTTGTTTTAATAGTTATCGTGTTTATTTCTCCGTGTTTTTCTCTAAAACACATCGTCGTTATCTTCGCCACTATATCTTCCACCCACCCCTCTCCACCTTCTTCTCCACCTCGTCGTCATTTAATTATTTATTGTTTGATTAGTTGCACGAGCCTTGATTGTCGGCATTATATAAGGGCTGCTGGCTGCAGGCAGCGTCGCGACGCGCTCACATCAATTTTTTTTTATTTTTTTTTATCGTCATCTTCTCATTCTCAATCGCGCCGTTCTCTCAACTTCCATCCATTCCCTTCGATCTCTATTACACTCAGTGGCCACGTTCTCGACAATATTTCAAAGGCTCTTTTTTTTTCTTTTTCCCGATTATCGATGCGTAAACACGGTTATTGTTCGATACTTATTTTTTTTTTTTTTTTTTTTATGTATTTAATCCGTTTTTTTTTTTTTTTTTTTTTTTATCATCGAAGTACCGTCGCGAACGTGTCCAGTGTGAAACTTCGATACAGCTTATTAGACTATAACTATTATGTATATACGACGATCGAGATCCAGAGCATCGAATTTATTTATAATAATAATAATAGTAATAATAATAATAATAATATTAATAATATGTACAAACGTTCGAGGTGGAAAGTCGGGACAACTCTCTAGTGACTAGTAGGTGGTAACAATTACGTATAGTACATGATACAACTAGGCGCCAGCAAGCTGTACAACAAGTAGGCAAATTTTTCTTATTTTTTGGGGTTTTTTTTTTTTTTTTTTTAATTTTTGGTGGTTTTTATTAAAGGGGATTGCGCTTAGACGCTGCGAGAAGACAGAGATGTTTTTAACTTTACAAATTTCTCTTCGCTCGATCCTTTCGCTCCGACGTTTATCACGCGACGTCTCTAATATTTTTATCTTACTTCCGGTGCGTCGAAAAAAAATGCAAAGTGATTTACTATGTTTTGACGACAACAGATGAATATAGTTTTTTTTATTGCGTTTATTTTGTCGATTTATTGTTTAGTATTAATTTAAGATATTTTTTTTTTAATTCACAAATTTAATTATTTTCGTATGAAAGTTGAAAGTCGGGTATTCGAATTAAAATTCATAATTGATTTCGCCCCCAAATTCGAAGATAATTACAAGTAAATTGATGAAAACTCATCGCGAAATTTGCAAAACAATGAATATCCCAATCGCGTTTGATAATCGCTTCTGAAATTTCGAAACGCATCTCGTCGAGAGCGAAGGCTGTTAGCACCGAATTAATTTTTTTTGAATTATCATTTTTTCTTTTCTCGCGATCTCGCAGCAAGAAATAGGAATGATATAATAATAATATCGCAGCGACGCGTAGAGGCGGATATACAACGCTATAACGATATTGCTGATACAAACGAATTATGAGTTCATCTCGCCCCCGCGAGCCCGTAGCGCAACGGCAGAATTAATTTGTTTTTTTCCCCCCAATTGCGCCGGAGCCTTAATTTTTCCGAAGGGCATTTTTTTTCGCGTCCGTAAATATGCATTTTATTAAATTTTTTTTATTTATTTTTATTTTATTTATTCATTCACGGTGACTTAATCGTATTTGTATCAACGGGCGATTTTTTTTTTAATTCGCTTGCATATGTGGAATTTGTCATTCATCAAATATCACACCTTATACTCAAACGCTCTCTCACACAATTCGATTCCCGATAATGGAATCGCGACTAGGATATCAACTCTCTTACAGGACCAAAGGGGTTAGTGAGCTCTGTGAATTCTTTTTTTTTTTTTATTTCTCTTTAATAATTATTCAAAGAAAATTCGTTTTGTCCTCCGAATTTTCTTCTTATTTACGCTGTTTTTTTTTTAAATGTAAGAGTGTATGTGTGTGTGTTTCGTGTTTGTGGGGTGTGTGTTGTCGTGTGTCGAAAGACGAGAACGCTATCAGAAGCATGTCGTGAATAGACGCGTTATCGATAACGAGGGAGAAATCGTATCGAGGCACTAGGAGGCGTCCAGAGTGAGGCACTCGGCGAGGAAGTCCTCCATGGAACGATAGGCGTGTTCGATCACTCCCGTCAAGGCGTGATCTTCATCCGCGTAGCTCTGCGCAACATTAATCCATTAATAATAACGAAAAAAAAAAAAAAAAAATCGAATGTCGAAGTATCGCAATAAATATAGAAGTTACGATAGAGCGATAATAATTAAGATAGTAACCCCACGTATTCATTTTTTTAAATGAATAATGTCTTCAAACTTCGACTACACATTATTTAATATCCTACTATTCAAAAATCTATGAAATTTAAAACCTTTTAACAGTCCCGCAGCCGAAATATTAATAGTCAAAATTCGCGTGATTTACACGTAAAATCGCATCGTCAAAACTGCATTTAAAAAGTGAATAAGAAATTAAAGTACTGTAGAGAAGGATTGTAGGAATAGTCTGAAAAAATTTCAGGATGATTCACAGTTTAGTTTTAAAGATACGGTAGTGAGAAACATGATATTCGCGTGGAAGGAAATGGAGCCGTTCCGGCGCGTTGCATGGAGAATTTTGGAAAAAAATACATTCTCGTCGGCACGAGAAAAATAATTCATTTTTATAACGAGAAGTTTTGAGGAGGTAAATAATATTCCTTACAATTTTCGTTAGAATTGCGTCTATGTTAAGGCGCTTTATTAATCGTTTATGTTGTGTCGATAAAATTATCGATCTTTAAGAGATTTATGGAAGAGTATACTTTTCGTTGAGATTGTTGCGGTAGTATTTATATCTTAAGAGAGAAAAGAGAACGGAGAATAATTACTCACCTGGTACCTAAAGATAACTCCCGCTTCGGACAGTGCCTTGGCGAAGGCAATGCCGTGCGTGTAAGGCGCTGTGAGGTCGGCTAAACCGTGTAGAAGATAGAGACTGTGACTCGGTACTAATCTCGCTCGTTGAGTCAAATCAGCCTCCACGTAACCCTTGTAATTCTCGGCTGGTGCGCCTAGAACGCGTTCCGTGAACGCCGAATCTAATTTGGATGAAAAAAAAAAAAAAAAAAAAAAAAAAATACTATCATTTCAAGTCATAATAATACACGCTGTTTGCCAATACAGCACAACCCCTCTTTTCTTAACTCGACGGAACCGGACGCATTCGCTATTCTGTATTTTCCCTACAGTCCCCACTGCCGGTCAATTGCTGCCGGTAGGGATAACGAGGGGTATACGCGTCCGTAGATACAAAGCCGCGGCGTGAGTCTACGCGTGCGCAGCGCTCATAGTCGCGCCAGCGGCTTCAGGGGAAATACAGTTAAGCGAAATTGTTACAATGGTAACGAGTTAAAATAAGCGGGCGGTTGAGTTAAGTGAAGTTAAGAAAAGAAGAGTTCCACTGTATTCATTTTAGCGATTAAGAACGGTGTATCGCGTTACATTTCCAGCGAAAAGTGAGCTTCGAAGAGAATTTTTAAGACTGTAACTATACATCCGCTTTAAAGAATTCCGAACAATACGGGAGAACTTAATTAAATTTTGATTGTGAATTTATTACAGATCAGGGAATTTTTCTTACTGTAGTACAACCAGTCAGCGATGGGATTAACGGCGACGCCGCACTTGAATACATTTTGCTGACTGCCGAGAACCATGGCGGTGACGTAACCGCCGTATCCCCATCCCCACACGCCGACCCGAGATTCGTCGAGGTATTTTAGGGTGTCGAGAAGGTGCCGAAGCACAGTCAATTGATCTTGAACCTCGACACCGCCAATTCTACGGAAGAGGGCACGTTTTCCTTGACCCCGTGCGCCTCGTACGTCGAGCCTCACGTACACTACGTCGTTGTGACTGGACATGTATGTTCCCCAATCTATTCGAAACTTATCCGTCACAGCTTCGCTTCCGGGACGTCCGTTCACCTCGACGAGAACCGGAAACGCCGCGTCTCTGAGCTCTTCCCGCCAAGAGGGCGGCAACAAGAGCTGAACTTGAGCTCTCCAACCCTGTGGAAGGGGGACCTGTGGAAAAAAGAAAAAAAAATGCCCGTGTAGATGAAAATTGCAAAATGGATTATTGGATTGAAGAACCGTCGGTGAGTTATGAAATTAAATTAGTAGTTAATAATGAAAAAAAAAAAAAAAAAAAATTGTACGGAAAAGCAGATTTTTCGAACTTATGATCTGCCGGAATTCCGAGCGTATTATTGATTTCAACGATTTTTTTTTTCGAGACGAGGATTTTTTTATTTCAGATTTTGGATTTATCAAAAATTTTCTCACCTCGAAACTTTGCCGCGTCGGTAACGCGAGTTGTGATAATCTGTCGGCCCGCTGTATCCTCGTGTCGTAGAGTACTCGTACCATTTTGTGAGTCAACATCGAGTGTACGCCAGCGAGTGGAAGACCAGGACCCTCGCAGTGAAGAACGTAGTATCCAGGATTATTCGGATTGGAGGGGGTGTAATTGCTCGGTGGACTGACCGATGCACCGAAGTGCGTACAATTCGTGTAGTAAAACCTACTGCTCCAAAGTACGTCACCGAGATCGCAGGTAACGCAGAGAGGCTCCAGACGGCGAGGATCGTCGGCCGTTGGATCTCTAACTACGTAAAGATGCCTCTGACCCGGTCTTCGCTCTCTCGTCCCGAGATAATAAACGAGATGAGCTCTCGTGTCCCAGGCAAGTATTTCACTCACCTAAACGAATCATTAACAACATTTCTTAGTAACTGCATCATATTAATATTAATTATTAATTAATAAATTAATTAATAATTTATTATTATTTTTATTTTTTTTTAATCCCGGAAACTGCGTTCCACGTTTATATTTATATTTATATTAACAGATCTTCAGTCCACAACTCTCGGGAAAACGTGATAAACACATAAATATAGAGAATCAGAAGCATTTGTGAACCACTTGCCTCGTATCGACCGTGCGACAAAACGGCTATCCTCTGTTGTGTCAACGTGACATGCTTGATGTGAGTGAAATGTTCCTGTCCGCCCTCCTGTACGGCAGCGAGAAGCAGAAAGCTGTCGCCGTCAGGTGCGAAAACCGGATGCGGCTGAGCGTCCAACCACTGACCCTCGGGGGCGCGTTCCGAATGAGTTTCCTCGCATTCCCAGCTCGGTGCGTGACAAGCTGATACTACCGAGAGATTCTGTGATCTCGTCATCCACACCACCGCAATCTGTGCCGAATCCTCGCCCACCCAACCGGCCGATATCAGATAAAATTCTCTGTAAAAAAAATGTAAGTTATCGTCATCTGTAGTACGTAAGTAAATTTTTCAACAGAATTTAGTCATTTTAAGAAAAAAAATTTAAAAAAAAAATGTATTGATAGTAAAAAAAATTATTTTTAGATATCGCAAACTCACTGGCCATCGAATACGGGCGGTGGTTTCAATCTCATTCTGAGGAACGACGTACTGTTGGTTGTGCTGTTCTTCCCATTCGTTGATCCGCCACTCGCGAGATCCAACATCCAAACATCGACTTCCGGATTGGGTGAACCGGGTGTCGGATATCTGATGGATCTCGACGGTGGAAAAGATCCCCGTCTCGTGGTACCCATGGGACTGGAACTCGCCCCATCCTGACCCATCAGCGTGCCGAACCACGGAAACTCCAATATCGTGACTTTGGAGTCGTTGAAACTGGCGAATAGCAGTTTGGAACCGTCTTGACTCGGCCATATGGCCTCAGGTCGCGGTAAAACTTCCTCCTGATACAACCAGTCCGGTACTCCGTTGTATATAACGCCCGGCACACCGGTGTCCGTTAGCCTCTCGTCATCAGTCGCGGAGGGTGCTACTCTTAGGTAAATATCGTTGTCCGATATCATGACAAGGGCCGTCGTGTTTCCCAGCCAAGCCGCATACTGCAAACGCGTCGGCTGAACGCGGGACGACGCTTGAAGACGGAGGGGTGTGTGATGACTGAAAAAATAATCGTTTCTTAGGCTGTCTGCGTTATCTGCAATTAAAACCTTCCATCGGCTTGTTTTGCGAAACGGATCGTTAGGATTATTATCGTAGAGAATTTCTTTAATCTAAAAACAATGTTCCGTTCCCGTAAAGAAGACGGAATTTCACGATAAAATAGCTTAATTTCTCGAAGACGTAAATTCGCTCGAAGTCTACGGGGTCAATGATAAAAGCGTTAAAAATCTTTAATGTACAATATTTTAGGCTCTATAAAGAAAAAAAAGATTTGTTGCACAAGTTCTGTGAAAAAATGATCACCGGATGGGGAAACGATGAGGCAAACGTCGATAAACTGACTGTATCTCTTTTACAGTAATTTTGTTTACTTCCGTTATAAATGAAATATGCTACAATTTTTGTATTAATTGGGTATGCGATACTCACTCATTTGTAACGTCGTAAACCGTGTAGAGTGCTGTAAAAGTGTGTCTGAAGACCTGAAAAAAAAAAAAGATACAAAAATTTGTCATAATCCGCGATGTTACATCCTAAAAGCGAGGACTTCGACCCAACAACCAATCTAATAACTAATAACGTTATGCGGGAAAAACCCCTAACCGTGTAATTGGAAGTTTAATGTCCCAAGTGGACGAAGATTATATTGGTACTCGAGAAAAGGAGAACGATCGTTAACTACGAGTTTACTGGTCTTCAGGACGGCAATTAGCTCGAGAAAATTATATTACTCTCGTTTTGGGTTCTCGAGTAAAAGAGAAGTTAAGAAAAATTTTAAATTCGTCGAGCCTAAGATCGCGCGCCCGGGACTTTGGCAATTTTCTTTTGCAGCGGTAAGAAACGAAACAGCGGTGTGTTCGCGGGGTGGTCGAGGAATGAGAAAGGAGAGAGAAAAAGTGAGGCGAAAGAGGTAGGCGTGTGCAGCTCTTCATTTCTCGTAGCCTCTCGCGGCCATCCACCACCACCCTCGCCTCGGCTCTAAGCGAAGAAAATTTAAATCACGTCGCGTAGCTTAAACGACTTTAAAGTGCGCTTGATCACGTCGTTACGTTCTCGACGGTTTTCCGCGCGTGTGTATCCCCGTAGCTCTTCGTATCTCGCACCCGAAGAACAACTACACAACTGCGCACCGTCACCCGCGCCTCATCTCCCTGCACAACTCTCGAACAACGGAGGCAAAAGGGAAATAATGCAAGTGAGCGAGAAAGGGGTTGAAAATAGAAGAATGCAACGCCGTTCACGAAACTCTTAGCGACCAGCGAATCTCGGGCACACGAAATATATGCAAACTACTTGTGAACAGGAGCCTCAAGTGTACGATCTTCGTTCGTAACTTCTCCGGACTTGTCAGGCTGAACAATTTTTTAAACTTTTCGTCCTCACGGAATTCCTCCGGGAATTTTTATTTCGAGAAACTAAATGACTCGGATGAGAATAAAAAAAAACTAAGAGATGAAAAAATGAAAAAAATCAGTGGTTACGCGGGACTCTTCGCGTAAATGATAATAAATTAGTTCGTTTTTTTGCGAAAGTCTCGAATTAATAAAACAATAAAATTGGATAGTAATTATTGTATCTGACGATTGCACTGAATAAGGTTCTGAATTTTTTCTGTTTCGATTCTCAGGCACCGCGTATGTTAAGAACGGAAATTGGAGAAAAAAAGATGCATGTAATTTAGGTATCACAATGCGTAGTGTTTCAGTGAGGCGAAGAACAGTCTCATTTTTTTTTTATTAATGCATTCCTCGTAGACATCAGCGACGTTCAGTGTTCACGTGGAAAGCAAAGCCGATAGCGTGCGGGAATGCGCGAGCGCGACCCACTCTCGTGAATGGGCTCTACGAGCGATTGACCGGAGGTAACCGGAGGGGGTTGAGAAGCTCGGCGTACCGGGCCGCGTGTGACGTCAACGCCCCGGTCTGACAACAAACTCCCGCACCCACTTTCAATTCATTCAGAATTAGTACAACCTACAAACGGAATACTGCATACAATTACACGCAAGTATTATCAATAAATAAATTATACTCCGTTTATACAATTCTCCGTTTCGTAAGGCGTTCTATTTCACAGATTGGTAATTTTCTTGATTCGTAAAAAAAAAAAAAAAAAAAAAAAAACAATCACGCAACATTTTTCTCAAATTTTTATCAACTATTTCCGTAACATTTTATCGACACTGAGAAAACATTCGATCTCCGAAAAAAAAAAAAAGCAAAATTAATGACGCGCTGTAAAAACTTGTAAAACCTTTTTTTTTTTTTTTTTTTTTAATTCTTAATACGAAGATTTTATATATCTTGGTAATAAAAAATGGGTTTTTGGTCGATGAATCACAATTTGTGTCAGCGAGTTAATAACCCTGGAAAGTTTGAATTAACGAGAACCAATTATTGCCATCTGGTCTCGCGAAAGATTCACGTTCGAAAAATGTATTTCTCGGTTATTCCGAGAGTGAAGTTGGCCGGAGGGGTGGAAGAGATTAAAAGCCGGGGTTTTTATATTCCTGGAGAGTAACGGAGAAATAAGGAAGCGCGAAACAGAGGGTTGCATTAGCGAACGAGAAAAGCGAGAGCGTTGGCAGGAACGAAGGGTGTCCGAGCGGAGAATTCTACCCTCTTGTCCGGTGCGCGCTTCGCGGTAGTCATGTAAAAATGCCCGTTCTTCTTCGTCGACGGGCTCGGAAAACGGGTTGCCTAAGTATAATTAAATCAGGACGAAGCGTCCATTGAGTTCATGAAAGGACTAACTTTTATTTTTATTTACTTTTTTTTTTGTTCCCCTTTATTTCAACCCTCCGAACAGCAGTAGCAGCTATTCGCACTGGTTTTGCGGAAACGAGAAGTAACGCAAGACTTTTCGTTCGAACGTTCATTTTATTTATGCTTACCGGCTTGACATCGTGTTTGAATAAAACGTAACGTAAATCGGAACTGCACTGGTATCCCTGAACGTTAAGCTGCCTCTGAAAAGAAGAAAATTAAAACCATTAAATCGGTTTTTGTTCAATGTATTCTTGATTTTTTTTTTTTTTTTTCACGTCTCAAGACGATTTAATGAGTTCTATCTGACGATTCGAAAACGGAGTGAAATGTTTAATTGTTCGTTCACACAAATTATAGAAGATAAGAAAATAATTCGGTTTAAGTGAAAGACACATATGTTGAGAGTCTTATAAAAAAAAAATTGTTAATCGATACTGTATTTTCTTTTTTTATGAATTTTTATTGGGAATTTTCATTTCCAAGACCCGCAATCCATTTGTCTTCCAGCAAAAAAAAAAAAAAAATTCAAAATTTCATTCATTTTTTGAACCATCAGATGAACCTCTTTAATCGTTGTGCTCCGAAGATCTCTTTGAACGTAACGACAATCATCGATCGACTCTATGAAGAATTATTCACGAATTGCATTTTTCTGACGCTCGACATTACGAAGACTGTAATGTAAGCAGAAACGTGTCGAATGACCTGATATACGAAGCCGAAATAAAAAGGCTTCAGCGGAACAGCAAATTCAAGTGAATCCATTAACTCGATAGGTTTTCGCTCTCTAAATCTTTCCAACCATTTTCTTCTTTGATTTCCGTTTCGTAACCGCAAACACAGCACATAACACATATCCGCTGAATTCGTGCAATTCTCGAGTGTGAGAAGAGCTTCTCGGTGGCGCGGATACATTCTCTTGATGATACCACTCACGCTGACCGACCGCCGATGTATTCGACGCCCGGATTTCTACTCGTCGCTGCGCCGAGAGTACACGTTTTCTGGTTCTTGTATATTGCTGTTAACTTCGAACGACGCGGAGTACGCGGTACAGATCGCCCAGTGGATCGATGACGGTTCCGCTGTGTTCTCTCCACTACGTTCCGATGAGACTCGAGAGAAGAGGAATGGAAAGCACACCGAACCGCGGAGAGACAGAGGCAAAAAAAAAAAGCATTTTCCTCCATTCTGTCCCGCGGCGCTCGTTCGCGAGAGTTTGTCGATGTAAAGGGATGAGGATTTGGAACGCGTCCACCAAACAGGCGGTTCCACATCGAGCTCTCCGCTTCCTCTTCATCCTTCTGTACTCTGTCTCGTAGTTTCTATTTCAAATCTATCCGTTTCCTACTCTCTTTCACTTGTATATTCGTATGTATACGTAATACAAACATAGATCGATTTTAGCAGCAGCAGCAGCAGCAGCAACAACCGCACCGAAGCTCTCGATTTACGTACAGCGCACTACGTACATCTGAGTACATCCTATCGATTTTACATTATCAATGAAAAAAATAAACGTTTACCAGATTGATTCTTATTCGAAGGTTTTTATTCGAACATCGAATGCCGCATGCATTGCATTTTAATTAAACGAACAAAAATTTAAAAAATGGATTACAAAAAATTGTTTAAACTCCCGATGACGAAAGGAGTATAAAAACGGAATTGTGGTAACGAAAAAGAGTTATATAACAAATAATTATTTGAGTATTATAGATTAAAGATATCAGGTTACACAGAAAAAAAATTTCATCAAAATTTCATTTCTTTTCGTATTGTGTTTTTTTTTTTTTTTTTTTTTCTTATAGATCGTCCAAACGTTGGACTGCTTTCTGTAGCTACACGGCGTGAATTTAGGCACATAGATGTACAGACAAACGTAAGAATGTAATATAATAGCAATAGTCCATGAAAAATTCACGAGGGAACACTGTAACGAGTTTTTCAGAGTTATTTCTCGCTGTGGGAACACAACGAATTTTAAAAATGCATCAATCTAAACAGATTCTCCCCGACAAGGAAACTTTGTGCCCAAAATTAGCAGAGATTTCTTACGATTTTAACAAACGTAAGTTACAATTTTTCGAGGTAAATTTTTATAATCGACATTAAAAATACAATAAAAAAAAAAATTTGTGGGTAAATACTTTTGATATTTACATACGATAAATTTTTTCAAGTTTACATCGAAATATAAAAAAATAGCATCGAAAAAAAAGTACAATTTCATTTTAAGGATTAAACCGAAAAAAAAAAAAGAAAAACGGAAACCGGAAAACGATTTATAATCCACTACGTTCGAGGATTTTTATTCCGTAGCGGAAATAAAGATTACCGAGAGACAGAAAACGCCGACGCAGAGTTTTATTGTACATTTTTCTACCAGATCCGCAGTTTTTTTCCTTGAATCCTCTATTTCTCCGTCTCGATCTGACGTTACCTTTTTATTTCGTTTCTCTCGATCGGTGATGGCATACCTTCCGTAGAGTGCAGAGATCAATCACCCCACTGCGCGTATTCCCCTTTCTTTTCCTCATTTCTTTTCTATCCGTCTATCTATACTACGGTACAGTGTAACCGCGAGATAGAACCCTTTGGTGCTCCGCTTATACGCGCGACCATCCGTAGAAAGCAACGAGAGATCGAGCTATCGAGCAGAAAATGCAATACCTTTCTCGGCCTCGTGTACATATAGCTCCGTACACGTTATTCGTATAGACACGTTTCGTCCCTTACGTCGCTCTCTTTCAAACCGTTTTTCTCTCATATGCTTCTCAAACCGATTTTTTTTTATTCTCTATCTTCCGGGATCCCTACAACGCGAGCTCTGCGAATCAAACTACGACGGAACGTCGAGAATTCGATGTTTCAAAGCGAAATCGCATAGGCTTTTGTTCCGCGTTGGATATATCGAGAGTTTACTGTACATATAAAAGCGCGCCTCGCCGTCAGAGCTTTGTGAGGTAATCGCAAGACTTTTAGTACTATAAGAATTCTTCGAAAAAATTCCGCATTAGATAAAAAAAAAAAATTTTAAATTGTTTGTGAAAAAGTGAAAATTAAATGGAAAAAAGAGGTTTCCTTTGTTTTCATACATTCTTCATGAATCGCTAGAATTGTATTTATTTTTCGATTAAATTTGACTGAATAAAGTGTTAATGAAAATAAAAGAGGAAAAGATTTTCGAAGTCTCGAATTTCAAGCTTTTTTTTCAAGTCTTTAGCAACGACTTTGGTAATAATTCATTTATATTGCAGAAACTAAAGATTATCTTTTTAAAAATTGCAAAATTACTGTCCGTTACGCTGCAAGATTTCACCGTACTATGGTAATAAAAAATGGGTTTTCAGTCAATGAATTGCGATCCGTGTCTACGAGTTAATAACTCCGGAAAGTTGAAATTAATGAGAACCAATTACTTCCATCTGTTCCCTCGAAAGGTTAACGAACGAAGAATGTAATACTCGCCGATTATTACATTTTTTTTTTTTTTTTCACAAATTTTCCACGGATTGCTACAGTCGTATATATCATTCGATAAAATTAAAGCCGATAAAGTGTACGAGTGGCGATTAAAATAATTTTTTTTTTTTTTTTCACAAATTTTCGACGGATTGCTGCAGTCGTATATATCATTCGATAAAATTAAAGCCGATAAAGTGTACGAGTGGCGATTAAAATAATTTTTTTTTTCTGTTTTCACAAATTTTCGACGGATCGCTACAGTCGTATATATTATTCGATAAAATTAAAGCCGATAAAATGTACGAGTGGCGATTAAAATAATTTTGTAAACATACGTTGTTAACGTCGAATTGCTCGTCATTCAAACTCACGTCGGTTGGAAATGGTAGCTTGTCGCGGTCGGGGGTTTTGCAACCGATTGCAACGGCATTTTGGTCCCTGCGGCGATGTGACGACGCCACACCGCACGACCGCTCTGCATCTACGCCGACCCCAAATGACTCGCGGTCGTGTTCCTGGCAACGCATTGTCGGGTTACCGGTGTGGTTACCGCTCTTCCATTAGCAATTAATGATCGCAGCTTTATTACGTGACGAACGAGGTGCGTTATCATTTCGGATTTTGACGTTTCGGTCGTCAAGTTTTTATATCGTATAAATATACCGTCCAACAGAATTCAAAACTTCTCAATTTAATTTGAATGTAAAAAATCCCAAAAATGAAAAAAAAAAAAAAAAAAAAAAATCGATATTATGTACCAAAAAATAAAATACGAAAAAAATTGCGAAGAGACGTTAATTAAATGTCTACCAATTAATTAATAACCGATTGATAAATTATTTAAAAAAAAAATGGAATTATTCTTTCGAAGCATTACATTGTTTTTTACAACGATCTATTTTTCGGTTGCGCTTTCGCGGCTCGAAGACTGAATGAAACGATTCCAAGTTGAAGATATCAGTGAGAATGAAAGGTACAAGTTTAGCCGATGCAGTGATGCATTCGCCGCTCGCGTCCATAGGTATGGAAACGTTATACTCACAAAGGGAATCCACGATGTCGGAAATCCGTCGGATAACCAGTATGAACTATCTACCGACTACTCGTTCGGTGTTCCCGACAAAGGGGTAGTTTAGCTCCCCGCTGTTGCACCGAAGGGCCAATCAATTATCGACGTTACGCCGTTTCGCCACGAGGGCAACGAGCACGCGATTCAATCTACGGCTGTGTCTATACGTGTGTATATAGTACATGTGGGTGGGTGTTGCATGAAGTACCAGAGGCTAATACCTCTACTATCTCTTTGTGCCGTCGCCGAAAGGGACTCGGGATTCTCTTGATAGTGGAAAGCAGTAATTGCTTTTCGAATTAATTGATTTCCGGTACATAGACTGCACACAATTATTTCGTTCCAATGATAATAACGTTTAACACGGAAATAATTATTTGTTCGTCGTTTATACGCATTATTTTCGAAATAAATTTCGTCTACTTTCGCGGATTCGAAGTTTCGATTTTTTTTTTTGCAAAAAAGAATTTTATTGCAAATAAATTTTTTTTTTGCTTAAAAAAAAAAAAAAAAAAAAAAAAATTTATTCAAAACGAAGTTTCATGTAAAACGAGACTCACGAGAGTATGATTGGAGACTAGAAGAGACACAGAGTTGTTTGAAGTATCGAGCAGCGCGAGAGAACCGTCGTCAGCCTGATAGACGAACTTGTCGTGTGATATCCAAGCCGGTGGCAGACGATGGGGCGAAAGGTCACCGCTAAGGCACTCGTCCAACGTGAGACGTCTACCGCTCCAGTAAAGAAGTTCATCGACGTACCTGCAACATTTTTCTTTTCATTATAGTTTCACATAAATATTACCGCGGATCTGTTAAAAAGTTATCGCTAAAGTTAGTTATGTTATGTTAAAAGATGAAATTAGTCGAAACTATTCGTGAATTAACAAAAAAAAACTAATATTAAAGAAAAACTAAATTATGCATCTAAAAAACAGAGAAATAAAATGAAATAATAATTATTATTATTAATAGTATTGCTGAATTATTTATTTTTATTATTGTGAACTATAGAACGATCCGTCTAAAAAATCGATAAAACTATAGGAAAAAACTAACCCTAGGAGATAAATGGCGGTGACGATGCCAGCGATAACGAGACCGATCACCAGCAACGAAAATATTATGCTTCTCCAATTGTGACCACCCTCGCCGTACGTCAAGTCCTGAAAAACAAATGACAAAAAAAAACGAGGTCTCGATGAATTGGATGCAAAAATATATATTATCCACATTTATATCAATTGTTCATTACATAGGGAATAAATATCACTAATAATATTAATATACGAGATTATCGACGATGTGGTAAAATTTTCGATGAATTTCTAAAAATTAGTTCACGTTCTTTAAAAATCCTCGACAGAAAAAACTTCGATGTGAAAATTGTATAAAAATTCGAGAATTTCTTTAGTAACATAACTTTCGTGACAAATTATTAAAACATCGCGAAAAAAAAAAAATTAATTTCATATTTCACATATCACTTTATAATATCTCGTATTGTACGCTCAGAAAAATAGTACACATATATATATCGAGAAATAACCTGCAGCAAACGTATTTCACAGTTATATATTTGTCCCCGTGTGTCAGCTAAATTTTTATCGACACACATAAATAGTTTTGGCTCGACAGTTTTTCTCGTTTATACGACGTGATTGTATGTTGGTATTTCGTAGTGGAACAATCATTGTTTCCGACAGGTATGAAAGGTTTCTAAACGCGAAAAGCTATCGACGTCGGGGTCATGCCTCGGGGCCTGCTGGATCGATATATACAGATGTATAACTATGTACGATATGAAATCGACGAGGAAAGTGGACGAGAATATCGAGAGCCAAGTGTGTTTTTTTTTTTTTTTTTTCTTAAGAGTCGAAGCTAGCCAGAGACGGCGAGAAGAAAACCATTAATTATCTATGAAGCTCGGTCTGCACTCGAGGTTTGCGGAATCTCGCGATCGTACTCGTTCTCATCCATTCGCCGTCTGAATCCCCGATAAAGCTTTATTATTGAAGAACGTCGGAGCGAGAGACCCCTTTCACCTACCTTCTTCGCAAATTCCTGTATTTCATATACTAGGATGGCTATATCTGTACGAGATCGCATTTAATTTTCACGAGATACAGCCTTCGTCGGAAGAGAACAGACTGAATCGACAAGTACATCCACGTGTCTCAGGTTTTTTTATTTATTTATATATTGCCGTTACTTGTGTTCGTGATTATTGATAATGAATTGATGCTTCATGCTTCATTGCCAAAAGGGTTGAAAAATCTTACGTGATATTCACCGCAAACTTTGCTGTTACAAATTACACGTGCACTTCTCCCACCCTCTTTCTCGACTGATACGACGACCGCGTGTGAAAAATGCGAATATTTATTTTACTCGTACAATCTAACCCGAAGGTTCGCGAACACTTTTGGCTACAGTTTAACGCGAGAGGCAACCATTGTTCACTACTACACGTAGAGACGCGATGTTTCATAGTTTTATAACCGAAAACGAACAAGAGGACGACGCGGGAATAAAAAAACTACGTCGGGACTTCTTGCCGTGTCTTGCGAGCAACTGACGTGTGCTCGCGCGCTCGCGGGGCCCGTAAGGACGAGTGTCGCGCCACCACGCGTCCAAACGTCGAAGCCCGTGGATGTCAACGGAAAAGTTTGCAGTGCAGGCTGTCGCGGGCTCACGCGTCTTTGCGTTAATGTTTTTGTTGAAAATAATTCATAGTCTCCTTCCTATACTTAATACCGCCAATTCGTAAGTAAGTCTCGTGTGCTCGCGTCGTGTTTAAGATTCGTGTGTACCGGGAGTGATGATATTATTGCATTAGAAACGTTTTGAGTTCGATTTTTTTCACGTTGTATCGATCAATTATTATCGAAACAGTGCCAACATGGACGGTGTCACAGTGATTCTCGTCGGGTCGTCAGTGAATGAAATGATTCCGTGATTAAATTGAGTGCATAGATTTATTAACTGATCGAGTGTCCGTACAATGGTATTAGCCATTTATTTAGATGACAGCAAAGTGGTGAGTAACTACACGAATATTTATTCGCACGAGTTTCCTGTCGAATATATTTCTTTTTTTCACGTTCAATGTTCGTTATTTAACCTTTTCACGCGTGACATTCGTAAATGCAAAACTTTTTGTAGCGAATATTCCTCAATTACAAAAGTACTCGATTAACCGTCATTTACGGAAATGTCGTACATAAACGGCAAATCAAGCGTAATAAAATGAGCGTGTTAACAGCTGGAAACAAACATTTTGCACGTCCAATGCACACTCTCAATCTACCATCCCTAATCATTCTCAATAAATCTCTCGTACCGAACCCAAAACGAGATCGATCAATTATCCGTAAACAAAACGAATTATTCAATCATCGCGTCTCCACTGTATACATTCATAATGAAATATTTCCCGGTCCCAAATCTATTCGAAAATTCTCACAATGAAAATGACAAACACGCGGGCAGTGGTGCAGGGGCGAAGCATCACAATATCGTGTATGCGGCCGAGTCCTTCAATTCCGCGAATAATCCGGTGAGCTACACGAGAAATTACCGTAACAACCTCAACGTCACGAGCCTTTCAACCCCTTTATATCAACTGCTCCGCATTTTCGCTTCTCTTCCTATATACATATCGCGTTTCATATAATTCACCGAGCACCACCGAGCGGTTATAATTCTGTCTCGTTGCATCAACCGCGAGAGACCCGAAAACCAACGCCCACGGGTTTTCGCGTGGCGTGCAACTGCACCGACCGGATATCACGCGAACGGACGCGTCACCATGCGCGTCTCTCATCGGCCTGTCCCGCGGGCTGTTCTAAAGGCATCCCTTAACGCCCTCGTCGGCGTCAGGCGGCAGGGAAGTGGGGGAGGGGGGGGGGGGGAGAAGGAGAGATGGGACAATCCCTGGGACGGGCTTTCGCATGCATATTGCATTCGGGGTTATGCGAAGCTCGGCGACACGATGACTCTCGAAGCGTAACCCGGAACACTCTCCGACCGTGTAATACATACTGCCATGTCGCGGCAGCGTGACCCACGGATTATTACTACCTATAGGACAGTCTCGGTACCGGAAAACCCATTCGCACACCGGTGAAACTCGATGTGCAAGGGTTCTCGGGATACATAGAACGGGTTAAGAACAGGTTTGAAATCGGTGTTAACGCGACGTATAACCAAGCAACTTGGCACGTGTTCCGGAAATGGAAAGCTTCAAATTTGCTCAATGTTGTTGTTAGGAAGGGTATACAATGGCACTGCAATGAGGAGGGGGGGTTGAAGCTGATTTATTGGTTCGAAAAATTAAACGCACTTTCGATTAATCTAAATCAACGTTCGGAATAAATAATAATGATTATTATTATTGTCATTATTGCTCTTCATTTTTTATTAATTTTATATTGTGATACGAGACAAAGTTGCGGTGAAAAAATTATTCCACGCATCAAAATACGATGTCAATATAAAACGACAGAAAAATCGATAAAAATAGTATTGTTTAACGAACATAATAACGCGCGAAAAATATTAAACTCCGGAAAGAGGGTCGCTGAACATTAGGGAATGATTTAGGACATCGTAAACGATCGGTTTGATTAATCGGAGAAAAAGCGATCGATCAAATTTTCCGCACCTCAGCGCTGATATGCTGATCGTAATTGGCGTGTATCAAGGAATCCCAATACGTTTCTTGTGCGCCCGTGAAAGCAGGAGCCCTCCTCTCCTCTATATATCTGTTTTGCGTCGCCTTTTGCGATGAATAATACCGCTTCGTGCGGCTCAAAGCTTTAGTCGAGGGTTTAAGGGGAGGGGACCGAGAATTTCTATCGTCATCCTAATCCTATGCATCTTCGCTTTTTCTCCCCCCCCCCCCCCCTCTCGCCACAGCAAGAGAGACGAAATTTCTTGCGCCAAATTCACGCTTTCGTGAATTCTGGATCTCTCAATCTCAATCCGGCGTCGCCCCAGTTCTACTCCACATCTCTCGTTTTCGCGTCGCAACTGTAAGAAAATTGGCGGACATCAGTTTATCCTGAGCGTTTTCAAACGACGCGCCCGGATCTCGAGTTTCCACCGAAGTTTCGTCGGGATGACAAAAATTCTCAAGTTATTTTCGTTGTGTGGGTGAGAAGGTCGTAATAAAGAATGTGAATTGCCGACGAAAAAAAAAAAAGGCACTTCGATCCCATTTCCTCGAGACGAATATTTCAATTTCTTCGATCGACCAAAATTGTCTTGCGGCGAACCGAATCGTACGGATACCAAGTCGATGAATAGAAATATTATTCTCACAAAATTCGCAAATTTTCAAACGGATGCCTTCGAGAGGAGATCGGGGTTAGTCGAAACACGGGACAAATCGAAATGACGCTGAAATGACGAGAATATAAAAAAAAAGAGTATAATAATGAAATTGTATTAACAAAAACTCCCGTCTTTTTCCGTGGTGAACAGTCGAAAGTTTAAAAAAATCGACAGTTTCACGCGGCGAGTATAGTACTCTAAGGAATCACTCACCACACTGTAAAAACCCCAATTCCTTAGAGTGCCATAATCACTGCGTGAAATCCGATTTTTTCGCAGTCTGCTTTCGACAAGTCCCGATCCGCACTTTAATTTATCGATAAATCGATTCAAAAAATCGTAAGTATTATTATTTTTATCTGTTTTGAACACTTTTCCCAGTTAATTTTTACGTGATTTCCCCCCCCCCCCCTCCCCCCCCCCGTTTTCCCCGGTCTCTTCTATAATTTTTCTATAAATCGATGAAACAATTAACAAGTAGTGTTACTTTCGTCCATTTTTAACTCGACCCCTTAATAATTTCCGATAAAAATCAATATGGAGGACAAAAATATATTAATCCTCAGATATTTCGTTCGATTAATCTTTCGACTCACCAGATAATCTCGTATCTTGGAGCATCTCTCCACGGTGCCCGCGGTTCCACCCCCCCGCGCGATCATCGATTCGCACCGTTTGCAAATCTGTTTTATACCAGAAATAATAATCAATCCATCGACGCGTTCGACGATGAATTTAATCGAAACTCTCGTAAACCCAATTGAAATGTTTGACACAAAGTTCCAATCGTATTTCAACGTTGCATTTATCGCGCACTATCAATACCCTTGAATTCCGCGTTAGAAAGGCAACATTTCGAGAGCCGAGGAAAAGTATACAGTTCCATGACTAGCGTCTCGTCCGAGAGACGTACAATAGACGACTATTCAAGCTTAGAACGAACCCAAAGATAGACTCGAGATCCGAGTAACTAACGAGCTCGCGAGGCAAGACTCGTCGTGTATACATTCGAGTTTTTCGTATACACGTACGAATAATATTAGTGCAGCGGGAGGATGAAAACGGTGTTTGAAGATTTGACTCAAGTCGCGTTTGCGTTGGTTCGTCTCGCGGTGTTACAAAATTGCAACACTCTCTCGTCGCTTCCAATAACAGAGGAAACTCTTCTCGTCGTTTTGCGACCGTGAAATCTTTCATTATACGCGCTCGCGGAGTCGCGCTCGTCGTCGTTGGTGCCGCGCTGCAGCGAGACGCTAAAAGTAGATACGGACAGTGCCGGTCAGACGTGGACGCGTTAATACGAGAATCGGGAATTGAGCGCAAAAGGCGTCACGTATCGAACGCGAAACGCATCACACTTTATAACTCGAAATGTTTTATTGACGCAGTTTGAATGGAGTGCAGTTACAAATTTTGACGATAAAATTGATCATTCCATCGGGCAATTTATTAAACCTGTCCGTAGTGTTGTCCACTAGGTAAATTAAACGAAAGCTCTCGATAGCGCGCGGAAACGCGGTTGGTATACGAGGTTTCGGTCGCGCCAAGTCGACCTCGTCATATAATCGATACGTTTTCACTGTCGCGACATAGAAACGTTGAAACTCACACCGATTTAGAAACCATTGTTTTATCACTTCTAACTGCGAACTATGAGAACTTTTAGTTCGAACGAACAAACTTTCGATTACAGTTTGTTAACCCTTTGAGGTGTTACTTATAGTCAGGCGACAATTCTTTTTTACTGCAAAGTTTTTGACAAATTTTGCTTTTTTTTTTTTTTTTTTTTTTTTTTAATTAAGAAATCTTAGCAATAGGGTCGTTAGCCTCGGAATTCCTGGAATTCACGTTTGATGAAATTTCATTTTTATTTTTAAATTTCCCCCATTATACCGAGAGAGTCGATGCGATTATACCGATAATCGCACGTGTCTATACGGAGTCTTATAGTTATACACTACTCTATACGGAGGTTTGCTTATCGACCTTAGAATTCCTTACTAATCGACGAATTGTACTGAATTTAATGGAAAAATAATATCTTCCCCACTCCCAGGATAGTCGTACGATAAAATTTAGAGGCGTTGACAATAACCGACTTCTTCGGGGAAAAGAAAAAAATAGTAATGGTGCCCGGGGCTCGTTGAACCGCACGAAGGAAAAAAAAATCGAAGATTCCTCCCAACGTGTGTGGCACTTTATGAAATTAAAGTGCATACTATGTATAGTAAGTAATTCCTTAGAGTGCCACACTCCCTGCGTGAAATCTTCGATTTTTTTTTACAGCGTACAGCTAACTTTTCATATGTTTTGAATAACTCCGGTCTCCTCTAACAAAACCGAAAGAAATCTTAATGCACAATGCTTCACAAGGGGATTAACCTACAAAAATGAATTCAAAACAAACCCCGGGGAAGGTGAGGAAAACAAAAGTAAAATTACGAGATGAATAAGCGGTGAAATTTTTTTTACATAACAATAAAACTCAGAGTAGGTGCTCCATCGAGGTCGAGACGCAATGAAAAAAAAGTCGTATTCCGTTAGCATCAACGAGAAAAAAAACAATGAAAAGTCCTATCGTACCGAAGCCGCAGAAAAGAAAGAAAAAAAGATTTACATATATTACGCGTAAAACCTTTTAAATTTTATAGTTTAATTCTCATCAGTAATCCATACAGTCAATCGGCGATGTCTATTCCTCATGAAAAACAGTAAGTGCAAAAAATGCATTAGATATATATTAACAATATATGAAATTCCGCGTTTTTATATAATTAATGTATCAATTACATAATTTGTTATATATATTGATGAGATATTTTTTTTCTTCATGTGGGATCATTGCGACCAAATTAAGATCGCGCGCCATAAAAATGCCTCTTTCGCATCTCTGGACCATTTTTACAAATTATGGAAAATTCTACAAATCAATAAAAAAAAAAACATTTTTTTTTACCTCGATAATATACCTTTCAATCAAACGCACCTACTTAACGGAAACAAAGAAATATCCACCATTGAAATTCGATAAATATGACCCAATTCATCCCCCGCCCCCTCCCTCCCGCGTTGTCCTTGAGCGAACGATTCTCAGAGTTTTCGATTCTCTCGTTTTCGAATCGCCCGTTCTATAGAATGCCATTTCTATTTTGTGAAATCGCCGGTAAAAAAGGAAAACTCTATATCGTTTCGCATATCTGCACATCTCTGTACGCTCGACACAGCAACAGTACGCACTCACCAGATACTCGCGAAGTCGTGAGCATCGCGTCATGACAAATCCACAGAGAGATTCGCCCGCCACCACCCTCTCATGTACACATCGACACACCCGCGAATGAATATACAGAGCTACAGTGGTGTTATACACAAAAACGGAACACGAATACGGAGTTTCTCGTTGTGCGTAATGCTCTTACACCGAAGTGTGCCAGAAGGCAAAATACGAGAGGAGTATAGAAATCGTCGATACGAACTCACGGCGAGACAATGCTGGACTAAGCGTGGTTGTGTTACTGGTCCTCACACTCACCTCCCCCTCGGTCGTTTCTGGGTGCTGCTGGGACACGACGTAGTACGTACGGATAGCAACGCGTTCGCCCCGCGGGGGGGAGTGGCGATGGGTGAGAGAGAGCTATACGAGTCTCAGCGGCTCGTGGGTGGCTTACCAGAGCCTCACTAATACCAGCTTTTCGTCTCACTCTGGCAACACTGTATCCATCCCCTTTCACCATTTCTCCTCTGTGCTCTATCTATATCTATCTATCGATATACATGTGTATATGTATACATGTATATATAATTCTGTGTGTGAGGCTCTCTATCTCACCCCCTTCAACCCTCGCGACGTGACTGTTACGACAGACCGCTCGACGGCGTCGAAATGGGGGAGCCGGAAGTCAAAGGGGCGCGCGCGACACACGTTGCCTAGTGGAAATCGCTATAGAGTTGAAATGTAACACTATAGATCGTTCCGAGGCATAGTAACCTACCCCTACATTGTAGTTACGCCGCCTGCGCCTCTTTATAGACCTATCGATGAATTTGTATTGTTATTCTTCTCTTTTTTTTGCCGTTAACCCTTTGGCTGAGATATTTATTTTTGAACATCGCATTCAATTTTTTTTTCGATCGATAACCCGTTTTTTTTTTTTTTTAATCGTGTTGCATATGCTTCCGATAGGATCAAAAGCGTTTAATAATAATACGAATGAAATTGGTCGATGTTTGGATAATATTAGCAAATTGTTTCCAGAGAGAAATTGAAATTCTCGTTAACGGGAGAATTGTTGTTTCGCGGTTGCGAACTTGATGCATGGAAATGGTAAACATGGGAAGTATTGCGAATGCTCCATCGTAATTTGACGAATCGAGGGAAACGATGAAATTTTTCATTGTGCGATTTGGTACAATAGAATTTTGGGGTGAAATCCTATTCGTCGATTTTACGAAAAAAATCCCAAAATGTCATCATTATTTTCATTTTTTTTTTTAGTCTCTCGTGCAACGAATGTCGATAAATTAATTACATATTTTTTAATTACTGCCTTTTCAACATGGGGAGTAATCATCGAAAGTGACTTTCATGGCATTTTAAATGAAAAAAAAAAAAAAAAAAAATTGATCATTAAATATAGTTAATTATAATCAATTAAAAAACCTTCTGATGACCATGTAACAAATGTTACAGTCAAAAAATCTAATTTTATATTTCCATCGGGGTAAATAGCTTCTTTTCTGGGACGAGGCTCATCAATATCGTGAATATCATTCTATATTATTGATTTTTTCCTCCCCTAGCTATAGATGCCTATAAATCCCATTTAATTCAGTTATTTTTAACATGGATTTTTTTTTACCTTGGAGTTATTAGAAACTTAAACTATTTCCGTGTATGGATAAGCGATAACTACTTATACAGTTACATATATAGCATATAGTATCGATAGTATATACGAGTGTAATCCCTCGCAACCAGCATGTGTCGCCTGGCCGCTTTTACCCTTCACTGTCACAAAGCCCGTACGTTCCGAGGGACTACGCCCCCGCCGTTTTCACACACCTACCACCGCCGCTTACTCGGACGGTCGGTCGGTGGGTCGTCACCGGGAACCCCTGGAATCCCACGCTGGCCAAGAAGCACCCGGACCCGATAATCAAGTTATTTCACCTTCCAAACGTTGTTTGCGGTTCTACGCTCGTTCTCCGTCGTCGCTTCTCTTGGCTTTTTGCACAGCGCGTGTGAAGCACTTGATGTTCGCCCCCTGAACTAACCCTCTGCCACGTAACCGTGATCCTCACTGTTTCAGTAATTCTCGCGAGTTCACGTACTCATCTTTGTCAGCTCACTACCGAAACCCCGTCACGTAGCCCCGCAGACTCGTGTAATATATTCGGGAACTACACGTGCGGAAGTAGATGCACTCTCAGCTTCGTAATTTTTTTTTTTTTTATATTTTTGTCCCGCACGTGCATCAAACTTTAGTTACTTTGAGATTAGAGAGGAAACCTCATGGGACACAAGCTAAAAAAAAATATTGAAAGAGAAAAACTTAATATTAACGATACCCAGTGTAGTTGATATTAGAAACGATTTTTATTTCGTAGGAATTAAAGAACATGTGATTTTTAATTTTTTCGTTATATATGAAAAAAACGACGTGCGTCGGCGAACACGACGAAGTTTCCTCAAAGATCCTCAAAGTCCCAAGGTCCGCGTATAAAAAAAAAAAAAAAAAAAAAATGTCTAATCAACTTTTATTTAATGCTATATCACTCGGACTCACAGACAAATCCTACTCGAGTTCTTGCCTCGGGGCAACGTCAGCTTTGAACGCCAACCCCCCCTGTAATATCGATCTCGAGGGAAATGTTCCCGGACCTCAAGAAATCCATCCCCAATGGCAATAATACATCTTCAGCTACCAGCTACATCAGTCACTTGCAGACCAACTGCTGCGAATCCTACTGTATGCGATAATCAAGCAGCCGCGAGCGACAAGCCCCCTAATATCGAGCCGACACCCTCATGTCCGTAAAGCTTAGGAGAGATATGTCGTTTACGAGATTGAGGTATGTGACCGTGAGAGTTCTCTAATGGAAAGGGGGGATGGGGGAGGGGGTGGTGAGCTGTCGTTGAAGGACCGAAGGTGGCTGCCGGTCACAAGTGCACATCATCCCCTTCCGACTTCCAGTCGTTACGGCTTTGCGCAGTGTTGCGTGGAAAGTGGCGTTACGAGAGGTTTCACCCGGTGCGCCAAGGGTTCGAAAGCTCGAGGTCTGTCTGTCTTTTCGGATGTCTCAAACTCTCGCGCGTCCCTCCCGACTGACTACCGGAAACTCAACCCTCTCCACTCACAGATACTTTTGCTCCTTTCACTATTTTTATTTTTTTCTCTCTCTCTCTCTCTTTCGCCGGCTCTCTTCTCATTTTTCTTTTCTGTCCTTTCGATATGGCTTCCACCTAACGAGACCGGAGTGGTAGCCAATTAGCGACAATTCCGCGCTCTCCTTCACATCGTTGACTCGCACCCGCAAACGGCGCAGTGATTGGCACTTTGTTGAACGAGCAAACACACTTTTATTGACATGTACGACTCGTCTTATCGCACTTCATGCAATGGTGTAATCGATTATCGATTGACGATAGAATCGACTATCAACAACTGGAACTAAAAAAAAGAAAAAAAAATGGTAAAAAAATTATGAGTTCGGAGAACTAACGATTAGTTGAAAAAACGAATGGTTAGCTGCACTATTAAGTCCAAAGAATAATAGTTAGTTGCATTAACAATTAATACAAAAAACTAATAGTTAGTTGGTGCAATTAATTTTAATTATTTAAAAAAAAAAAAAAAAAAATTTACATTTGTTAAAAAATTCTCATGAACATCGTAAAAAATTATGAGTTTCGAGAACTAAACATTAGTTTGTTCAACTAATTGTTAGTTTTCCCAACGAATTATTTTTTTCGGTATACACGTATATTTTTGAATTCGGAAGATCGTGTAAATGGATTCGTCTAAGTGACGCGAAATGGTCTGTAGATAATTTACCGTGCAGCCAATAACTGCGATTTTATACGGTCCGTGCCATCTTTCACCATGTCTATATCCCGCTGTCACGCAGTGTTTGACGATCTTCGCTTCGCGGAGTGCAGTATATGCAGCAGAGTAGCGTACAGTAGCAGCATAGCGCGCGGAGTGCAAGCGATGCTCGACCGGATGCTCGACCGAGCGGAATCATTGAGATCGGATGGGAATTTTCACGGCTCGTGGCTTCCACGATTGTCCCTCGTTTTCAGTTCGCACACCCGACCTCACATCGTCATCGATCATAACTGCGGCTGCACCGTAGTGTTCTGTTAAATATCTCACTGTAGTACTTCGGTATATATCGCACAGTGAACAAAAAATATATATATATGTATATTTTCCTTTTCCATACCAATAGCTCGTACACGACGACGGAATTTGTCACTTTTTATTTTAACCGATCTTTAGATTTTTGACGACAATTTTAGTACAGAGCTGCGCAGTCAAACGCAACGCATCATTTGTCGCAATTTATTTTGTATTGGTTATTGTTTCATGGAGTTTTTTGTGCTGTTTATGAGTCTTTCAGGATCCAAGAAATCAGTTAAAAAAATCGACAGACTTGTCGCACAATTTTTCATAGATTTCATTTTTTATTTTATTCGTGGGATTGGAGTTTCGAAATTACTCGTCAAACTGTGATATCTCTAAAGACCTTTTTCTTGCCCAACATTGTTCTCTTTAATTTTAAATGAAAACTTTATTCTCTAAGATCTTATTAACTACAGAAAAAAAATGATGGGGTGGGAGAACCGCACTAACTAGTAGTTTTTATTTATTTTTTTTTTTTTTCAGTGAAACAGAGTTTCAGCGATATATTTGCCAAAAACTGTTGGTACAATCGATTTTTTTTTTTTTTTTTTTTTTTTTTTCAATAAAGTCTTATTAAATTTCTGATGAGAGGGCAGTACCTAAGTGATTCCGTAAATTCTATTGTCGTTTGCATGCTGCGATTTTCACATTATCCGTTACCGCATCAGTTGACCCCGCAGGCAGGTCTTTTGTCTTCGGTCCATTGTATCCTTATTTATCTACTCGGTGCTTTTGTATCTCCGCTATTCTCGGGGTAACAGGAAAGCGAACCGTATCTCCGTGTCGATGATACATTGGATGTAATCTCTGTTTGCCAATATCTGAAATGTTTGTTTCTCCTCCGCCTCTCGTTGTGTGCTATGTATACCGTGTATATAACTCACATAGCATGTACGGATGTTTACAACGTTCGGGGAAAGGGTATAGAGATTCACGGGCGTTCCATGGCCGAGAGAAAAATATTTATGCTTCCCGAATCGGGGCCAACAACCCCTCTGCAAGCGACAACTACCACTAAAATTAGCGAATATATGTGTCGCGCGAAGAGTCAAACGGGCGCGAGGGTTGCACGCCTGAAGTTCGCACTCGTTTTATGCACCATTCCGTGTCCCTCGTGCATAATTAAAACTTGACTCCGGCTCTCTCTCTCTCTCTATCTCTCGCTCTGTCTCTCACGGGTGCCTGAATAATGGGGAATTAATTACCATAAATATTTGGTCCAACTAACAGCAGCACCGGCACCGCGGAAGTATAGAAAGGGGTGCGAGGAGAAACGCCCCGTACTTTACTCGTGTTCGCACTTTGCATTCATGGAACCAGTGCATTAGCTTGCTTCCAAAGCCTCATCCACACATCGTCGGTAACTCCGACCGGCCTCTCGCGTGGGTCTGCGCTTCTCGCATTCCGCATCTCCAACTGGCCTCGTAACATTCGACATCGAGCAAATATTTGGTTATGCTAAAGTCACATTTACACGAGTCGAGGTAAAACTTTTCTCGTCGCTTGCGTGATATAATAATTGACTTATTTTTTTTTTTTATAATGCTGGGATAAGTGAAATTACTAGAAATGAAAGGTTACTTAAGGGTTAAACCTTCAAATTTCACCGACAAATAAAAAAATGCGGATGATCGATAAGCGGAAATAGAGTTTACGAAATCGAACTTTTCGATTTGAAGAATTCTCGCAGTTTCTCTCTTCCGAAAGTCTACTCGCATTCGCGACTGCTGTTACGTCCGTAGGAATTGAAAGCCACGTGACATTTATTTCCCGAGTAAACCGGGATTTAACGAGAATCCCGAGACTCTACTCTCGCCTAGTGGAAAAGTATAGTTACGAGTCGTAAAGTGCCGCGAGTGCGAACCATCGTCGGACACTACTATGTCGAGGCTCCGTAAAAAAGGAGCACAGAACGCGTACACCTTGTGCGACGAGTCTCGGAAACAGGAAGGAGATATCGCTCACGGAGATCTGACGCGAACTTAACGAATTAATGGCCGCCGGTGGATCGCCGTGCGAAATTAACTGTCGGGACACTTTTTCACAATCTTCAATCTATTCGAAAAACGTATTCGATCGAAATTCGCACGATCGTTCCCTCGGATTTACTCGTAAAAAGATTCGCACCGTCGTATCACGTTGGATCTACATGATCCCTTCGCTTGTAGAAATCTTCACTATTTCATTACATTTTAACTTTATGACGAAAAATCACAAAAAACGACTTTTCCACTGAAGAGAATTTTTTTTAATTTTTTTTTTATTGATTTCTCGATTTTTCATTATTTTTTATTATTATTTTCCTTATTTTTATTTTTCGTTCACGACGACTGGTACTTATGTGTGTGTATTTTTTTTTATCGCGATCCTACGGAAGGAATAATAATGATAAAATATTAATGTTAATTAGACTGATTCTATTGAAGATCGACCTTGTCGCTTAAAGGTGTTACGGATTGATTAATAACAACAATCATAATTATCTAAACGACAAAAATAACTCACGAGACAAGACACGACAACACCCACGGGAACAGTTATGACTATTTATTATAATAATTATTAATAATAGACGAATTAATATCAGACGAGACAAACGACGAGTCAGGCATACACTGATGACACGACATCAATATATTGGGTGTTGGCCTGAATCGATTACCTCTTTTACCTGAGCAGACTTCGATCGGGGATCGGCGACCTGGACGGTCTCGTCGGGAGGTAGCCGCCAGGAGTTCCTCTCGACGTTGACGCTGGCGTTCATATCGCTCGCCTCCTGCTGTTGTTTCTATTTTTCGCTGCACCGCTGCTGAGGCCCGCCACTGCCCCAGCTTTACGCAGCCGACGGCGCGTCTAAGCCCCGTTACTCTATCAGTCGTTTTTGTTCCCGAGGGCAGCTTCCAGGTCCCCAGGGTAAGCCCTGGGCCACTCCTGGGGCCGAGCTTCGACCCACCAATCCACAGTTCCTCACCTGAAATCATCGAATAACATATTTTTATCAAACAAATACTTTCAATCGCATATTCATAGTTATTTCTCGTAAAAAAAAAAAGACCCAACATAATTTCCGCTTGAATTACCAAGAGAACGCAGAAAAATTGCAAGTTATGATAAATTAAAACATTTTTGACAAAATTTAAAAAATTTAAAGATAATTTGAAATTAAATTTCAATTAAATAAAAAAATGTAATTATCATTATTATTTTTTTGAAAAAATAAGAAAAATATTATTGAATATAATTTACGGAAATTCGATGTTTTCAAATATTTCCTTTTTTTTTTTAACAAATCTCGTAATCTAAAGCGAAAATAGATAGTGAAACATCGTTATCGTGATGTATTTAGTCTATTTTAATGTATTAAACACATAAAGTAACAAACGAGACCCTTGAGGTCATTGAACTTGAAGGAAGACGGTGAGATTAACTCGATAATCCGATGAAAGCAAAGATCACTTATCGAGTCACGCTCATCGCTCGTTATCGCGAACGCCGCGCCGCATGGTTCGGCATCGAAAGCGCGGAACCGTTTAGCACTGTAATCTTTTCTCGATAACGATATTATTATGAACAACGCCTCGCAGGTGTTTCATTATACCTCGAAAGCTTTTTGCCGCCAATAATGCCCCTTCCTTTTTTCCATCGCGAAAGAGTTCGAAGCAAGAAATTCAGATCTTTTTTTTTTTTTTTTTTGGCGCTCCTGTCGTTTTAACTTGTTACTGCTACTGGGTGGAAAAATATACAAGGAAGCGGGTAAAGAATGGGTACGAAGAACGTTCTCCAGCAAGCGAGCCAACTACGTTTCCCACGGGATAACTATATACATAGAAGGGATCTGGGATAACCCGAGGAAAAAGGCAGTAACTTCGCGGCCTCGGCCTTCTTCTTATCCACGCGATGGAATAGCCGAGAGAAAAGAGGGGAGGGAGGGGTAAACGGGGGTGGAGGGGAAAGGATATGGTCTTGGATGCTTCCTCACGTTTACAAGGAAAATATATTCATAAAGGACCGCGAAGAGAGGCCATTACCGCCAACGATCTTACGGTCTTATATAGTCAGCTCGTTTTATAGTCGTTATAGGATGCATTTAACTACACGACCCTATGTATATGTGTACAATATGATATACAGCGCGTTGTACCCAAGAGTTTAGGTCTATCTTGCAGAATCAGCTGCGATGTAACGTTTCTCCAGGATTCGCGCCAACTTTACTGTCGCAGTTTACGCGCACTTGTTAATATGTATACCAAGCTATTTCGGAGCTTTAAGGAGAATCGAGATGTGACAATGTTTCGAGCTTCGTTATCGGGTTAACTACGGCTTCGTGTTAATTTTATGCTCTTGCTACACGAAAATTGACGAACAAAAAAAATTTTTTTTTTTTTTACATTTAAAAAAAATTCAGTTTATTCGTATTATTTTTTATTTTCCTATCAATTAATTTATTGAATCTTCGAATTTTTCTCGAGTTAACTATAGCTTCGAGTTTATTTTGTATGGAAAGCTGATGAAAAAAAAATTGGAATTTTTTTTTTCAGTTTTTTTTTTAATTTTTTTATTTTCCATTATATATATTTGGAGAGTTGCCAACGAACCCGCAGCATTTTTTTTTGTTCTTTATAGCGCAATGCAATACTCCTCTAATGGTCCTTTAAACAGTAATGCCGCATGTAATTAAAAAAAAAAGAATTTTTAATAGAAAAAAATTATTGATCTCACGGCGGTTTTGCTTGCCGCCCTATTTCACATTTACGACTTCGATGTCGTGATGGAAGCCTAGTTAAGCTTTTCCAACGTGTTGTATATCGTGATTGGGTTAATCTCGTTGCGTCTCAATGTCCCTTCATCATGATACACTTTTACGAGTCAGCGATCATATCTCGACGTCATTTACGCGTTATACTCGTAACGAGAATGGGCGGTGATGCCGTCAGTTCAAACGCGACTCGGGTCCATAAACACATTGATCACGATGGTTTATGAACGTCTCGCGTGCGAGGGTTTGATTCGATGATTAACGTTTCCGCCGGCACATTGATCACCGTTACATTTGAATCGTCGCGAAGCCGGAGAGCCGCTGACGGCTCGGGATCTTAGAGGGCGACATTAATCATTCAGCCGATAATGAGGGACAATGGGATCAATTATCATAATCGCTACAATCGTCGACGAAGCGCTAATTATTATTCCCTTTAGTTTCGCATTGTCGAAATTAAAATATCGCTCGCGCGATGTTTATCAATCGCGACGTGTTCGCGTGTGAGATATTAAACTGGTTGTCGGAAATTAATTCAGTTGGACGTGGAAAATTTGTCGAGCGTGCCAAGATCGATAACGAGAGGGAGAGGCAGTGAGTGGATTATCGTTTTTCAGATTACAATCGAGGGAGGGGGAGGGGGGGGGGGGGCGAAATAGAGACGTATTGCAAACGGGGACATAAATTTTGTTATCGAGGAACTTCGACGCAATAATCGTTCGACGTTTCAACGCTGTGTTTTCGTCTTCGTCGTTTCGAGAATTACAGCCAAAAAATAAAAAAATAATACTACGCGACCTCAAAACGAGAAAGAAAAGATCGTGACGACATCCGGCGGGCGGAGAGGGGGTTGAGGGAGAGAGGGGCGGAGTCCCCAGAGAAAAAGCTTGAAGTAGGTAAGGAAAGAAAAGAAAAAAAAAACCTTCAGATATTTCTTGTCTTCGCTTCTCGAATAGTTGGTAATTGGGAGAAACGGAAGAGAAGAAGCCGGTGATGCTGTTGGGTTCTGCGTCGTTCCCACCCGGGAAAAAGTCTCTTTTCATTCTTTTGTCTCTTACCGCGCCCCGGGGATGGGGGACTCGATCGAAAATTGCGAAAGAAAGAGTGTAAGAAACGCGTACCTTCGGTACATACATTAAGTTAATTTATGCTTTGCCTGGCGATTGCGAGATATCGAGTCGTTGGACGGAATATAGTTGATACTTCTTGTATCGCCGCCTTGAGTGCACCTCGATGCTTCTGATCGAATTTTTCATTGGTTTAAAACCATTTTTTTCGTTACTTCAATGAAACATCGAGGGTTTCGCAAAGTGCATATCCAAGTGACGAATTCCGGCGATTTCAGCGACAACATCGTGTTTCAATTTTTTTTTTCAGATGAAATACAAATCGTATTACTAATGCCATGTTATTGTTCGTTGGTAATAGTGTTTTGGTCATTCAAAAAAATCCTCAGGTCAAAATATTAAAGATTGAAGAAGCAATTACTCTTTTTTACTAGAAAATATTTATTAAATTTTTTTTTCAAAGTAACATTTGTAAAAAATGGACCTCCATCCACACGTTATTATAATCGGACCAGTGGGCATTTTTCTACATGATTAGGACACCGATACGAGCAATCATACGCACGAGAATTTTTATAAGATTTTTTTTACCGATATGAAAAAATAAGACGCGCTTTTTGACCTTAAATTACCAAATCTCTCCCCCGTATATGTCATGGAATTCTGATTTTTTTAACGCTACTATTCAATCACCAGCCGCGAAAATAAACTTTTGCGTAAAAGTGGTCGGTAGAGCGAGTATGAAGGCGAATGGGGACATTTACCTTACATTCGCGGTTGCAAGCACATTGGCCTCTTGTGCGTTGGCCGTGTGACGTCAGCGGGCTGTTACGTCAGCAGTGCGGCAGGCGCTGGGGGAGGGGGAGAGTGAAGTGGATGAAAAAGAGGGTGGGGAGGGTTGGAGAACGCGCGCATTCAGAGGAATCTGGATATACGTATAGGGCAATCCAGCATCGAAGGCAGTCAGCGATAGGGTTGGAACGGAGCTGCGGGTAACTTGTCGTGGAATGGGGTTGAAGAGGCAGTGACAGGGCGAAACGAAAAGAGGCAAAGCGAAAGCCCGATGCTTCTGCGAAAGGGGTGAAAGAAACCGAGTGAGTTAGCGACAGAAGGGTTAAAGGAGAAAGTAGGATAGTCGGGCAAAGGCAACCATGCAGGGGGTGAACCAACCTTCGCACCGACAAGACTCTTCATTCATCAGTCGCAGTCAACGGGGCGAAAGCTCCCACCAAACTGAATTAGTCCCCGGGGGTGTCAGACTCTGCGAAGATCTCTCCCTCTCCTCACTCTCTCTCTCTCTCTTACCTCCATGAACGAAGGAAAGAGGGCCTGATAAGCTTGAGTAGGGAAAACAAAGGGGGATGTCGAATGAGACGACTCTCGGGTTAGTACCACGTGTGAAAAAGATCTTTGCCGTATCTTTTTGGTGCCGTGGAAGATCGAGGAATCTTGTAGATGAAAAAGTGCTGAGAGAAAAAAAAAGATGGAGCTGAACCTTGGCGCATGGCGTTAAAGCTTCCCGACTCATTCGATATTATCTTTCAACGAGAAAAAAATATTGTTGGAGGTCATTTTCGATAATTGAGAGAAAAGTAAAGACAAAAGAATAGAGATGGAGATAAATTCTAATAAATGTGACGCCTTTATATAGATGAAAATCGCTGAAAATTTTTGAGCCGCAATATGAGAATACGTTGGAAAAAAATGCAAATCCATTTTTACGTTTATCTCAAATTTTTTACATTATTTTTCGTACGAAATGCCTACCGGCTCACGGTACAAGTTAAATTTTATTCAATCGATGCTGAAAACAATGAAAAAATTCACTCGATAGTCAGTAAAATGTTGATGAATCGTAGTATTAAAAATTCTATCGAAGTACGTTGTGCTCCAAAGTCTTGAGTCTGAAGTTAAGGACCGGAAGTTCGGATGCATTCGAAACCATGATACTCTTCTTTACTGTACATAAATCGAAAATGGCTACTAGATGCAAATAGCTATAGACATCCTTCCGTTATTTACCAACGACGTTTCATTCCTTCAGCTTCGGTATTTCAACTTTTAAAATGTAAATTCTCTCGCGCGCAGGAGACACACGATTCCCGAATCATTTCCTAGCCAATTTGTAACTTTCAACGTCTCGTCACGCGTGATAAATGGACTATGGCGCTGCGTATTTCATAAAATGGAATTTACAAACTTTTTCCTTCCCTGTTTCCTTGTTTTCTCTCTGACTCTTTCTCTCTCTCTCTCTCTCTGCTCGATGGTCCAGGAATTTTCGTCGAAAGTGTATATAGACACGAGTGAAGACACGTGCGGCTTCAGGGTAGATGAGAACAGGAATGTTGCACAAGGCGTGTGTGCCGGAGAGTACGAAGATGTTTGGAATTTCGTGATCCTCTGAGAAACTCTCATGGGTTACCAGCGCGAAGGGAGAGGGAGGGGGTGTATAGTGAGGATTCTCGCCCACTTTTCGTGTTCTCGAAGTTCCGAGGCGTCAGACACAGCGTCTCTCTTCTCGAGCGAAAACGTCGAGTGGGACGAGTTAGGGATGATGCTACCGCTGGGTGCTGCTGGATGTCCTGGAAATCGATAAACTAACGCAAGCCAAGAGAAGCTGTTCTTCGGACTGTTTCTTCGTATTCCTCAACTGTTTTCCGTCCGTAAGATCAGGCGCACTTCCCCCTTCTCTGTTTCTCTATCCACCCTAATCGTTTCGCATTCGTTATCTATACTTAAAAAAAAAAAAAAAAAAAGGAATAAAACAGAGACGATTTCATTGAAATCGGAGCTTTTCTTACTAACTGGGAATCTGATGTATATTCAGATCGATTGTCTGCTACTTTATATTAATAGAGATATATCGAATGTCTGCCTTTGCCGTTTTCTCGATACGCTATCTCTTATCCAATATTAACCACTCTTTCCAGTCGAGATAAACAACTCGAATAAAACGATATTGCATCGTTCTTGTCCTCCCTAACCGCATTTTCTCTCAGACATTTATTCATATAAATGTATATTCACATATACGATTCCTGTATTTATGCGTATAGTATACGTATACATATGAAATATTATATAAATGATTCCGTACTCTGCCGCGATCGATACATCCTGTGGATGGCGACGATTCCAAATTGGCGCCCCAAAAAGATTTTTTTTTATAAAACGAATTTTAGATGAAATTTTTTTTGCAGCCCTTTTGTTTACGGGTCACGAATGCAATCGACGAGAAAAATATATTTATGAGTAAAAGATAAAATAAAAAAAACTCCGTTGACATGCAACGTTACCCTATATACTCTGTCAATACGCGCACAGCTATCGTTCGCGCTCTGTTACTTCCAGTGATATTATTTCCGCCTGCAACAGAGTCCGAAACTTCACACCGACCGAATGATATATTCATACTTTTCAGTCTGCCCCCCCCCCCCCCCCCTAACTTTCTCGGGTCTCACGCCGTGACTTCTATATTGAGATTATGTACATATACTTTAGACGAGGGGAATCGCGAATCTTCCTCGCGCTGGATTCGATGTAATCGATTATCTACCGTAGACGAAGAGTGCAGGGACTCCGAAAAGAATAGACGGTGGGTTTATAGATCAAACACGTGACGTGTAAGAAAGTCAATAGGTTTACATACGTCGGTAAATCAACACTTACCTATTATACCTTACGAGTTATTTAAGGAGAGAGAAAAAATTGGGGCATTCCGGTCCAATAATTCTTCAAACTCATAATCAAAATAACTATTTATAGATTTATAATTGTTTATTATTGTGTTATGTATAATAATAATTTCAATTGTTTTTTTTTTATTTTAGAAAATTATAAAATAAAAATCATTTTTTTATTCTAAATGAGAAAAAAATGAAAAATTTTCTCGACTTTCTTTACTAAAGTCCTTTTTCAGAAGTTTTTATTATAAACAAAAGATAATAATAAACGATTATTAGCAAACAAATACTTATTTTGATTATTTTGACTTTATTTAATAAATTCCGTTTACGTTTGGGACTTTTTAAATTTTAGTAAAACAATTTTTTCATCGCATAATTTTGCACGTCGAAACTGTCGTCGAGACTTCGTCATGAATCGATTCGCCATAAACGTAGATCGTTCGATACGATATCGTGTATATGCATTCGCAACTGGCTGGCGTTTTCACGGACGCATAAAATACGCGATATGACACGCAGGGGTGTCGTGTAAACGTACTATGTATGTAAATCAAACGAAACGCGATCGTCAAAAACGTTGTATACATATATATTTCGCATGCAAGAAATCACGATTTTATACTGATGGCGTAATATCCCGCGATCCATAACGTACTCGTACGGCATTCCACCGTCTATGAACTGTATATAAAATATCTGTTTACCCCTCTCGAGGAAATAAAAATAAAAATGCTTCGTGAATTTTTCTAATTTTGTCCCCTGTGCGGTTCGGCGGGGATGAATTAAAAATTCCGAGCGCGGTGAGTTCTTTGTGTCCGCGAATGGAAAGATATCGTTCGCGAAACGAGAGCTCTTTTCTCTCGCATGCAATGGTTCGAAATAAACCGCGTTCTCTTCGTTCCTTGCGGCGAAATAATTGCGTCTCTCCCTCTCTCGCGCTTTTTCATTCGTGTCCACTCTATATCTGTGACAATTTTCCTTGCCCGAGTTTCTCCACGGCAACAGTGAAACAATGAGAAGAAAGATCCCTGATGGAGCTTCTGGCGCAGTGAGAGGACACACAAAGGCAGCAGAAAAGCGAGAGTCACGAGGAAGGAAGCAGGAAGACGTGGAGTGTGCGGAAAAGACGAGAGCAGATGAGAAAAGAAAAAGAGAGGCAGGTTGATGCGGGGTGGAGTAAAGGGGTTGAGAGCTGAAAAGTTGGAAGGGGTAGGAGGGGGAGAGAGAGGTTTGGATACTAAAAAGCGAAAAGCGAGAGAAATGAGAGACGTTCTCTTGTCGAAGAAGCAGCGAAACTTTCGCGCACTCGATCGATCGACCGGAAGATTAAAGGGTAATTTGCGCGCCACACTGGATGGCGTCTCTTTGCCTCGAGACGAGTCTCTGTCTCACTATCTATGTATATACACGTGTATAGACGTATACAGACCTCTTACACATTTCTCTCGGCCGTAGGCATCTTAACGAGTAGGAAAGATAAAAACAAAAAAAAATAAAGAAGGAAAAAAAATGAAAAAGAAAGAGATATAAGGGATGAAACGGAGTTGGAAAATGGTGGTTAGTGCAGTTCTCGTTTTTCTTTCCTTTGGTAAAAAAAAGTCGAAGCTCGAGAGAGAGGCTTCTCTATCAACAAACGCGTTATATATACTTCGGTCTCGTAATTTCCACCTCTTATCGTCTCCATTTCATCGTCTGTGAACGAGAATAGCTGATTTTTCTTTTTATTTTCTTTTATTTATTCACCACACGCTGACTCGCGGAGTGGCATCGTTTTTTCCTCATTTCCTTCACGTTTTATCAACTTATTGTTGCACTTTTCTTCATTGTACGTTTCTCCAAGTTTTGTTAATTTTTTGTTTATTTATTCATCACTTTTTTTAGCGGTGATATAGTTTTTCCTGCAGTTGAATTCTGGCTGAAATTTTTTAATGAATTTTTCCGCATGTGACGGCAAAGGAAAGGGACGAAAAGTTTTGCACTCGGGAAGCTTTGTCTACGAAACTACCTATTTTCCTCCGGAGGGCCTGTGGGATACGGAAATGACGCAGAAGGACTGCCGGGCTACTTAGTATATATTTTGCAAGGGACTATACAGAATTGAGCGTCGACACGGTGAAGACGACTGGTTAATTCAAGCCGTTGCTTTCAGAAATACATTACCATTGATGAGAATTTTTTTATTCGATAAATAACTTTAAAAAAAATTGATTAACGATCTTAATCTTTCATACATTGCTGGCAATTTTCGAAATTTTTTTTTTTTATCAAATTTTATTAGGCATTTACTGATCAATTATTCAATAATAATGATAATCATCATTAAAAAAAATTCAGTTGATGAAAAGGCTGAAAAGGTTGATGAAAAGTCAATATAAAATATCAATGATTCGCTTCAAGTACAGAAATGGTATATCAACACGATTTTTTAAAAATCGATCTTTAAGATTTAAAGACAATTTTTTTGTTTAAACGTTCATCTTTACTTTTCTCGCAAAAAATTATATTAACTCGGTCAGCTTTACCGTACGGATTATGTTATATGCGCGAAGTTTCCTACTCGGAGGACGCATATATAACGGTTCGCTGGTAGCATCACCACCGACCCAACTTCCTCCCTCTTAGCCTACAGGATTCTCTCACTGGGTGCTCGCTATTACGGCGCATTAGCCCGGTGAACTTAATCCGGAAATGCGCGGGGCGTGCGGAAGACGTCGTCGTCGTCATCCCGCACGTCGCGTCCGGTAGTAGACCCGGTGCGGCGGGGAAGGGGAGAGGGTGAGATGAGAAGTGCTGAAAATTCTCTCACCCATCTCATCGCTTACTCTGCATGCCACTTCTTCTCTTTATGCATATTCATTTTTTTTTTTTTTTTTTTTTTATTATTTAATTCCACCCTTATTCTCTCCTTCTCGCAAAACTGTCTCGTTCCGCTCTTCTATCTAACCTTTCTTTTTTCTCACTTCTTTTTTTTGTTCATTCCTATCCACATATATCTATCTCCGGCTCGCTTTGTTTTTACGTTGGACCCTTTTTGCCGAGGCTATTTCCCAGGGGGATGAAAACGGTGAACCGGCATCAGCACCGGCGGCTAGCCTCTGCCTATTACCCGGAGGAAAATCTCTCACGGAGAAATTATAATACTCAACGGGGATAATATTACGTTATACTCCGTGCGGTACAACGGTTTATTGCTCGCGCTGAGCGTAGTCGTGAAAATTTTCGGTGCGGGAACCGAGAGAAGATGAAGAGGAACAGAATTGTATTATTATTGTTTCGCTGACGGCGGGAGTAGGGGTAGGGAGGGCTATTAAATCACGCGAGTACACGAGGTATAGTTATATATCTCGTCGTTATCGTACGCGCCGCGACTATTCAGCGATTTTAGCTATTGATTATACTTTGTGTTTACAACTAATCGATATAAATCGAGTGTTTTCAATTTTAATCATCGTTTGGGGAAGTTGGTCAGCGTTTCTGCGAAGGATAAGACGCGGAATAGTTCGTACAAATAACGTTAATGCAGGAGAAGCTGATGGGACAATCGGGCGAAGTAGCGCGATGAAGATAAAACGATTAATTCAGCAAATTCCACAAATTTCTGTGTAATACGCTCATCGAGTTAACTCCACAGTTTACTCCCCCTGCACTGCACACTAGAGAGCGGAAGCTTAAATTATCCTCGTTATTCGGTATATCCGGCCAATTACACCGTGTAGCTAGCTATAGCCGATAATTGAGAGAAGTTTTCTTTTTGCTTTTACTGTTGGCTATAGTTGTTCTTTTTTTTGTTTAATTATAATTGTTTGAGGCTCCAGGCATTCGATGCACCTGTGCGGCAAATTAACTCAACCGTTCTGTCGACATAACTGGTAAAAAACAAGTAATACATTTTTTTTTTTTTCGATAAACGTTCTTTTTGCGTAGAAAGTGCTTATAAGCACAACTGTTTCATTACGGTTATAAACATTGCGCGAATCACGAAAAATAACACATTTTTCTCAGCCTCGTCGGAATTTTCATATTAAAGGGGAAGTTTGGCGATTTCGACGAAAAAAATTGTTTGACTAATAGTACGCTATTCTTTAATGGTAATAGTGTGAAAATATGATCATGTGATCAAATTTCTACAAAAAAACAAAACTATCAACGAAAAAAAAAATACATCGTTTTTTTGAACAACGAGTGATAACATTTTATTTATCAGATCATTTTTTTTTTTAAATTCGTGATTTTTCATCTTTCCGTTTTCATATTTTCAAGATCGTGCAATTGAGATAATAAGACGTTCAATAAAAGTGAATCTGGGGGTTAGGAAAGTCAACTCAACTTCAAATTTGCAAGATGTATAGTTTATCAACAGATGATAATGTGTACGCATTCTCACTACAATCAGCTTCCGAGGGACGAGAAAGCTCTCGGTAATCCCAAAATTCATACGCATGAATGATTCAATTTTCCTTGTGCAATCTCTCTGCTCTCACTCCTCGCACCTCAACATTGCTAATCCCTTCCTTTCACTATCCCCGAATTCACTCACTCTGCTAATCACAAATGTCTCCATTCCGATAATCGCTTACATTTGCTTACAAGCGTAGGTTTATTGCATCAATCGAAAATCCATATCCTGCCTCCCCCCCCCCTTTCTCACCGCTTCGACGGTCCCACGAGAGCTCTAATAATCCCCGTTGTTCAATCTATTCGGTACGATAATAACGTACGTATTGGTAGGATATATAAACCGATGACATAATAGTCGCGGCAGTTCTCCTCTAATTCAGCTTTACTGGGACTGTTCGCCGTTAGCTGCAATACGATTCCGTGCAATCGCCACGCCCGGTTTAACTACGTCCTTTGCCCGCTCGTTCGGGTGTTCTTGCTTGCATGTCCACCTTCCGCCCATTCGCGATTTTCCATCCCCTTCGAGGGTTGCCCAGAGGTCGTGGCCAAAACACGTTTGCGTCGGTCCGATATGAAACGTTTGGGATGCTGCACGACAGAAGCTTCTGCCCAGAACCAACAGCATATTCTACAGGATGAATCCCTGGACCATAATACGACTATACACAGTAGAATCCTGAATACAGCAAGGGATACAGAGCTTCCACCTCGAATGTATGTTCCTGCAAAGCTTCCACGGTAAACACCGGCCCTCTGTTTGTTTAGTCCCTAAACAAACTCGCCGCATACCGTCGTACACCCCGGATACACCCGGCAGTATATTCTATCCTTCATTCTCTTTAATTTTTATCCCGACTCTCAGCGTCATACCGTTATTTCCCACCTCTTTTTTGGCCTCTGCTTTCATCTTTATTTCTCACTTTTCCACAGTTGGGTTTTAGTTGAATTTTTTTCTCTCCCCAAACTATCTTTGCACAGCGAAATTGCAGTGGGCTCCTCCTTCTTGTCAGCTTTGAGTTCGGGGCTAATTTTTCAAGACTCTTTGTCGCGGTGTGCTTTGTGCAAATCTTTGTGAAGCTCTTATGTGACCACGGTGGAGACTGTGTTGATAGGGTAAATCGTTTTTTGAGGAATGGCACAGTGATTGGCCACCATGCAGTGCGCTAAGGGAACTGCTTGATAGAAACGTGGGGTTTCCACAATAAAATTAGCCGTGATGTTCTCTTTCTTTTATTACGTTCCGGTGGCTTCAAAGCCTTTAATCAGTCGGATCACTTCGTATCTTTAGCACGGATTCCCATTCTTCAGCGTTGTACTGTTCTCTGCTAAGATTCTCAAAGATTTAGAGGAACAATCAACTCCTATTTGTACAGATAGATGTTAAACCACTTCTTTTGAGTCTCTAAGAAGAAAAAAAAGTCTGGTAAGTCATCTTTGCGACCACCAAGACTGTGCATTCTCACCAGCATCGCAATCACATTGAAACCTCTCACCGCAGACTGAGAAGCTTTCATTCCGACGGATCCTTCGATTAGCGGAGACGCTCTCTCAACCACCGGAAACCGTTTAATTCCTGAATTGCCGAGACGTTCTGGAAGACAACCGAGAAACTTGGAAACCCGGTATATCTCTGTCGTATCCTCAACGAAGAAACGTTCTTGAAGAGAAAGTTGTGAAAGAAAAATCTTAAAAATTCTCTGCATACTTTGCTTCCGGTTATTCTTAATATCTGCATCATGACTCCGCAAAGTAAATACTCTTTGTTTACCTGCTCTCTACGTATCGGAATAGTGAAAGCGGCGTGAGAAGAGTGAAGAAAAATATTTCCAAGAAATTCCATGAGAGTTTGTGAATATTCAAATGCGAGTTTCGCGGTTTCTCGTACATCAACAGCCATATCTTTTGCTAAGAGTTTACCGAGGAATCTTGTGATTTACAATATTTCCACTACGGTTCTCGGGTTTTTTATAGACCGTTGGATAACACCGCAGTCTACGTGGTTCTGAGTTATTGTTACTTTGACAAATGATACAGTGCGTTGGGGTAATTGACACCCCAAAAATTTAATTCGAATGTACTGGGATGGCGTGAACTTTTTCTACGTCACATCCCAAGCAGCCAATTTAGGATTGAGTTCAGATTTTTTTAACGCAAAGCAAAACGAATGAATTTGAACTTTTGGGTCAAAGTATGGATCCGGTGAAACGGACGTCATTCGTTGCGATAACCAACAGTCCTTGTACGATATATTAAATCAGAATCGCACCTAACAGCCGTGTTGTTTACATCGTTTCGTATTGATTTCGCTACAAACAAGTCTGTAGATGTTGACTTTGGGGAAAGTAGTGCAACGAAGGAGACAGTGATCAACAATGATGTTCCGGAGCTTATTCCAGAAATCAAGTTATACTTCGCGCTCGAACTTCGCGTCGAACTTCCGATTGAAAAAGTCAGCTTGGTGTTCTTTCAAATGGGTTCACTCGCGGATCCAAAATAAGATCCATTGAATATCCATCACCAAAATATCCAATTTGTGGAAAAGTACGTGAAGAGTCAAATGTTCTTGTGGCCAATGACTGTACTTCTTCCAATTTCTATAAGTCGAAACTATCCAAGCCATTCAAGAGAAGATATTCGATGCAGGGGTGAATCATGTGCTAAGTTCGAGAAAAATCTTGCTTCGTAACTCGTTCCACGAAGCTCTGCCGTCTCCCATTTCGAGGATTATAGTCCAGCGAAAGAAGTAAAAGAAGAATGAGACGAGAAAAGAAAGAAAAATTCATCTATAGCTCTTTCTCCCTTCAACCCTCTTCCTCCCTCCCATGATTCTCGGGGATGTTTGCGTTGTGCTTCGAACCGAACGAACGCCGGACCTAGGGATGCAAGAAGGGATGAGTTTTGCAACGGAGCTTCCAACCCGTGCGATAGGGAGGTGGTGGCTCGTGGTTCTCCAATACCGACTACATACGGTACACTATAACCCAAGCGAACCTACTACACGTATACGAAATACAGGAATATAGACAAGCCGAGGGATGAAGAGGAGGGAAAAACGTCGTCGAATGGCTCGTTGCCAAGACGCGTCCAGAATCCATACACTGTCCTTCGTCACCGACATCGGGGATGAGTCCAACGACGACGACGGAGCTTTCAGATTCGGTACAGAAACACTGTCCGTTCGGCGGTTCCTATTAACCCGGGGAATTCAAAGAGAAACTGTTGGTCCAAACACGACGAATACTCGGTGGCCGGAAACTTTTGACACTTCTGTGACAGCCAAACCGGCCGGTCCTTTCGTTAGATTATCCGAGTGCAAATATTCCTTTGCTTTGAAGTGGACAAATGTGTGTACATAAGTTTTTTTTTTATGGATGGATAAATAACACGCGGATGTGGGGTCGGGGGGGAGGGGATGATTGGAGAACAGGGAAATCGTTTATAAAATTGGCCGGTTAGCCAACGGGGCACCTGCCAGTTTCCACGGCAATGGCGCATGACAGTTTACCTCGCGAAACTAAACGAACCGGATCGGATTTCAACAGTCGCGCGAATCGTTATTCATATTTCCGTTCTATTAATCACGAGGACCGGGCTTTTTAAACCATTTTTACTTCGGTGCTGACTTTTTCGAGTTATTTTAGAGCAAACGATACACAAACGATATTTTTTTTCATTCACGACGAGTGCAGAATCAGAGAAATCGAGTTAAATAAAAATAAATCAATATCCATAGTGCGTTTTATGCAACCTAAGTGCATTGATACGGAAACACGTTTTTAATATCTTTTAAAAGATAACGTTTTTCATCCCGTTTCACCAGTTTTAATCAAATCTTTCTCTTTGAAAATTGTTTAAATAACTTTTCAAGTTGCTCTCTCAAAGCCTCTTTGAAATACGGCTTGATATTTAACGATTCAAAAAATGCATTATCTTCGGAAAAAAAACGCGCAACTGTTTGTAAAAATATTGTTTTTGCGTCTTTGTGAAATACAAGTATTTTCGAAGCTTCTCTTCTTTAAAAAAAAGGGGATATACAAAAGGTTTTCTCTTTGAGAAAGCAGACGCGTACAGGGAGTGAGTTTAAAATCGCTCCGTCGGCTGTTGGGGAAGAAAAGGGGTGTGGATGGTCTTCGAAACAACGGTCGGTCTGAAGAAGAAGCAAGACAACTTTTACGAGGCTCGTCTAGGACGCGCTTGCCAGGCGCTAGAGCGAGAGTTTAATAGACCGAAGCGTTATACGAGGTTTCGTTGCAAAAAAGTACAATGCCGCGGTAGGATACGGTTATACATTGGCCATAGAATGAAACGGGTAGCCACATGGAAAGAGAAAGCGAAAACGAGACACAGAATAAAAAAAAAAAATAAAGATAGAAGGGAAAAATGTCGTCCCGAACGTTTCGCGCATCCACATATCGAGCGAAAGCGGCACGTATACACTATGCTTATGTTTTATAGGATACTTTTGCCCGGCATGTATACCCAAACAAATAAAGTCCAATCGCACGAATGCACAGACCGGCCCGAGCCGCAGCTTTACCATTTACCTCTCTGCGCAATGTCCTTCCTACATGATACACACACCGCATATCTATTCGTTCTATTGAAATACACTTTTTATATTGAAATCGCGTGAGCATAAAGTTGCGAGGAAAAATATCCGCTACGAACGTTTGATCTTATTTGAAAGCCAATAATAGTTTATTAACGAAACTTGCGTGCTCAGTGACAATATTAATATTTATATGCTATATTATAAGCGTAGGTAACATTCGATTTAACGATTTTGAATCAATCGCAAAAGATTCATATTAAAATTTATAAATTATTTTATTGTATAATATTACAATAATAATAATAATAATAATATTGAATAATAATATAACAATACGATATAATACTATTTATATTATTATTATTATATAATTAAAAATTTTTATATGGATTTTATAATTTTCATTATTAAATTATAAACTTGTTTACTGTATATTATTTAAATTTGGCAGACATTAATACTGTCGTATGATGTTCGACACTCTCACGAATTAATTTCGAAAAAACGATAATACCAATAATAAACGAAAGGTTTGTACTACAAAGATTTATCCAGCCAAAAATCGATAAAATTCTTTTACCACTGCACTTAAATATATGTGAGTTCGAAAAGAAAAAAAAAACAGATAAAAAAGAATTTAAAGTGGTCCTATGCACGTAGCGTTGAAGATAATTCTGCGAGTTCTGTGGACCGTAGGAGAATTCGGGTCGTCAATTAAAGGCTCTGGGAAAATAATTATTTCCTTCCACCCTCTCGCTGTTGCTGGTACTCCGGGTGCTTGCGTTTCTCGTTGGCTCTCTTTTCTACGGTACACCCTTTCTCGTTTCACCCCTTTGGCCCGTTCGTGAGAAGAAAGTACCGGGAAGGGGGGGATAGCACGCTTCGTCGGCCCGAAGCTCGTAGACCCGTCGCTCGTAACTCGTCGTCGTTCCTCGACTCACTCTACGGTTCCCTCTTTCTGCCCTCTTCGCTCGGAACAAAGCGAAGAGAAAGAGGAAAAAAAACATAGGGATGGGGGAGGAGGAATGAAGAGGGTGTATGCTGGGGGTATGGAAAAACTCGTGGTGGTACCAGGATTGCAGAGGATATATTCCAGCACGCCCCGTCGTCACACAGACTCGACCGCATAAGAAAAGAAAAAAAAAAAACATAAAAAAGTGAAAAGAGCTGCCTCGTCGCGTCGGGGCGACCCGGCCAATTTTATAAGCGATCTCCCTTTCTATTAGCCACTGACTAATTTAACTTTCGACTGTTCCCATGCATGCCTGACTAAAAGCGAACTACTATTTCGCTACTTTTGTTTTTTTGGATGAGATTTTCTAATTTTTTATTTTTCCAAAAAAACAACTTCTGCAGATAGTCACTTTTCTTGCTTCGATTTACGGACAGAGTTGATAAAACGTTAATATCGTTCTTTATGCCATGTGATTTTTTTATGTGTCCTGTTTTTAATTAATTTAATTTATTTATTGTAATAGTTATTAATTAAATTTTAAATAAATTGTTATCGTTGTGTATTTTTTTTTCTTTTCGTATAAATTTTTTTATATGATATAATTTGCCTATCGGTTTATAAAAAAAATACGTTCTTCGATTCTTGTAACTTGCCGTGTCGACAAAAATTAATGTCGCCCGGTTTACTCGTATTTTTTATGGCATTCTATCTGAATATCACAAACTTTTCTTCACGAGGGAATCCATATCGTTAACTTTCGTTTATGAAAATTTGTTGGCACGCGAAGAGAAGGATTTGATACAATTTACCATATATCTGGTTAAAAATATCGTAAATTTCTGGTAGTGCAGAGTGGATAACGCCATCTGTCGAAAATGACGAGAACTATGCGAATTTCTACTGTAGGATATGGTGAAAATCCCTATACACGTGGTAAAAATTCCCATAATATCGATCATTTTCGTGATAGGTGGCGCCGCAGTCGGATTTTACCAGGTGACATAGTAATTTCTAGCAAATCCGTTCTCTCCGTGTAGGAATATTTATACATTTTTTTTAAATTCCATCTCGCGAGTTTATCGATCTATCACAGCGCGAAGGTAGGGTACCGCTTTCGTTACAGATGGTAGAAAAAGTTGAATAAAAAACAAACACAAAGTTTCTCGCTTCGCGGATCGTATTCTGTATGCATGCCGAAGGAGAAGGTACCGCGCGAATGTCTTCGTAACGAGATGCGCCTGCATAACGACTGGACGAAAGAAGACGAAAGAATTCTCAAGGCGTATACACTATATATTCTAACGAAAGGTCAATAGACTTTGCGTGGGAATGATAATAATAATGATAATAATAATAATAAAGGAGAAAAAGGAAGTTCACTGAAATATCGTGACTCACGATAAAAGCTCGAATGTAAATTCTTTTTTTTTTTTTTTTTTTTTCGCGCTCTACGTGCGCAATACCTCACATCCATAAATTATTTTATTACGTATGCTTCTTGGGATGGTGGCGCGGCGGAATTTCTCCGAGGGTCCCTGAAATTGGACCGTCGACTGTGAAGAGACCTTCTTAACGAATGGCGAGGTTTCTTAGTCTCATATTTCTCTCTTTTTTTTTTTTTTACAATTTTTCTCGTCGCTTCTTGACAGAACTATTCGTCAGCTCGTAAGCTTTTTTTTCTTACGAATATCTCGAACATTCATTACAGCGACGAGCGAATTGACTCTCCTCCTTCCGCTTTCTCGTATCCGCTAATATTTAAATACGCAGTTTTTGAAAAAAAAAAAAAAAAAAAAAAAAAACCGCATTTTATACGCTATATGAGATTTTAATAAGAGTTTCTTCCGGGATAAATTAATTTACGACATTCACAAGTTCAACGATTTCAAAAAGTCCAACGAACATCTTAATATCCAGAAATAAAAAAAAAACCACAAGTCTGTGATAAAGTGGACAGTGACGCACGACGATTTTTGACATGTATCCAAAAGTTTGATTTACGAGTTCTGCCGAATGTTGACAGTCGTGTCCTGATATTATGAGACGGATATTTATACATCGAGAGATAAGAAGCATAATGGCTTATCTCACACAATTAACCCTTTTAAAAGCCGTGTAGGTACGGCCTTCCGTTTTTTACCAATCGATATATCTGTGGTATACGATATATTATTTTTATCGATCGGCTCGGTTATTAATTTTCTGCGCACCGTTTGACTTGCCGGAACGGGATGAGGGTGGGTTTCGGAAAGGTGGAGTAAACGCGCGAAGAATATTTCCCCCTTCCCTTCCCGTCAGTTTTCGCAGTCAGCACTTCGTTCTTGAATCGTGCAATTAATCACGCGACTAAGGGGGTACAACGAGCGACCGAGATCGGGGTTTTGCACGAGCGGAAGGTTACCCTCGATCCCCTTCGCCCCCTCTCGATGCCACACGGGTATTATCCCTCGTGCATCGTTCGTCTTCCGTCACCGATGTGGCACTTCATTATCCGGACGGCAGTCTTCCGGATAAGTCGATCTTCCCATCGGGTATAATATGCGAGAAGGAAAACGACCCTCAGCATCCACAGAGGGAAAATTTCTCGTTGCTCGTCAAATTCTTGTCGACATCCAAGTACGTCGAGATAGACGAAGAGTGAGAAGAACAGAGCGGATGCCCTAATTTATACTTTACCTCATCATCTTCGTCTCATTACTACTGGCAACCCGAAAGGCCTTCCGGCTTCTCGCGACACTCTCAGAGGTTATCGCGTTACGTATTCGAGAGAAAGTCGAGACTTATCCGATGTAATTGGAGCCAAAATACTCGTGTAAGTCGGGGGGATGAAATTTTTTTTTTTTCGACGTATCGTTCAAAATTTTTTCTTTTTTAAAATAAATTCGTAACGGCACTTTCAGAGACTTCATTTTAGGAATTTATCAAGCAAATTTTATTCCTTCATTTCGGAGGCACGCAATAGTAAAAAAAAATGCATATTATTATTATCTTTTTTATATTTTTTTTTTTGTGTTTGATACAATATATTATGTATTATTTTTTTCCTCGATCAATTCCAATTAATTTATTCTCCTTCAAATGCTGTTTCATGGAAATTTCCAGTACCGAAAATATTATCAAAACCTTCGTGTACGAAAACACTTGATTCTGTTGTGTTTTCGTTGCGGTCCCCTCACTTTCTCGCTCTGCAGAATCTACCAAGATTTGCGCAACTCTCCCCTTCCGGAGTTTTCGAAGCCACATTTCCGATATTCATGCTTGAGTGGTCGATTATCAGAGAGTCAGGGGCCACACTATCTTCTCCCTTCTTTCTGTTCTTTTTTTTTTCTTCCCCACGGCTTTCTATTCTACCTATTCCTATTCTATCGTTTCGTCTCATCGTGGCTCTCGCTATATATATATATATATCTTTTTTTTATCTCTCCTCCAATGCGCAATGCAGCGATATTCCATGTCGCTGAAAGCAGCAATAAATCGAGAATCGCCCTCGCGTGCTTCGCGAGGGGGAAGTCTTCTCTCCGATCGCAGCGGTTCGGACTCTGTGGATTGCGACCGACCATTTCCCTCATACCTATACAATTGCTTGGGTAACTCGCTTGGAAATACTGGGGAATCCAGCGAGGTAGGGAACGCGAGAGAAAAGGCCGAAAGATAGATTTGCGAAAGACTCGAAGGACGCGTATGTATGGGAGAGACCCCGAGGAAAAGTTTTCCTCGTTGAAAGTTCGAGAAAACGGACGACTTCGTTAATTGGCGAACGCGAAGGGTACGTGCACTTTCGCTCGAGAGTCCTTTCGACGATTCACATCGTTTCAGATTTATTCGGCGGTATTTAAATAAAAGATTTAAATTTAAAGCAATTTAAACATTTTTTGAAAAAAAAAAAAAAAAAAAAAAAAAAAAAAAAAAAAAAAATGCATTGATATTTTTACGATCGTTTCAGTCAGATTTTTCTTTTTTTACATCCAATATTTTCGACACGTGACAGTCATGCCGTTGTATCGCGATATTAATGGATTGTTTTCGGTGATAAAACCCCACCGAGTCAAAGCGTACCATTAATCTCATTCTTATCCTCATGGCAATGCAGACAGACGCACGTGGCTCGAGAGAGCGCTTCGCTGACCACGCCATAAGTGGGTCAGGGTGTCATAAAAATATTTGTCGAGTTTCCGGAGTGAAGTTTACACACCAACGGCGAGAAATCGCGCGTGGAAAAATCCGAAGATAATTTCGAATACCCTGCGACAGCGTTGAGAAGTTCGGCAAACTTCTTCGATACTTCGAAACTTCGAGGCTTTGGAAACTAAGCGCTAATAATAAATCAGCGAGGCTGTAGCGGTCCTTTGAGTGGACCAATATTCTTGAAGCAGCGGCTGTCTTGTATCAACCCTCCGTCGTATCAATATTCACGATAAAAAAGACCTTAATACTTAATTAAAAAAAGGGGGTTAATGAACTCCGATGCTGTAGGACAGCAGTTTGAAGTATTTAATTAGTACTCCCTGTGGTTAGTTTTTTTTAGAACCCGTGGAAACTTGGGGTGCACATTATTTAATATACTACGCAAAGACCTGCAAAACTTAAATTCGTTCGTTCGTTTTACCGTTCTAAAGCCGACATATTAACACTCAATGTGAAAATAATTTCCACATAACCTATGAACGAAGCATACAACAATGATATGTTTTGATTCTCGAGAGATACTCGAGAGACGGATTATACGAACGCTCTAAAAAAAAAAGAGTGTTCTTCATCATCCCCTTTTGAAGATGTATCGTTGAGAATCACGATATGTATTATAAAAAAAATGGTTACAAAACTCCCACGTGGTAGGACAGCAGTTTAAAGTATTTGAAAAATAAAAGCTCGAAAAAAGCTCCATTCGAACGAGTAGACACTGACCGTGCCGGGGTCAGGTGTGTTCTTTAGCGCGTGCAACAACCGTTCACGTGACCTCAACCCTCCCGGACTACCGTTGAAAGAATAACCTCGAGGGTGCATTGTAATACCCACTGAAAAGGGTGTACCGGCGAGTTGGTAACCGAACAGAAGTGCACCATTGGCCTGAGAGAATAGCGGTAAAAAAAGACCACGTTTGCCCAGTGTGCTCTCTTCGCTCATAGCATTACATCGCGTCGCCGGTGCTGGTCGGGGAATATAGAATGGAATGGAGTCACGTAGCCGGCACGGTAATCAGGAGATTCCCTCTTACGGGATTACGAAAAACACTCGGTCGGAGCTTCGAATGTATTCATTCGTACGGTAAATGAGAGGTAGTGAGAGAAGGTCTTCTCTCCTCGATGTCGCTTCTCCCTCCAAACCTTTCCCCTCATATCCCCAGATACTACTTAAACGCGGAAATCGCAGAGGTTCTCACATTCTCGTTCGGCCAAAATGCTCGTTTGCATTGTATGCACCGTGTTGGAATTGTAACGAAAGAGAAGAATGAGAAGAGTCGTCGTATAGAAAAAGGTTACGAGGGTAAACCTTATCACCGACGATAAAACTCAACGGTGGAAAGAACAGTTGTATTCCGAACAAACGAACCAGAGAGAGAGTTAGATTCGCGGAAAGTCCACTAGAGAGTGTAACAATGAAGGGGTTCATTGCACCTTTGAACACTATTCAAAGCTATACTCAATGACCGTACACACCGAAACCACTAAACTTCGCGTTACGTCGAGTGTAACGTAACGACCTATGTTGTAATCTGAGTAAATGTATTTCATTGTTTTGTGACTACTTTTTTCCTTTTCCCCTTTTCTTTTTTTAAGAGGGAAATTGTAATAAAGTAAACATCGAAACAGCTGTTGGCTTCGTGAAATGAGACTTCTAAATGAAGTTCTATTTTCATTTGACGAGAAAAAAAAAAAGAGCTTTGGGGTCGAAGTTATTATTCGTATAATATCGGTTATCGAACAAAATGAGTTGTCGAACGCTTAAGATTGAAGTTACAATGTTGACTTATAAAGGAATTTGACCAAAAGTATGCCTAATGGGTTATTGACACCAAATGGTTTTTTTTTTTTTTTCTTAACTTCGTTGTATTTATTTTTTATGTTAATTAAAACTTTCAAAATACTTGAAACGTAAGAAACAACAATGTTGTTATTATTTTAATTGTTTTACGATCCTCATTCTTAGACAGTAAATGCTAAAAAAACAAATATCGTTTTACTTAGATGTTCTTTTTAATTTCCAAACGAAGTTAAACGGGAAATTTTACTCACATTGATGTATTTTTTCGTCCTCACCGACACCGGGAATGTGGATACTTTGGGTATAAAAATACGTGGCACGGTTTATCCGTTATGAACAAAAATATATTCAAAGTTCGCGTTTTCCGAGCCGAATAGGAATGAAACAGTGGGAAATAGCCGCGACGCGATTTGATGACTCCGAACTCGCAACTGAGTAAACATCGAATGAGAGAAGAGTGGAGAGTTCGTCTCACCTCGCTCTTCGTACCAACCCCTCCAGCAGTTCTTCCGTTGCTGGTTCCAATGCTTCCCACACGACCGCAGTCATAATATATTTACTGTACACAAGTAAGAATATAGAGAAGTATGTATTTCCGTGAATGCGCTTTATCCGTCAATGTGTCGTGTTAACGGGTGTGGCGAATTTTCGAGAATAAGAGGCACGCGACGCTGACGACGGTTTGAGTTCGCCTACCCAACAGAAATAGAAACCCGTACACTGAAAACCACGACAACCGCGAGATACCACGCGAGGAGGACACTCGTGAAATCTCTAAAGCCGCGAGAGAGTGAGGTTGAGATAGTCGGTGCAGCAGTGGTGTTGGGAGGCTTACGAGATATATAGAATAGCAACGAGGAATCTTTCGATGGCCTCTTCGCCCATCTCAGCCTCTGTTCCGTACGTAGCGACACGTGAGTCTTCTTGCCTCGTAAATCTCGTCGCTAAGACGAGCAACGACAGGTGTGCCTAGAGCAGCGAAGCCGGAACAGCGGGGAAAAGTCACTGCTTTGCTGTGGCCTATCTTAAGTGGATTGGGAGAGAGCTTGCGTCATTTTCCGGTCCTACCCCAATTTTTCGGGTCGACCTTGCCTGACGCGGAAATTCATCAAAAGCTTTAACCTAATTTTTCGATACTTCGGGATTTGTCGTCAATCATAAAATTGAATACTTGCACAATTGTCGAAACGACGTTAAAACTCGTATAAATACAATTTACAACATCAAAACAACAAAAAAGTCCATTTCACAACTGTTTGGTCCGTTAAGAACGATGGCTATTACATTGGTGGCGGTGTGGGAGATGCACTGGTGATTATCCGCTATGTTGAACTCATTCGCCATACCCACTCGCCGAGTAGCTCAGTCATTGTCATTTATGCCTTTTTTTTCATATGATTATTATTATTATCATGGAACAATTGGCGTGCACTCGAGAGCGTCTGGTGTCCTTGGCGAAACAAACGAGAGCTAACGTATCTCCTATCTACGTGTTTCACTACGGTTATCCCTTGCAAGCTCTTGGGACTACCGGGGGTGGGGGGAGGCTCTGTGTGGGCTCTACCCGCTACGAGCCGCGCTCACACTTGTTGCATCGAGGTATGAAATTACTGTCGTATTCATTTCCCGGTCTCGCGTGTGTGTGCGTGTCTGTGTATGCTGAAGAGAACCGGAGGCTCACAGTACACAGCTGCCGTGTGCAAGCATTGTGGACGGAGATTCCGAGTGGTCGTGTGCATTCGTGTGGCTGTGTGCGAACTCTCACGGCTCAGCTACCTCAGAGCTTGCGAGAATACCGGGAGACCCGTCTCCTCTTTTACTCGCAACACTAGAAAGAAGGAGAATACCGAGAGGGTTGGTGTTACCCCGGCAGCTCAACTACCGTAAAAGAACGTCTCCGCGTCTCGGGCTCCATTTAACTTTTGAGAAAACTTATGGGCGCCTGCCACTTGTCGGCGAGGCTTGTGAATAGTATGAGATCTCATAAAGGTCGACAGAGAAAATGCTCGAGGCGTGAAGTGAATGCACTTTTTTTTTCAAGCCAAACGAAACCAAAGTGAGACGGATGGACCAAGATTTGTCAGGTCGGCTGTATAGGTATATCCTTGTCTTATCCTGTTGTCGTGTAAATCCTTATTTCGAACATTTTAGGTACTTCATTCGAAAATCGCGAAAAAAATAAATGGGTCATATTTAGCTTTCAAAACTCAGTAAACATTCCCTGAGAAAAAAATTTGAGAGACGCGCCTTTTACGTGTAGGCAGCTTTTTCATTGATTCAATTGCTCGGAGACTTTGACTTATAGAGTCTTGAAAACTACGCAATTTACGGAGATTTTTCCAAGGAAATATTTTCATATAATTTATCACAAAGTGAAGATGTGCACTTTTCAAAATATTTTTGCCCTAATTTTGTCATGCCCTGTATCAAAGAGGGTAATGACGATGCCAACTGCAAACCTGAAAACAAGTCTATGAATTCGGGGAGTCCCCGACTCCTTCGACTGAATGGCTACTAAGTTTCCATTCACGCGAGTGAAGCACACGCACTTCCGGCTTTCGAAGGATCGATGCACGAAGGAGAAAAGGCCGGGGGCTAGAAGGTCGTGCGTTCCAACTGGATACACCCCCGTTCGGTTTTACCTTGCACAGGTGAGGGTTGTCGGTTGCCATGGCGATCCTGGGCTCTCTCTCGTCTCTTCCTCGTCTCGCATTCATCCCCGCCCCGGCAAGCTAGCTAGGTAGCTAGCCGTACCCTCTCTCTGTGTCTCACCCCTCGTAGGTCAGGGCCACTTTGGTACGCGGAAATCGCAATCCCCGGCATAACAGGTGTGTGCCTTTGTTCCTAGTGGCTGCGTGACTCCTCAGCTTTTTCTCTACGCACGTGTCTAGTGCTCAAACATAGAAATTTTCGAGTCACCGCCGATGATCATCTTTTTTTAATATACTTTTTAAGTCGCAAGATATCTGAAACTATATAATTCTACAAGGTTGCTGCGAGCTTCGGTTAATTAAGAACCCGAGTCACCCCTTCAGACTTTCTTCCAAAAACATCAACTGGATTACCAAACCCTCTCTGTTAATTATTATTAATTAACGAAGAGTCCTCATCGTCGAGAGGGTGACCGACGGAGATTCCGCCCGCAAATCTATCCAACCCTCTCGGAATCATCCCCCGGCGCAGTTTACCTCGTTCCCTGGATACTCATTTCCTCGAGTTTGTACACGTGCCTCTCGCCTCTCAGTGCGTCATTCATCTTTAATACGAGTCTCGACACATCTTGCTACTGAAAATTCTTCCCAGGCTCCACGGATTTTCGTTAATAGTCTCGAATCCCGTGTGAAAATTTATAGAGCAATTGCGTAGTCTCCATCTCATTATCTTTCCGTTGTTTCCGCGTTAATGAATAATGAGAAGGAGCTAACACTATCATCCGCGAACAGCTGCTTAATCCAATATAAATGCGAAACGACCAGGGTGAGGAGAAGATTGAGACTATATATACAAAGCGAGAACTTTCATACTTCGAATAAATTGTTAATCCGCTTCATTCTTCGTCGCTGCGGCAAAAGTTCACATCAGATCATTTCGTTTCCGATTGAATATTCCGTAAGGCGCGCGGCGGAACGATCATCCCCGAGCGAGATAGGGAAAGTAACGAAGAGGATGGGCTAAAATTCGGAGGTAAAGGAGCTTCGGAGGTTCTTCGTAAATTATCTATAAGGAGTTTATTATTGCTAGACGCGCAGACTTTGAAGCTATTATTACAAGCAATGAAGATGCTCTCCGCTAAACTCCCTCTCGGCGCTCTATGATATTTTTTTCTTTCCCAAGTTTTCTTCGCTTCTCAATTTCTCAGCAGTTTGCAGGTGGAAATCCGCCCATTCTACGAAATTCTGTAACCCGATCGGAGTGTAGCGAGCGCGCGGAACGTTTACAAACTTTAACCCATTCAGACGAAAATGCGTTACTTCGCGTTCGAAAATCGATAACGACATCCTCGTACCCATCGTATTGGTTCGTGTCGATTAAGCTCGTTCCGGAGTATAAGATTAATGGTACTGACTACTTGAGAAATCGAAGAGGATATTGATCGCACAAAAATTTCATATTTTTTTGTTATTACTCCGCGCGTCTCTAATTTTTTTTTTTTACTTACAAATTGCGGAACATTCTTTTTTAAATCTTATTAAAATTCTTTTCATATTCAAGTAATTTATTTCTGAAACAACAACACTAGTTGGATCGTTACTCGTATACCTTTTTATTTTTTTATTATTTTCTTCTTCGTCTCTGCATTCAAAATTCGCCGAGAAAACTTTAACAGACTACAAAATACGAAGCTCGCTGCTTCGGAAATTATTTAAGAATCCACGAGGTATGGCGCCTGAAGGGAGATTTTTGAGTCCGAAAGACCGTGGAACACGGATTGCCATGTAACCCGGCGAGCTACAGCTCTGAAACGAACGTCTCTACCTCCCGCTATATTCAGCTCGGTACCAGGATGAGGTATATACAGCTTCAAAGCCCCTCTCGCAAACGAGATGCGTGCCGCGGGGTTTGAGGATCGATAGCACCCACGGTATATACCCCACTGACTGCTCTACGCATCCTCCGTCTCTCTTTCGTCGTCGCGCAGTTTCATCCTCTCAATTCCACCGGCAAGCTTTTCCCGCGGAATTTCCACTCCCGCATAAGTATATATTCCCATCGTTCTTCTGTCTTTCCCTTTTTTTTTTGCTTCTCGGCTCTCTTGTCTCCGAGTCCGAGGGAACATTCCGAGGCAAGTACCGTCGCGGGAACCCTTCGACCGTTTCGAGTATAAAGATCCTTCGAGATACGCAATTCTCGTTCTCGAGAAACGGCGAAAGGGATAAAGGAAGTTTTTTTTTTTTTTCCTTCTTTTTCCATGCTGTTTTTCGAGAAGGGGAGCAGAACTGAACTCGTGCGAAACATCAGCGACCATTTAGAAGTTTCTGCTTGAATTCTTCAGCAGCTGTTTTCAGCCCCCGAAATAATGCTGAAGCAAGCAAAACGATGAATTTCCTGAGAGTTCGGTTGAGGAGTGTTTTTTTTTTTTTTGTTTACGAACAAAATCGAGTCCTCAAAATTTTGGCATCGCGTATCGGTGTTATTCTTTGGAATTTCGCCAACGTGGGAGCATCGCTATGAAAAATTTTGCGGTTTTTCCAAAACCATTCTCTCTTTTTTTTAAACGAAAGTTTTTTCGAAAAATTTCCATTAATTTCTTTCAAGTACCGAAAATAATGGAAAAAATAATAATACCAAATTTTCTCGGAATTCCCTCTGCTATCGAAATTTTTACGCTTTTCGCTGTTCATAAAATTGGGACACTGCTTCGATGAACCCGATATTCCGTGACGGAAATCTCGATATGCAAATTACGAACTGTAAATACATATATATATATATATACACATTTCTGTGGCGATATCTGTGTGGATGTATATAGATGTGAATATATCTGTGCAACGAGAGGTCGAGACGAGCTGACAGATTCTGACAGAGGTAGAAGAGAAGAGTGAGTTGGCCAATCCAACGAATCGGCTCACTCGACCCTCGTAGAATATTCAATTGGTCCACCCTTCGCGTACACTCCATCGGCGAAATGCGAATCGGCCGGAAGTCGATGCCCCCCGTTCTCTGCTCGGGGACCCTTCGGAGCTGAAAGCCTACGTTATCCTCCTATCCGTCGGCTTTCTCTCTGCCATCTCTCACTCTTTTCCTTCTGTAACTCCAACAGCCCTGTGCTCTTCTCCTTCGCCTTTCTCGGTCTCGTGTAAATTTCGTTGCTATCGCTGGTTCTTCTCTTTCTCGTTTTACCAAACTTCGGGTTTTTTTTTTTTTTTTTTAGGGACAGGAAGAAGGGTGAAAGTCTGACGGAGATCGAGGATCATGCAGTTTGCCCTCGAGAGCCCTAAACCGAGAGCTCGATAGCCCGCGGGTTCTGCACGATCAGAAATTGTAATCGCTCTGATTCCATTGATAGCGGGAGTGGTGAGTCTTAATGCATGAATGAATAGATAACAGTATTGGGTATACTATGCAAACGTCCGCATTCGATATATCGATAGCAATTTATATCATGCAAATTCAACCTTTAGAGAGAAACAATGTTCTGTTGGATATTCAGTTTTTTAATGCACTTCCGCATAAATGCCGGAAAATGTAAATTGATAGAGTTAATTGTTATTTCCGGTGTTCCAGGAACAAAAAAATGAGTATTGCAATTGCAGTAGGAATATATCGATAATAATATTTATTTTTTTATCAACTACTTGACGTCGAGAAGCTATCGCGTCTTTTCATTACGCGAATTCACGCTTTAGATAGGGAGAAACAATTTTCTGTTGCATATGAATTTTTTTTCCCATGCATTTCTGCATAAATGCCAGAGAAGTAAATTATTAAAATGAATTGTTAAGTGCCCTTTTTTTACAAAAAAAAATGGCAGTGCAATTTCATTGGGACATTTCTAATTGTAAGAAACTATTCGCGATCTGAAATGTGTTACTTAAAAAATGAGTTTTGTGCATATCGTCAAGCATTAACCTTCAATTTTGTAAAATAAAAAAGAGTCTCATTTAACATGGTTAACTATTAAAAAAAGAGTTATACTATTTTCCGGTCGAAACAAAAGAGAGGGTTTTATTTCTCGATAGTTACGAAAGAAATACAACGAAGTCGAAAGAACAACATTTTAACTCGCTGGTATACGCCGGTATTGCCGAGAGTCTGGATTCTCCTCCCCGTTCACCCTTCGCACTGACTTTTTATCGTTTTCCGGATGTATCTGGGCGAAGGAAGGCAAGAAAAAGCACCCTTTGGGAGAGTGCAAGCGCGAGGAAGAAGGAGGCTAGTAGTAAAGTAAAAAAAGTGAGTCTTGAAAGGACTTGCTGGCAGCGAGTTTATTGGCTCAGATCAAACCCCGGGGCACTTTTCCTCTTCTCACTTTGCTACGCTATTCTCGATACAAACACACACCACCAACTCGATTCGTTTTTCACGTGGCTAAGAAAGCGACAATGTAACTCGTGAACTTCGATGAAAGTACAAATCGCTCAAAACCCGAGGGAAGGGTAGGGAGCTAAACTTTGATTATTCGATTAAAAAAGATGACAATGATGAGCTTAAACAAACTTTTCTGCACTATAATCCATGTGCTATTTTGAAATTCCTGAATTTCGGAGTAAAAAAAAAAAACGTTAAATGATATTTGCCGATCTTCGCATTTATTTATTTTTTTCATCCCTTACAAAGATTTCACTGTGAGAAATTAAGAAGTTAATGATGGCTTTCAATGGTTTCAGCCAAATAGCGGTAGTAATTTTTTTTATGTGTAAGAAAAACATCGTATGACTAATCCCATCCGATTTTCCTTCCATGCGGTTCATATGGTTTTGATCAAATATCAAAAATCGTAGGAGAAATTCCATTTTTTTTAAAATTATATTGAAAAAAATGAATTTCATTCGATTTTTTTACATGATGAAAATACCATTACGCATAAACATTTAAAAAAAAAATAAAGATTCGATGTTTTTTTAAATGATAAAGAAGACACCGGTGTCGGATAGTACAGAGAAGTCTGAAGGATCGTATCGTGTCGCCGGAGTGTATTTGACGCTGCAAGCGAAAGGTTTGACGATAGAGATAGGTGGCACCTATATCAAGTGACATTTTACGATTGCGGTTGTGGCTTTGCACAGTTCGCACTAAACAATTGGCCAGTCCTGCTGCTGGTGCTACTGATGCTTCAAGCTCTTCGAGTTACTGGATATAACGTTTCGCGAGAATGTACGCTCCACCTCTACCGTTTGCAGATCGTTGTTTACGAGCTCCGGTCTCTGAGAGAAAGCGAGAGGTAGTGAGAGTAGTAACGAAGAACCGACAAGAGAGGGATGCAGTTTACTGTGTTTAATGACCGAGGGCGCGAGCGTTACGAGTGAGTACTTCGAGTTTCACAGAGCAATAGCAGCAAAACGTACGACCGGTCGCGTTCGCCAGCATCAGACAACGTACAATACTTCATAAACTATACATATATATACTCACTTTCTGCATCTGTATATATATTACAATATTTTACATTCAACACAACTCTCGCGCTGTTCGCGCTCCGGTAACTTAAAATTATTCAGCCCTTCTTCAGTCGCTAAAAATTGCCGAAAAGCCTTTAGCTTTTTTTAGGATACTTGTTGATCTATTTTACCTCGCATTGTCATTTAATTTTTTTTCTTTCGTCACATTTAAAAAAAAGGATAACATTTGGAAAAAAATAGAGATAATGACACAGAATTTTTCATTTAACTTGTTTTCGGTACGTTATTAATCGTTTAGATGTAATAACGTTGAATGCCTATATTTGACGACAACAATCGTTGGCTTCAACACTTAACCATTCCATTTCTCGATCACTCGGGAATGAGTGTTGCAAATCTTTCTTCTCTACAATACATATATACATACATACGTACAGACGCAATGTATCGTATAAAGCGCACACGATAAGGTATTGCAAGAACGATGGGGAAAGAGCCGCAAAATCTGATAGAACATGTTACGATGCCGTCCACTGTGGTAGCCTCGGGAACTGAACCTATACCTACGTAATATCCTATGGTATATCGCCACCAGAAGCTGAATAAAAGGGCAGCATGAAGCTCGCTAGAGGATATTGGTAACCGGCAGGTCTCTCATAAAACCGACGAGGAAAAGCGTTTTCCTATCTCAATTTCCCAGGTCAGTATCGCGTGAGGGAGGTGGGAAGAGCGCGTCATAGTTTTGGCAGAGGGGTGAGTGAGTGAGAAATGAGTAATCCCATCCGTCGAAGGGGTTGCAAGGAAAAGAGGGACGCGGGTGTGAGGATGGGAGAGGGTGGGAGTGCGATAGCGGACTCGAAGGGTGAAAGGAAAACATCGACGTAGAAGAAAGACGAAAAGCCTCAATTCGCGCCAAGAGCCCGAGTTGCGAATCTTCGACAAACGACTCACATCAGTTTTCGTATCGACATATTACTCTCGTATCCTTGAACACGGAACATATCTTACCAGAAGTACAGAACTCTGCTAAATTCGTAATATAAGTTATGTCAAACTTGGCTATTTTTTTAAACGTGGTTTCCGGTTATCCAGGGCACCGCAATCCCATTTGTCCTGAATAATCGCAGTTGCACTGTACATGTCGAGATGAAACCGCTAAATCCTTTCGATAACACGTACTTTGACCGACAAATGCTTTTTACTACATAATTAATGATCACATAATCGACAAATTCACGTTTGCCAATCCTACGTAGATTTGCCGCATATCGCGGTGCGATTATAATTATCAATAGTTTCGATAAATTTGCTTATCAGACAAACGATGACACGTATTTCATTTCGTTAAATCACTTTTTAATGATGTGTCAGTTGTGAAGGGCGAAATTTTCGCGTCAGCAGCGAAAATTGGTAGATATTTTCAACGCATCAACGATGAATAATGGAATGACGAGAATAGGGAAACTTGGTGAGCCCATCTGTGTACAACAATGTACAATTTCGTGTTGTCACAGTGTGCCACCAGCTCACGCGATTCCGCTGATGCCACCAGCTGCATCAGATGCATTTATTCTATTTTCGTTTCGACTCCATGCATACTCAACTTTCACGTTTTATAGTATTATTTTCATCCCTCCCTTGAGGGGTTGTCGAGTTTTTTTTTTTTTTTTTTCTTTTTTTTTTTTCGCTCGTTGGACCTCGACTGACGGACGAATAATTCAACGAGAGAGCGCACACTGCTGTGCAGCTGCTGCACCGGAAAGCTCCAATGGACAATATAGATACTGTAGTACATTCTGCTATTCGTCACAGCGCATCCGACAGAGTGTCACCTCGTGTAACGGAGATTCAACTCGGTCGATTCTAGATGGACTTCGCAAAAAAAAAAAAAAAAAAAAAAGAAAAAAAAAGTCTAATGGAGTGGCGTTACTACCCATTAATGAGAAACTAGTGACGTCCCTTTTAGTTTTTCAACAATATTTATTATTCCTCTTTTGTCCCACAATAGTCAAGTGCCGTGATAATTTTTCATTCATTTTTGTCGAATCCGCTAGTCATATCAGTCATAGAATTGGTTCAAAGCTCACAGCATCTGATTCTGTAGTTAAAATTAAAAATCAGTTCCCTTTGGAAAAACTTTCTACAGTCCGTAGTTCTCTAGTTACGTGCAGTCAAAGCTTTCAGGCAACAAGACGCTGGATTGGTACTATGGTTGGGAAGGGCATTTCATTTGCGAGAAACAGGTCGCCGCTTGGCCATCTAGCGGCGAGATAATAGAACCTATCAAGGAATAAAGCCATTTCGTTACGATATATCGAATTCGCATTCTCACTGATTTTTCAAGCTTCCCGGCAGGAAGTATCTTGATTCATCAATACAACCGGGTTGCTTCTGGTGGCGCATTAGGGACACCGGCGTCTCTCGTCGTTTCTCGAGTTATGCAAAGTTTCAGGGATCGGCAAATCCGCTCCCATCAGTCTGCTTCTGTGCGACCGTCACCACTGACGCTGCCGTAACCGATGTGGCCGTCGCTGATGCGAGGGAGAGCTGCACTCGGCGTCGTTGCATTGGGGCAACGTTTTTGCATTAGCATATACTCTATCTATCGCCTTCACACGACGCTCGAGAACTCGCAATGGCTCGACTGTGTGTTCACAGAAATTCCATCGATAAAAACGTCTGTACGGGTTAAATAGAACTAAAAAAAAATCATTGCTACTCTTCTATTGAATTCTAAAATTATTCTTCGCATTTTATAATCGGAGGATTTATTTATTATTAAGCGTTGTTATTTACCGACTATAACGTGCGAATAATTATTGTTATTCAATTATTTTCGTTCTATTTTAATACTTTCTATTTATTAGACTCCCTTTACAACGGGAATTTCTTTGATTTTCGTGAAATCATTTTTATTAGTTTTTTTTTTTACCAAAAAACAACCACAGTTATTATTATAAACAAATAAATAATAATAAACTATTAATGGAGCAGGTAATTTTTTTACAGACGTCAAAACTTTTTTTTTTTTTTTTTTTTTTTTTTTTTTCAAACGGCACGAACATTGTGGCAAAAGGCCGTCACAGGAATCAATGATCGAATGTCCTGACGTGATTTTTCTTCAGCCCCTGGATACGCGACGGTTCACGTACCGAGAGTTAGTCGCATGATCCACACAAACCGGTGTTGGAAATTCCATGAAATAAATTCGCGAAGCTTCCAATTAGCGCACGTGCGGGATACGAGAGATAGCGAAATAGGAGGGAAAAAAAAAAGAAAAAAGTAGGATCGAGGTCGACGAGGAGGCGGACACCGAATGTTCGATAAATCCGGCGTTGGAAATCCAATTGTACAATCGAAATCCGCACAAAATTCGTGCCACGAACACGGGACAATCAGAGGGTGTAGTCGAACTCTCTGTGATATTAGAGACGATGATTGGATGCTCGAGGTTCATTTTCTCGGTGCTTGTATCGTGCCTCGTTCTCTCTGCCTATCTCTCTCCGCTCCTCTCTCCTGATCGAATACATATCTCTGGTTGGACAATCGAGAACGACAACGAAACTCCTCTTTTACAATTCGGTTTTTTCCAATTTTCTTTTACCCTCCCATTCTCGCTTCGGTTGCAGCTAAAAAGATAAAGTGATTAACTGCGATTATTCCAACTATTGCATTGTACTCTCATCGCCGAGTCAAACGCTGGAGCTCATTTGAATGTTAACGAAATTAACCCCATAGAAAAAAGTTCCTATCGTGTAGGAAAAAATGGGCCAATGGCGGAGAGACCTAAACATCAGTTAAGATTGATCGAGTAAAACAAAACAACTATTCGAACCGCGGTAGATAAAAAAACAAAGCTTCAGATGGTTTCTTCGCTACAGATACGAAATTTCTTACCAAAAAAAACTTAAATTTCTTTTAATCTAAAAAACTGGCGAATGCTGAATCGCGCGACGGGTAATTATGAACAATGAACAAGTGATACATTCATTGCCATATAAAAAAGAAAAACTCAAATAAGTTTCATTCATTATTGGCTAATTATTCCAAGTATCTACAATAATATTAAAGGATAATCAATAGTTAAAACAAAATGATACGCACATAACCTCAAAATTGGGTAAAAATCGGTCAGATTCCGTGAGAAAATGGCGATTTCATACATTTGAATTCACGAATCAACGATATTACACGCAATTGACTCCGAAATAATCATTTTTAACCGATGACATTAATCAAATCGAATACAAATGTTATTCTATGAATAAACTATAAACCCATCATTCCCTAATTTCGAAATAATCAGTATCGATAACGAGCAATCCACGTGTATCGGTTCTCGGTGGCGCCATCTTCATACAGTGCAACCGAGTTATTCCGTCGATCTTCTGTTTGCATATATAAAATCCATGAAATTATGAATATCGACTTTGCGAAAAAAAAAAAAAAAGTGTTCGGATCAAAAAAATGCATTCGTTTTTATTTCCCTTGATTCTCTCGTCTGGTCGTTTAGTCGACGTGCGCACATAGCGAGTCGGTCGCGATCGGATGACGAGGCTCACGATCTCGGTCGAGGCTTAGCGGCTTTCGATATTGCCGTTCGCGTTTAGCGAACACGCCTCTTGTGCGCCGGGCCAGTTTGCCGCTGGACCGCGTTCGCGTTCGCTTTTCCTCCCCTCAGTCCCCCCTATCCTCCGACTCATACCCCCTTAACTATAGCTGCTCTGACAGAGCTTCCAGGAAATAGAGCTTAATCGATCACGCTTACTGCTATACCACCTCTCGGCTCTCAGCGTAGAAGCTTCTGTCTCGCTTCATTCCCCACGGAATCTCCTCGCGTAGTTTCATCGTCAGCAACCGATCCAACGGTCCACAGAGAGGGCCCCACCACTGGCGCGGCGAATAGCTACGCGTTATCGCTCTCGCCTAGGCTGGCGTTATACCCGTTCGCGGAAGAGGAACGTTTATCGTTTCATAAATTAATTATCGGAGCATTCTTCGTCGCGTTCACCGAAGGCTTCCATCGGTATAACTACCCCCCTCCCCTTTATATCTATATATCTATCTTGCGGCTTAAGCCAACAGCGACCGACGACTATTATGCATTTTTTTAACATACTGAAATTTAATATAGATAAATCCGCAAGCTACAAACCTTGGAATTTAAAATATTTTATATAAAATTCCAATTATTGTTAAAATAACATCATTTTTTTTCTCAACTCAAACTACTGTCGTTTTCGTATTAATCGGAAGTAAATACATCTATTAATAGTATTATAATGATTATTATATTAAAATTCATTTTTTAATATACAAGATTCGCTTTGGAGTCGAAAAAAATCTTATTTAATGTGCGAACGGTATCAATATTTAAAAAAAAATGATTTTCCATAAACCTTTCGTCTATTTCGTTTAATCAAATCTAAAAAATCTAAGAAACATCGTGACATAGACATTCCGTATTCGATCTTTACCCTCCTCCTTTCCTGCGTCAGCTCTCGCTATTCGCTGTTATCCTTTTTGGTTGCACATTGCGCAGCTTCGCAATGTAGTCCTCTCATTCCATTCACGTGCGCGAAAACCGCGAGAAGCATCTCAAAGGAACCCGTATCACTGGAGTACTCGGAGATACCGCGCCGGGAACGCGGAAGAACCCCCGGCGTTGGATGGGTATTACAGTCGAAACGCCTCAGCAGTCTCTCAGTACTCCACACACTCGGTTTCTCTCGTTGCAACGTATACGCGATTTAGTGCGAGCGACAGAGCGTGTAATTTTCTTGGAAAGGGTCTTACCGGGTGTGGATTAAAGTGGCGGTGTCATTGTACGAAAGGTACATTCAGCCCTTGGGACTCTCATCTTCCTCTCCGGCTCTCCAGCGACTCCTCCTTTTAGCTTCGTTCCTCGATGCGCAAGTCGTGGGGACGAAAACTCTCTCGACTGCACTGTGTTCAACGGCGAATGTACGGATAAACTCGCATAAACACGAGAGAGAGACGCGGATCCAAAGCGTTTAACGTTTCCGTCAACAGAACCCCGGCAACTACTTCGATAGTTCTATTCGGTTCTCACATTTTAGCTGGCAATGTGAGAACGGTTAATGCATTCCGTACTCTGACCGTAGTGGTTAAGTCTTACAGTGATACTATCCGATGTTCCCGTAGTTCTGATTCAAACTCAGTTCTGCGCATTGGTTGTTATTGCCTTCTCGAGTTCTGGAGATTCACAACGCAGTGATTGGTTTCGTAAATCAGAATACCTATCAGTGTTTCGCATGCAAAGTGAAGCGGCATTGAAAAAAATAGTTTTACACAAACAAAAATAGGAAACTCATTAAAATTAAATTTGATTAATCTGAATAGAAAATAATTTGTCAAAAATCGAAAACCTGCTGACAGAAAAAAAGAGTATAATAATGCATTAGTTAATGTAATGCGTATTTCTTCGGTTACGAGTAAAACTTAAAAAAAAAAAATTATTCAAATGACATGAATTAATTAATTATTATTATACATTTTTTTTCTTTTTAATTCCCTTAATAATTAAAGGTAGTTATTGCGAGATATCTATCTTCTTACCAAATAGTTAACTTTTTTCGCTGTTGCTATTCGACATTTCACGAAAACATTTGGTAAATAACAAAAAATGTAATAAAAAACATTTGAGTTGAAAACTTCGATGTTTCGCCGTTTTTTTTTTTTTTTTATTCAACTCCTGTACGGCGCTGCGTATAAAGTGTGCGACACTAAATACTTCATTATTAGGAACATTCATGCGGGGAAAATGTAGAAAAAAAAAAAAAAACGAACGCAGACGAACAGAAAAAGCCGGAAATAAAATGAAGCTGATCCTCGTATCTTCGCGCCGTTTCCATCTCTACCCTCGTGATTTCTTTGCCTCGAGGCTCTCGCCCGGCCGAGAGAACGGAAGACTGCGCCCAAAAATGCTCGAACTCTCCCGGTAGAAGGCAGCTAGTCATCCTCGAACTTTCATATTTACCGCATCGTCCGTCCAACCTATGTTTCACCACTCGCTCGTTCGCTCGGACTTACAAACGTATACACACACACACACTCACGAATTTCCTCACATAAAAGTACGCCATAGTAGGTACCGAGCCCCCGGAGCACTTCGAGAGCGGAAAAACTTTTCGTCGTTTCGACGTCGTGAATCTGGCGCGGCGCGTTCCTCGGCTCTCATAAATGCCTCGTGTAAACAACTGCTGCATTCGCCTCCTACACTTCTACGTATATTTTTCTCGTTTTCCGAACAAAATATTCTCTCTCGTCTATGTCCACCGAATTTTACAAAATTATCCCACTGAATTTCACGAAATTATTCCACCGAATTTCGACTACTGAAATGTCAGTGTTTATTTCGGTAACTAGCGAGGCGAGATAAATTCAAACAAAAAAACGTTAAAAAATTGAAAAAAAAAAAAAAAAAAAAAAAAAAAAAACAACAAATTAACGTTCGGATCAAATGAGCGGATGAAAGGATGGCAGTTTTATCGGGTCTGTGCTCAGGCCATTCTTGTTCCGGGTAAATTAACGACTTCGTGCCTTATCTCCTGTGGGAACCCCCTGAGGCGCAACATAGGCTCCAAACCGGCCGGAAACACGCGAGAGTTCGTTTTTTTTCCGGGCATCAACCACCAACCTACATACATACCTACATACCGCGGTGCGAAACAGATCCCTCACATATGTATATATCTCGGACCGTTTTATTTTTTTTTGGCTTCCTTCGCCAAAGGCAACTCTCACCAATCCCTTTTTGGTACGCTTCGCTTTATCGCTGTTTCGGTGAAATAGTTTTCTATCCTTCGGCTTTGTTCGCGCGACAATTTTTGTTTTACGATTTTAACTATTTTCATTTATTCTCTGTGTAACGAGATATTTTCCGCAGCTTTTACGTGCCGTATAATATTCCGCAATGGATGTGGGTAGAATATCGTATAGAGGGAATCTCTTTGATACACATCGATCGTGCATAATATCTTGGGCTTTGTAAATATTTTCGAGTAATTTGGAACCGTTTTTAGCGCTTCAGTATGGATACCTGTATTTTCGAGCTGTAGACGCACGAGTATGATGTATGTATGATGTATCTCGCGCCTCGTCGTGGACGCACGGGTCCCTTTACGATTCAATGCCCTCGGGAACCACGCGTTTTACGAACCACGTCGTCACGACCTTTTTTGTAGAGAATTTTATGCCCTACAAATAAGATCCCATGCGTTTACAGCGCCAGACGAACGGTTGTCCCGTTATTCGCGAAAACAGGCGTCGTAGTACTTCGTCGGTGGGTATTAAATTGTCCAGACAGTAATCATTTAATATTCGACAATGATGGATATCTACACCCAACATGCAAATAACCTTTTTTTTAGCCAATCATATGCTCTTCAAAATAGATCTATTGCGTTTTTGCCGTCAGACAAAGCGTTAACGAGTTAAACGCTTTTAAAGTTCAGAAATTGATATGATTGCGAATTCTTAATATCTTTAAGGACGTCCCCGAGTTGCGGCTCTAATGCTCGCTTCCTAATGCCATGATAAGAGATATAGAAAAGCGAGTATGAATTATAATTGTTTAATAATTCTTGAATATCGAATGCAGCGCGAAACCTTGCATTTCAGTAGTTGAGATGGAGAGACGCCGACAAGAACATTCCCGAGTGGCCTGGCAGAGTCTCGCGTCCTACTCACGACAGCGTGAGAGAACTCGAACTCTATAGCCGACGAGACAAATTAATTTAAAGCTCTCCAGGGCCGAGGAAAGTGTTTCCACTAGCTGTCTCGCGGGTTCCTCCGCAGCCATTCCCCCTATCTATCTCTATCCATCGCTTTCTCTCGCACCTTACCGCGTCGACTTCATCGACGTGACCGAAAGCATTCCACGGCTAATCTTGTCCCCATTGCCACGTACGGCTTTCCTCTAAACGTTCAACTGTAGGCGAACACACCGGTGGATAGTACCATTGAACTGGATCGAGAAAGGGAGGCTTGTGCCCCTCATTCCATTATTATTCGAGCCACGACGGTGCTGTGAAACGAGAAAGACAGAAGGAGGAAGTGGGCAATGAGCTTTTGCTCAACAGTTGGAAGCTCCATTGGATACACAACGGTCCAGAGACTAATTGTCTAAGTCTGAGCAATTTTTTTTGTTCTTCTATTTCTTTGACCTCCGATTCACTTCGTAATACCTTTGAAACGCGAATAAAAAAAAAAAAAAAACGGCAAGTGTCAAATCACATTTTATCGGTAATCGGTATCAATATCGCAATATCGGTAAATTTTAATCCCCACATAAAATTTTTTATGCTGCGAAAATCCTTATTTTATAGAATTTTGAAAGCAAAATTGAATAATTTAAATTAATTTGTAATAAAAAGAGACATAATCATAATAATCTTATAGTCGTATTAGTAGTTAATAAAAGTGACTTTTGAATTTATTTTATTTTTTTTAAATTTAATTGAGAAGTGATAAAAATTCAATGAATTAATCGGCATGTACTTAGGACGATGGAATAGCTCGTTATTCGAGATAACCAATGCATATTTAGTTATTCAGGTGTTCGTTATCTCATTATCTCATCCTCCCCTAATTCGAGACCTTCGATTTTTTAAATCTTCTACTTCGTAAGATCAGCGTTTCAATCAACGATTATTCTGTAGAAATAAAAATAAGTTAATTAATTCAAATTTGCGAATTTCGCGAGCGAGAGAAACGCTTGCGAAGGCAGTTTGAAAGAAAGTTTGTTCAACCGAAGTGAGATCCGAAGCGGCAAGGGATTGGGTGTGCGCCCCGGCATCAACGAATTATTCAGAAGCCACTGAAGTAGCCGAGAGTGGAGAGACGAGTGAGCCGATTAAACAAATTAGTTCTCCCAGACTTCTACCGCGATTCTGAGACAGCGGAGCCGAGAGTCATCGCGTACTAGTGGCCAAGGAACAACAGGGGATTGTGACAAGAGAACAGAGCCTCCTGCTGGTCTACGCCACGGCGGTCCAATGCCGCCGCCAGGCTTTCAACATCTTGGGGTGAGTTTGGCGAGGATTGCGGATAGAGCGTTCTCTTCTGCGTACACAGTATATACATATATCTACAGATATATATATATAGATTCAACTGTACGGAGAACAAAGGAGCGTAGAGTGAAGAGAGCGTGCGGTGGAAACGCAAAATGGGATTTGAGGTTTCGTGAGTCGGGAGAGACTGTGGCTATCCTCAACAGCTCCGTATTTCTCGCTAATGCACAAACCCTATGTATATTCCGCATTAGCTGCTCACAGAAACGGGAAAGAAAAAAATTACAAAAATATTCATTGCCAATAATCACTCGAACGAATTTTTCTGTTAAAATTGTAACAAATGACTTCGACAAAAAAAAGGTCCTTTTGATCTAAATTTAAAAAATTATTTTTTTCTCACATTTTCGAAAATCCGATCGATGGGAAATTATTTTATTCCAGAAAAATAGAAAAATTAATTCATAAAATATAGCAATTTAATAATAATAATGATAATAATAACGTAGCAGTTATTTTCTGTATATGCGGCACGACTTGAATAACTTTTCGACTTTTCGATCAATAGACTCCAATCGGCACGAGAAAAAAAAAAAAAAACAAAAAGTTTGCATAAAAAAACGAACTACATAGAACGAGGAATGAACTCGGGGCCGTTAAAGTTTTTACGAGTCTAAAGCTCCCTTCGTCCACGCCTCTTCAATTCCTTTTTCGTTCTCTCATCTCTCTATATCTTTCTATCTGCTTCCGTGTCATCCCCCCCTCCCCCCTCCCTTCTACCCGGAGCACGATGACGGAGCACAAATACCAATTAAGCTTGAAAATACGAGTAGGAGAAGCCCCCTCAGGGCTGTCGCGGCGTTTCCCTCGCTCGTGCGCGCACTCATTAACGGCTGCCCTGTCTTCGTTAGACCACTTACGTAACGTACACGGAACCGGAACCCACTCCTGTTCTCCTCGTTTCATCCAACCGAACCCTCCCCACATTCTGCCTATGCCTTTACCGGTACCTCTCGTCTGCCTGTACGTTCGCCGCTCCCAACACTCCGCGCGCTCGTCGATTCCCGCCTCGTCTCTATGAACTTTGCCAACGTAGGGGTACAACCGTTCGAGAGGAAATTATCTCTCTCGACGATTTCCCCGCTGCGTTGCTCTTTACTCAAACATCTATCTATTTATCGCTACCTACCGTGAATCAACCTAACTATCGTTGCACGCGTATATAATCCCCGAAAGTACGAAGTAACTACTCGAACTTCCTTATATCGAAGTTCCATTAACTAAGTTTAAGCAATCAGCGGCCTCAATCTCTCACGCAGGATTGACAAATTTCTCACTTTTTTTTCCCCTAAGAATGACAAACTTAGTTACTTAGTTCTATATTCAATTTTAACTTGAGGGGTACATCTGGTGGTTCGAAATTCGAGTCACTGTTCATTTTTTTTTTTTTTCAGAAACTATTGAAGATAATAAAATGAATATTTTTTTTACCAATAATTCCATGCATTGTGAGTCTTAGAAAAAAAAATGGTGAAAATATATTGAAAAATGAAAAAGATATGGCTGACGAAAGATAAGATTCTCAATGTAACTTTAGGTAAAAAAAATGATTTCATTGCCTCCTTTAGTTTTTGAAAAAAAAAAAAAAAATCGGCCATTCGACTCACGTTTCCAACTGGCAGATAAATGTATCTCCTTAGTCTTTCAGGACGATAGCTCAATGGCAATATCATTTTCAGATGTAAGAAGTAAAACGAAGTCGAACTGAAGTACAAAGTGTTCGGAAGTACTCTTGTCTATAAATTCCGGGTCCGAAGTCTAATTTTAACGTATAATGAGGGAACCTCCCTTCTGGTATAATGAGACCAAAGATCGAATAATCCGATCATAAAATTTGTTCCTCGATAAAGACAATTTCGCGTCGATAAATTCTTAAGTATCAAACGACGTTCCGAAGAAACCCCTTCGCTCGGCAAATCGTTCCCGTTTCCTCGAGTTTATTACTTTATTTGATCGCATTAATCGGATTAACTTCTCGTCGGATAGAGAATGGGAGCGAATAGCACTGGCGTTCATTCGATAATCTATTTTTCATAGACCCGGAAGATCGAATAGAGTGGCCAATGATCGGACAGAATAGTTCTCAACGAATAATCTTACTAGAATAGTAGAGAACGAGGAGAGAGAAAAGTGGAATCTCTCTCTCTAGAAAAAAAAGAAATACAGAAACGAGCTATCGTTGCTCAATTACGAATTCACCGCCCCCCCCCCTCCCTCCCCCCCGGCTCCACCTTTAGCCGGGGAATCCCCGATTGGGAACAGCGCCAGGCGCGCATCAACGGAGAGCTCTGTCCAGAGTGCACGAATCACCATTAAAATGCGACTGTTAGAGTTGTGAGAGTCTAAGCACCGCGCTCGGTGCCTCTTGTCGAGTGATTTTTCCCGAAATGAGGAGAAAACGAGAAGTAGAGCGAAGAAGCGATATGGCATCAGTTAGAAACGATGATCGATAGTTATCTCGAGAAATTTTTCCCGTCTCCGCGCAGCGCCGCAGTACGATCGCGAAAATCGAATGAAAATTCACAATTAAAAGATAAACACGATCGCGTGAGACCGTCGACGAAACTCGAGATATCTCGTAAATTTTGCAGCATATAAGGTACTGCAGCAGATAAGGATGGAAGGATTGAAATTCCTCTCGCGAACAAAGCCGCGGGACGAGAATTGTGATCAATTACGAATACCGGCCAGAAGCTTCCTTCACAAATCCTAATGAATAATTACATCTGCCATGCAACAACGAATCAGATACAGAATACATTGCTAACTATGCCGGTTTTACGGCATCTAAAAAATACTCCGACAGACCATTTTTTTTTTTTTTATTTTACCTTTCTCGGATGTTTCAAGCGTAAATAAAACGGCACACTTATATTTATTAATGTGTTGCAGCGAAAAAAAAATAAAAAAATTTCTTTCTCGCATGACTTTTAAAAAAATCATATTTTTCATTGCTTTTGAAATTATATTTTGGAATCCTTTATTATACGTACAATTTTGCAATACGCGAATAATAATTTGGAATTTTTATTTTTTTTGTTAATACAATTAATTATTACACGCCATTCGTAGTCTCGAGTTCTTTAATTTTTGGAAAATTGTTTTTTTGACAAACCTTCTGATGCTCGATAAAATTGATAGAAAAAACTTCAAAACCCTTTAATATGCGTATAATTATATGTTACTCCACGCGTTTTTGTCGATACAATTGATTTATTACACTTCCTTTTCAATTGGAAGTTTTTCAATTTTTGTAAAATAATTTTCTCGGTCAAACTTTCCGATGCTCGATAAAATTGATTAAAAAAACTCGACGGACGCGCGGGTAAGTCCCCAGGTTGTCTGGGTTAAGGATGAATGGGGCCACCGAGGGACAGGGGTTATTTATAGGTTCTCTTTTTTAGGGTGAGGAGAATAGTCCGAAACAAAACAAAAAGAAAAAGATTTGTCCCAATCTTTTTTTAGCTTTATCTTTTAGTAATTTTTTCAACAGAAGCCAAAGCGACTATTCGATTTAAGGGGTTGCAGTATTCACAAAACCATCGAATATTTAAAAAACACGCATTTTCAAAAAAAAATTTTATCCTTTCAGACTTTTAAAAATATTCATAGACAGAGTGTTAGAAAAATTTGCCATGCAAAAAAAAAAAAAATGTTGGATGATAAACTGACGGAATTACGGTAGAATAGATGTTCGAGAATTTCTCTCGAGGATGAGTGTCTCGCGAAATGTACTGACTCCCACGAGTATCAGAATCGTCTGTACATATGTATTACATAATTTCGCGGCACATAGTCCATTTTACTACAGCAGAGAATGAGGTGCAACCCAGTGTGCACCCTCTGTGGCATTTGAATTCTCTTGAAGTGAGTCACATCAGCGGCGCGAATGGAAAAGCGAAGTGCAGCACACAGCACAGAAGTCTTCGTTGCCGGGGGTGCCGTTGGCTTTTAGTCCCTTTAGTTCCTCACCCTCAGTCGAGTATCTCTCGGAGTTTCACGAGGGGTGCGAACGGGGATAGCGAACAAGAGGGTTTGACCGGATCCCGGGCAGAGCTTCTCCCATTCTCACTTTTTTATTTATTTTTTTGCCACGCACCACCCTGCTTCTCCCTTCCACTCTTTTCTATTTCTCTCTCTACACCTCACTCAACCGTTCCTTTCGCCAAGTCACCGCTCCCCCTCCCCTGCTGTCGCCATCCAAATCGCTGGGTACCTCCTTTTTTTCTCGCTCGTTAAACGACCCGCTTCTATCTCTTCCATGCCCCTTGTGCTTTCGTTACTGTTTCCACTTCCGTCTCTAACATCCAAACCGTTCTTCTTCTCATTCACTCGTCTCTTTCGTCACTCGCTACTCCTCTTCGACTTTCCCCTTTAATCTTATACACCTCGCGCGTCATAGCACTTTGCCTTTGAGACCCGACCGAGGGAAGCTTTACGTCGGAAGTAATGGAAAACAAAAAGTTCCTTCGTCCCTTTTGTCGCATTCCTCCACTACTTTTCATTTTAATACAAGATTCATGAATTCTCGAATGACTGTGGCCGGCAATACTTACGTTTTGTATAAAGTCATGAGGTAAAAATAAAGAAAGAAAAAAATTATGAAAAAAGTTACCGCAATTGAGATTGCGAAAAGTTCCTGCTGTGGAACTTAAATCCATGGAAAAATCGCACGAACACAAACAGATTCGTATTTCATATCCCATAGATTATTTTTACGATTTCATAAATTCAGTTGAAAAAAAAAAAAAAAGAAAAGTTTGGATCGTGTTCACGGTCGCAAACTATGCGCAAACTTTCCCTTTGGCAAAATTCATAACCGGTGGATAGTTCTCGAGTTATGGTGGACGTTAAGATTTAGTTGCTTTTAGCAGCGTTGATCGTCGAAAACTTCGCCGACTACCAAAACCACGAGACCATAGGCTGCAGGGAATTTCGTCAAAGGATAAGTTTGCCCGGTTTTGAATACGCGAAAAATGTTCCCGCATTTTTTTTTAGCCAATGAGAGCTGTGTTTACATGGTGCCCTCTATCCAGTCGCATTTCCTCGACGAAATCGCAAATTGCCTCAATTCTATTAATTTTTATGACATACTATATTACGTATATTCACTTATTTATTAATTTATTATTAATTATTTATCTACTATTATTTTAATAAATAATTTATTAAATTTGTGGAAAAATGTACGAACAAATAACATCGATTGTTGCAGAAAAAAAACCGTATCCCATATAGCTTCACATGCTAAATGGTGTTGGATACGTTTTCCTTTTGCTCGTCAATCGATATGGACAATTTTAATTTGACTCGATGAAGGGATTGCCATGTTCTCCCTTGTGAATTCATTTATCGGGGACCCGAATCAAATATGTAGCGAGCGTAATATGAAACTGAATCAAAGATGCAGGTCGGTAATCGAGATCTCGGTCCTCGTGGCTTCCCTGGGTTTCGTGACTCCTGGCCACTTATGTAATCCCGCGGGAACTAGCTGGCCGCGATATTAGATACATCCGGCCAATTGGTAGCCGATACTACCCCCGGGGCACTCGACTTACGACTCCGGCGTGTGCATTCTCCCTGTCACTATCCCTCTCTCTCTCTCGCGCTCTCTCTCTCTCTCTCTCTCTCTCTCTCTCTCTCTCTCTCTCTCTCATACACTCTCACTTGATCTTACCGTCGACTCCCTCGCTCGGTCGACCCTTATCGGCCACCCCCCGATCCCAAACGAGATAATCCTCAAGGTCTCTCTCTTCCGCACGTCCTGCAACCCTCCGGCGTCGTCATTCCTTTAATGTTTCACCGATACAATTTTTTTTTCTCCCACCCTCTCTCTGCCTCTCTACGCCTTGCGACTAACGATAAAAATCGCAAACTTGGAAATCGATAACGCACGACCTCTAAAGCTCACTCTCGCTCTTTCTACCTTTTTCTCTTTTATTTGGCCCTACGGACTCATTCAAATTGGGGTCGCGTCGCGCTTCGCTCTTTTTTTAAGCTTATTGGACAATGCACCGCAGACGAATACAACGAGTTGAATAAGAAAATTTGTTTCGCAAGTTTCCTCATAATTGCCGGCGTTATAATCGATACAGAATCGTATATAAATAGGGTACCCTAAAATTTTTCGAAATAAAGAAATCAAAAGGGCTTCTCATTAGTCGATGAGTGTAATCGTTTCTGGTAACATTGAACGTTTAATCAGTTTTGTAATATTGAATATAAACTTACAGCTTTTTGGGTCTATTAAAAAATCGGCGAAATTCGCCGATCGATAACCGAGTAAAATTTTCAATTTTTTTCTCATCAAATACTAACGAAACAAAAATTAACTCGAGTTTCGAACCGCCAGATCGATATACCCCCTAAAAGTCGTTCTTTTTCACAATCCAATAAGATGAAATTTAAAATTTGGGTTACCGATTTTTCTGTCCTCACGGCTCAATTTTTTTTTTTTTTTTGTTGTGTACGTGATCTGTACGTTTTTTAATCGATTCTTCGCCACTAAGATCGCAAATCCTTTCGTATGCCTCGAGGTCTTTTTTTTTTATTCAGTCGAAATTCGGTCGATGCAATGATCGACGTACGACGGTAAACAACAAATTTATTACACGCACCGTGATTCGCGGCTGCTGGCAGCGTTCATTTGTCGAGAGATTAAATTGCATTCGCGCCCGTACGGCGGCAAGGGGAGGTATATAGGGTGTATGTATCAGAGAAGAGAACGAACAGCCAGCGACATCGTCACTAGGAGGATGAGGTGTGTTTCAGCCAGCAGTGGTCGTGTGCAGACGGGAGTGGACGAGCAGCCAGTACTCGCGTATGGAGCTTTCCCCGGTGGTCTGACAAACGGCCGAACGCCATTAATCCGTCGGCTATCTCACGGACCAACTCTACCCGGCTTTATATATCTCCTGCTTCCCAGAAAAAGTGTAACCGCACAACGCCGTGCGGATTCATTTAGCGTGAAAGTCGACCAACGAAATTGCTCGAAGGATTATAATCCTCTTTCGTCCCCAACGAATATTTCTTAATTTTCATTCTTTCCTCATCCATGCAGTAACTAACTGCGTCATAGACGCTCGGAATAATTTTATCATTATTGTTATTAACAATTTTAATTGAAAAAATAATTAACTAAAAAAAAAAGCAAAGAAAAGCGTTCCACTCATCTCGTATTCAAACTATTTTCTCGCTGCTAAAAGTTATAATACGGATAATAAAAAAGTCCAGAAATTCACTCGCGCATTCATTTTCGGGTAATTGATGCATTTTTTTTTTTTTTTTTGATTGCTCTGAATGCGACAAAAAATGTCACGGTCGAAAAAATTAGAAACAAAAAAACTGTTCTACTTTAATTTTCAATAACAATGACCCGATTAAACTTGTTTGCTTTAAAAAACCGGTGCGATTGTTGCCTTAATTTCGTTGAATACAATCCGATGGACGATTTGCCGAAGATTTTTCGTTGGAAACGAGTGTTGATGAATTTTCATCAAGCGTCGTTTACAATCAGATCCGATAATGTGAGAATAATCAGAGTCTCTCGATTCGTTAGTAGAACGAAGCAAAACTTGCCAAATTAATCAGACATGGATTGTTAAGATCTCAAGAGTTGAATATGACCTCATAATAACAATAAGTACGAACACGATTAAGCAAAGCAAGCAAAAGTGCAATGCGCAATTATACCTCGCAGTCGTTTGGTCTCTCTGACGATATTACTCATTTCGCGAATCTATAACTGTCGGTAATGCTTGCGGATGAGGTTTGCGGAGAGAACCGCGTCGAGTGAAAGAGTGAGACCGGGGCGAATGGCTGACACGTGCGGTCCCGAAGCTCTTGCCAGCTTATGACAAGGATATCGATCCTTTGCAACGCCAGCAGCCAGCATAACAGCAACCAAGTTTTCGGCGAGACTCCCGGTGAGCATCACAGACTCGCGAACGTCTCGATTGCCTACCGTGTAGTATCCCGGCACTCGACTTCCTCGTTTTATTTTTCACCCTCAGCCCCCCCCCCCTCCCCTCCCCTCGACGGGTTCTCCTTCTTTCTTTACCGTCGCCGGAGCGCCGTACACACGTCTGTGGTCGTCTCGGTCTCGCGCTTTCAACGTCTGACTATACGCCGACTCTTACTACTCGGCGTAGTATAGTAGCAGTTTGGTTGCGTCTTCCTGGCCGACACGAAAAGAATCCTACCGAACCGGGGGAGAGGGGGGGGGGGGCTGAGATACATACGAGTGTCTCTTGCACAACTATCCCTGTGTGGCCTGCATTTCACCACGAGCGCTCGTAAAACCACGAGACGAACTGGCGACTCGGGACTCGCGGGAGATATCTTTTGGCTCGTGTGCGGCCACGAGATATCTCTACTTGCAGCGATTTTTTTATTTATTTCTATGCTACACGAAGATATTTATAGACTTGTCGGAGACGAAGATCGTCAAATATGGAACATCTGTGTCGGGCTTAAACGTCGAGAGACCGATATAATCGATTTTTGTTTCACAATGAAAAATCACAACTATTGATTTCATATGAAATATTGTGGTATGAAAATTGCTCAGATTTTTTGTTTTCTACATGGAATTCGACAAAAATTGAGATAAAATTGAAAAAAAAAAAAAAACATGCAAATTTTTTTTTTCGAAAAATATTTTAACGCAATTATTTTTCAAATTTTATTATTATTAATATTTTTATGTTATTATGGTGATTTTTTATTTTTATTTTTTTCTAACATTTCCGTTTCTATGTGTCAACCTTGTCTCGAAAGCTCGTTTTTTCCCGCTCACCTCTACGTTTTGGAAAATTTGTTATTTAAACTTAACTCAATCACCATAATTTTCTCGCCGAATCTATACGAGGCTCAGGCCACGAATATCACTCCCTATCGAACACCACAGATGAATGTGAATAGAAATATGATGGAAAAAAAAAGGTGAAAAAAAAAAAATGTTCGAATATTAGCCTCCAGATCTTTCCAATTCGCCGGATAAGCCGCGTCGAACGGACCGTTCCGGGATTACAGCGAGATGGGTTCGAAAGGAACCTCAGACAACCTTTTAAACTCACACTCTATACCATACACTTTTCTATACAAGTATCTATAGCTTCCTTCTCAGTCTGCCAGCCTTTTTTTTGTCCAACTCCGTTCGCTCCGCCGTTCGGTCTGCAATCTTTACAACCGTTGCGTGTTGCATCTATTCGCTTCTCTCAAATAAAAAAATTTAAAAAATGATTCACATTTTTTGCTAACTAAATTTCGACTCCGAAAATTCGTAATTTTGCGTATCGTCGTGTTCGTAACAATATATAATTTTTTTTTAAATCTGATTTCTCGTTGCACGATTAATTTTTTTTTTTTTTCTGTTAAAAGTTTTAACTGCATTATAAATATTGTTTTTTCGTATTTACTTCGAACGTTGAATTGTTTTTTTTTTGCTGCTCGCAGCTCAACGGTGATTGAACATCGAACCATATTCCGCGAGATAAGAAAGTAACGTACTATCCGAATAACATAACGCTATCCGAATAGCCGGGAAATTCGTGCTGCGTTTACGTTTTATCCAAGGAAATCGCTGCTTTCGTCCGATCTTCGAGGATAATCGGGAACGTGAACGTCGAGCCGTTTCATTCTCGTTCGTCCGAGCTTTACATTTCTTTCATTCCACAGGCATAATCGTTCCGACTAGGTAAATGTCCTGCAGGTTTCGAAATCCGAGACTGAGAGAACCGGAAACAGAGCTTGAGAGGGATAGAGGGAGAGTGGGAGGGAGGGAGGGATCTTTATCGAGGCTAAGCCCCGTCGTCCGCAGAGTACACGCGAGCGTTTGGTCTATATAAAGAGAAAGAGAAACAGATAAGAGATTGGAAGAAGCGAGAAAGAAAAAGTTGGGTTTAGGGGGATGGGGGGGGGGGGAGGGGGGTTGAGCAACGAAGAGAGGAACCGTGTGCCGACGGTCGTAGTGTCGCGAGCGCGGACCCGACGATTTCTCATTCCAAATCCAATTCAAGTTCTTCGCTCTCTCGTCGTGTCCTCTCTCGTTGCTAGCGGAGGAGAACCAACACATACACACACACACACGACAGTTATACCCGGTGAGAATCGTGTCTCGCCTACGAAAGAGTAATCGAAGGACGAGCGCAAAGCCGAACGGTGAACGGTATGAGAATTATATACAGAGATGAGAGATGGTAGAAGAAGAGGAAGGAAGTAATTGAAATTGTCGGGTGAACTATGAACTTGAGAAAGTACTCGAGTACATGTATTATCGGTGTCTCGTGAAAATCGTGTGGTACTTTATCTTCATTGAATCGTAATAATAATAATAATGATGGTAATGCGAATCGAGAAGAGAAATGGAATCGAATGCGTGATTGAAGGAGAGTTCGCGTAATCGATAATCGAAAGGTACGTAATAGGTAATAGAACTTTTTTTTAAATCTGAAAATTGTAATTAATCGATTGGAATTTATAACGACTCCATACGTCATTATCGAAATGTCGATACTTCAGTTCGAGAATATCCTGTTAATTTTTTTTACAATCTCACTTTTCATTATTGGAAAAAATCTTGAATTATGCGGCTTTTTACTTTTATTTGGCAATTGAAAAATCGAGTAAAATATTTGATTCTTTTCTTCAAAAAGTGTAGGAGGTATGAGAATCATTTTTTTTTTTTTTTTTTTCAGAACCCGAATATCTGAATGGCACTTCGCAGTCATATAAATGCCATTTTATTATTTCTCATATTTTTCGAGAAGACAAAAAGCAAAATTTAATTTGAACCCATCGGGTAGATGTATCCCCTTAAATATGCATATATGCTTCGCAGGGTTAATAGCAGTTATAATTTAAATGAAAATAGGTCAGACGTAAACTCGCCGGATCTCTCTGAACAGTTCGAGTAAAGGTAATATTGATCGCTCGAAACTTCGAACTTCGTGTTTCCTTCGATTCAATAATAATAACAATAACAATAATAATAACAGAAACAAAAGAAACAATAATCGTCAATGAGCTCTACACTCCGCGTGACTTGTGTTTCTCCATTCGAATTCTTTTCTCAATCGTCTATCTCTCCTCTCGCGCATTCGCCGAGAAGAGGAACTCAAAACAGTAGTCGAACTTGTTATCTACTCGCCGACGAAATAATGATAACGCTGATAGCGCGCGCGCGCGCGAGAGAAACGGGAAAGAGAGTGGATACAAGGCTGTTATAGAAAGCCAACAGACAAGGGAGAAGATGAGACAATGCATCGAGTAGCATAGAAGCAGAAGCAGCAAATCTCTCTCTCAAACACGGGGAACAGGCAGTGGCAACATCGTTTCTCGTTTTCTCTCACTCGTCGTCGTCGTCGTCGGCGAAAACAAGTTGCAAGTTCGTTATCGCCCGGTAACAGACTTCGATGCGACTTTGTATGTCGAGCCATGCTTTCCGTGTTCGCGTGAATGGCACGCACTCTATGCCGAGAGATACTTTATACGGAATACAGATAGGAGAGGTAAGAACAGACCAAGCAAATAAAAAGATAAATAGATTGATAGACAGATGTACTCCAGCATCTTGTTACACTTTTTTCTTCCTGCATTATTTTTTTTTTATTTATTTTTTTATTGCCTCTCTTTCGTCCGCACAAGGAAGATATTATTGTCCCTTCCTTGCACTTCAGACTCCTAACACATAAACAGTTTTATTCTTTATCCGGTACTTCGCGAAATCCTTTCGAGAGTATCATCGGAAGTCTTCGCGGGATAAGAACTCAATTGAGCTTATAGTTGAATTATCGTTCGCATCGTAGTTAATTCAGTTATCAAACTTTCTTCGCGCAGTGTTCTCCACAATTGCCAATTGTTTTCACGATTCGGAGCACCGAAATGTTTCGTGAAAAGAAACATTTTTTAAAATGATTTACAAACGAAATTTTGAGAGTCGATTTTGTCATTTAATTTTTTTTTTTCAAAACTAACATTTCATAGATACGATGAAAAAAAAAAATTATTAATTGGAAAAATGTTTAATTAGTCGAACATACAACACTTTTTTTCGTAAAAAAATAGTTATCCCCTATAACCATTAGTTTTCCTAATCTTTTTGTTCTTCAATGTCCGAATGATGAGAATGAAAATTTGTAAAATAAGAAAAGCACGAGGAAACAAATTCGAATATAGATGCTTGAATGCCTGAATGGTTATACGAAGAAGCCAGAGTCGCCGAGGGCGTGTGTTGTCCCTTGGGTATGACCTCTCGCGAAATGTCTCGATAACGACCGCGTCCTCGCACACGCTTTTCTCACACTCTTTGCGACTCTCCTCGCAACTGGCTTTACGAGATACTCGAGGCTCTTTGCGCACCTTCCCTCGAATATAAAATTCAAAGAAGGTCACACTCGTAGTTCTTATGTCGACCCTGCAGTGCTGTATAAGGTACCCGAGATTTTCAGATGTGTACGAAGCAGTTGGACGTCCCTGCAGTATTTTTTTTTACCCTTATAGTCCGGCAGCACATAAGTTCGCGATCAGATTTTTTGTTGCTATTGCAATTCTATTGGACGTCGAAATAAGTAAACAATATAATTCCTTTGAAGAATTTTCTTATAAATTTCACTTTTGTATTATCATATTTTTCATACAACTGGTTTTTTCGTACACGATATACTCTTCTCGCGTTTTTTTGTTATAACTTTGTACCACTTCGTCGCGGACGAAAAAAAATGTTTGCGAATACGGATGTTTGTCGTATTATTAGTGAATAATAAAAATATTAATAGTAATTTAAAAAAATAATAATAATAATCGAAAGAATTTTAATCTTCAGAGATTAATATCATAATTTAAATGTTTGTTCTTTCGACAGTCTTTTAAAAGTACAATAACTGCCAGAGGGATGAAAGTGCGATTTTCAATCGGTTGTCGAAGTATTGTTTCCAAAAAAAAATTCTACTTATGGTATATGACAAACCGGTGCCGCATTTGTTTATCAATTCTTTTAACCCTATCTACGACAGGGTTAACGACCTGTGACATCATACTCGACCCAAACACCTGTAAAGTAAAGATTGCACGTGCAAAGTTTGCACGTTTGTGGGACTCGGAGGTTAGACTGTATTCCTTACCTTCGGCGGAGGCGACGATTTAGGGTTTGCCTTGGTGAACGGCGAGTAGGAATCGAGGTTCGCGCGATGATCCTGGGGGACTCGAGGCAGCACAGCAAGCTCGCCCGGGCGGCATGGCTCCCTCCTCTCCACTCCTGTCCCGCTATCGCTAGCTGCTGCGTGCCTCGCGTGCCGCACCGTAAGTATATCCCTCGTTTTCTTCTCGGTTTTTTTTCTCCCTCTTCCTCTTCTTCTCCGGCGTTTTGTTTTTTTCTTTTTTCTTTTCTTTAAATTCTTAACTCACGCACCAACCAACGTTTTGTTTTTCTTAAAACTCTTATCTCTTCCTTAACTTTCGAGGCCCAATGAGCTTACGAGCGTCAAAACAACCCTATCAACATCCCTTTGAACACGAACAATAAAACATTTTTCTTTTTTCGAACACCCGAGGTATTAAAAACACGCAACGATCCTCGGATCTAAGAAAAAAAAAAAAACAAACGAAAAAAAAAAAAAAAACAAAAAATCGTGATAAATTTTACAAGCACACAGCACTAAGAGCGTCGATAAAAAAAAAACGAACTGACGTCGCAAAGTCTGTCGCTTCAGAAACCAGATCACCTTCCTGCTTTCTGGATCGTCATGCCTATTATACCTTTTTTTTTTTAAACCCTCAAACACCGTAATTTTTTAATTAATTATTAATCTCTCAGTCTTTTTTTTTTTAACTCTTAAACATTTTTTTCTACCCTTTCGATATAATTTTCGGATTATTTTTTTTTTTTTAGTGTTATTTTTTTAATCACCTAGGATAGACAGTGTAGACGAGAGTAGAGATCGCGCGCGGGTACCCGTGATTAAAACACTATAAGAAAGGGGACGACGATGATTTTATTTTATATATATTTTTTTGCGTGGGGGGAAGGGGTGAGGGGAAAGAGAATGGAAAAAACTCAGTTATACGAGGAGACCTGGGCACAGGACACCGGATGGCCCGGCCACTGCGCCGGCACTGAGGCTACGCCGCAGCCTCGGCCTCCTGGTGCTCTCCCACCCTTGTATTCTCTCTTCGCTCCCCTCTCCGTCGCTCTCAACTACCCTTCTCTCTTTTCATCCCCCTTCGGCCGCGTCCACCCACCCATTCCGTCTCCTTTCATTTCGAACCAACTTCGAACTTCTTCCATCTCCCTCGATTTTTCCATTTTTCTTTCTTTCAACCCCCCCTTCGTCGCCGCGCGAACTTCGCGTATTTATTTTCAACCCCGCCGCCGCTATTTTCGTCTTTTTTCCTACAAGTGCATTTCAGCTTCTCTCCGTCTTTGTCTCAGCTTCAATTCTCCCTCCAGTGACGCGACTCGCTCTCTCCCCTACCAGACGCACCCGTGTCTCCCCCCGTACCCTCGTCCTTCCCCTCATCCGTACCACGGAAAATTCAGTCCTGTGACTCTCGGGGGCGCGCACCCTTGGTGGAAAACAAAATGTCTCGAAAGCTCGGGGGCGACGGAAAATTTCCGATACGGACCTGAAGCAATGAAGCCGGTACACCCGCACCGAGAGAGAGGAGAATTCGCTCGAGAAACTCCTCCGCAAGAGCGCAGAGAAAGATGTAGAGACGAGAGATGCTGCTGAGAAGCTGTGCGAATGGACCAGAAAGATGGGCAGGAGGGGAGGATCGGGGACGGATGGGAGGAATGGGAAGAGACGAATTGCGAGTGGAAAAAGAAACGTCCGAGGGGATCGACGTGACTGCTGCTGCTGCTCCTGCTGATGCCGCCGTTGCTGCTTTGCTGTACCTGGATGGAATGGAAAAACGTTGGGATAGTAGAAACAACAAAAAAAATTGCTAAAAATGCAAGGCGAGGAAAAAAAGAGTTAATTTTGCGGGAGAGATGGTTTCATTCTTTCGCTATTCGGGCGAAATTGAATGCGAGACAGAGGTGCAGGAGGAAAATAAAATGTTGAAAGGTTCTCCTGTGAGCGAAGAAGCTTGGAACAGGGGTACAGGTGTCTCAGGCGATATACTAGCTGTTTCTACTTTCGGGGGTTGATTTTGTTGGATTTTTTTTTTTTTTTCTTTAAACCTTCAGCGTGTGCGGAGGATCCGGTCGGGTACAGGTGTCGCGGTAAGAGAATAACGTATGAGATTCTAGCTGACTCGGGGATTACGAGTGGAAGAACAGACGGAGGAAAGGGACGAGCGTCTGGTCAGTTACTGGACTTATCTACTGGATAAAGTTTCTGCGACACGCCGAGCCATTACGAACATCTGAAGTTATCTTTATGGGTTAGATGGGCGTACCGAAGTTTTCAAAGGTTATAGACGGAGTTTCGAGAGCCCGAATTGCTATGAATTCTTTATAATAACTCGATTTACAATACTGCCGTTAGTTAAGGCGGAAAAGCTGAATTTTTATTGCGGCTGATTCGTGACGGTAACTGGGAATACCAGCAAATATCACTTACTTTTAGCCATTTGTCTGACCCATGATTTTTTTTTGTTTTAATACAGTTCGCATAATTTTTTTGTCACTTTTTTTGAAAATATATTTTGCACGTGGGGAAAATGTGGATAAAACTAGATATGCGCTCGAAAATAAGCTCTCATTAAAGTCAGAAGAAGAGACAGGTCATCAGCTCGAAAACTGCGCAACACCGAAAATTGATCGTCGACCTGTCACCTCCCCCCCCCCCCTTTCCCCTCGACGCTTGCAGAACTATATTCATCGTCGTTTCGCTAACAGGTCGAAGAGCGATTCAAAATAGAAGCGCTGTTTCTGGGTTGTTACGACTTTGGTTTATCGCGGCATTGCCGTGTCTGACGGGTGAAGGGTTATACTACTGGCGCCGTGGCACACGAATCTGTTATAGTTTAATCACCATGGAATGAAGCTAAACCTCCAGATACAAATATTGTAGACCAATTATGAGAAATATCATAAATATATCGAATTGAACAATTATACAATAAGAATATTTTTTATTTGACGCCCGAAAAAATCTTATAAGCAAAGGCTACTAAACTTATCTGAGATTTTTTAAAAAATTTCTATATTTTCTTTTTGAGTTCTATTATTATACAACGGATCAAATAAAAATGTAATATATAACAAATATTACAGGCTTCCACGAAAAAAAAAAGTTTGGGGGCAAAATGGACCACGTCTGAAATAAAAAAAACTCCATAAGTGCGGCTTTTCGAGTTACCGTGTTGAAACTTCGTGTACAACTGGAACTACCACGAGTCTTGTTTCGCATTGCGTTTTGTGAAAATAAAACCGACCATTCGCATTTTACGAAAGTTTCATTTTTTGCATAGTGGCTGACATTTTTTACGTGAAAAAGATTATCTTTTGAGCGGATCTGGTTGAACCTCGTAAATTAAGCGACAAATTAATAAAAAGTAGGTAAATTTAAAAAACACCCCTGTTCCGGTGGACAAAGTCGTCTCTACCCTATTTCGCCCTATTATTCTCCCCTATCGTTTGTTTTCACATTTATTTATGTGATTTTGCATACTGGCTTTATGGGTTTAGTGTTTGGAAAAAATTTAGGAGTCGCCCATTTTGCTCCGAAGTGACATCATTTAGTCCATTTTGCCCCAGTCTACTCGTGAAAAAAATCATTTCAACATCTTCAATCAAGTAAATTTTTTTATTTAAGCTCAACAGTTGATAATAATCAATGTTTAGCAGTCACCTTTCGTCTGGCATTTAGTTATTTTTACACAGCAGTTATTATTTGATCTTTATTTCTTTCCTCACTAATTCTAGGACGCGTTGCACGTACAAAGACTTCTAACGTACGTATCGCTCACGCTCTAAAAAGCAGTGTTGCGTTCGTATCGTTAGCACCCACACACACACACACATATTTATACAAAACTCTCGCCGGAAACATGCCGAAAGGTTCACGGTCGCGATCTATGCAAAGTAGATATCCGGTAGCACGCGCCTTCCTCTACACATCAACCTCGACGAAAGGGAAAGAGGAGAAAGGCGTTTATTATCAGAGGGCGCGCGAGCAACGGTTAATGTTAGTACTCGGATCCTTATCGCTCTCAGACTCGAGGTTGCAGAGCGATCACTTTTCGAAATGTACCACCTGACACCCTCCCTTCCGCCCCCATCATCGGTGTGTACCACCTCTGGGCTCTTGGTGTCTCTACCTCGTTTCTACCGAGTTTATATATCGATCCCACGAGAAAATAATATCACTGTAGTACACACCGACTTTTCGCAACTCCCGTTTCGTTTTCTCTCCCGACACAGAGAACCACGGGGCGTTGTTGCATGCTCGCCCTTGACTTTCTGCACCTTTCCGCGTTTTTCTCAACCGCCCCCACCCCCTCCCCATCCCTATCCCCATCCCACGGGGAGCCGCAAACTCATCAACCGGGTCAAGGACGACAGGTGTGTCTCTTGCGTTTCTTTCTCGCACTATTTTCTTATTTTATTCATTGGATAAAATTGCATCTATTTGTCGTTGTTATCGATACAAATTAGAGACTTTTACTTTCCGTCACGGAAGAATGCAGAAATAATACTACGAATGGGTATTCGCGTCGCTTTCTCATTGTTATATGTCAATCAAAAAGCATTTTATGAGAACGCGAAATTATTTTTCGATTTCCTTATATACGTCGCTTAAAAAATCATGCAAAAAAAAAAGCGAAATATCTAGTACCCCGGTGTTTTCATTAATCTAACAGTTGAAAAATTGAACCAAGCGTTTGATTTTTTTTACAAAATTACAAGCGGTATTCAAATTATTGTTCATCGCGATTTTTGGTGTTTTATGTAATCGGAATATCACGAAAGAAAAATGATTAAAAAAATAAACCAGCCACGTGTCCGGTAGTCATTCTATTTTTTTTTGTTTTTTCCACTCTTTTTTGTGAGACTTTAAATACATAAAACACCATAAATCATCATAAAAAAAATAATGTTATTACTTCCCATTGTTTTGGAAAATCAACATTTTTAAAATTTGTCTCGGATTTCAAACCGCCAGGTAAATGTTCCCCGTCAAAATGCAATTGGATTAAATAATTTCCGCGTATTTTATTTCATCCTGAAACCAACGAAAAAAAATCTAAAAATACATCCTATGTTTGCCGTTTTTATCCCGTAACCGCGAATGAATCGAGTACTTCCAATTTCTTCCGACACATTTGACCCCTCGGGAAAGGGTTCACAGTCTTCCTTTCGAAAGATTACCGCTCTCTCAGAGTTTAATCATTCGTCGAACCAATTTATCAATGCTCGAGAGTGCAGCAGTTTGACAAATGATTTACGACTGAACGACATTTGTGTGTTCCCTATTGCGGCCGATGGTGTGTAACGTCCTATCGCGTGATCTAAGCGAATCGGTTAACCAACCAGCAGTACTGCCAGCGAGTGTGTTTCCTGCATGACAAGAAGCATTGTTGTTGTCCATTCTCTACTTTTTTTTTTCTTTCTTCTTTTTTTTTTTTTTTTTTCATTTATTTTCTCATTCGTGTCTAATCCTCATGTACACACAGTCGCCGTACAGGTCAAATTACGATACAGCACCAGCACCAGTTAATACGTTACATAGTTTATACCGGTACCCTATTACGATAGTCACGTAAGACGCAGCAGTAAAGTTTATTTCTGTGCAGCCCGGCAAATGATTTATCGCAGTCGTAGACTCTCGGTAGAATGGTAATGAGAATCACCCTGCCGCGAAGCCCATAGACCTCGGGGGGTTGAAAGGTCAGTTAAACTCGGCGAATGAACATATCCCAACAGCCTAAGGTCTGAAAATTTATTCGTTTATCGATTCGCGCGAATGTTGATACGATTTAACGCTATTAGCGCGTGTGCAAAACGTTCGAGAAACGGTGTGTGTCTAATGAAAGAGAATTGAAACTTCGAGGATAATCGGCGAACGCGTTGAAAATCGATATTGAAGCGCCAAATCGATTTGTCGAAAATCGTACTAATTGTCAGACGAGTGATTTACGATTCCTCGGTGGATAGACAGATGATACTCGCGCGTCGAGCGTCCGGAGAATTGAGGAACGAAGGAGAAATTTCGTTCGTCGAAGACTTTATCGCGTGTTGCTCTCGATGCTGAAACAGGTGCTGAAATAGCGGACTTGGCAGCTGGTACACAAGGGGGAAGAGCTGTATCTACTTTTATACAACACTCTCGTCGCGCCAAGAGCATATTGTTTATATTCTTCTGATACGTGCAACTACACCAGTCACGTATATCGAAGGAAATAGCGAGCGAGAGATCGCGTGTCGCCCCGACACACGCGATACTCGCAAATTTTTTTTGACTATGAAATTTATTATTTATCATATATGTATTTTAGATTTTTCAATCGCGCGTGCAAATTGGATATGTTGAGAATAATGAATTTGAAGATATCGTTTTAAAGAGCTATCTAAACGTAAATGTATATAATATCGTTTTACGAAAGACACGCGATACAAAAAAACTATCACAGCACTAATAATATATCTATATTTATTCATTCTTTTTTTTTGTGGGAGTGAATAGGATAAATGTGAATATTAATTCATCGTGTTTATTAATTTAATACAATTTTTTTTTTTTACGATATTACTAAACTGTTTTAAAGCTTTTTAAGACCGGTACTTGACGGTTCGAAAAATGGAGTCATATATTTTCGCAAATAAAGAAACAACTCACTCTTCCGGCGGCCATATTTTAAAAAAAATTTGAACACTTCTCGACAATTTTTTTTGTAAGACTCCCAATACAAGTATCTTTTAGGAAATTTTTTTTTTTTTTTCCTCCAATAATAAAAAAAAATATACAGAATTTCATTCGGTTTTCGAACCTTTCTATTTCGCAAAAATGTCCCTAAACTCGCTGCTGTTCGACAAGGTGTGCGTGTATCCACAGCCATGTTTAAACGAGCAATATCTTCCGGGGTTTAGAAATCATATACACAGGAATTTGTGTACTTTGACGGCAAACATTGACGCATTGCGCAGATCGTTCGAATTACTCAAATTCAACTAATAGCCTTGTTGTGTATATCTTTATATATGTGTCTGCGTGTGTATATGTGTGTATACTGCGAGTATACAGTGAAGAGAGGTTCTCGCGAATCCGCTCGAAAGCACTGCGGCCATTGTCGTGGTCAGGACACGGGCCTAATCCTATTAAGTCCCCCGCACACGAGGCAGCTGCGTCGAGCACCGAAATAATCGCGGCTTCGCGTTAGTCATCCACTAATGATGTTAATTCAATTTCGTCTCCTCCCACGCGTATATATTACTTTGCGCGAATGGCACGCGTTGACGAAACTGTTCTACCGAGATCTTGACGGATGTTGGCTTCTATATTAGGTTCCCATATTCAAATTTAAATAAAAAATATAAAACATCGACTCAGCCATCGGCAAAATCTTGAATTTAAAAACGCGATACGATTTTTGAGTTTAAATTCCAATTTAACTACAATAAACTAGTGATAGGATTTGTCGTGAAAAATTTTTATTAAAAAAAAACAATTTGAAGCTGCGATTTGATAAAAAAAAAAAAAAAAAAACAATTGTCCCTGTCTTCGTAGCTACCGCAAAGAGACTCTTCGTAAGATATCGCCCACTTCAAAAACCGCTTTAACGAGAGCGTTGTCGAAAAAAAAAAAAAAAAAAAATCGACATTTTTCGTCCCGTAGATAGAAATTTACGAGGTGTTCAGTTCCGACGATCGGAAAATAATTTCACGTACCGTCAATGCTTCGCCCGGGTATTGGGTGCGCTCGGCATAAATTATTATCCAAGTCCGTTGGGAAGGAGGGGGATGGAGACTAGGATAGGCGATTGAAGAAAGGAAAAAGGACGAGAGGGCGGCAGGGGGGGGGGGGCGGAGGGCGCGTTATACATATAGCGAGAGACGGAAGGGGAATACCCGCTGGCGTCGCGTCACGTACCAAATGGATGAATAGATTCTTGGCAAAGGTTCGAGGAAGGATGAGACGGAAGGTGCTCCTCTCGATGAGACGGGAACCCGGGCGAGAGGTCTTCTCCCACGAGTCCCTGAGAATCGTGAAACCGATGGAACCGACGAAGCAAGGAAGCAAAAGCCAGAAGGAAAAGCAAAAGCAAAAAAAAAAAGTACGGGGAAGACGATCGATCATCGAGACGAGAGAGAGAGAAAGAGAGAGACTCGACGGGCGATGAGCCTCGAAAAGTTCGAACGAGAGAAAATCGATTCAAGAACCAGTGGGACGCGGTCGACGAAGCTCTTTCGATCGGTTCAATCAAAATTTGTACCATTTGCATGCGAAAAAAAAAACAATCGACGAGACGAGTGGGCAGAATGTTTTCTGAGGTTTGGAAACTAATGAAGAGTCATTCTCCAAAAAACGAGGGGAAATATTAATTTATTATTTATTTATTATTTTTTTTATTATTTATTCATTATTTATTTATTATTTATTTATCATTTATTTATTATTTATTTATTATTATTTATCTCAACTCAATTGGGAGTTCCAGATCGGCAATAACTTCGGACTTCTAATGTAAATCTTGAAGGGCATAAGGTTAAAACTCAATTTCCCTATATTAGTTACTTCTCATCTGAAAATACCAATTTCAATGCCTAACTAACATCCGAAATACCGGTATTCTAATGCAAGCATGCAGAAATCGTTCGTGTACTTGGCATGGAACAAGCAATGAACACGTACTCTCGTATTCGTACGAGAACTCGTCGTTTCACAACTCGAGTGAAGACAAGCAGGCTATGGGAGGGAGGGTTGGAGGATGTAGGTTTTCCACGATGCCGGAGTTCCTCCAGGAGAGCACGAATTTGCATTGGCTCGATTAATAGCGCCCGTGGCAGAATTCGCAACGGGACGGGTGCGCTGGTTGTGCTCTCTCGGTGCCCCGTCACCTCTCGTACTACCAGCAGAAACCAGCACTCCGCAAACACGGAGAGATGTTCTCCGATCCCCGGTGCTGGTTCCCGCAGTTGCAAAGTACCTTAGCGGGTTCCCGCGGCTCTACCTATGTACCTACCACGGCTATACCCGATGTCTCTATAGCAACTGTACGTGCACCGTTATATTCCGACCTCCATATATCTATATATTCGTTATGCATATATGCATATGTTATCCAGCGAGATTCGTAAACTCACTCTCTCGCGTTCTTCTCTTTTTTATTTGCATCCTCACAGAGAGAGCTTTGTTTTCGTGAGAAAAAAAAAAAAAAAAAAAAAAAAAATTTCGAGATTTTCAGGTCCACGTGTTCCGAATGTTTCAAAACATTCGGTAAGTCGAGTTGCCACCGAGATTCTTTGGAATTGAATTCGCCCGAAATTGATAAAGAAATTCGAAAGTCATGAACATTTACAATTTTTTATCTACCGATAAAATGATTTCTATGTACTGCGCTCCGTTTTGGACGCAATTTTAAACGGCTACAATTGATTTCAAAATCAATTTCAGCGGCTACCATCTGATGAATCGAGTTTCTTATAAATCAAACGTTAGAAATTGGAAAACAAACGCTTGATGAGAACTTTAGCTGATTTTCGAAATTTCTACAATTTACCGGTTAAAAAAACTCCCAAAATTGAAAATGTTTACATCGTTTGCTGATTTGATTTGTTTTTATATGGAAATTTCTTTAGATATAAAAACTATTGTCCCTATATTTACTTGTCTGATCTTTTACCGCGTTTTCTACTTCAAAAATGCATCTCCATTATGTTGGGTACGATAATATATCCCTTCTCGTCTGTGGAAGTAAGAGATGTTTTGCGAAGGAGAACTAACAGTGTAGCCGCACAGCGGGAAGAAGACGTACACTGCACAATGCGACTTCGTCGACTGCGTTTTCTTTGTACGTATACAAAACTACGATGCTGCAGGGTCGCCAGTAGTAAGGGTAGGAGTTGAGCAGACGTGACGCTTTGGTACTTGCGGTACATGGTCTTTTGTACATATTTCTGGAACGAAGAATTTTCTTTCCGAAGCAGACGGGGGAACGATGTCGCGAGTGCAACTTTATTACGCAAGAATTATGCGCATAAATTAGGTATTACGTGCCTACGTCGGTTGTACTCGTTATAGTTTGTTGTCATGGAAAGAAAAAGCAGGAAGCAGGAAGTAGGGGCGCGGAAGATGAGTTAAGCGGTGAACGAAACGGGGTGAAACGAGAGGTATATGATACTCAGAATCGATTCCAGAATCGATGGCCTTCAGTGGATCGCGCGTCAATGAAAAATTGAAGAAATTCAGACGATTAGAGTTTTTTTTTTTATTACGTCGCATTACCACAAGATTTTAGCGTATCTTCGAGTTTGCAGCTGGAAAAGAGTGATAAGTTGGGTGAAAACGTGTTGCCTCGAGTCGACCTAATTTATCAGTGGCCAAGAGAACAATTCCGTGAGATTTGTCTCTCGATATAGAAATCCGATAGACCGTACGCGATTCGTCGATACAATGGAAGCCGTCGAGATTTTTACCCCTATTTCTCTCTCTCACCTCTTGCGCCCCTCTCGACAATTCTGTCATTCATTTTGTTTTCTCTCTTTTTTCATTGTTTTTTACTCTCGATCTCTGTAGAACCCACACCGAGCCGCAGTCACCCCATTCGTTCATTGGTTCGTTCACTCCGTTTCCCACCTTTCTCTGCCGTTCTTCTACCAAAGCTTGTCCGATTTTTTAGTATTTTTTTTCTCCCAATTCGACACGCGCACCGAATTCGTTTCCTCGCGCTATCTCTATTCACGCATCGAATGCGCCGTTTTGTGAAACGACGCATTAACCGGAAAATTCGGCTACTCGCACACGCATCATGACAAACGAATGCGATATACGTATATGTCGCATTGCTATACCTATTGATGAAAGCTTGAAATATAACCACTCAGAAAGTCGCCTTGTGACGGTCATATGACGGTCGTCAAGTTGTTCATAAAATACACGTAAATTGAATCATTTTTTTAATGTGATACATAGATTTCGTTATTAATTGACGTACCACGTAAAAATTCTTTTTTTCATTCCGAAAAATCGTGAAAAAATTAAACACGTACCCGATACTCATAATTTCGCATACATGGTACGGATAATTATTACCGTTAAGGGAATTTTTTTTTCTCTCTCGTACCTGGTACAGTGATTTCGGCAAAATCAATGTACCACAGAACTTCCTGTCTCAATTTTTATTTCTAAGTTTACTATTACGGTTACTATTTTCCGACTGCTTTGACGACGGACCAGTGACTACTAGTTAATGAGTTCGTGGAACAGAGAGTAATAATCTCAATCTGATATTCCAAGAGGCTGTTCCTCGGATCGTAGCATTGATAATAATGCCTGAACGGTATGCTGGGTGTTGAAAACAGCCGCGCTCGGTGGGTATAAGCGCAAGAACGTCGTCGACGAAGAAGAGAAGAAGGACGCGAAGGAGGGACGAGAGACCGAGGCATTGTCAGCGGTGGGCCACCGCTACCGGTAGCTGGATCGTGACAATGGACTAAAACGCGAGAGCTACCATCGCGACCGAGCGGGGAAATAGACTCCGCGTCCTTTTGTCTAACTCTTCCTGGGCCGTAGCCCTCGAGCCTCGAAACTGACAGAGGTACGCTGTTGACTATGTGTTTTCACCGACAGTGTGTCCCATTACCAGGTAAAGCAATGAAAACGCTCGACATCCGAGATAGAAAACCAGATTCCAACTTTTTTTTTTTTTTTTTTTTTCATGCTGAGTCACCTTCCCTCAGCACTAACGAGAGAAGATGGTATTTGCACGATGAGAATATGTAGCTTCTTCCTCGACAAAGGGCCCAGGAGAACGAAATTTTGCATCCCGACGAATTCTTTTCAGTGATAACAAAAAAAAAAAAAGCGAATGGAACTAACAAGAACAAGTAATTGACTCTTCAGCAGTCCTCGTCTAGAAATCCTCCAATTTGCAGTCGCGAGAATGAAGTTTGAGTTCGAATTTAATTTCGAACTCCACTTCAAAATTGAAATAAACACACGAGTTAGAAACTGCATTTTGAAGTTGTATTTAAACTTCGTTTAATCAGAGTCAAAGGCATTTCGGGTAAAAAAAAATCCACAAATCTGTCTTTAGAAAAGTATTATAAATAATAAAAATAATAATAGTTATTTATTATTATGATAAATAAAACGATTATACTGTAATTCATAATATAATAATTGTAATAATAACAATAATGATAACGTGTTATTATTCTGAATTTATTAGACATTTCAGTATCATCTTTTTGATATTTACTGTAAAAAAAAAAATTAAATTTTTATAATTTTTCCAAAAAATTTTTGAAACTCTCCACACCTCTCCCCCCTTTTTCTACTTCGTCTCAATGCTTTTAAAACGTTTCTAAAGAAATTAAAAAATTCGATAGTCCTTGTACTTCAAACTTCAATTTGAATGCTTTTCGACAGTTTTTTTTTTTTTTTCTTTTTTTTTTTTAGAGTTGAAAATTTTTTTTTCTAAGGGGGATGAAGGACAGTGTTAGAAAAATGGCGACGCGAATACTTTTACAGGGCTCTCGGGGTTTCGTGACTGATGTCTTGGAGGCACGCGACACACGGCGCGTCATCTTCCACCGTAATTACATTCGGCCTCTCGGTGCCTCTCGGTATAACCTGCTGCATTGGTACCGGAGGAACGTGAACATAGGTATTACAGAAGCCACGGGAATACCGGCGCACTACCGTCGTGTTTCTGTATGCTTTTTCTGTAGCTATGGCTATACCGGAATGTACGTCATCGTAGGATTTTCTCTCCCCCTCCCCGCACCCCCCTCCTTTTACGTCACGTCAATTCACGCTATGCTGATTCCATAGCTACGAGAATATCACGAGAATGACGCTCTTTATGTTAGAGATCCAATATTCCATTCCGGTAATCGCATTTTTAACCGAAGATTCTCACGTTATCCGTGTATTCGATGGTTCTTTCTTCGCACGAAGCTCCATTGAAAAAAAATGTATTATGACAAAAAATAATAATTTGGCAACTGAATTAAAAATTTTCTTTTGACAATTTTTTTTTCAAAAAAAAAAATGTTCGCGTCTTCCTTAAAATCCATTTATCTTTAAGTAAAAAAATTTGTTATTATCTCCTATAGTTTGCGAGGAAATAAATATATAAAAAAGAACGTCAAGTAGATATATCCCTTCAACTCTATTTCTCTATTTCTCTGACCCTCTCGTTCATTGGGATTTTTTTAATAAATTGGTCGCATTGTCCGAGAGGAGTCATCGCGTCGAAATGCGAGTAATTAGATCTTCTCGAAACCCATAAAAGAGTTACTGCAGGTTTAGTCGGCGAAGTAGGAAATTCGTTCGCGAAGACGAGCAAATGGTCGAACTCTACTCGACTCCTCGAAAGCCAAACCATAGCGGCGCATAGGCTATAATAATCTCAACGGTAAATCTACCGGCGTCGCTTCCGCAGTAAAGACTCGCGTGCCAAGAGGACCTTGGCGATGTGTGTGCATCAGGCTATTAAAGCATCGTTTCCCCCTGCGCCCTCTCCGCGCGCAACTCCCTCGTCGTGCAGTAACGTACTACGTACACAGTTTTCTCTACTCTCTCTATGGTATAAACGGAGAGAGAAACTCTGGCCGTTTCTTCTTCCTCTTCCCTCTCTCTTTGTCGGATATATCTCTTCGCCACGGAAACTAAGACCTTAGCCCAATTCTCACCCCGCGAAACTCTTCGTCTGAGAGGGTTATATACCTTCTCTTCTCTTTCTCGGCGCTAAACGAGAACGCGAAGCGCGAAACGAGCGTTGCTTACTCGTTCGCAAACTCGATACGCGGCCTTGTGGTTGCATTTATATTTCCGCCGCGATACAATGTTGCGAAAATCACCGTGCGAAGGTGATAAGACCTCCCCGCCGTTAAGGGGTTAAATACGAAGAGCTCGTTAACGGATCGTTAAAACTAAATTTCAAAGGTTCCGGTAAAGTTATTTATCTCCAACAAAAGAAATAATAAAAAATATTAAATAACACGTTTACATTTCTTATATAAAGAAAATATTTATTTACTCATTAATTTTTTTTTATGTACACGAAAGATCGAGAAAAATTTAACATTTTCTTTTATTTTTTTATATATATATATAATATATACATACATTTTTTTTTTTTTTTTTTTTTTTTCGTCAGTGAAACGAGTCGCGTTGTTTCGCGTAAGTAAGATTAAGACAATCGCCCCAAAAGTGATCGAGGGTGTGGGCGAGATGCGGAGTGACGCCGACGAGGCCGTGAGCTTCGTCCGGATAGCTTATCTGCTCGAACTGTATGTCGGCGAGAGCCAAACTCCTGCCGAGGGCCATCGATTGCTGATAGTGCACGTTGTCGTCACCGGTACCATGAATCAACATGTACTTTTTGCCACGCATACCCTCTACTAATCGCGTTACGTCGCTGCGATTGTAACCCGCTTCATTGTCCTCCGCTGTCGGCAATCCCATGTATCTCTCGGTATAAATCGAATCTATAAATTCAACGAGTCAATTGATCCCTTCGGCTATTCAAATCTCCGATTGATCGATTCTGATTAATTCATTAAAAAAAACATGAATTACGATGAAATTTTGGTACCATAGTAAATCCACGATGATACGGGGGCAACAGAAATTCCGCACTTGAAGATTTTCTCGTGATCCGTTGCCATTACCATTGCAGTTGCGAAACCGCCGTAACTCCAGCCCCATATGCCCGTTCTCTTCGAATCGATCCACGAATAGGTCTCTTGGAGTTTTCTGAAATAACGTTACTGCAGAGTAGTATAGAGTAGCGGATGTACGCGGTGATACAGCGAACCAGAGTCACGTCGGACGATGCGGCAGCGCACAGTAGTAAAGGCGCGCGTGCAGGCGGACAGTGGACTTAAGGGGATTCATGTCCGCGAAGGTCCGTTAATGCATAAACGTATCGTTACTCACTTAGTCATTGCAATCTGATCCTCGATCTCTACGGTTCCGAGACCTCGATATATCTCGAACAAAATTTCGCTCCCTTTGAAAGCACTTCCTCTGCCGTCAATCTCCGTCCAAATAACACTACGATTCGTCGTATAATACGAATGATAACTGTACGACAAGGCGTCCTTTATCGCCGCTGTATTCGGACCGGCGTAACTGAAAATCGACATTTTTCGATATTCGATTGTTCGGAAACATTCAATTGTATGCGAAAAAATTACGATTTTTTTTTTTTGTAATTTAAAAAACGACTATTTTTTATCTCGGAATTTTTTTATTTTTATGCGGAAATAGCCGACGGAAGAATAAAATATTTTATATTAAATTATGCAAAATGGCATTCATATAATTTTACTTTTTATTTTTATCTAAATTTGCGAGATGAAAATTTTAAATTAGCGAATTATTGCGTCGTTACGGTGAAAATAATTGTAATAATGTAATAATTCGGGCTCCACGCGCGTTCTAATTAATCCGATTGCTACACGGGAAGGAAGGGGGCGGTAGGCTGCACAGGGCAAATTAATATTTGACACGATTACATATTCCGCACGTGCGAGTCTCGTTACGAGGATAACCGAGTGTGTGACACCGGAGAGATTTTAATTAATATTTCTTCGTTTTATTGGTTATTAAAATTTTACTTACACCTGGACGATCATCGGATAGCTGAGACTCTCGTTGAAACCGGGAGGTAACATCATTCGCGCTTTGCTCAAGTAACCGTTAACGCGAATGTTAACGATTTTTTGCGTCGCTTGCAAACGGCCCTTCAACTTGGTTCTCAAAAATTCGTTTGTTTGCCAGCTGTAGATTTTCTTGTGTTGCCTATTGTAAACCTCTACCGTTGTCGGATCGGGTCCGGTGCACGAGAGAACGTAGTGGGATGCATCGGTCGAGAACGCCACGTCGACATACGTGCAATTGTTACCTAATCATTAATCAATTTATAAACCCAAATATAAATTTAATAACGTTCTTTTCTAACGTTATTACACAAGGAACAATCTGTTACTTTATTGGTAAATCCGAGATATACAAGAGGAGAAAGTATCGTAATCGCAAAAAAATTGAACTCTCAGATTAATGTCTGCAAACACTTTTTACGTGTCCTTAAATACAAAGAAAAGTAGTTTTCCATTTCTTTCCGTCTGTCTTTTTGGTTGTCCGTTCGTCTGCGTCACCTTTTTGTCCGCAAGTATTGAATTTCAATGTTTTTATGTACCGTAAGAGTTATCAGAAACTATGTGATAACATTTTTTTTTTTTTTTTTTTTCAACATACCAATTTATATTCATTCCTACACGGAAAGAATAAAATATGTAAAGAATCAACACGACAGCAAGTTACTTTAGTTTCAAGCGGCACGTCTCGTAAGATTAAGGGGTTGCGTTGAAAATGCCGACAAGAAGAAATAAAAGCGTAAGAAGTCGTGAGATGGGATGGCGAGGGGTTGAGGGGGTTGCAAGGAATGGTTGGATAAAGGTGTAGGGCCGACGGTGTGAAAAGGCGAACCCGGAATTTCGTGCCGCGTCTTGATAAAATTACCTTCCGGCGTTAGGAGGCTGCAAGAGACGCAGGTCGGCCTTTCGCTTCCGTCAACAGGCGTGGAATACAAATTCCTCTGGGACGGCTCACCGGGCTCCGCGGCCAAATAATAAATTTTTCCTCCCTTCTCGTCGATTCGAAGAAACGATTGCACCGCCGAACCCAATGGAGTCAAATCTTTCTCGTTCGTCAAAACGCTGCCGTTTATCAGATCGTAGCTCGTCACGTGATTGTATCTTCCGTCCATTGTATTCGTTTCTTGATACTTCAGAAGGAACAATTTGTTACCGTGATATATCGGCTTCGGTACCTCAATCCAACCCTTTTTCTCCTCGATTTTTAACAAATAATTCGATTTTCCATAAAGATCGTACGTTACGAGTTGCGCAATGTTTTGCACACGATTTGTCCAAAAAGCCGCAACGGAGTCATTTGTTAACCAATTAACCTGGTAAATTATATGATCTCTGGGAGGAAATAAAAACTATATTATATACTGGAGAGATAATTCATTACTAAATAACAATTATTAATATTGTTATTAATATTATATGATTTGACGATTGTAAACTCACTGGGAGACGACGTCGATGGGCGCTCCGAGAGAAAGAAGATTCGAGTTCGGATCCGTCAGATCCACAAGATTCAGCGACACCCGAGGATTTGTCGTGCCGGCCTGAGTTTAAATTAAAACATTCGATGAAAAATCAGGATTAGTTTATATAGTATTTTTTCTCCTTCATACAGGAAGCTTTGTATGTTCGGAATATATGGTATTTTTAATTTTTCTCAAAATGCCTATTTGCGCACTAATTCTTCCAATTCGTGAGATATTGACCTCAAATTTGAAGCACAAGTAAACTATTGGTGAATAATGTATAGAATTCAAATCGCGGAAATTCGTGGACGTGTTCGAAATTTACGACATTTTGATTTTTTGTAAACTGCTTTTCAACCCTTTAATACTTAAACGTTTCGAGATAATGAGCTGAAATTTTCTATACAAACAGAGACATAACTACTTTGCAATCTTTTTTTTTTTCATTAAGTCTCGAATCGTTATTCGGGGCTAATATTTATTCGTCTCGTTCGGAATGCTACGTAAAACCACTCGAATCCATTGATATCTAAAGTTTTCGTAATTAAATTGTCGTATACTTTGTTTGTCTATCGCGCTTTCGATCCCATTTTCCATTCACCCCGAATGCTACCGAAAAGTACATTCATAGGTACAAGTGCGAGAATTCCGTGATGGCTGAGAGGGAGGGTTAAAACGACTTGGGAGTGAGATAAAGTTCCGTTTAACGCGACCACTCGAGATAACCCTTTCATCCAGGCCACCGGAAGCAAAAGCGGCAAAAGAGAGGGGGGGATTGCTCTCTCCGTCGGAGAGTTAGCTTTTGCTGCCAAGACCTTTATAGCTCCGTTAAAATCCTCGCCCGATCGTCCACCAATCTGCTGCTGATGCTTCTAGCGGAGTACTGGACCTCTCGCTATACGACAATTTTACTCAGCTACGAGTCGCTCCCGTTATTCATCGCCAAATTACCCACCGAATATCTTTTTCAAATTCCGCTCATTCCCCTCCCAAAACAATGCAATCTTTACCCTCAAAATCATTGCGATCCTCGCGCAATAATAATTCTAAAGTCTCTGCAAAAATTAAAAAAAAAAAAGAAAACGAATCAATTTTTTCATCTCGATACATTATTTTTTTTATCGATCCAAACTCTGATTTACGTCACGTTGGTCCAGCGAATCGATCAATTTCACCCCATACGTTGCCTGGAACGTCGTATGTACCGCATGAAGATTTCGCAAGAGAGTATTTGGCACGAAATCGTACAAAGGAGTACCGGAGATTCCGTACATAAGATCATTGCACACAAGTTTCACTTCTCGCGAGAGGGATAGTAGTGGTATTGCACATATCGTTCGATAGAAAGATGGGGTGGGGTGGGGGTAGGTTTGGGGGTATATGTAACAGGAGGACAAAAGAGGGCGACAAAAGATTTCCTGTGTACTGTACTGTCCTACGGGGTGTGCGGTATCTCGTTCCTCGTGTGTCCTCGTAGTTCGCCGATAAAGCCGAAGCTATCGATCAGCGAGAGGAGGCTGTGTTGTACTCGTGGTACTGCGGTGCTTCCCAGTCGCGCACGGCTAACACACATCAGCAACGTACAAACATACGCGTTTACGTAAAGTGGCATTACTTGCCTGTATACCGTGAGTCGAGCTCTCTTGGCCCCGTTCGCCATACGCACACATACAGACATCGTACACACATACCAGTCAGATCCAACCACCGAGTTTCTCTCTTCCTACAACCGATCCTCGTTTTCTCGTACCCCTGCTGCGGTATACACGATTGAGAAGCTCGGATTCTAGTGTAAACATTCGATACTACCTGTACCCGTGTCACTCGATCGAACCAATTTACCGTGTAATGGAGAATAAAAAGAAAGAAAAAAAAAAAAAAAAAAACAAAGGAATAGAAAACATTGTACACAAGAGAGTTATTGATATCTTGACGTAAGTAATATCGATGATGGGATAAGCGATTGTTCGATTTTCCGTGATCGCACGTAAGCTACGTCGACGTCAATAAATAAACATCAGGAAATCGTTCTACGATTCTTATCGTCTTTTTTTATTTATCAAAAGGTTTAATATTGTTTCAAATACGATTTATACGAGATAAAAGATATACCGAGATATCGGATATCAGGGATTCATTGAAATTGAAGATTACAATGGAATTTATGAGATGAAAGATCCATTAGAGTTTTAAGGAGATTTTGAAATAAAATATATAACAGTAATAATATAAATAATAATAATGATTCATGTTTACTGTTATTATTATTATTACTCATTTAATTATATTATTCAACATTTTATAATACTGATAAAGGTAAAGGGGAATATCTCATTCATGATTAAGATTTTTTTTTTTCTGGCGAAGTTTTTGCTTGATGATTAACTTGTTTTGCCGCTACTTCTGTCGCAGTTCAACACTCCAATCGACATTCGATATTATCTATACACCCGATGTGATATACGTTGATAGAGTATATATTTACACAGATTGTGTATATATGCAACATGTAACTTCTCCGTCAGTCGTCACGGTATACCGATTAGTACTTATCTCCTTCGTGTTCACCAGAGTTTGCCAACTATCGTTAATTGATAGGCGAGTGGCTGGCTGACTGCCTCATCGCTACAAGTTTCTCTCGCTTCCTCTCGCATTGATGAGAAAAGTGACGGAGTTTTAGTTTAAACGACAGAGAAGTTCATTACACGGGATACATTCCGCACTTTCGGTTACTCGATACCTTTTCGTTCGGCGTTCCCCGACGAGTCTGTGTCCGGTGTACCACTTTTGTGGCTACGAAATAGTTTTTCTCTCCGATTCAAAGTCTCTTGTCGCACGAGGAATCGATTACTTTGTCATTTAATCTCGCGAATGCTTCGATATTGGAGTAAAAAGTTCGCGATACGCTTTGATACTTGATAATCGATAATTATTTTGCCAGATGGACGCGGAGGTACGAAAGAATTTCATTGCATTGTTAAATCATCCAACGAGAATAGAATATCTCCTTTGTAACAACCGAACGCCCTTTGAAGATATATTTATAGGTACTCTACGAAATAGTTATGAAATTCTGTTGCTCTTCGGGATGAAATGAAAAACTCTGAGAATTATAAATTCTCACATTGTTTCCTAATTAATTTCTCTAATTCGCAAAGCTACGTGAGAGCACAATTTTTTATTTGTTTGATTTCCTCGTCGAGAGAGCTTTGCGAATAATAGAAATTAAATGAGAAAACAATGTAAACATTTTTAATATTCGGAATTTTTTGTATCCATAAATTATGACGTTATTAAATGTTGAAATAAGTTCTCAACGAGTCATAGAGAGCAATTTAAAACACATACCTTTTTCGATGATTTAGAATCCGATTTATCAAGTTTTACCTGAATAAGCAGCTTGTCGCTGAAGACGCGATTACGTTAATCATTTTTCGATATATGTATAAAATTAAAATTTATAAAATTTAATACTAAATATTTTTTATAGCAGCCCAACTTATTAGAATTACAACCGAATAACTGAAAAAATACGAAAGCAGCAGTACGAGAAAAAAAAAATCGCGAAGACAGAATATTCTTTACGAGAAATAAAAATAATTGAATTTTTTGCCTTTAAATGAGACAAATCGCAAAAATATCATTTTTTTTTTTTTGGTAATAACTTTTTGAATATATTTATCAATATATACAATAAGATTCAACTTACCTTTGGATATTTTATCTTGACTTCGAGAGGATATTGATATTCTATGTCGCCCGGACGACCGTAGTAGAAATAAGATGCATCCTGTACCTCGGTATCGTTGAAACTCGCGAATGCAAGATGTTTTCCATCCGGAGAAAACCAGAGGCGACTTCCGCTCCCGGGTACTTCCTCTGAATCAATAAAATTCGAGATAAAAAAAAATCGATTCTATTATTTTCACATTTTTTTTTTTAAACTTTATTCCAAAAACTTTTATGGATAATAATCACAAACCTTCGTAAACCCAATCGGGTAAACCGTTGTAAATCACTCCGACAACGCCGTCGGTAGTCAATCTTCTGATGACGACGCTACCGTTTCCGGTTACCTCGCGGTAATACAAGTCATTCTTCGTCTCGTAAATCAAACTGTTGCCAACCGGTGACCACATAGCCATTACTATGAGCTCTCCATCAGCGATCTTCTCAGCTTTACTATTTAGTGATTTAATGTTATGATATTTATTACGATCCATCATTAGATCCACTTGTTTAATCAATCCCTTGAAAATCGAAGGATCAATTATACAATTGTTGTAATTGACAAAATAAATCAAAATAACTCACCCCGTTTTGAGGTTAAAAACATCGTACTTTCGGAATTTCGAGTGTCTAAATTTCTGAAATAATTCAGACAGATAATTACATTTTTTTTTTAAATTCAATAATCATCGATTTATCTCGTTTTTAATTAATGACTCACGGCCTGCGCTGCATATCCAATGAGCATATGACTGTGATCGGCGGACAGCTTGAACGTATACGTAAAACCATAGTGCTGCAGCGATAAAAGAAAACACAAGGAAATTTATAAAAATGCCTACTAATTAATCTGAAACTATAATAAGAATGCTGGTGCTGTTTATTTTTTTTTTTTTTTTTGTGACTTGCATTTCTTATTCTTGCTGAGTTAAGATATAAAGTTCGGTGTGAGATGAAGAGGGGGAGGGGGGAGTGGAAAATATAAGGATTGGGCCATTGTTGCCCGACAGCAAACGGTGCCAAGTGTCTCGACGCGCGAATGTGTCGTAAGTTTTGCAACGAGAGCTCCTGTCGAACAAACGACAAAGTGTCGCACGCGATCGGTTTGCCAATGAGCCCTCCCGACGCTTTGGGAAGAAACGAATCGAGTTATATACGTGTATATACGATGCTCCATCGTTTATCTTGGGAGAATATATATATGTGGACGTCTACCGAATAGGTATAGATAGGAAACAGTCGTGAAGAATGTAGGATCTTCGAGGACTCTGTTTATAGCCTCTGCCAACAGTAGCCTCAGTAAGGGGAATCCCCGAAGGCTTGAAGCCCACCGGCACGCGTTCGATAGTATTCGACAAATCAAGACCAATCAAGGAAACCCTCTTCACTTTGCACTTTTCGTCGATAGAAGATGTTTCTTTCAATACGTGAACACGATACCGGAGATATTTTGGTATTATGCATAAAATTCTGACTAAAAAGAACGGGTCTTCTAAGGGGTGCATCTGCCTGGCGATTCAAAAACCATGTCATGGAAACATGTATTGTCAGTCTCGCAAAAAAAAAAAATATCGACCTGTTTGGCAAAAAACGATATAATCGCCAAAAGGGTACCTTACTTCAAATATTTTTTGACAAATTAAATTTACCAATTTCAATTCGATTCATTTTGATTTCTCGTCAATACGTGTAATTTTCAATTTGAAAAAAAAAAAATATTTATTTTACTCGGATGTCTAATCGTTCAATGATACCCTTTAAAACTAAAAAATATATAAATTCTACAAACAGTTATAGATGAAGAAAAAAAGAATTTTTAAGTGTCTGAAAGTCAATAAATTGTGATGCGCAATTTTATGATTTTTTGAACTCAACTCCATCCTTTTAAAAGCTTCGATAGATCGGCCGAAAGTTCTGCCTATTCGAGAATATTGAAAATCTTGAAAATTTTCTCGTAGGTCTCTCACGTTCTTCCCTCTTCTGGCTTTGGCTCAGTTTCCTGGTTCAAAAGTTTATTCGTGAACCGGGGGTCTCTCAAGACTTTTACCTCCTGACCTCCATCGTAGGCATCGTCGGTTAGTCCGGCCGTCTGTACCAAAAACGTACGAGAGCGCGGGAATAGTCGAATAGTCGAGCCTTTGCCGAATATTCAACGTTCTCTCCGAAATACCGAAGTTCTCTGGATTTTCCCACTGGTTCATGAAACTTTCCTCAACCTACTCATCCTCCAGTTGTCAAGAGAGGATCTTCTTATTTCTCCGATAGGAGCCAAATCTCTAGCTACTGAGGACTTCGACTATTATAAATCTGCCTATATCTTTAAGAAGCATAGAAGCCGAAGTTTCAATCTCAATTTCAAGCATCGCGCGTCACTCATTGGCAAACATTTCGCGCGAAGGACAGGTCAAGGGAACTTTCGCTACAACGTCCTCTAGAAAATCGACCATCCGTACAATGCTGATTTTTCTTTGGAGTTTTTTTTTTTCGCTGTTTGTTCGACCGACGCATGAATTTATGATTCATGCAATTATTATTCAATATTAGTTCAGTTATTATCGGTTAAATTCTAACTTAAAAAATAAAAAAAATAAAATTTATATTTTTTTTTTACACTTAACATTTTTCAGTCGAAATTTCATTTTTTTTAATTTACTCATAAAATGTTCGTTTTTTTTTCATAGAAATTCGTCAGTTTTTTTTTTTTTTTTCTAAAACTCATTTCTCAATTCGACGAATCAATGTCACTTGAAATGTCATAAAATGTAGAAATTCGTTTTTTTTAACTCACCAAAATATCGAGGGTCAGAAGAGTGGAAATTTTCTGAGTCTCAACGTTATATTTAACGATACCCAGTGCCATCTCCTCGTACATAATCTCATTGGGAGATATCCATGTTCCATTGAATGGCATTGAAAAATAGCCACCTTGGTAAATCTCCTCGAGATTGAATGGCACCGGAAGTCCGCTCGCGGCCAGAAAACTTTCGTCGTCACGATTATCGTTCTCCAAACTTCGAGCTTCACATCCGACGCTCAGAATCATTAACACCGAAAATAGGCAAAAATTCTAGCAAATTGATGAAAAAAAAAAAATTATTAAAACTCAATCGAATTAAAAAAAAAAAAAAAAAAATATCACATCTCGATTTTCGAACTCACTATTATCGGTGCCATTGTAGATGTTTTTTTCGCACCCGAGCAACGATGTCACTTGCTCTCCACAGACCGACAACAACCGAACTCACAGACGCAACGTGACGCGGAAGGAACAAAAAAAAATAAATAAAAAGACTATTTAAATATTAAAATAATTTAGAGCCGCTCTAACGCCACGTGCCAGTCGGAGCTAACGCTGTCGACTCTTCAACCTCATATCTTCGTTTCTGTACGAAGCGCGACACGACCGAAGTTGTCACGATCGTCGATAAGACTCGTTGAACTCACGGGCTTCGGGCTCCAGAGCAAAAGGTGGGGATCGATTTTACGCTCGAACCACTCGACAGAACGATCTCAAGTACTTTTGTAATAAAAAAAAAATAATAATCTCTTCGGATCAACGAACGGAAGGATGAAAATTGATTCTCGTTTACTTAAAAAAAAAAAAAAATCGATACGATATTGAAGAAAAATGTTATTAAATATTTCTCGAGGATCGTCGAAGCAGCAAACTCGGAGTATCGAAAGACTGTGATCCCGATGCTGCGATGAACCCACAGCAACTTGGTTGTGAATCAGTGCGTACCAGTATAGTAATCACACTTAATCGTTCAGTGTGTATAATCTCTACATATATATATGTATATAGATTGATATATAGATGTACGTACGAAGTGTCAGCTTTATTATAGTCGTTTAAATCGCGAACACATGAATGCCATGCACAAGAATGCGTACGACGACTAGTAAGCCGAGCCTCTCAATCTCCTCGGCTTAACCTCGCTCTCGTATCTATTTACCAGCTGGTGGAGAAACTTAGAAACAATTAAAAAATAGTAAATATTATCGACCCGAGTTAACGAGGGTCAGTCCGAAATCTGGCAAAGAAATTAATCTGTTTTTTAACCAAATTTAAACCATAAATAATTTTTTTTTTATCCTTTAAACTCAGTTCGAGTAATAAAGATATCGCGGGAACATCGTATTAAAATTAAATAAAAAATATTTAATTTTAATTTAATTTAATTTAATTTTAATAAAATTATTTTCCCAAGAAAAATCGATAAGAATTCTCATTTTTTATCGTTTTTATTAATTCACTATTTCATTCATAAACTAAAACCTATTTTTTAAATTATTTAACTTTTATGTATGTTGACTCTTTTTTATTTAATTGTACGTCATAAAAATGCGGACATTTCGTATTAAATTTTTCTTTATTTTTTCATACAAAAATCACTAAGTATTTTTAATGGAGAAAAAGCAGACATTGCTTCGCATTGCTCCATTCATAGGCATCACGATCGGGGAAGTCCGGTGAATTCCCGAAACGTGATGACGCGACGCGATGTCATAGTTTATAATATGTACAGCAATCGCGATCGTACGGCCAACCAAATGTTTACATATGTACGATTATGTTCTCAGATGTTCTCAGGAAAGTTTTCGCAAAAACACGTTTCTAACGGCACACCTGTACACGTAGTAAAAGTGTAAAAAGGATAATAAAAAAACAAGTGTATCTATACGGAGTTGGATATGAACGGAGAGAATTGGAACGCGGGGCAATCCCCGAGTTATAGGTAATCGAAAGTGAGAGTCTGAACGAACGAAGGAGATAATACCCGAGGATTGGCAACTCGACGGGTTCTTGAGATTCGATTCTTTGTTGTGTCTTGTTGCAGCAAAGAGTTTACAGTGAGCTTATATACTCGAGAGTAAACGAAAGTGAGAGGAGACGAGGGAAGGCGATATTTGTACCTCAGAATTGTGACGAAATATCGATATTTCACATCACATTTTTTACTTCACTTCTTTGTTAAATTGCTATATAAAATTTCGCTGCAAAACGATATTTCATTGAAAAGTTTGCTTCGAATTTTCACACCGACGATCGGAGGCAAACATTTCTATACAACTTCCGTGTGGCTTTTTACAGTCGAAAATATGAATAAATATTTTAACAATTCATAGTCCATGTCTAGTATTTTTATTATAAATATAATTACCATCAACGCGATTAATAACGCGAAGGGAAATTCAGAGTGTCGTAACAAATCTTTACTTCGATCTTCTTTCACAGATTTTTTTTTTTTTTTTTTTAATTACCTCCGATTGTTTTTGAGGAAAAAATATTAAAAAATTGGAACAGATTTCAAATCGTCAGGTATATTTACCCCCGTTAAGGATTTAAAGAGCAAATATGCTGAATTTATTATTGTACCGAGATGCGACGAAAGCCTCGAGCGTTCGCACATCCCTACCAATCAACCAATCCGTTTGCGGTCATATTTTCATTTCACTGCTACATATGAACTACGATCGCAACAGAGGGTCGATGATACTTCCTTCCTCTAGTAACTTACCAGTTACTCGTTGGATTACCATCCGTTCGGTGACCTCCTGACTGAACGTTCGTTCCGCTGACCTCCCGCGACCAGCGTGTACTTGAATTTAGATTAAATCTCTCCTACGCACATAACGCGAGAGTCGACTCGATCGTCAGCATAGCACACGAACGTCCTATCGCAACGCGGTAAAACTGATACTTTTTCGCACATTTAGCATTCCAAAGACTATAAAAATGTACACATTGAGAAGATTCAATTTTACTTTACCTCTTTACGCAAATTCGTTAAATGACAAAAAAAAAAAAAGAAAACATCTCGTAAAAATTGTATTCGTTGCAATCACATTTGAGGAAAATGCGAATCTTTATTTACGCAGTTACGTAATAAAATAATTAATTTCCTGATCTCTGAATTTCTGAATTCGGATTATCGATGTTTTTAAATTACACTAAACCACTGAACAAAATTGGAATAAACGATTAACCTGCAATAAGATATCTTTTCGTAGATAACGCGTCGCACAGCTCCAGATTATTATCTTAACAACACATTATTAATGATATACAAGTTGTAATATTGAGAATAATACTATTAAGAAATTGACGATAAGATACCGTTTAATCGATCGAAGATAATGAAAATCAGCATTTTTATTTTTGGGACTTTGAATCGAGGCTATCGCACTGTTGTCTTATCTCATGAATTGATTCGATGACTACGCAAATACGTGTAATTTGTATTTCTTTCGGTTAATTTATAGCTTTGTATCGCAAGCTGTGAACACGGAAAGATATATTACATTGAAATGGGGGAAACCCTCTTTTGTTTCAGAATTGCCCGGTAAATATGATCCCTTAATAAGCTTTTATGCAATAAATCAATTATGCGAACAATTAATTTTCTTATATAACGATCAGACAATCCAAAGCTAATTAACCGCTACTGTGACAATTTACTTGTCACAATTAGTTTATATTTTTGTCAATTGACGCTATTGAGATTATTGAAATATCGACATTTTTTAAATATTTTCCTATTTTTTACGAAATTGTTGAACCCCTTTCGCCAGGCAACCAGAGGTACAGAAAATTTGTCATTACCAACGCACGGTAAGTTTTTTTCATAGAAACCGTATGGAAAGGAAGGAATATCGTTTCTTCGGATACAATCGGGTTACCGTCGGGGTCTTCGGGTTACTGTCGATGCCTATACAAGAGAGTTTACTTATCTTGCAGATGACATTCGTTCACAAACCCCCTGATAGATGGCGACAGCTAATCACTGCTGTTCTCGTTAAAATTTTATCGCGTTAAGTTCAACTCCCGTTGAAATTAACTCGCACCGCAGCTCGATGAGTTAACGATTAATTAACCGAACACTCCGTCGCAAAATAAAAGAATTGTCTCGTAAATTAATTAATATTGCGAGATCTCGCATAAAGTTCTTGTTTTTTAAACGCATTTAATCCTAAAATAGTGAACACACTATATACTTTGTTTTCGTCACCAAGAGATGGAGCATTTTTTTTATTAATAATAATTATAAGAAGTCAGTATCATAAACGCGAATATTGCGAAAAAATTATTTGAAACACCTTTCTTAATTCTTTACCTAAAGGGTTTGTTTCATAAGAAAAAAATAATGAAAAAAATTCGTAAAAATCGAGAATTGACAAAAAACTGTCCCGACTAAGCTTGTAACTTTGGCGCAGTGTTTACAGAACAGGTGAGGCATTCAGGGGTGTTTCGAGGAGGCGAACACCGACGGTGAATCGATCGAGAGTAGGTGAAGTCGCACCTACCGGTACCAGAGTATAGTCGTTCGTGTTCTCGGGACAATGTAACTTTCGTTGTCAAGTTTCACTCTCTATTTTCACCTCGTAACTATCATTCGCGCAAAAAAAAACCGGTTTTAAGTTTGATTTTCACCCGAAATTTACCATTACAGTAAGAAACAAAAAAAAATTATGTCGGTGTAACGGTTAAAAAAATAAAAATTGTCTCGCGTCAAACATCGCAAAGCTTCGGTAAAATTGATGGAACTTAGTAGGCATAAATACACAGAAGTTAAATTATACGATTAACAATTTTATTAATCTTATAGTTTTTATAATTTTTTGTTAATATGCAAATGAATAAATTCTGCAGGAAAAAAAATTGATAAAAATAAAAAAATGATTGATATAATAGTGTCGCGTTCTATCTAATGGAATTTCCAATAACGATTTGCAATCGCTCTATTATAGTTTAGCCTATATGTACTCAGTGAAGATATAGTGATAGTTTTAGAGGGTAAAGTATAGTTTTAACGTCGGGTTCGATCTATGAATAGTGTAAAGCTTCGGGGCTGCATAGTAACGTCACGTTCTTGGTACTATGCCAACGCGGGATCAACGGAAAAGCTCTTCGTTCGCGGCTTACCCACATTTCTTTTTTTTTCTTTAAATCCGCGCGTTCTTCCTTCATCGTACGTTCACGAAAGCTCTCTTGGCGCCGCGTGTGATGAAGTGACGAGTGACGGATCTTCCCGAAGAGCTCGATCATCACGCTGTACGTCGTTAGTTGAGACGTAAAGCGTCAAAAATACAAGTGTCAAGACAAACGAGTACGAAAAACTGAAAAATTGTTTGTGTAACTTTTGCGATGTGGAAATGTTATTAATAAAATCAAAAGTGGATTAAAAGCGACGATATATGCGAATAGAAAAAAAAAATTAACTGCGATAATTTTACTGAACGTGCGATTGATTTGTTTTGCCCGATTATCTGGGAGGTGAACGATGCACATTTTTGAAAATATCTATTCTATAAAATTTTAATTTTTTAAAATATTTTTTTATATCAAATTTGTATTTCGGGAAATATCTGTTGTTTCCTTTTAATCGACTATTATTTTTTTAATAATTTTTTTTTTATTTAATCAATATTCATAGTCGATTGAGTCGACAAATCGTCAAAGTAACTTTATAAACTGTGCCACGCGTACGTGGTAAGATTAGCGAAAGAGAATTGCAGTCGTTAAAGAATTTGAGGTTTTATCGTCGGTAACGAAAGCGAGAGCTTTTCTTCCCGGTGAAACGAACTCCAAGTTTAAGTGGTGATATCCCAAGAGAAACTTCCGATGAGTGCTACGAATGAACGTTCTGCAACTCTTTGCAACTCTTGTCGATGAGTGATTGCAATGCATACATATACATTTGTTAATGTGTATTTATTTCTTCGGATCGACACACGTGTAGCCGAGACGTCGTTTGTACGAAACTTGCGGAAGAAGACAGAGTAGCGTTCAGACGAGTTCTCGCTTCGATGATTCTTTGAAGCAAATATTCTTGTTGAAGCTTCGAAGAAGACGCGGAAACGGATACAGACGATTGTCTGTTGGGAAAACCACACGAGCGATAAAGAACTCGATGAAGACTGAACGCACAATCCGGAATGATGAAAAACGAAAGCATGCTTTCGGGAAATCGATGAGATCGATTGCTGTTATGTGAATTTCGAAATGCTTCGCGGCTTTAAATTTGCATCGTTCAAACGGCGGTGATTTTTTAAAATTGAGAATCCGAATTTGCGAAGAATGGCGATCAATAGTAGCGGATTTGCTGCTTCGAGTTCGATCGGCGACCGACGAAACGACGGAAACAAGGAAGGAATTGATTTAGGATCTGATACGGGTGAGTTATTTCATATTTTTTCAGATAATTGGAAAATTATTATTAATAATTCAATTTATTATAAATATTATTATAATTTAATAATAATCGGATATTTATATTTTTTTTTATTATTTTTTTTAGAATATAATTAATTGTTTGTAAAATAACCATAAACTTAAAATTGTTCTCAAATTTAAACGATGCGAAAGAGCCTCAGGCGCTAACGAAACCAGAAATCCAATATTTTGCTTTATCTGCATTATGTATCGTTTTTGTCCGCGGGACCTGAAAACGTAATTTTGCCCTAAAGTCAATTACCACATTATTAATTGCAAAAAAAAAAAAAAAAATTTCATCGCGGTAAAAATTTCTTACGAATAAGTTTCGTCTTCGGCAACCTGCGGTCAGCGATCAGCCAATTAATTAAAAGGCAAAAATACATATATCGAAAATGCGAGATATTTTCCCCTACAGACTTTTTATTGTTAAACTTCTAAACGTAAGCTTCGCATTTTCTGGTATTACGCAGAATTTTTGTTGGTTCCATCGACAATTTTATCTTAACGACGTTGTAAAACTTTCATTGCGCTCGACAATAGTCTCTTGGGCGGTAAACTTCTACGCGAAAGTCTATTTTTTCGGAAGAACAAAAAAAATGCCTAATAACTGGATAATTCTTTTCTAAACTAAGAAATTCCTGAGATTCGTAGAAAACAGAGAAACTTTAGTATATCACTGTATCTCATCTTCTCCCCACCATAATCAGCTCCACAAGAGTTAAAACATACCAGCTGGTACGTCTCGTTCGTTTCCGCGAGATCAGAAATCCTCTGTCTATCCTTCTTTCTCCGTGTTTCTCCGATTCTTCGTTCGAACTAAAGAAGCGACTCAGAAATTCGTAACAGTTCTTGGCCAGCTGTCCGGGAAAGCTTGCACATGCTCCTCGAGTCCGGACGTTTCGATAAATTATTCATAAAAAAAAAAAAATAAAAAAAATAAAATTGATCCTTCGAATAAATGATTTTTTCTCGAACGAAAATTTATTGCCGAAACTTACAAAATTTTCGGTAACGAATTCGTAAAGTTGAAAAAAATAAAAAATTATTAATTCGACTGTGAAAAGTATTATAAATATCGGCAAGTGACGAAGATACGTCGTACGCCGGGTGTGTCTCGAGTCAAACGCGTCTTGTGGTACAGTTTTGTGGCTCGGAAGAACGCCGAGCAGAGGGGCCCCAAGTCGGTGTTGGTTCCGTTTCTCGGGCCCCGTTCCTGGGCCCCTCGGCAGGGCCCTGCAGTCTCTGCAGGTGTAAGAAGCAGCTTTCATTCGGCGCGGAGCTCGTTCACATCGCGTCACTCTCTCGATCCGCCGACGACTGTCTCGACATCGTAAAAACACGAGACTCGTTTCCTATTATTATCCTACTGTTTTTTTTTTTTTTTGCTCTTTTCTTCAAGAGTCTCACTGGTTTCTTGTATTATTGGGAATGTCGATGAGCAAAGAGAATATAATTAAATTTTTTTAATACTTTCAAGACGAATGCCAGTGCGCGTTATGTGAAAATTTATCGTGTATAATGAGTTGCAGTTGTATTCATAAAAAGTGATGATAGTGGATTCGTTTATTTAATTTTTTTTTTTTTTCGCTTTTTTAAAAAATTATTATAATTCAAATGAACATGGTGTTCTTCGGGCGGAAGGAGAAGCCGGAGGATCGTCGACTCCTGGCGAGTATGGATGCCGTTGACGGAGCAAAAATTTATCACGTTGAAAATGGTAATGACAAATAGAAGAAAAAAAATGTCAATATAAATTTTCAAAATAAAAAAAATTCTTAAAAAATAATAATAATTGTGATAATAATGACTATAACTATTATTATTCTTATTTTTCTTCGTACTTATCAATTCAATTTATCGTCAAAATCAACCAAAGTAGAATGTATTTTTTCTTTTTTACTGAAGAAAAAAGACGATTGACCATGTAATTGAGAAGTTTTATATATCTCAAAGGCACTTGAAATGCGATCCCATCAAACGTTATACACTTGAGGTAATGTTCTCGTAATTGAATCAGACATTCGATAGAGCTAAACGACGTACATACACATTGGATAGACACGAGAGGCTTGCGAAACATGGAATATCAATCAACAAATCGAATTTATTAACCTGCAAAGACATAACGAACGTCGTGAGACGCTATTCGGGTGAAATTACTGAATTTTCAATTATCTGATAACTGATCTTAATGAAAGGATGAAAATCGAAGATTGACATTTCATTCGCTGTTGTTTCGAACTGCCTGAACACTCCGTTTAAATGCGGCGAAGTTCTAATCATATTCTGCTGTTAACAGTATTTCATTTGTGAGATAAGCGGAGAGGCAAACGCGCGAACATCGTTCTGCGATAGCGCTAACGATGCTGCAACAGTGCAGTCAGTCTTAATTAAAACGTAACTGTGAACACAATTAACGTCTTGGCACGTTCGGAACCTTGAGCTTTTCAGGCTCTATGGCACATCGCTACTATACAATCATGAGCTTCGTTTTCGCATTTACTTGAACTGCTGACTTTCACACGTGACTTTCTTAAGCCCATTAACCCTTTTCTGTCCCCGAAACAAAGTACAGAAACATTGAGGATCAACAGCCTTAATCTGCTTAAATTAACTTGTCCGTGAATGCCGTGCGAAACTCATTTTCACGCACTTAAAAAAATCAATGGATATGGTATATCGCAATTTCGATATAAATAAATTAATGAATAAATGCAAATTATCGTCGATTTATTTTTTTCGTAATTGCCGACAGTAAGGGCGGAAAATTATTTATGGGAAATTTTTGCCGCGAAAATGTATACATTTTTATTTCGAGTATTAATAATATCCCAATCGATTTTAGGACAAAACTACTCACTTTCTCATTCAGTGAGAAAAAATATAAAAATATATATCTGTCTGATATATGGACTATCCATATGCTAAATCAATTATATACAAATATATATGATTTTATTATAAAATATAAATAATAAGTTCGGAGTGAAAAGTTCTATATTTTGTATATATTTTAATATATACTTATTTCCCAAACGATTTCGAAACTTGAACACGATAAGCATCTCGATTTTTACCGTCATGCAGTCATAAAGCCAAAACATCGCTATTTCTAATTACGAAAAATCACCGAGAGCTTGAAAATGAAAATTCGCACCCTTGCGCACGTCGCCGATTTTGGGAAGAGGGGTGTTGCGCGCGCGGGGCTTTCTGACGCAAGTTTTGCTGTGTGAGAGCAGAGAGAACAAATTTCAGCCACCTGTAGCTGAGAATATTGATCGTTTCGTCGACTATGAGCCACGCCCGGGGGTGAGCCAACGTCGGCATTACGTTTCGCATCCCCTTCGTCGTTTTTCCTTCGTCATCTTGCCACCTCTACTTCTCTCACCAACCCCCTCGACAAACTCTCCCCGCGCGCGCGCATACTGTTGGATATATAAACTATAGGGGGTTATATGGATGAGAGAGATAGATAGTGCTACTGCACTCGTGTAGAGGTTCACAGTTATGGAGAAGTGCACCGTGAATGTTCCAGCCGCCTTCATGCACGTGAGGGACAATATCGAGGAGCTCGGCAAAGTCGCTGCTGACGACACCGATCTTCTGTTTCTCAAAGGATTGCTCGACAGCCCCGTCGTCAATTCGCTCGTTAAGGTTCGTAAGAAAATTATTATTATCACTATTAATATCTTCATTGTTCTACGATGTATATGTAGATAGAATAGAAATGGTATTAGATGCCCCGCGGAGGGTTCGCCGAATAATCGATAACCGGCATACAGTAGTTGCGGCACAAAGCTTATGAACTCGAAAAAAAAATGTATAGAGATTGCTTTACGATATGAACTCAATGGTTTTTTGATAATATTGAATCTTTTTTTTTATTATTTTTTGTGAATATTAACTTAAAGAATTTTCGTTGGAGATTTCTTAGTTTGCGAGGCAAGGGGTGAGTGTGCCGTGAATCGATGAGATGGGGGTCAGTTCGTTCACTGTGACGAACGGGATGTGAAAGTGAGTGGAAATAAGATAAAGTTAAAGTATCTGAGAAAAATTTGTATAAACGAAAAAAAAAAGAAATGTTCAGCGAAATCAGTTGTTTTCATTTCGTTATCGGTAAATTTGGTAAAAAGTAAAGAGCGATAAAATATTGTTTCAATCACATTAATAATATTCAAGAGACTATAATTCAATTTGCCAAAGCCGGTTGAATTTTCTTCGTTGGGGTTATTTTTTTATAAAACACACCCCATATTCGTTCAGTAGGGGAGAAAGGGGCAAAACGGACACATGGTGCCACCGGGGAAAAGCGGGAAAATATCAGAATTTTTTTTTTACCGTAATTTTGACAAAAATATACATAACATTCAGAAAACATTTAAAAAAAATAAAAATTTGGATTTAAAAAAAATTTAATCTCAATTTTGAATTACTGCAAATAAAAAAAATGCCGTTGAAAAAAACTGCAGTTTTTTTACATTGCCAGTAATAACTGAAAATCGCTGAGAAAACTTCTTTTTTAGTTAACATAAATTTTGACATAAATAGAAATCAAATTTGAAAAAAACATTTAAAATTTTTTTTATCTCAATCGTTTAATACGGTAAATAAAAAAAAATCGTGTTAAAAAAATATGCAGTTATCTACATTGCCAGTGAAACGGCATGTAGAATTATGGATCATAATGTACGAAAAAATGAAAAAAAAAAAGATTTCGTAATCGACGAATTGCACACAATAATAACGCTTCCAGTGGTGGGGAAACGATGTGAGATAATCGTGAATACGGTATTGCTTAATGCTCGTCCCGCTCGACTAGTGAATTCGAACGTTGATATTTTTTTTATTTTTATTTTTTGAGACACCGGGTATAAAACTTCACAAGCGTTGCCTCACACACGTGGTTTCATGTTCCGCACGTGTGTGGGTCACCGCGGCGAACGGTTGTAGTCGTCGAGTTTACGCGTTCCGGGCCTTCTACTCCTTTTGCTCCCACTCTATGCCGTCGCTCCTTGACTTCGGTCCCCTCTTCACCTGCTGCCGAACCCACAACATTCCACGGCGTCGCGAGTCGCAGGTAACACAGGAAAACAGGTAGACGAGACAACGAAGTCCCCAAAGAACACGACGAAGCGAGAGAATTTTTTAAAAGGAAACGGAAAATGAACCGGTGGTACTGAGAAAGCGGGGAACAGGGAGATCGGATATTCACAGCGTGTGACGCCAGCGTATCCTTTGTCGTCCTTTTTTTTTACAGCTTCTCTTCGGACCTTTCATCTTGAAGTCTGAGGCGTCAAAAAGTCGGTTGAGCCTCAGAACCGGTGGCGTTTCCGGTTTTACTTGTCCGCACAATTGTTTCTCAACCGCAAACATAATTTATGCCATCCGGAGTTTGACTAATTTATTTTTTACCGCGTTAATTTTTAATTAAAACAAATGTACAAATTTTATTGAGAAAAATTTTATTGAGAAAAAGAGTCCTTCAGAAATTTCTCGAGTCGAACTCGTAGTAAAATTAAAAAAATTCATTGTAGAAGTTTTTTTTTTTATTTATTGCGAGTGAATCAAATTAGTAGAGTTTAAAATTCCTCCCAAAAAATGTCTTGTTACAGACTTAATGATCTCATTGCCCACCTCTACGATCGGAGGACTAAGGCAACAATGAAATGAACTCTCGTTTATCTATAGTACCCTAATAGTCTGCGTGACCTCGTTTGGGTCCCTTCGTATCGCATCGACGTGCCATTCGCCGCTGAGGCGGCGAGTCTCCATTGTATATTGCGGTCATAGTTAATAGAACAAAGACCGTGAAGAAAAATCTCTGTAGTAATTAGGAATTATCGCTGTGAGAGAAGAAAGATTATGGATAATGCCGGCGATAGCATCGTGGTAAATTTTTAAGGACGAACGGCGTCAACCCAATTATGCTTCCGCTCCAATCTCTATAATTTCTCTATTCATAAAAATAATATATACAAAAAATATTTATAAAAATAAAAAGGCGGAATAAAAAATAAAAAATTAATAATAATAACTAAATTTCATGACTAACCAAATCGATCGAATAATCGAATGTTCGGTATTTCGATTTTCTGCCGAAAACCTTCGACTTCGATTTAAAATTATTAAAAAATACACAATAAAAGGCACGACTGCGATTTAATAAATTAAAAATCCCAAAACTCGCGATACCAAAGAATCTGAGCAAAGTACGCGGCGCTACATGTTCACCCTACATAAAGCCATAGTATACGAGGTCGTGACTATAAACGAATGAAAAAAAAAAAAAAAAAAAAAACAGTAGTTGAAGAAGTTGAATCATTGCTTGTACCAGTCGCCGTCTTTAATTCCCTCACGCCGACCCTACGAACTCTCTAATAGCTGATAGGTCAGAGCATCGCGACTCACGGGTCACTCTCGTCCCCAATCTTCTTCGCGACGTATACACCTACGCGCCACATATACAGAAATACACTTCTCGCGTGCTGAATGAAATTTACGTATATCCTCGCCTACGCCCATCTCTGCTTCTCGAGCGTGTAATTTTTTTTTTTTTTTTTTTTTTTTTTTTTCACATGTTCCACGTATGCCACATATGTACCAATACCCATCGCGGAAAAGTGTGCGCGAGTCAGCGAACTTGTAATTTCAGAGCTCTGTTAATCGTCCCTCGGCATGCGTAATCACACGCATGCACTCTGCAAAAGTGGGAGGGCAATGAGTACAGAAGACACTCGGAATGTTACTATGAATGAGTTGAACGAGGAAAGAAGAAACGAAAGGAAATAACACGTTGCTTGTTTCATACTACTATATACAACAACTCTACGTGCAGACTGTGCAGCCTATCGAGGTCCCGACCACGAAGAGTCATATTCCGGTAGTACACGTTGAGAACTCGCGATAGAGAGTACGATTGCGTAGCTTTTATCACATATATATATCCAGTGGCAAAGTTCTACGGTTACCATCGGGCGGGGAGCAACGATCTCGTTAACCCGGTACCGATGGTACCGGTATTCCAGTTTTAGAGTTTTGCATATTTACGCTGTTTATCGAATGCCACTGTTTTTTTCGTTGATTATTCGAACTTCCGGTGAGATTTGTCTTTAATTTCGATCTAAGATTTAATTTAAGCGTTTTTCGTCGGTTTTAAGATGAAAATCGATGTTAAAACAAAAATTGAATTTTTCATATGGAATTCAAGATTCCGTGAGATTTTTTTTTTCGTAGGCCCCTTCGCTCGTTTTTTTATTCGAATCTGGAATTTTTTTTACGCGATCAGGACATCGGTAAAAATGATCAATCAAATTGAAATTTTCGATAAAATTTTTTTAATCGATAAGCAAAAATAAAACGCGTTTTGTACGAAATCGATATCGAGACGAAATCTATAGAGACGTCCCTGGGGGAGAATAACGAATCTCCTGTGTCGGTTCTCTCCTGTATATACCGGGTGATCCAAAGGGATATAAAACAGTTGTGAAGAAGACAGAGGGGACCCCCACCTGTTTCACTATAAGCAGCGAACGGGGGCCGCGCGTGTACGCGAGGCTAGCCTCGCGCGACCGAGAACGAAGGGGAAGTGGTTAGGCGCGGCAGTTTTCTGACGCTACCTACGGCATCGAGAAGCCCGTCAACGAAGCCAAGAACGTGAGAGGCACCGACACTACTGTTCTTAAACAAAGTTTGCCTGGTACTTGACAAATCTTATTGTGTTCATTTTTTCATAAATCGCAAGTTCTTCGAACTTTTTTTTTAATTCGTAACTAAGTTCCGAATCGTGAGAGAAACGTGTTTTCGTCGGGGTACCAGGTGGGCGCGGTGGTAGCCCCCTTGGAGAACATACGGTACCACGTATAGCTCTTCAAACTCGTATGTGAAATTCTCACCACAAAAAGTGTTGTTATTTAACGATTTTTTTTATACATTTTTTTTTTTTTACATATTGAGTTTAAATCGTTTTTCGTGCTATAATCCGTGTGTCCCGATTCGTGGTCTCGAGTGTTCCCCCATAATGGCCGAAAGCAAAGCTATGCAGACGAGGTGAAACTGGCGGTACCTGATCAGCGCGTTAAAAGGATTTTACTCGCGACGCGGATGAAATTTTTTTTATTTTCATTATCCGTCAAAGTTTTTGAATGAATCTCAATATAAAAATAAAAATACGAATTCAAATTAGACACGAAAAAAAAAAAAGATAAAAAAATTGCGTAATCGTTTGAAATAACATCGCAACGAAATTTCCTTGTTGTCAATAACGTAATATATAAATCTATTTTTTTCTTAATTTTTTTTTTTAAGATCGAAAAAAATTATCTAAAAACCGAGTGAATATTTTGCGAAGAATGTTTCGAAATTGATTGAAAAATAAATGAGAATAGTACCGTCGATGTCTACTCGAACGATCGGCTATTTTTCTTATTCTCAATTATTCGCACGAGTGCACAATACGCTGGAGCCAAACGATGACTAAGACAAGACGAGATCGATTAAATATCTTACGTCAGACGTCCAAGCGACGAGGCTTCTCGCGTCCGAGTTTCGTTCTTTATTATTGCCCCTCTACCGAAAAGAATTTCTCAACTACGGAAAGCCTCCTGTCCGTCTTATTCTCTAAAAATATACCTTCGTTCTTCGCGACGTTGAAATATTTCGAGACGATCGATAGTCGGCGGTTTACCGAAATATTTACGAATGAAATCATCTATCGCGAGCCAAAAGTGATTTTTATTTATCGTCCGGTGCATCAACCGTACAGGTCAGGGAAAACTTATGTGTTCCATTCGGTACACCGACGCCAAGAAAACCCCCCGAGAGCGTGGGAGAGGAACGTTAACGTTAACTCGTGTGCTTTTTTTTTCGTATAAACACTCTCACCGCGCGTCGAGTCTCGTGGTTCTCATCGACGCAAAGCTTTCCGATAACTCTCCCGTACCCACTTCCTCACTCTGATTCAACTCGAGCGCAAAGTCCAAAGAATTTTTACACAATTATATCGGATTGTTACAAAATTATTATTAGATAACTTAACGCTTCAATTACTTGAGTTATTATTATCATTTTTTAATAAAAAAGATCGATATTAATGTAGCAATCAATTTGTATCAAACGCATCGAAAAAATAATACTTCGAGCGCAAGTCGTTGACTCAGCTGTATTAGAAGTCGATTCGTACGAACTGTACACCGTGGAATCCGCGTCATTAACGACTCGAAAACCCGTTTGAACTTTCTACGAGTATCGCGCGACAACGTTGAATGATTTTCTTCGATGCGTCACGAAAATTCTTCGCGCTAAGCGATTGTCTTTCGATGTTATTCGGAGCAAAATTTGATGAGTTAAATCGACAAAATTATGATTATTTCTAAATATGCGTTTTTTTTTTTTTTTTTTTTTTTTTTTTTTTTTTTTTTTTTCGATTTGCAGCTCCAGGAACGATTGGAGGTTCCTCCAGAGTCCGTGGAGCCGGTTTGCCTCTCGATCTGCGATATAGTCGACGAGGTCTGTCACGGTTTTCAAACGTCTAGACACGACGCCGCGAGAGAATTGGCGTTTTTGTTGAAGAGTTCGCACTTGAAAGCGCTTTTGGAGACGCACGACGCTATAGCGGAACGACGAACGCTGCCGCAGGAATTGCAGAATCCGATTACAACGACAATGCCGAGCGACGATAGACAGGAAGCCGTACGGATGGTCGGTCTCAGGAGGCAACCTGACGAGCCTTTGGTAAGTTTATTCCCGTGTCAACGCAAATAATTTTTTTTTCGTAAGAAAGTGAAGAAAACAGGAAAAAAAAAAAGATGGAAAAAACACCAAAAGTCCATAAAATGAAGTTTCATCGTAAATCTAAACCTTAACTTACGGATAGATACAGAATAAAATTGGAACTTAAGATCCATAGAATTGAATCTTTTAACGACGCAATGGCTGATTGATAACAAAATGACACTACGCACCCATTCATTGAATCCCATAAATAAGTTTCGACGAAGAAAAGCCATAAATAATATCATCTCGACCTCTATCCATATTTATTATCATCTCCGAATAAAAAAAAAATTGTTTCTTCCACGAAATCGACTATACAGACCACATATTGATAAAATACCGCTGCGTCTTGTTACCGCCTCGTAAAGAGAGAATGAATAAACGTGTTCAGGCGTCTTATTCTTTGCGAGGTGCGAACTAAGAAGAAGACGGAAATGCCACTGTAGTCCGTAAATAAGCTCTCGACGCTTTGGTTTATTATTCCGATCTCTTTCCCCGCTTCCTTCGCCTCCTTCTCCTTCTCTTAATCCCGATCTCCAACACTTCCTAATTTCTCAACGGGTTTATCGAAGCGTCGCATTTTCACCACATGGCCTTGCAGTTCCGTTCCAAAACACATATCTCCCCATTGATAATCGAAAAATCCCCGAAAAATCCCCGAAAAATCCCCGAAAAATCCCCGAAAAATCCCCGAAAAATCTCCGAAAAATAAGTCGATTCATCGACAAAAGTGATTCCCCATAGTCATCGTTTTCCAGACGTCCTAAAACCTCCAAAAATATCGTCCCATTGAGAAAAAAAATGTATTGCCGCGTATCGTATGTGATTGAGAGAAACGAAATCATTGCTTAAGCTTCGGGTTTTTGAACCTTCGACAGACGTTGCATGGGAATGGCGCGGATTGTTTATTCGTTTATCTCGAAAATTGCAGGGGCTGACGGTCCAAGTAGACGAGTCTGGAAACTTAATAATCGCAAGAATTCTCGGAGGCAGTACAGCGGCTCGTCAGGGTCTCGTACGCGCGGGCGAAGTAATAATGGAAGTCAATGGAAAACCCGTTCACACACCGGACGAACTTCAACAAGCCATTCAAGCCGCTACCGAAAATTTGTCGCTGAAAGTTGCGCCCGGTATCTCAAGCGACGGTAGCAGACATCTAAAATCCACGGTATTTATGTTATGTTAAATTAACGAATTAAATAAATGTATTGTTAAAATATCTATTTAACTCGAAATCTTTTTTTTTTTTTTTTTTTTTTTTTTTACAGTGTTACATGCGAGCGATTTTCGATTACGATCCCTCTGAGGACACATTGCTACCGTGTCGCGAGATCGGACTTCCCTTCCAAAAAGGAGACGTTCTTCAGATCGTCGATCAGGCCGATCCTAATTGGTGGCAAGCGCGCCGCGTGGAAGGCGAAGGACTCGGCCCGCCGGGCCTCGTGCCGTCTCTGGAGCTCGAGGAGCGAAGAAAGGCATTCGTCCCGCCGGAAGCCGATTTCGTACACAAGATCAGCATATGCGGTACGAGAATATCGAAGAAAAAGAAGAGGAAGATGTATGAATCAAAATCCAACGGAGAATTCGACAGTGCGGAACTTCTGCTGTACGAAGAAGTCGCGAGAATGCCACCGTTCAGACGCAAGACTCTTGCGCTCGTGGGACCGAGAGGCGTCGGAAGAAGAACTCTGAAGAATCGATTGATCAACAGCGATCCCGAGAAATTTGGAACTATCGTTCCCTGTGAGTAATTCTTCGAAATTCCTTTTTTTCAATTCAATTTTTTAACGAAATTTTGCTTCAGATTTCGCAGTTAAATTTTTTTCGAGAAATATTATTAATTATCGATGTATTTTTTTTTTTTTTTAATTGAACGAAAAATTCTTTTGTTTGAGTTATTTTTCTACAGTAATTTTGATGTAAGATGCGTCGCTGAGTTTTTATTAATGTATTTATGATTACGCAGTCACGTCGCGACCACCGAGAGTACTGGAAGAAGATGGCAAAAGCTACTGGTTTACCGATCGCGATTCGATGGAAACGGACATTAGGGAACATCGTTATCTGGAACACGGCGAACACGGCGGTCATCTCTACGGCACGAGACTCGATTCCGTAAGAGACTTGATACGCGCTGGAAAAATGTGCGTTTTGGATTGCAGTCCAGCGGCTCTGAAGATTCTTCACAACAGCACGGAATTCATGCCTTACGTTATATTCATCGCTGCGCCGGGGATGGAACAGTTGAAGACGCTTTACGATCTCGGAAGGACCACCGGCGCGAGCAGTCGAAATTTAACGGTACCCCATTGAATTTTCAATCAATTTTTCAAACCTTTTTATTCAATTGAAAAGTAGTTGAGATTTTTGCTCCGTTCGTCCCGCGTATGCCAGATAAATTGATTGATTTACGAATAAATTTGAATTTCATGTTTTTTTTTTTTTTTTTTTTTTTCCCTTTTGCATGCCGTTTTTGTCCTTCGAACGGCTCAGTTGTGGAAAAAAAAAACATTTTCTAATTGCTTAAATCGTATATAAAAAAAAAAGAAAAAAAAAGAAAAAGTGATTAGAAAATAATATTTTTCCTGGAACGGCTATCTCTGTTCTCGTACGATATTTCTCCCTCCCGATAATTATTTTATTGCATTTTTTCATTCGTAAAAAAAAAAGCGCTCGATCAGTATAAAAATTTATTTAGAATATTAAATTTAGTGGTAAAACGAATGCTTGTTTTTTAACTGTATACGTGTTTGATGTTGGCTTTCGCTAGTTTGACCGACAGAGCTCCATCAGGTACAGTTCGAGAAGAGCCCGGACACTGGAGTCCCTTGCGTCGTTGTACGAGGTTCGTATTTGCATGATTTTTATTTTTTATTTTTTTTTTATAAACTGCCCTCGCAAAAAAAAATTATTTATTTGATCCGAGAAAAGATAAGATTTTTTCGGATTTTTTTTTTTTTTTTGTAAGGGTATTTTTCGTCCCATTTCCGTAGGCACTCCTTTAGTATCGATAGAAAATTACGCTTAATCGCACGAAAAAATGCTTTCAACTTCGCACAAGTCACGAATTTACGATCAAAGATTTATTAATGTGTTTTTTTTTTCTTTTTTTTTTTTTCATACAACAGGAAGACGATTTGAAATCGACGCTCGAAGAATCAGCGGCCCTCCAGAGAGCTTACGAAAAATATATCGACATGGTAATCGTTAACGAAGATTTCGACGAGACTTTCAGACAAGTCGTAGCGGCGCTCGATGCTCTGGCGATCGAACATCAATGGGTTCCGGTCAATTGGATTTATTGATAAGGAAAATTTCATTGCCACGCGAACCAATCCACCGACGACCCATTGATAACTCGGGCGTTTCTGTTTTTTTTTTCTTTTTCATTCATTGTACGCGTCGATTGTGTTAAAGATGATGAGGAAAATCTACTTTTCTGCAAGAATCTCAATTTCCGAAGAAACAACAAATTTGTGATTATTTTTCCGATTTGCCGTTGCAAAAAAAAAAGGAAATGTAAAAAAGTATCGAAACTCAGTAATTATGGATTCGAAATAGTATTTTAATGAGATTACAATTTTTTTTAATGACGATATTTTTGTTGTAAACAAAATCATCACGGGATCAAAAGTTTTTGTGAAATGCATTTTTTGTCGGTTAAAAAAAAATAGATTTTGCTCACCTCTGCTTAAACGTAAAAACTGTGTTCACCTACGTTACCGATTTGACGAAAAAAATATTATAGTTGATGTAAAAAAAAAATTAGTATGAAGAGTTTCGTAAAGACGACGTGCTGTAGTTAAAAAGTACAATACCGAACCACTTAACTTTAGTTTAATTATTTTTTCTTTCGTTATTTATTAATTTCTAATGAATTCGTTCGCGACTCCTATTATTCTTAAGCATTGTCGCGTAAACTCACTTTCACTACGAAATTTGAAAAAAATATATGTAAAAAATATATTTTTAGTGTAAATACATCGAATTTCGCGTTTCATGACCCCGAAAATTACGATAATTTGACGAAAAGATAGCTGTAAACGTATAATCAGTGCAGATTTGAAAAAAAAAAAAAAAAAAAAAAAAAAAAAAAAAAAAAAAACAATTACTATAGAAATGACAAACAAAAAATGATGAAATACAAAACATAAATGGCTTTTTTAGCTCGTATTTCTCGTATTAATAATAACAGGTTTATCAATTTTGTAGAGCAGTGAACAACGTAAAAGAGTAGCGAACGGGTTTTAGATCGTAAGAGCGTAAGCATTTTACCGCCGTCCATTTATGTTTAAGCGAACGCGTGTATCGTATCTAAAAGAGATACGATTGACTTCAATAGATCTGAACAAAAAAAAAACATGCAATTTTATATGTACGAATCTTATAAATATATATATATATATATAAAGGCCACGACGTGTCTCACATTAGTTTGTCGTAGTAGTTTATAAAACAAAAAATAACGTGTATTTCTGTATTAATGATAAACAAGAGTTTATATATATTTCCGGGCACCCAAAGTATTCTTGGCACGGAGTGCCTTAATAAATGAGAGGAAAAGTGCAAAAAAAGGTTTTTATTTGACGGACTCAACGATCGTGACTGACCATTAACCCTTTTATTCACGTAAACAAATTCAATGAAAATCGGTTTCCAAACAATCGCGATAAATGATTCTATGTCGTTCGCAAGTTTTCTACAATAGCCAATTGTTCAATCGTTATTGAAAAAAAATAATAATATATATGACAAATTTTTTTTTTTCCATTTTTTGGTTTAAATTTTCGTATAGAAGTTATATTATTTGCAAGAATGTATGTTTTTTTCGAACACGAAAAATAAATTCTCAGGTGTTTCTTTATCACGAGATCAAGGCAAACATTTTCGATATAAAATACAGAGCATACATCGTACGTATTTATAAGAAAAGAAAAATAGTAAAACAACTGTATTGAAAATAGAACTCAAGACAAACAGAGAAATGTGCGACGCGCCGAAAGACGCGATCATTTGGCTCAAACGAGAGTGATACATACATTAAATGAATAAAATTTATTGAGTATTTGTCACAAGCGCTATTCGCCCGAGTTTTACTCTAACGGAAAAATAATAGTGTGTACCTCCCGAGAAAAAATTCTCTTGTACATTGGTGCAGCGGTAGCAGCACAAGAGTACACACGCCACATATGTGGCATATTGATAACCGTTAATGCACACACGAGACGAGTTCCCCGTTACAACGAAATATTTTTAACGATATCAACAAATATTGCCTACAGATATCTGGAAAAAAAAATGAAAGGATCTTTTTCATTACGTACTGAGTTTCGATGAAATCTGGAACACTGGAACGGAAATTGAATTATCCAAATTCGTAATTTCCATAGATTATGGCATTCGGAAAATAAATAAAAACTTCGTTTTTACTCGGTAAGAATAACCAGGAAAAACACGACGTGGTCATGAAAGCAGGACGCTCGTATTTACCGGACACCTGAGCGCACACGTGCACATCTGCGACGTGTGTGAAACTGGAAACCAATCACACGCTGCCGCCTGCCAGCCTCACGGCTTTTTTCATTCTCACGCATGCGCGACCACAATGTCAGCACACGGACACGCGCGCACACATACGGAACGAGAAAATGCATACACCGTCGGGAAACTCTCGATGACTATCCGCGCTGTCAAAAGTGCCGAAACATATTAGTTAATTGAATAATTCGTTAAAAATGAATATCGTCGAAGTGTTGAGACAGGCGGATGCGTATCCGAAGACGTTAGAAGATTTTCGGGTTAAAACATTCAGCGGCGCTATCGGTAATTTGTGTTTGTTTAAAACAATAAACAATTGCTTCCACACTTTTTTTTTCATGGTTATAATTCAAACGTCCGAGCTTTACTCGTATCGTCTGCTCGATGCCGAGACCTCGAGAAAAATTCCAAATTGAATAACAATCGAGGATTCTGAATACGTATCAATCTTTATCGTATTTTTGATTTTTTTAAAACCGTGTAATACAATCGCGTGGCAGCGGCGAATAGTTAACCTGCAATCAAACAGAATAAAAATAAAAAATACTTTAGAGATTCTGCTTTTTTACGATTTAAAGATGAATCTCGCAATTTTTATTTCGTTCTTTCAGTGACAATCGTGAGTTCGATAATTATGGTTTTGCTATTCGTTTCGGAATTGAGAGATTACATGACGCCGAGCATTAATGAAGAGTTGTTCGTCGATACCTCGAGGGGATCCAAGTTGAAGATAAACTTGGACGTCATTGTGCCTACGATATCTTGCGACCGTAAGTACAATTTTTTTTTTTTCTGAACGCACAACAGATTTTTTATGTACTGTTGTTTCGCACAGTTTTGTCGTTGGATGCTATGGATACTACGGGTGAACAGCATCTACAGATAGACCACAATATATTCAAGAGACGCTTGGATCTTAGCGGTAAACCCATAGAAGATCCAAAAAAAACTGATATAATGGATAACAAAGGGACGGCCAAAGCGGAGAAGGTAAACTAAAAAATATAATAATATGACAAATTTGCATATTTTATGGAAAATTTTGAGAAAATTTCAATAAAGAATTCTCCAAATTTGTAAACAGAATAATTACATCAGACAAAACGAAATAAAAAAAAAAAAATTTCAATCAAAACAGTAGAATAGCTAATGTCATTTTATTTGTCTCTTTATATAAAAGATTATTTAAATTTCAGTGTTTTTTCGGCAAAAATGTGCGCTTCCTACAAATATTGATAAAATAAATAAATCAAAATATGCGATTCGCATTAAAATAATGATAAAAGCTTTGAAAGCCTTTGAAAATTTAAATAAAAAAATATTTGATCAATGCACAGGTATCTGCAAAGCATTTTTTTTTTTTATATAATAATCGATTGACAAAATATGTAAAGCTTATCATCGTTTGTATAAAGAATGTTTATTAATAGATTAATCAACAAGTTACATTCAGTTTTGATTTCTAATTCACAGAACGATAACACTACCGTTGCGATCTGCGGCTCTTGTTACGGAGCTGAAAACCCGGAAATGAATATAACGTGAGTTTATCTCGAGCTGAAAATACTTTTTTCCACACTGATAAAAATTCCATTACTTAACATTCTGATTTCTTATAGATGTTGCAATACTTGCGAAGAGGTGAGAAAAGCTTACAGAATAAAGAAATGGGCATTTCCGGATCCGGTGTCGATAGATCAATGCCAAAACGAAGAATCGATGGAAAAAGTTAAACGCGGCTTTACCGAGGGCTGCCAAATTTACGGGTACATGGAAGTCAACAGAGTTGGAGGAAGTTTTCACATCTCGCCTGGCGAAAGTTTTTCTATCAACCATATGCACGGTAATAAAAAAAATAATTTTTTTCACAATAAATTTAACAATCGATCGACAATTAAAACTCACAGTCTACAAAACAAAAACATTATATACGCTATCTAAAGTACGTGAAAAATTAATCCTCGAAATTCTCGGAAGCCTTTTTTTTCAACGCCCGTCGTTTTTTGTAAACCCGTCGATGTAAAATCTCATTTTCGCAACTTTAATCTTTTTATCACATTGGAGTTACGAATGAGAATGAAATTATCTATAATCGAGATTTTCGTTTTTTTTCAGTACACGACGTACAGCCTTACGCGTCAACGCAGTTCAATCTCACGCACAAGATTCGTCACTTGAGTTTCGGTCGTCACATACCGGGAAAAACAAATCCTATGGATAATACAACGCTGATTGCCGAAGAAGGTACGTGCATTTCTTCTAATATAAAAAAAAAAAATCATTGCAGAATTTCTTATAAGTATTTTTTATTTTTTTTATTAAGAATTTGCACAATATAGTACGTAGAACAACGCCTCAGTCTAATATCGTCGACAACTTGGTAAATTTATCTGTGTGTATGTTGTATATATATATATATATGCTTTTCGAAGTACTAGCATCGTATGCCGGTACCGATGGCCATGAAAGTCCCGAAGGTTCCTCCACCCTGTATCATCGTCTTGCCGACGTTATTTATCAGTTCACGACCTCTCAGGCCGTACCTAATGGACAGATAACAACATTTTTAAGCATTAAACAAGTTGAAAATTAATGCGTTCAAAGTTTCAACGTTTTGAGTAGATCAGCATGCAATATAACGCAGATAACGAATTCAAATTTAAGTACATATGGTTAGAGGACTTTTGCAGCAACGAAATTCTAACAAAATCTGAAGAAATATCACGCAACGGCTTGAATTTCGTACGAACATAAAACACAGTTGTAATGATAAATTTAAACATTTTGTCCATAGATAACGACTTTTTTAAACGTTGAAGAACTCGAAAAATAATTCGACTAAAGTTTCAACGTTTTGAGTACATGATAACGCGGATAAAGTATTCAAATTTAAGCACATATTTTGAAAAGGACTTCTGGAGCATTGAAATTTCAACAAAGTCTGAAAAGTTTAAATTGTCAAGAAATGAAGCAAAAAAACCCAAAATTAAAATAACGAAAACCAATAATAATAATTTAAATTTAAATAAATATGGAATAATGATTTTCCACGTGGAATAATGAAATTTAAAGAAATCTTCAAACATAAAACAAAGTTCTTGTGAAAAAAAATTTAAATGTCCATAGGATAGAATGAATCTAACGATTTTCAATTTGAACGAATTTGGAATAACGGCTTTCCGCAACGTTAAAATAAAAAAGAAAAAAAACAAATTCAAGTTTTTAAATGTTATTGAAAATTGAATTTCTCAATTAGTTAGTGGAACAATTCTTGATAGCTACACTCAATCATTCGATTGCTGAGTACCGATAGAAACCAAAGGCGGTATGTCGATACATTGATTCACAATGAGACGGCGTCTCGATTTTTATAAAATACCTCAATGCTGAAAAACCTCCAAAAAGTGCACCTGATGCCATTCCTATGCAGAATCCGAGTCCAAAACCCATTTTCATCCTGTCGAAACACGACGGCTGCCCCATTTGATAACCTCCGCCGGGTACGGGCATCGTTAACCTAAAAGCGTTATCTCATCTTCAAAGATTATCGAAGATAATTGTCGTAATTTTTTCTTTTCAATTTCTTTTTTAATCCATAGGTCAAAGATCATTTTTGAAACTGACGATGATTTTCACTCGATCGAATACGCGAGAAATTCACCGGAAAAGTTATAACCCGATAGTCGCGATATTTGTGTTTTTTTCTTTCGCAACATTTGAATTTTGCGGGGAAACAGGATTTTTATGAATTCACGACCGATTTTTCTAATGAATTTTTTCGTTTACTTACTGTGTATTTATTTTAGAACTTTAGATCGAAATAATAAAAGTTAGTTTTGTAGAGGTCTGTTTTCACGCACGTCCTCTCGCGATATCAGAGAGACGCCATTTTGATTATTCGCGTATTACGCTGATAAAAAAGACGGCTGCTCGGGGAAAGGGTCAACGCGCATGGCAAATACTATGCGGGATATTTAAAACCTTGTGGCTATCGATCGTTTTTTCGCAGTGTGAAAAAAAGAACAATTTAACGATTGATTTTTTTTGTTTTTTTTTTTTCAGGCGCGATGATGTTTCATCATTACATCAAGATAGTGCCGACGACGTACGTGCGAGCGGACGGCTGGCAGTGGCACACTAATCAATTCTCCGTTACGAGACACTCGCGAAAAATATCAGTAATGACCGGTGAATCCGGAGTGCCCGGTGTATTTTTCAGCTATGAACTCAGTCCTTTGATGGTGAAATACACCGAAAAAGCAAAATCATTTGGTCACTTCGCTACGAACGTTTGCGCAATCATAGGCGGTGTTTTTACAGTTGCCGGTATAATTGACGCGATTCTCTATCACTCGGTTCGAGTGATACAGAAAAAACACGAATTAGGAAAATTCAGTTAGGGTCCGTTTTTCGCGTGCTATAAAAAATGTTTTTTGACTCATAGAGGAGACTGTACATTTTTTCATTTATCTAAAAGTTCGATTGTGAACTAAAAGATAGATAAATACATAGAATATTATTTTCAACCCTTTAACAACCATCGAAAAAATATCTTCTCATTGACTATCGAATTTGAAACTTTTATAGTCAAAATTTTATAGCGAAAAATTTCGTACGCTGCAACTTATCCGTTTGGAGTATCGTTACCGTTTAATAACGATTAAAAAAAAAAATCGATTTATCGTCTCGTGAGCATAAAATCGATATTTTTCGCCGACTGTTAAAGAGTTAAAAATTCATCACTTCCAGTCAATCATCGCTACGTGTTTTCCAGTATATAATTATCTCGCGTTATGTATTCGCGATATATTCTTTTCGTCATTTTAAATATTACAGATTTTACTTGAAAAAATTTATCTCCCGATTTTTAAAGCAGAAAAAATCGCACTTGGCGCCAATTCATAATTTTATATTCTTATTTTTATTTCTATTATCGAAGTCTTTGCCGTTTAGATAGATTATGCCAACTGATCGGGATATACCAGATCATCGTGTGCTTTTCTGGTTGTAACTATCTAAAAAAAAAAAAAAAAATTCCGAGACTTCTGCTCAATTCTCGGCAAATTTATGAAGTCGTGTGCATCAGTGATTTTCGATCTTCTTTCTCATGTTTCAGTTGTCTTTTCGTACACAATACATTTTACATTTATACGCGCCGTGGATTGCTTCGTTGCGGATCCCAAATATTTTCTATCTCATCGAAACCGAAGAATAACGCTGTGACCAAAAAAAAAAAAACTAAAAAAAAAAACGATGTTTTACACTTTAAGAATTACAATCTCACTGTCAGAAAGTATATTTTTGACTATGTCACAGCGCGACGTGTGTATAATTAATAGCATGAAGAAAAAATGCAGACCATCGATAATGAAACATAATATTATAATATATATCTTGTTTTATTGAAAAAAAAAAAAATTATTTACATCTACGATACATTTGACGTTTATTTGTTTTTTTTTTTGTTTTCTTTTAGAGAGTTTTTAGGAACAGATTGTAAGTTTCTACTGTCGTCTTCGCGACATTGAGACAAAAATCGACATCGGTACCGCTGATTATCGCTTCCGGCGACACGTACAGAGGCTTCGTTGGGTCGTACTGATTTTTTCCTAATGTTTCGAGATATCGGTGACGCGCTTGTAGTCTGTGCAATCGACAGGTCAACACCTGCGGCTTACGACATATTAAATCGTGCGGCAGTTTCATCGTATTGTGCGCGTAATCGAACACCTCGACTATGAGTCTCCTCGCTGTAAGACAAAAATTACGAACGGTTATTCAACTTTTTTTTTAAAATTTTTCACTTTCATAGGAAAATTAACGTTTTTCGATCTTCTCATTAATATTCACGAATCTTCCTACTGTTTAATAGTTATTACGATTATTAATGAACTAAAAGCCACAAGTTCATCAGTTTACCTGGGGATTCGACGATTTTAGCCGAAAAAGCGTATTTTATTTTTTTTATCGGTGAAAAAAAATGGAATTACTAATGGTATCACATGCGATTGTTTCTTCATAAGTCTCCCGTTAAAAAAAAAATCAGCTATATATATTGAAGATTGTGGGAGAAATGTAATTTTTTTTTATGGAAAAATATTTTAAATATTTAAGAAAATGGAACTTTTTTCACACGTTATTGTATTCGGATTTGAGGATTTTTTTTTACACGATCCGAATAGCTATGCGAACAAACAATCGCATGGGATTTTCAATGAGTATTTTTTAGTAATAAAAAGAAGTTAAATACGCTTTTTCATCTAGAAATTGCGGAAAACCCCCTTTAATACGATTGAAGTAAACAATTACAATTGCAAACATAGGCAATGAATCTCAATGGCTTTGTACTCTGACAATAATAACATCGGAGCCTCGAGAATGAAAAACATTTTTCATTACTCTCGAAATCTGTGTTTTCCACATACCGAATTTTATTCTCCATTGAAAATGAGTCAACTGAGAAAGTTGTTGTTAATAACTTCATAAATATTTAGAAATCGAATGATCCTTATTAATTCTCTTATTAGTTTTAATACGAAAATAATATCAATGAATGTTAAAAACATTCGAAAAAAAATAGTTTTCTCCGTGAATAATAAGCAAAAACAATTGAGAAAAAATTACAAACACATTTCTTACTTTTCATAAAAATTCGAGGTTTTGCCAGCAGAATATATTTAGTTTCTTCTTCGTTAAATCCCATTTCTTCCCTAACGGCAAAAGTATTTTCTCTCACATGTCTCTCATTGTAAGTTATCAATCGCGGCTGCTTTGTAGCAAGATATCTGACGTTGGATCCACTCAAATTAAATTCTGTTTGAAAGAATCCTAATCTCGCGTCAATTCTCTTAGTATCAAACATAAGCCAAAAAGGATTTTGGCTAACGATTCTCGCTATCATATCGACGTTAAATTCATGTGCCCTAAGATATCGTATTCTTGTGTGCAAATCATCGATATCTTCATTAAAGATAAATGGATTTTTCGTTATAAAGGCTCCAATTCTATCGGCCGCCACTCCTGAATCGTGCAAAAATCTTATGTACGGTTTCATGTCCTCAAAATTTTTTTGCAGAAGTAGTATCATTTTTTTTGGATACCCGTCCAGTTTATACAGCTCTACACCCAATTTTGCAAGTTCTTGTAACGTTTCTGATTTATCAGCGTAGGCTGCGAAATTGAAAGTCGGCGTATGATAAGGCGTTATGTGCGATAAATCTTCGTCACAAGTGTCCAAAGGACCCTTCGTTCGCTTCGGAATGTAAGTTTCCAACGAAACGGAATTTTCTGATGAATCGTCATTTTCCTTTGCGATATGGTTTTTCTTAGAGGTGTCATTGGAGATGAACAATTCGCTTCCGAAGCTGTCGCTTGGTTGATGCTCTGCAACTGTGGAAGAATCGATAGATGTCGCAGTTTGATTTGTAAACTTCGAAAAATGTGAATCTGTCGAACTTTTTTCGTCATCAAAAATTATCGACGAACTCGAAGATTTTTCTGAACTCGGGACGAAATCTGTTTGCGTTTTTGCTCTCGCGCTACCGGCACGAAAGATCGATGTTGTTTTCGAGAAAGATCGTTCCGCAATGGGATTAACCTTTGCGTCGAGAGTACGCGGTCGCAAAAAATTGCCGGCACATCGTAGAACTGTAATGTAACGCGAAAAAACCATTTTTTCGTAATGTGGTAAACGCTGTTTTCTTAGCACGAACTGTCACAACGTAATTAACGTTTATTGTTGTTTATCAAAAGTCACATTTGGGAAAAATAATCAAGACGATTTCCACCGAAACTGAGAGCAAACTGGTAATACGTTGAGAGTCACTGACGAAAATTACCACGAGGACGCTCGCGGCGCTTTTTCTTATTTTTTTGTTTTTTTTTCGCGAAAGAAATTTTCACCGAATCACCGAATGAAAAATGGATTTTGAGGCTTCAGCTGAGATCGCGTTGTTTATTGAAGACTGTTTAGATCAGCTTAGGGATGGAGGAAAGGGATTGATACAGTTGTTCAAGTTTGTTTATTTACTTCAGTATATTATCTGTTAAAACATATAGTTTCATGTGAAAAAAATGCACCTTTTGCCAGAAGTTAACGTTTTGGTAATTTCGTTATTGATTATTTTTGTAAAATTAGTCTGATTTTTCCTCGAAAAACTCTGATCGTCGTTTTATCTTAATTTATACCGAATTTTTTTTTTTCTAATTTCGTGCGATTCAATAAGTTTAACGAAGTTTTCAGTCTTTCGTTACTCCAAAAGCTTAACTACTGCTCCAAATTTATTTGTTAATTTGAAAATTTTATGGAAATGCGCTTCTTCAATCCCTGCAAGGCACCCTCTACTTATCAAAACTTCCGACCGGTGCTGCCGTTTTGCTGCAAGCGTAGTACTTTCTTGTCGATCAATCCCCTGCAATCTCCGTTTCCACCGCCAAAAAACTCAACGACGGACGCGCCGGTTCCGCCATATTGAACGCGTGCCCGCACCCTGACCACATTCTCGAAACCATCAAAAGAACTGTTTTATAGAAGATTTTTCAATTTTCTCGACTCTCTCTCAATCGAAGTATCCCGAAAATCATTAAATATCAAAGAATTTTATTTTCTATAACGTCGCCACGTGACAACGCGACTTCTACCCTCCTCAATGTTGCCAAATTTCGTAGAATTGCGAGTATGCCTTAAAATCCAAACAACGAAGCTCTGGCAACTTCGTAGCTTTATCCAGAGGAACGACGTAATAGGTCACGTTGGCAACTCAAACGCAGCCGCGAAACTCACCGGCCAATCGTCCATTATCTCAATCATAACAACAATTATTTCCAACCCGAAAAAAACCCTTTTCAGTCCTCAAAAAATTTCAACGCGATTTATAAATTAATATTTCATTTGTTAACTATACTGTTGACGAATTTTATTGTTTTCCGTCAAATTTTTCCAACGAAAACGAACGGAATTAAGCATCAAATTGATCGTGGATTTCCTCAAAGGGGGGACGAAGGCGGCGTTCATTGTTGTATGCGTGTGGTGAGGTTTGGCGGGCATAGTGATCACCGATTGGCCGTTCTTCGCCTCCCCGTAGTCGATGGTTCGCCGCAGCCGTCCGGTCAAGCATCGGTTCGAGAGTTTCTCTTAGGAAAACACTGTTTCCCGCGGCCCCATTGCCTCAAGTCGTGTCGACCGAAGAACCGTGAAGGGGAGAGAAGAGCCGTACATCACGTATCGAATAATACGCAGACCGATAAACCCGAAGGTGAGTGTTAAAAATCCCCTCAAAACGAATTAAACCGGAATATAGCTTCAATCCACTAAATAAAATTATCGTTGTGTGAGAAATGACGAAAAGTTAAAAAAAAAAAGGAAAAAAAAGAATTAATAAAAAAAAACGTGGCCGGAGAAGCGTTCGCCGCCGAAGGTTCGCGTGTTGGTGGCTACGTCGCGCCGCGCGGTGTATATCTCTCAAATTCGTTTCGTCGTCTCGGATAACAATTTACGTTAGATATATCGTCCTCCAGTTTAGTTTCTCACTGCGGTGCCTCCACACGTGGTCTCCGTCGCGTTCTCGTTCGTTTATCGTCGTGGTCGTCGTCGCATGTAATTATATCTGTGAGAAACTCGCTGAAAATTATTTTCATCGAAGAAAAAAACTATAGTCGCCGTATCGGTGCCTTTCGACGTCACTCCAGTGAGCATTAACCAACTCCGGCTTTTCAACCCACGATGTATGTATTCCACCATTTTGACGAGCATCCAAGCCGGTCGGCTACCCCCGCTGATTTTTTTTCTTTTTTTATAAACGGACCTACGACCAAGTCGAGAAAACGAGAGAAAAACAACGAAAAAAAAGTCGTAAAAAAAAATGCAATAACGGCGTCACTCTTGGATGCCATCTTTGCCGAGAGAGCAAGAGCGAGAGCCAAGAGAGGCCTCTCCACGATGCCTTGTGGCGTACGTGCGTGCTAAACCGCCTCGGCTCTCTCCGTACTTTTGCCTCCCGAACACAGAGAGACATATATATCGTTACTGTAACCATTTACCCGGATTGAAACATCGGCGACGCCACGTTGCCTCGTGAGTGATTAAACAAAAAAAAAATGCGTCACCGGTTTGTCAAGATTTTGCGTCAGTTTTTTTTTCTACCGATTTGATCTTTTTTTTTCATCTCTTATCTGTTTTTTTTTATTGTTGAGAATCGAGGACGCGTGATAGAAACCCCCCCGTCGGGTTGGCGGAATTCCGTAGCGCGGTGTTCCGTATGCCGGCCGGGTTGAAAAAAAAAAAAAAAAAAAAAAAAAACGAGAGGCTCTTCAACGATGAGTGAGAGCGAAAGAGTGAGACAGAGAGAGAGAGAGAGAGACATTATCTTACTATGGCGCAGTATGGGGACGCTCTCGGTGAAAAACACGTGTACTAAAGCGTTCCTGCGACGAGACACGATGCCATTTTCTCAACGCGAGATTTTCAACAAAAACGAGCATTTTTTTTTCTCATCGATCGAATTTTTCGATATATCGCGATTAATCGAAATTCTCGTGTGAGAGAAATCTTTCGCGGCCGAATGGTTGTGCGTCTCTGTCGGATTCGACGGGCACGAAACGCAGTCTCGGAGTCGCCGAGCGGTATACACATACTTTGGCAACGACGTCGCGTTTGTCGAGTGTCGTAGGAGCCGAGAAATTGTCCTGCCTTTCGAGGGGGTTCGGGAGCTCATTTGCCGAGTTCGTGACTGAGGATATCCTCGTTTTTGTGAATTTCTAGCTATTAAAAGGGGTGGCGGGAGCGCGGGTCACGGGGTGGGGGAACTTCGACTTTTTTTATATCTATATTCATCTCTGTACTCGCACTCCCTCGTACCGATATATTTTAGGAGTACGCCGCTAAATGTCACGTAAAAATGCAACGAAGATCGTTGGTATCAACGACTAACGTATGGGCTGTGTGTTGCACTGCAAAGCTTTTTTTTCTCTCCCTCTCGAACCCGCGCGGTTGTTGGTATTGGTCGATCTCCCTCACTTTCTCCGTCCACCCGACACGGTACACACGATACCTACGACGGAACAACAGGCTTCGCGTGCTCTTTACCTTCGATTGATGTTTTTTTTTTTTCATTCCGTTCGATTAACTTGTTGTAGGATTTGCATGCTTTCAGTTTGTTTTGTTACTCATTATTTCGAGGTTAAAATTCGAATCGAAGTTTTTTTTTCGTAAAAATGTCGAAACTCGGAGATAAAATTCATGACGAAATGTTTTTCGTACAAAATACATGCCGATCGTGAACAAATGAATATTATTTTAGTCACAAAGAGGATCTCCGTAAATGCCAAGGATTTTTGTTAAAATCGCAAACCGCGTTGATTAATATGTTTTCAAGTGTCACAAGTGTCTTCTTATCTGCGGCATAATTATGATTTTTTTTTTTTTCCCCCCCGTTTTTTTCGGGGGCACCTATCGATGTTTCGTGGGTTTCAAGGTTAATCGGAGCTGTGTACTTTTTTTCGAAAGAGTGGGGAAAAATTTTACACGAGACGATGAGAGAATGAATAGCTTTTTTTTTTAAAGATTTTCGCGAAGGTTTTAAAAGAAAGGGCTTTTCCGTCGATGTTCTTGCAGATCCATAAAACATGAGTTCGAGCGCGTGCTACAAATGCAGCCGAATGGGCCACTTCGCGAGGGAATGTCCTCAGGGCGGACCCGGCGGAGCTCGGGGAGACCGCGGTGGACGCGGAGATCGGGACGGTGGATTCACCAGAGGCCGCGAAAAGTGCTTCAAGTGTAACCAATACGGTCACTTTGCTCGCGAATGCAAGGAGGATCAGGACCTCTGCTACCGCTGCAACGGTGTCGGGCACATCGCAAAAGACTGTCAACAGGTAAGAAGATCTTCGAAATACAGATTTTCCGTAAAAAAAAAAAAAAAAAAAAGAAAAAAAAATTCATATTTGGTACCAATGATCAATTCTCTGCGATTTTACCGATAACCATATCACCAAAATGCGTTACGCGAAACATTTTGAGTTTCGAAAGTTATTCCGCGAATTTTCGTTCCGAATTCACGTAACATTTTCGAAGCTTTAAAAAACCTTTTAAAATTTGTCTCTACACTCAAAAATGTAATCTTTAACTCGCGATAAGATAATTAACAAAAAACCGTAATGAGGAATAATTGGTTTTTTCAATGATAAGATCGTTGTTTGCTTTGCATGAAATAAAAAAAATAAAAAAAATTCGACTTCGTTGCGAGAAATTGAATCGTCAAACAACGATTTACTTTGCCTGCACTTTCTCCATGAATCCGCGAATTAAAAAAAAATTACGGAACTCGAAACTGAGAATAAAAATAATTAGATGTTTCGAAGATATGTTTTGCTTCACACGCAATTGATCGAAAACATCGTTTCATCCCCCAACGAATCATATCGACAAGATTATTTATTTCTTTTTGTTTTCTTCGATTTTTCGTAAATGCCAATACCAGGGACCCGAGATGAGCTGTTACAACTGCAACAAAACTGGTCACATCGCTCGTAGCTGCCCGGAGAGCAGCAACGAGTCGGGACGTTACGCATTGCAAAGCTGTTACAACTGTAATAAGACGGGTCACATTGCGCGCAACTGTACGGAGGCAGGCGGAAAGATTTGCTACATATGTGGCAAAACCGGTCACATAAGCCGTGACTGCGACCAGGAGGACAGGAAGTAGACGTGAGATGAAGACGAATCCCACACACACAACCGGAAACCGTGGCGTGCTCGCTTAACGTTATAACGAAGAAAAAAAAAAAGAAAAAAACAAACATAAGAAAAAAGTAAAAAAAAAAAAAAAAAAATCACAAAAAAAAAATCCATAAATAAGCCCGTTAACCGTAAAATCGCGTGCTCGCGCCCAATACCCGGGGATTTTTGTAGTTAGGTAGGGATGTACGAACGTATGTCACACTCTCGTTTTTTCAAACACGCGTATCTATAATCGACGCTGTTGCAAAACGTGTTTTCGCCATAGTCGTTCGAAAATCCCGTATCTCTCCATAACTCCCTACTCTCCCAAGTCCCGGATGGTATCCCGATTCTCCTTGCCTGTTCCAAAAAACAAAAAAAAAAACAAAAAGATATCCTTATCTCCTCTTATCTCTCCCAATTTTTTTTTTCTCCCTCCAATTTTTCATCCTCCATCCCGCCGTTGTTCTCTTCGCAAGGGTTTTTTCTTACAACACGATGATGATGATGATGATGATGATAACGATGATGATTGATTGATTGATGATGTCTTTAAGTTTTTATTGCTGTTACTCTTACGAAAAAGAAAAAAAAAAAAAAAAACAGAAACAAAGCTACAATACGGAAAACTTGGGGATAAAAAAAAGAATGAACACGAAAACGTGAACTCCGATGCGAGAATTTACATTACACAGAGCAGAAACTTAAATGAAGATGAAAAAAAAAAAAAAAAAACACAACATAATGGATAAAACACTCGATACGATGTAATAATTATTATAAAAGGAGAAGAAAAAAAAAGCATTCGATTTCAACTTTATAGAGCTTAGACGACCGAAAAAAAATCCTTCCTCTCTCTCTCACTCTCTCTATCTCTCTATCTATCTCTCTATTGCCCACCTGGAGCCCTTGTCGATTCCCCCTTCAGCGCCTGTATCTCTCTCTCTCGTAATCGCATAGTTTTTATTGCGATGCAAGGTGTATGGATTCTTCGTGAACGGCAAAGACTTTTGCTATAAAATTAGATGGCGAAAAAAAAGAAATGATTAATTTTTTTTTTTTTTTTGCGTAAGAAAAAACAAAAGTATAATGAAGCGAATAGAATCAACGCGACGATAACAGTAGTAAACAACAGAGTTAACTTCGCTCGGCCGGCGAGGCACCGCGAACTATATATTAATTTTGTCGGACGGCCCTTTTTTCTTCTTCACAGTTCGAAAGGCAAATTTGAGTTTTTTCTTTACTTTTTTTTATTTAAGGAAGAGAAGACTGAAAACGAAGGACAGACTATAGGTTTTTCTTAAGTAAAACAAATGAAAGAAAACGGAAAAAAAATAAAAATAAAAATAAACGAAAACGATGATAAACGGGAGAGACCTTTTTTTTTTTAAGGAATTATAAATATTTGTGTGATCGTATTTTGATGAGAAACCAAAACGACCGAGAAACACGAGAAAAACATCCACGCATCTTGTATCTTGGGGTAAATAATGCTACCCTCTCGCGAAAACTTAACTCTTAAAAAGAAAAAAAAAACAAAGCAAATTTCATGAAAAAAAGACGATGAAAAAAAAAAAAAAAAAAACAAACAAACAAATACAAATCCCCTAGCAGAATCGAGTTGATGTGAATTTAATCGGAAGAACTTTGCGGAAAGATGAGAAAATAAAAGAGAAGTAACGAAAAAGAAAAAAAAAGAAAAAAAAAAAAAAGTAAAGTGTGTGAGCATATGTCGGCCCTGAATGCATACAAGGAGGATTTAGTAACGACGATATTTGCCTAACGTGTGGCGATGTGTGTAACGATTTTTTTTTTTTAAAGTAAATTACCGAATTGAAGTTGAGGATTTTATTATTGACTTTGAATTAAAAAAAAAAAAAAAAATAAAATAAATCCTTTCCAATACATCGAAAAAGATAAACTTTTTCGCAAAAAATACGAAATGGCATCGGCTGATTTTTTTTTTAATGCAACGGTCACAATTGACCGATCGTTATCGCTGTTTTTTTTTTTTTTTCTATTCGTAACGCAATTTCGTAAATTTTTATTCGACATAGAAAAAAAGGTAATTTTTCACACTTTGAGTAAATAACGTCGTTACTAAATATATGTATATATGTGTGCACATGTGTATATACATATATGTACACATGCATGTGTGCAGGAGCTGTATTTTGTACTGTACAAAAGTAAGGTATACTCTGGTCGTTGCTGGTGACTAATTCCAACGATTCTTTAATCTGTACATCATGGGCGAATTATATATACAAAAAAGAAAATACAATAGAGGAAATCCTTGTGTTTAATTATTGCGCTATTTGAAAACATCAAATTGACAAATTTTTTTTTTTACATCTCTGAACTCTGCCGAGAAAGGCACTCGGCGCTAAGACTATTAAAAAAAAAAAAAAAAAAAAAAAAATGTAGAGTTCCCGCGTCGAGTTGACTGAGAAGATTACTTAGTACTATTTTTTGAGAGAAAATCGATGAAGAAATAGTACAAATTTGTACTGCGAACTTTTTTTGTCTAAAAACGATTGATAAAAAAAAAACGAAAAAAAAAAAAATAAAGAGGAAGAAGAAGAAAATAATAGAAGTAAAACGTAAACAGGCGAGAGAGCCAGTGGTAGGCCACTGGCTTGTCCAATAATGATAATAGTTACTGTAGGCATAATGCAGCATTCACGATGTATTTACGGCGTTATTGATATAAATAAAATGACTTGAACGGTCTAAAAACAAAGTAAATGAAAAAAAAAAAAAAAAAAAAAAGTGGACAGGCGAGCGGATTATACACCCATTTGCGTTCGTTTATCGACAAATCGCTTTCTAGAGTATTAATTTTTTTTCAAATTGTGTTTGTCATCGGATCGTTTTAACTCATCGTCGATCGGACAAACAAATAAAATTTTTTTAAAAAACCGTTTAGACGGAACGGCGAGTCGGCGTTTTTTTGATTTTCAAATATCTCAACGGTATTAATCCGCTCGCTTGATGAAAAAAAAAAAAAAAAAAAAAAAAAAACCGCGTGAGCGGATGATTCGAAATTATTCGGATATTCGTCTCGAAGCATCGGAAACTCGTGGGAATCTTATTTCTCCAATCGCTTCTTGACAAACTATTGGCGTTGCTACGATTAAAATTTTGTATTAAAATACTCATCGAGTGAATTTTGTTTGCGAAAAATGATTGAAGAAAAAGAAAAAAAAAAAAAAAAAACGATTTCCGCGGGTGGATGATGATAGATTCCGAGTACACGTGGTTTTACCAGCAGCGACAATGTGTATTAATTTTTCTCAACCAGCCAGGCGTGCCTGAGTTGATCGAATCGAAAGCGTGTTTTTTACGTTCATTGTTTTTTTTTTTTTCGTGTGTTATTACCGTGATAACTGAGCAGTAGTTACAGATGTCCCTCGAAACGATTTTATACACTTAAAACTTTGGGACTTAATGATATATAAAGAAAAAAAAAGAAAAAAAACAAATCCGATCTCATATACATACGAGGAGTGTTTTTTCGATGATAGCGTTGTAGACTTCCTGCGAGATTTCGAGGATCAAATAAGAAATAATTGAAGAAAAAAAAAAAAAAAAAAGAAACTGTATTTGGTTATCGAAAGCCTTTGGTGTTCCCCCCCATGGATATTTAAACGAAAAAAAAAACAAGAAAACAAAACGTTTTAGCATAAAGATTTTCCGTAGGGAATCTTTCTATTTTGTATTGAGTGAGCTGAGCCGATTAAAAAAAAAAATGGTATACCGGAAGTCGCCATAGTTTCATCAAGAAAAAACCTCATATTGTTCCTTAGAAAAAAAAATAAAATTATTCTCTCCTCGTCACGACTCGCGCGCGAGGAGAGAGTATGAGAAAAATGCAGAAGACAGTAGGAAAAAAAAAAAAAAAAAAAAAAATGAGAATAATTCATAAAAATCCATCGAGAGGGTACCATAGGCTCTAAACGCGTGCGATTTAGGGCACCTGCGCTTTTGTCTATGCTACAAGACTTTTACGTACGAAATGTTGTAAAGAATACGACTGTTGCAGTGTATTAATCAATTTGACCGCCGCACTCTTGGTCAATGCTCGACTTATATAAAAAAAGAAGAAAAAAAACTAATGTATTGATACTTGACGACAATGAAGAAGATGATGATGATGAAGAGGAGAACGAAGTTAAGAGATAAGAACGAGGAGACGACGAAGGAGGACGATGAAGAAGTTGAAGAAATAATAATAAAAATGAAAAAAAAAAAAAAAAAAAATGCTACAAAGTAATTGAAGGATTACGGAGTATTCGAAGTTGTGTTTTTTAATAACTGAATTTTTCAAATAGAAATGCGTACGGAGAGGCAATATTACGTGTTTTTCTTTTTTTTTTTTTTTTTTATCGAATTTTTTTTTTACCACCGATCCTTATCCTATTCCCGATTATTGACTTACCTCTCAAAACATTTTTCATCCCTTATCTCGTCGTTTTATATAATATATATATATGCATAATCGCGGACGCAGTTAAATACCGGTATACTTCGGGGAAAGAAGAAAATTAAATGACAATTGAAAAGATGCATTGTACGGTCGCATACAACGTGCTCCCTGTGTATTTATGTTTAAGTTGCGTGGGAGAAAAAAAGAAAAAGATTGTTTACTAATAAAACATTAATGTCCAATCGCTTTATCTGTTATATATCCTTTCGTTGCCCGGTCTTTGTTGTTTTAAGGCAAATTCTCACGTGAAACTTAAAAAAAAAAAAAACTTTTCTTACGATAAGTTTCAAACGATAAAATATAGTAAAAAGTTTCCTACCAATCGAAAAGCTCTGACGATGAAAATAAGCTGAAAAAACGTCAAAAACGTATAAATTTGAGAGAATCTACTTGACGAAATTTTTTCATGAAGTTATATCGAGTAAAACATGGGAGCGATCTGAGTTATTCATTTTTTTATTCACGATTTTTTTCATACATTAAATTGATATTTCTTAATTCACGTTTCACTTCCGTTAATATTATTTATTATACAAAAAAAAATTTGAGAATAATTTTCTATTCAAAGGGGTAAATAATTCTTTGCCGTGAATGAAACAAAATGCAATCGTGAATTTAATAAAAATCTTTCGCTATTTTCAAATAATTCTACAACAGTATCTACACGAACGTAGACGCGATGGCGATGAGTTTTGTGTAATCGGCACCCTTTGAATGCGTTTTTTCCTTCAATATTGTTCTCAGCACATGGGGAATGGGAACGTGAATTCTCGTGCCCAACGGTGTGCCATTGTCGTCTATGAGAACGAGATTGTTGCTGTCGAATTTCGGTACTTTGGGATTTTGATTCTGTTTCAAACCCACAAGAATCCCCTTCTTCATCTGACCTTTTATCGCCACGAGTACTCTGTCACCTGAAAAATAAAGAGTACATGATGAAATAAGCAAATTGAACTTTTCGATAATTAAAAATGCGTTTACACTGTAGAAAAAAATATATGGCAAAATCGAGTGCGTCGAGCGAAACATTCTTTATGTACTTTATGCATATAAAAAAAAATTCAAAAATCGAGGACATTTTTTTTTTTACATTTTGACAAATATTAGACGAATTTTTTGCTATCAAATTTTGCACTGCATTGAAAAATATATTTTTTTTTTTACATTGTGTACACCGATAGTATATGAACTCAGCGTCTCTTGGATGTCAATCTTAACGATACTTTGTATATTCCTTACCGATGAATCCGACGCCCTTTTTGTTGTAAATATGAACGCACTTGGGTGGTTTTCCCTCAAGCATAGCCTGTTTTCCAATCTCGCTGTTATCCACGACTCGAAGTCTCGTTTGTTTGTAAATTTCGTTCCGTGACGCAGACGTGCAAATTCCTCTTGTCGCGATGTTTATTGAGAATCCGCGAAGAGCCATTGTTATTTCGTTATTAACTGCAAATTTTATAAAACAAATCGAGCCACAATTACAATTGCTGCAAAAAAAAATCAACCGAAATGCAAAGCAGAATAGAAACCTTTTTTTTTTTCGTCTTTGATAATAATGATGACAGGAAAAAAAATCAGGTTCAAAGTATCGGAAAAAAATTACTCACCTACCCTCGAGCAATTACGATTGATTATTCTTATTAAAAATCTTAATATTTGTTTCGTTTGCTACATTGAAAGTTTCGATACGCTTTTAGGTTAGGAATCGCAATGATACCGCAAAGGGGACATGCGCCGTGTGGGTGCAGACGAAACCCAACTCGTCGGCATCCGGTACATCGAATTTCTTCAGTATCGCCGCGTGTCGCCGGCAAGCCGGTCGTCGATCGGTCGTTGTTGTCATTGTGAAGAAAAACAATATACTTCAAAGCTTTGTTCGAGAAAGTGAAAGAGATCTTTAACTCGTTTCTTTTATTGGACACAATGTTTTATCGGTGTCGTGGTTAATTAGCCATCCAAATGGTTTATTTCAATTCGTGGATTTTTTGTAACCGTCAGTTTACTCGGAATAAGCGAAAAAAAAAACGTTCAAGTCGTTTTTACGTTCGCGGAAATGTTTTCTGACAGCAAGTTCGGAGCAAAGCAACAAAACTCTACCGAAGACGACTGAAATGATTACCCGAGTGGCTACATGGTGAAACTTGGTTCGTAAATATTTTGGTAATTTATTAAAGTCGAATAAACGGTGAGAAACGACATGTTGTGTCCCCATCCGTTCACTGATGTATTGAATTGCTGAATGATTGCAAACATAAATGACTCTGGACATGTTTATAATAGTAACCTTTATTCAACGGAATATGTAACAGACTGTGGAGGAGGTGCGGCGAAACTTTGGCACGGTTTAGAGTCAAAACGGTGTCTCGTCTTGGGGTTGAATGAGAAAATTGAATAATAGAGTTCGCAGTGTACACAAAGATGCGAAAGATGATTTCGGGAAGTCGTTATGTCTTCTTATTTCGCTTTTTCTCCATTTTTTTCTTTCTTTTTACATTGCCGTACGTAAAGATCGATTCAACCCCAGGACGTTGGCTTCGTACGCTGGACCGACTCCGATTAAGTACAATATTACTCTGTATAATTATAGCTGCCGTTCGGGCGAGTAGAATGTCCACTTGTATTCTTCTTCATTTGCTTATCATCATTGAATCATCGAATCATCAAATCATCATCATCATCTCCTTTTTTTTCTCATATCATGTAATTCGCGAAGACGCAATTAAAATTAATTAGTACACAACGTACGCGAGAGATGATAAACACACACACACACGCGCACACAGTTAGCGAGTGAATCTTTTTTCGCGTCTTTTTTTTTTAATCTTACGAAAGATTTTCTTTTGTTTTCGAATAATTTTTTACCCCATGCGCTTATACTATATATATTGTACGACGTCGCGCGTTATTGCTAATTATATTATTCGATCGCGCGCGTCATGTTAATCCGTTTCCGGTTCACGCTTATTAGCGTCGACATCAATGCGATGGGAATCGTTTTTTTTCAGCCCGAATTTTCTGTCATACGCTCGACCTTTAGAACACGAAGTTGAGACGAAACTTGAGTTTAATATTGAGTTTAAATACAAGTTCGAGATGACGACAAAAAATTTAAGTCGAGTAAATTACGATTTTTTTTTTATAACCAAAAGTACTATAGGAAATGCACACAGTTCGCGGATATTTTTTTTTTTTTTTTTTCGAATTCTGTACGCTCGACTCTCGCATTTGGATGTACATAATGTGGGTGTGTGTATACACATGTATATATACATAATTTTGTTTCATATATATATATTTATATATAAATCACGAATCTCCCATCGATTTCGTACACAAGTTACATTTTCATTTTGTTTTTTTCATTAATATTATACACTCTTTAGAAAAAAAAAAAAAAAACAATGTCGATTCTACAGTATCAATGTACACATCCTGCTAACGTCCACACACACGGTACTATTTAGTTTCGATAATAATTACTGATAGTTGAAGATGTTGTATCGGATGTACGTCCAATCGAGGCAAATGGCTCGCAGTTTTTTCGAACACCGAATATTATTAATTAATATCGAAAAATTCAGAATTTAAATAACGCATTGAAAAAATTGATAAATCGGAAGATATGGAGTTGGAAATGAGTTATTTGGACAGAAAAAATTGACGTGGGTGATTCGATCGAAAAAAAAAATGGAGAATCGGATAAAAAATTATGAGCCGTATTACCTCGCAGTCGATACACATAGTCGCATACGTCGGGCGAAACCTGCCGAGAAAAGGGGCGGTTTTTTTTTTTTTTTTTTTTTTCGTCAATAATTTATCCAGCGTTTTATCCATTGACAACGCGCTCTTCGAGTGCATGTGTGTGTGCATATTTTCGTAAGTGATGATGTCGTCGATTTTTTTGTTTTTTTATTTCTTTAATAATATCGTCCTTGTGTCTCCCGACCGTGGAGATGGACTTTCTCACCCGGCGGAAACGGCACTCTAGGTAAATTTTAGGTACAACAATAATAATAATAATTAATAATAATTAATAACAGTAGTAGCAGTTGCGATCGGAGAGTTATTATTCGGATAATAATATGTAATAACTCTTTCTCTCTGTCTCTCTCGCAATTCCCTCGTCCTTTTTAATTAATCGTTTTGTTTTTCTTCCAAATTCCTTTCTTTCGCGACTCTTTCATCACATCTTTTGCTTTTTCGCTCTCGCGCGCGCTTCTTTGTTTTTTTTTTTTTTTTTTTTTTTTCACTATACAATTGCACAAATATTTACACAATTAGTAACGACGAATTTCTACACGGTTTGCCAATTGGAAGGCCATTTTTTGAAATTCTCATTCACGAAAAATCTTCTCGTTTTTTTTTTTTTCATATCATTTTTTTTTTGGCACTCGTCCACTTGGCACCGATCTTGGACTCTCACACACATACCGCTCGTAAAGAGTTGGCACAATATATTTTTTTTTTATTCATTATAGTAGCCGCGTAACGGAAAATATCAGATTTTTTTTTTTTTTTTTTTTTCCGACTCCCATAAACGATATCGAAGACGAATATCGTTTTTTTTTTGTTTTCACACCATCGAGAGTGTGAAAGAAAAAGGTTCGGGGAAAGAAATTTGTTTTTCCAGTTACGCGGCGAGAATTTTCTCCGGGACTATACACACAATAATTCTGGGGTTACAGGGGGTAAGAAGTTTTTTTTTTTGTTTGTGGCAGTAGCGCTTATCCTCGAGGGTGTATTTTTTTCATTTCGCTTGGGATACAATTCAAGACTCTCGCTGCTTCTTCTTATTTTTTCCCACCTTTTTCTACTCACGTGTCTATCTATACAGTTTGATTTACTCTTTTTTTTTTGTATTTGCTTTTTTTTTTTTTTTTTCTTAAAAGTCATCTCTCCCTTCCTCCCCTGTGCGAGTTATCAAAAAAGTGTTTTTTTTTTTTACTGAGATAACGACGATTTTTCGCCAGTAGCGAAGAGAGTTCGATTAGACGAAATTCTTGTACGAAAAAATTACGCGTATCGCTCGTTTTCTAATCGCAGTTCTATCGAAGTTGAAAAAAGATAGAAAAGAAAAACGAAAACAGCGGCGTTGCGACGATTAAAAAACGTAATCGTTGTTACAGTTAGTATTCGACTGAAAAAACATATCGTATCCGAGAGGAGAAGACGGTGGGAACGTCTTTTTTTTATTTATTTATTATTCGACGTCTTTTTAAAATTCCGAGCGAAATTATTCGCATACGATTGCAATCGCAAATTATCCGGCATGGATCGCAGCAACTTTGGCGAAATAAAAAAAAAAAAAAGATCGCGTTATAGCTGAATTTATTAAATATAATAAATTTGATAAATTTCCAATTAAAATCGGACGCAATACTAAACTTGAGAAATTTATTATACAAATAGCAACATAAAAAAATCCAAATAAACAAAGCAATTTTTGCATTGACGGAAAATTAAAAATGCGTAATAATTTAATTCGGCAAAGTTGCGGCACTTCCATGCCTTCGAATTACTATGTTAAATGCGCAATCGAAAACAGGCAAAATATAATTTTCCAATTGAAAATAAATGTTTTTTTTTTTTTTTAATAAAAAATACTTTCTTCAATTAGAAAATTAGATTTCGCTATTCCCGCCGATAGAGCGATTCTACGCGGTTGGAGAAGATATCGTTCCATTTAATTTTTTTTATTTCGCTCGTTTTTATTTAATTTTTATTTTATTTCTTGTTTTTTTTTTTTTTTTCATTTTTCTTTTTTTTTTTCTAAAACACTCACGGGACTGCCTAAGGCGATAAAACGTCGATTAACATTTCACTTTTGTTTTTTTTATACGTGTTTTTTTTTTTTCTTTTTCTTTCTCTAGTGTAAAGAAGTTCGTCTCGCGTTAAATGAGTACAATTACATTAATTATTCAGTTTTTTTTTTTTTTTTGTTTTTTTTTTTACTCATTCGACGCTTTTTTTTCGAAACTCTGTTTTTTTTTTGTAGTTGTGAATTTTTGTTGTTTTTCGTGTATAAAATCGATAAATTCAATTCTCGAGTCTCCCTCACCGCGGCACGCGAATATACTGGCCATCGTCGTTCTCGTAATCGTCGGTTAAAAAATGTTCGTTCCTATCGAAACGTTCCGCTTCGTACTCCAACTCGTTCTCAGTTTCGCTCGAGAGAGGAGTACCGGAATGTACGCGTCACTGAACCCACGATGCCGGCACCCACTGCGGCTCTCTCTCCAGCGAATTGATCTCCGTGAGAAGCTGATTGTACGCTCGATCGGTGTCGTTGTTTAGTATTATCATGTCGAACAGATGACCGTATTTGTCCTCCATTTCTCGTGCCTTTTCGATAATATCCTTGAGTTCCTCCTCCTTGTAACTCTCGTTGTTCTTTATCCTCTTTTGTCGAAGTTTCTCCAAACTCGGGGGCGCAACGAACACGACGTACGGCTTGAGATCCGAACTTCGTAAAATTTTCAAGCTTTGTGGATGCAAATTCAGGACGCATATTTTACCCGAATTCACGACCGAACGTATCGCCTCGACCGACGTTCCGTAATACGCTTTTTCGTATTCTCCGTGTTCGACGAATTTTCGGCACAGTATGTCGGATTCGAATTGCGAACGGGATATGAAGTGGTAGTCTTGGCCGTCCACTTCCGAACCTTTTCTCGGTCGACTCGTATCTGAAAAAAAAAAAAAAAAATTCTTAAATAAATAAGTAAAAAAAAAAAAAAAAAAAAAAAATTACGTAAGAAACGCAAAAAAAATGTCAATAAAATGTTAATTTTTTTTTTTTTACGAACATTTTTCGAAGTTAAAATTGCGGCAAAGGAACGCGTAGCAAAAGTATTGTTTTTGTTTAAATGTATAAATTCGTAACGAAGTATAAATCAATGAAGACGAAGGAAAAGTCGAAGGAATGTGAAACATACGAGGAATCGCTGCAGCGAAACGTTCGCTGTCCTGCATGAGTCGTTGTCTTAACTCGTGCCTTCCGATATTCGGGGGTCCAATGAGTACGATGGGCCTCTTGTGATCGGCTCGTGGATAGTAAAGCGCCACTTCCTCGTAAGTCAGCACTTCCTCGCTGTCGTAATCTGCAAAATTCATAAAAATTCATAATCCATATTCCAATATGGCGCTCTTGAAAAAAAAAAAAAACAACAATAGCTTTTTTTTTCAAATTAATTAATTTACGAAAAAAAAAAAAAAAAAAAAAAAAAAAAAAAAAAATTTATTTTACCGTCTATCGTTGTCGTGGCGTAAAGCGGATAACCCTCGTCGTTGAAATTCGATCCGAATTTGCTTCTCTTCTTCTTCTTCTTTGGATTTTTTCTCGTGCACAACAAAGTGCTCGATTTCTTGGAGCCGCGTATCGTTGATTTGCCGCCGGCGAATGTCTGTTTCATGGACTCGCGCCTGCGACGAAACAGAGCGAATAAACTATTGTATATACGTTTATAAACGCGTTGTCAACGCCCGCAGCAATATACGTTATAAATCCGTTCGCTGAATCGTTTATATATAATAATAATAATAACTGAAATAACAATAATAGAAATGAATAGCTTACTGATGCTGAAAAGCTCGGCTTGGAATAAGGCCAGCGAGCGTGTGATCCTCCTCGCCTTCTCTGTACGCTTGCCACCAATTCGAATCTTCTTGCGATATAACGTGAAGCACGTCGCCCTTTTGGAAACTAACACCGAGCTCTCGACATGGGATATAAGGATCCTCCTCTGGATCGTAGTCAAAGTGCGCGCGAACGTGTTGAATCTTAAAAAAAAAAAATTTTGTTATAACTCAATAATAATAATAATAATAATAATAATAATAAAATAATCAAAAATCATTTCTTTAATAATAACAACAATAATAATAATGATTATTATTATAAAAATCGAATAATAATAATAATTCGATTTTTTATAATAATAATAACAATAATTATTATTATTGTTATTATTAAAGAAATGATTTTTTTTTTTTTTTTTTTTTTTCAAATTAAGTTAAGAATGGAATTCGTGATTCGTAGTTTGGTTTAAGTAGTACAGTTTTGCATAGTGTTTTTTTTTTTCGTACCTGAGTACTGTCCTCTCGCCTCGTGTTCGTCAGGTTGTTTCTCAGATTGCTCGATGCCGGCAGTACGAGGAATGTCAAACCTCCCTGCATACCGGCGAGAATATCGCAAACTTCGTTTACGCTCTTTCCTCGCATCTCGACACCATTAACCTCGAGAACTTCGTCGCCCTCGTGAAAGAGTCCCGATTTGTCAGCTGCACCCCCGCGAACAACACGACCGATTATAACAGCGTCGCCCTCGTTTCTCACCGTCGCACCGAGCGGTTCGTTCGTTTTTTCGATCCTTATGATCTTAATATTGTCGGTGTTTCTCGAGCCTCGAAGACTCGATGACGGACTCGGCGATCTGCTTGGGGTGGAAGACGATGGGCTTTGCTTTCTTTGGAAACCGTCGACGTACGAGATTATCGAATCGTGAGCGAGCAGAAGACCTTCGATTTCGTAACTCGAGAGAAGACCCGTTAACTCTTCGACCATTGCTCGAGTCTCGCCGGAACCCACGCCTGTCGATTGCCATTCTTCGAGGACTTCGACACACTGAGTAATGAACAAAAAATTAATTTAAAAATACCAGCGATTTAAATCACTTTATTTCGGAGTTCGAATTTACGCGAATTCATTGGCGACGTCTCGAAAAAAATTCACTCACATTTCGATCGTTTGGTTAAAAAAAAAAAAAAATTTTGAAGTTTAAAAAAAAAACGTATCTATAGCGAAGAAAACATCGCAAACTTTGATTTTCTACCTAAGAGTCATTTGAATTCTTATTTTTTTTAATCCATCAATCTCTACTCATGCATAGGTTTTTGCCGTTACCCCGTTCTTCCTTAATGGCGACTTTACGACGATATTTCGCAATGATTTAATATCCCCTTCGCAACAGGGCAACAGCCTTATTGTTTGTTTACAACGTGACGAGGAATATCAAATTAATGAATGCAAGAGGGTTGGTTAACTGGTGCTTGCGAGGTAAATTGGTTCTTCGCTCTTAAATTGGGAACGCGGAGCAACTATGTTATGATAGGACACGGAGAGAATTTTGCACGATAAATTAACAAAATCCATCGCAACTTGTTAACCCCTTTTGAGTCATAAATTTCGTATAATACGGGAGATATCTGACGATGCGATATCGCTACTTAATACAGCAGCCGCTCGCATTATCCGCGTATTTTTTTTCTCCGTCAGTTTAACCGAAAAGACAACGTCGATAAATTTATTACTGCCGTCCCGAGTATCGTAAGAAATTACTTACGTCTCTCGCGAGATTCGATGCATCGTCGTCGTGATGTTTGAGAACTTTGCCGGTTCTCAGACGTGTCTTGAGTGCTTGGTGAGTGGCTAAGGCGGTTGCGAACCTCCTTTGGACCAAAAGCGTTCTAACCGCCTCGAGCTCAGCCTCGATACTGGGTCCCGAGATGCCAAGGGCACCGGAAAGATTGCGTAATTGTAGCTGCAGCCTCTCCAGGGTTGCTACGACCTCGCCATAGGCTAAAAAAAAAAAAAAAAAAAAAAAAAATTGTATCCGATTAAAATTTGCGCCTCAATTTCATCGATTTATTTTTTCGTCCGGGGAATTTTCGTTAATTGCATGGGGTGGGATAACAATCAAATTATTTTCTGTAAATTCGTTAATACGTGTTGTTTAAAAAAAAAATGAAATTATAATAAATTATCATTTTTTATGAACGAATTCGTCAATAACGAGACTTTTCAAAATTACGATTACGAATCTTTCTTCGTGTTTTTTTTTATTTTTTTTTTATTAATGTTTGAACTCACTGAGTACTTTCGGAGGCTCGTCGACCTCTCTCGGTGTCGTTTGTCCCGGTGTCCCATGAGGCGAACGAGTGGCTGGGGTCGTCACCTCATCCTGAGCGTACGCGAGGTTCTCCTGTCCCGCAAGAATCGTCGCATGAGTCGCGAGAGCTTGAAGCTTTTTCGAGTCTCGCAACGTATCGTTGAGGTATGCCTTTCTCTCGTCTTCTTCTTTTCGCTTTCGCAGTTGTTCCTATTTATCGATAAACCAGGAAAAAAAAACCATTAAAAACAAAGTTTTTCCATTCGATTACGTAACGTTAAGCGTTAAGTAACGTTTTTTTAAAACAGCATTTTAATTTGCAACAAACGCATCGATCTATCGATAAAAAACATCGTTTTTTTTTATCGTTCACTGTAAAAAAAAAAATCTGGAAAATTTTCATGAAATTTTGAAATAATACTTTTCGCAAAAAATCTTCCTATCCGGTGTGTCAAATTGCCAATTTTTTTTTTGTTCGATTTTTTTTTTGTTATTTAAAAAAAAAAGAAAAAAACGAAGGCAAAAGCTGTGCAAATATTTGTAACGTTCGCTAAATGGTAATTAATACGCAGTACGCACTCTCGAAAAATAAAAAAGAAACGTGAGAAGACCAGCTGCGACTAATGGCTGGTGTGTGTTGTGGTGGAAACTCGATCAACGCCCATTTGCTACCGGATAACACGAATCGCGATATTGGATTTGAATAACGCGAGCCATTTCCCCCTCGTCGCTACCTCAGTTCAATGTTACTCTACTCCCCTTGTACCTATCTTTATAATACGCGCAAAGCTCCGCGTGACGCGATCGTAAATGCTTAAAAAAACAAAATAAAAAAAATACAATGGAGAAAAAAAAGGAATTAAACGATTACGCAACGATATAACACTCGTCGGGTATAATGTTATACGAGAAACATATATGGATATACGGTGTATTATGCGTGCCGGAGTGAGAGTGGAAGCGCCAAGGGTAAATACTCGAGGGAAGCCCCGATTTCGTCGGGGCTACGTACACCTGGTACTTGTAGGCTTTCCGCAAAGTACATATAGAACTACAGTGAAGTGGATGTACCGGTCGTTGACCGGCTGCCGATAAATCACGGGTCAACGATAATATTTTTTTTCACTCGAAAATTTTTTTTTTTTTTTTTTTTTCAAATTATTGTCTTACATATTTATTTTTGTTCTCCATTTTTTTTTTCACGAAAAAATTAATGAGACAAACGAAAATTGTATTTAACTTTAAAAATTAAATTTTCGGAGTTAAATGATAAAGATATATGAAAATTAAAAAAAAAAAAAAAAATGTATATTTTTTTTTTTTTTGTAATTTTACGAAAGTGATAATAATGGAGTAAAATTGATTTTTGAGAAGCGGGTGGTTTAGGTGTCGAATAAATTAATGAGACTGCGTATACCCGTTCGTCTTGTTTAGATATTCTCTATTTAGTACACGGCGTTCAGGCGTCAAGTTAGGTATTAGTTGCACACCGTATCGTGTTGCGTGTTACTGAACGAAAGGCTCGAGGGCGGCTTATGGGAAACTTCTCCTCCGCACCCCCGTTCGGAGCAACGGCAGCATCGGCTCGTCGTCTCTATTTCACATACCGTGGAAGCGATTATATGCCATAACGGGTCGATTTTACTGAGGCAGAGAATCGTGTGAGACTGCATATTATCTGTACCGTCAGCCATAGGGCTCTCCATAGAAGGAGTATAGTATGGAGGATACTTCTGAGTCACCCTCGTTAAGCTCTCGTGTATAAAAGGCCACCCTCTCGCACTCTAATACGTTTCTTGACTCTCGAGGACTCTCTCACGTAATCTTTCTATCTAACTGATGCGAGACTATCCTGCGGGCGTTCTTTAAATTCCTAGTCGCAATCTCGAGAGCGCAGGCTCTCTACTCCGACTCTCGAATGGACCAGTCGAGTGTTTCATTTCTCTTTTTTCTTTCCGCCGAAAAATAATTTTACTTTCATTTTTTCACGCTCTCGTCTGCCACTCCACAATGTCTGAGAACTCTTCGCTTTACTCCAAAAATTCAACTGACGTCGGCTAATAGCCGCATAATATCGATACATTAAATTTCTTTAAGAATTTATTTATATCGATATTATAAAATAGTATGTTGTTTATTATATTATTAACATTATTATTGTAATTTTAAATCATGAAATTTTTTTTTTTATGGAATTCGATAAAATGTTTAAAATATCGTAAATTTGATAAATTCGATGAATTTGTTAAATTGTATGCAATTTTCATGTGAAATAGTAACGATGATCCGTAAATAAAAAATTCGGTAACACTTTTGCAATTTTGAGGATTTAACTCGGACAATGGGTATTGTGGAGATGATTCGTTAATTTCGCAACTGCGTAGTATACTTGTAAAGAAATACACGGTTAACGCAATGATAATACGTTGTGTATGGAGAGAGCGTCAATTGTCGGCTCGATCGACGAATCATTGGTGTGTGTACATCGACACCGGTCGTGCATTGTGTCATGCGGAAGTAAGATCCGACACGGTTAGCCGAGCGCTTCCCGTTTTCCGTTTCCCCTCGACCCCCATATCGTTTCCGTATGCGTGTTACCAGTATAACTCTATACTACGGCACGTATTTCAGAGTATATATACGACGAATCGCACGTAACTATACGCATGTATGTTGCACCGCGGTCAACCGGTAGCATGGATTGCCGGAAAGCGCGAAGCGATCGACAATCCTGACGAACATTCTCGTCGCACGCATAAATTTCGTTTCATCGACAATTCTCGAGTTCCAGCGAACGTCAAAGTCGATCAACGATAATATATTCACCGTTAGAAAGCGGTAGTATTGAAAAACAATAAAAACAAAGCATAATTCCGCATAAATTATCTTACGATGCTAAAAGTTCACAAAAAAAAAAAAAAAATAATGAATAATTACTAATCAGCTTAAATTTATAGAGAAATATTCGAAAAAAATAGTTGCGTCGTTTTCCGGCAAGAAAATTGACGCAAACTTTCTCTTGGACAATTTTTTTTTTAACCCGCAGTTTTCGAGACACGAACAATTATAGTTTAGCCAATCAGGAAGTACGATAGGCGGCGCCTGTGAACTCGGAGCGAAACGATTGGTTTATCTTCGTCGGTTAATTATTGGAAAACTATGCGTTGAATGAAAAGAATTCTGAGGAAAAGTTCGATCATTTTTGATGCGCTATTATGATGATTTAAATTTTTTTTTTTTTTTTTTACTCCTTTTTGAAAAGTGAAGGTTTTTCGGGTTACCTGGAACTTTTTGATGGAGTGTAACTGCTGTTGAGTGGGTTCGGTTGTGTTGGCATTATCGGTCTGTTCGATATTGTTGTTTCTCGTCGAAAGCCGAAAATTGTCCTTCGGGGGTCGTGCGGGCGCTCGCTTTTGATCTCTCGGTGGTATCGCCGGCTTGACACCGTTGAGACCGGGCTAAAAAGACAAATTGGATTCGTGCCGTTCGCATTAGTCGGTCCCGCACCTGAGCGAGAGAAGTAACTCGGGAACAACCCCCTCGTTCAACACACAAAGGTCAAATGCAAAGCCTCCTTCACTCTCTCGGAGGGCCGTGACACTCTTTAATCTCAGGACGAATTAACTCGGATTTTTTTTTTTTTTTTTTTTTTCCATTCCAAAACTCGTATATTTCGTATCGTGACATTTAACTGAATTATTTTTCATTTTTCTGTTCTCTGCTTTTGACGAAAATATTAAATAGAATCAAAAAAGTGCAATTTAAAAATTTGCAAATTTTCATTAAAAAATTGATTTTTTATTTTTCAAATTATCGTTTTTTCAGAAAAAAAAAAAAAAAAACAGGCAAAAAGATTGCAATAAATTTAACAAAATAAACGTTCCGTTAAATTTTGAAACTTTTCAATTTTTACAAAGAAAAACATTGACCACTCGCTGACTTCGGTTCCAAGACAGAGAACACAAGTTATTTCTTCTCGATATAAAAAAAAATTTATTCATCGTTCGTAATTCAAATTATTCATAATTAAAACACTTTCGATTTACTGTTCGATAATGATTTAAATATACCAAACATAACATTAGTAACTATCATTACAACGTCCTGGAGAAAGTCGTATTGGAAATCTCGGTTTCCTCTTCCAACTGTCCAGAACTTACAGAACTGGTCTCGCGGACGTTACCGGAAGTAGAGAAGAAAATAGCAAGCTAGAAAAAAAAAAAAACCGGGAAAAGAAAAAGAAACGAAACCAGCAGATAGAAATCCTCGCGCACACAAACTTCCACAAGAACATTCTGAAGAAATGAATTTTATGAGATGAAAGGATATCACTGAAGGATCTTGTCAAGGACGATTTTTTTTTTCATGGGATCTGAATATAATCTCTTTCGTCTTTCAATCCAAGCCGCTGCGGCACTTAAAGTTTCGAATCTCCAGTGAGGATTTCCCCGCTTTTGAATCGTCGATTCCATGCTCTGCCAATTAAACTCACCCACCACCGCTCAATGCATACCTTGCGCATAGCTCAAGTATGCACTCGAAGCTTCCCAGTTTCGCTGCTCATGCGAAAGGTCACCAGAGACCCCGTATACAAACTCGAGTACAAGTAAACTTGCTTGTGATCCTTACGAATTAAAAAAAAAAAAAATTCATAAATAAAAAATAAACCAGATATGCATTAACTCGAGTGCAAAAGGATCCTCTTTTCCCACCGTGCCTTGTTGACGATTTTAATTCGAAGCTTTCATAATTTTTACCTGTGCCAAAGTTTCACTATCCTCTCCGATCTGATCGACGACTTCCTGTCTCGTTAGCATCGTCACCTTCATCTCGACGATTTCTAACTCCCGTCTCGTCGCGATTTCGACGTTAGGCTCGGAAAACCAAATTCTCGACTCGAGGACAAATTTTTCGTCACCAAAATCCCCGCATAAACAACCCTCACTTTTAAATTTCATCCCCAATTTTCTCCGTTCGATATCGGAGCAACTACTGGCGAACGATTTTTTGCAAATACTGTCATCGCTCTCGATCTCGTCGCGACGATTTTCCAAAATGAAATTTTTCGCATTCTCCAATTTCGCCGTGTCGTCGATCGTCTCGTCTTCCTCCGTGACATCGTCGATATCGCGCGGAATTTCGTTCTCGAATAACCAAGCTTTTTCCTCCTTGGAGGAGTAATAAACAATCACGGGTGTCGAGTCTCGTCGGCTAACGAGTTCACGCAGTGAATTACGCGAGTTCTGATTGGTTTCGCGTTGCATAAGATCTAAACTCGATCTGGCGCGTGGTATTCGATCGTCGACGTACTCCTTCTGCGCCCGATGATGCGTTTTACCTCTGTCGATTGTTTTCCTCGAGTCGCGAGATTTGTTAGACGAAAATAAAGCCTTTCCATCGCCATGAGAACGTTTTTTCGTCGGTGTGTCGAGTGCCGTGGATATGTTAAAAGCGTGAAAGTTCTTACAAGCGGTTAAGCATATATTACCATTGACAAGTGCCGAAGAAGCGTTAGAGTTAGGATCGCAAGCGTTAATGAGATTTTTCTTTCGACCGATCGAATTTTTCAGACCCGATCGGTAATGTAGAACGCGACTCTTAACCCTCGATCTTACCTTCTCTTGTCGGCTCTCCTGATTTCTTCCTAAACCGTTAACAACTTCGTTTCTAACATCCTCAGTTCCTGGATGTTCCGTATGTTCGTTCTTCCTCCCGTCAACCAAATCATTCAACGATATCGTATCTTTAACCCTTTTGTTATCGTCGCAAGATTTCGTGCTCTGCAGCGTCGAGCAACGATCTAGGGTCGCGTCGACGCGGTTAGGCGGAGGATAAACCGGATGACACTTAGTGACCGGTACAAAATCGGCTGGACAGTCGACGGCGACCTCGCGATACGAACGGCTACCGACAACCAAAAAAGATCGGTCGTTACCCTGATCGGTAAAATCGCCGATGGACGCGTCGCTGCGCAGCGTCGAGTAACCGCTCGACGTGTGCTGCTGCTGCTTCTTCTTTTTGCTTCGCGTTATCGTCAAGTTTCGCAGATCGGCGGACAACAGATCGTCCGTCGATCCGGCCCCTATCAGGCCTTCAGAGTCGATTTCGTGATCTGATTCTCTCGACGATCTGGACTTTAGCCTCTCGATCTCGCTCTGACGTTTGGACGTTGCTTTCTTCTTGATCTTCGTCATTTCCTGCGATTGGGTAGGTGCGTTGCGAATCTGATGATGCTGATGAATCAGATGATCCTTCGAGGTCCACAAGGGTGGTGATACCGGTGTTTTGTCGTTCGATCTACCGGTCTTACGCCCGTTGACCAAACTCTGCTGTTGCTGCTCGTCGATCAGTCGCGTGAGATCGGTAACCTCGTCCGATCTCATCAAAAGACCTTGATGAAGTTCGTGAAGATCGGCAGCGAGTCCATATGCAGGATTGTCGAATGAGGTCGTTTCTCTGCCACGTCCAAAAATCGGCGCTATCTTGATTTCCGGCACCAGAGGTCTGCACGGTGATCCAAGATCGATCCTTCTCGCGTCGTAGAGCGGTGATTCCTTACCCGGCAATATCAAACTGCTGTCCAATGGCGCAGTACTGTCCGACCTTCCGGAAGAACTTCTCGGACTGGCCGAATCGTCACTGCATGTTTTTAACATTGTTGGATAGTCCTCCTTGGCAAATGGATAATCCTCATCAGCGTCAACGCTCGATTCCTTTTGGATCAAAATCGCCGATGCCGACACCTCGCTACGAGCCGGAGGTGTGGGACTCTCGACTTCTTCCTCGTCGTCCGTTATGTCGAAGGGGTTGATCTTGTTGATCGGTATCTTTCGCGCAATCTCGTCGTTCGCGATAATCTCGCCGATCTTTTTCGGAATCGGCGACGATACTTCGCGATCCTCATCGCTCGAGTTACGCACGGAAATTTCGATAATTCTAGGTTGGGTGGCCGTTCTTTCGTGATCTAAGCATTGGGACTGTTCGATCGGACTGTCCAAACGTTCGGGATGATTGTCCGTGAATTGGATGTTATCGATACCGGTTATTACGTTTGTTTTAACGTTTAGGGATATTGTGTTATTCTGATGACGTTTCAGATGATTACTATCGGGATTATCAGGCTCGCTAGTGTTACGATCATTTTGATCTTTCGATCTTTGACGATACGCTGATGCAACGGACGAGGACGTTGTTTCGCTACGATTCAACATCAACGACATTACCTGCTTGTTGGCGTATGCTTGTTGCAGAAGGGTGTCGGGCACGTCGACGGGGAGCTCCCGGGTATGACCCGGGGAGGACCCCGGTCCCCACATCTCATCGGGCCCGACAATTTCCGTAACCTCGACACGAGAATCTCGTGTATCAACGACACCCTTGGCGATGTCCCGCGAGCCGCCGTTATTGTTCTCCTGCAGCGACGGTTGCTGCAGGTGAATGTCCGCCACGCCACTGCCGCTGCGCCTTCGTGACCTGGAATTTTTAAAAATACAATCTTTTTAATTTTTAGCTTCGGATTTCTATATATCTGCATTCTACAACTACGATTTTTTTAAATCACTTGGAAATATTTTCGCTAAATTATTTTTTCGTAATAATTATAACAGAGAGATAAGATTTTACGTGTACATACGTAGGAATACTCTACTGATACGGTAAGTCAATATTACTGATACCAGAACTAAATATGACGATTTCTAATAGCTGAATTTTAACAAATCGTCAAATTTTATCCTGTAACTTCTGTACAGTTGGTCAGAGGCTACTATTCTAAGATACGTCGGCGCTACCAATAATAGAAATGATTAATGATTCATCGAGAATATTTTTAAAAATTCGAGGACTGCGTAAATGCAATGGGAATCTTTGTATTCTACAGGAATACGAATTTAAATTGATTTTACCATATTAGGAAGATTTTAAATAGTTTCGAAACGTGGAAGATAAAATAATTGCACTAATCAACGTTCGGAGATATATTAATTGTGCAATGTATAGACGATTGTCGGCTGAATTTAAATAATCGTATTACTTATTCGACATCGCCGCCGGGATGAAGATTCAGGTATCTAATTACATTAATACTAAAATTGTAGTGTAAAAAAAATCTTGTTACAAGTACGGTACGAGAGATCCGGAGATTCTGGCGCTAATTAGAAGGAGGTATACCTCCCGTGCTGCCTTCCTCCTCCGTCTCTCATGATTACGCGAGCATGAAAGTCCGCACGACGAAGTTTCTTGGTTTGTCAGCGTAGTTGGGGATCGCTAACAAGTGGCATTATATTATCATTTCCAGCTGAATGTATATGTATATATATGTTTTCTACGGGCTGATTATGGCTGATGAGGTGAGATAAGATTCTCCGCTTCCTGGATGTAAATTCTCTTGACATAATACGTTTCTTAGATTCATTTATTTTCTCGAGATAAAAAATCAAAACTATGGTAACATTTTAAAATCGTGATAAAAATGATATTTTTAATTTTTACCATTTTATCAACGTAATATCACCGAATAATCGCGTGTAAGTTACTTTCGTCACTTACACTGTAATTTGATGCAAAACACAGAAAAAACATGTTTGGGTCGACTAAATCGGCGTTTATCTTCGATCTATTTTTTAGTTAGTACAACATAAATTTTGTTAACAATTATTGATGAAACTAAGAATTTAGTTGTTTTAACTGAAAATTCGTTTGAATTTCACCGATTTAGTTTATCGAAAGATTTTTTTTTTTTTCGTTGAATTTTCAATCGGAATCGTAGGCATTACATTTTTTGGGGACTCAAGAGTGCGGGACACTTCGCAGACAGGAAGGAAACGACCTGTGTACAACATCGTCCATTTACGCAAAGGATAACACACAGACGGGGACCGAGGCGTTGAGTCACTGAGTGTTCATTGATGCGTACGTGAGTGTTAACGTATATGTCGCGTTCGCCAGCAACCGAACCCGGTATGCGTAGAGTAGAGAGACGTTTGGTGAACGTATTCGCGAGGCACATCCATATGTTGGAGCCTACAGGATAGCTGTGGCATAGCAATGCCTTATACTATGCGGAAAGAACGACATAAAGAGACAATGGCGCTCCCCAGAAAGCAAGCGTCGGTTGAACAAAGACCAGTAGGGAAAAATACCGACGTGGTAACATATATGTATGTATGCAGACACGCCAACCGCCTTATGGTACATTTCTTCGATGATAATAACAACGAGCAACAACCATCCTACGCTCATATGGTTTAGTTTACGGTCCTTCGGTGCGCGCCACGTAACCAAAGATCGGTATACAAATGTACACCGGATTTTCTACAGTTCAACGATGTCCTGCTGAGACAAACCCCTTATTCTCTTTAGAGTCTCAGACTATTCGACGAACCCCTTCAACGGATTTTTTCTCGTTTTTTTTTCCTTCGAGGAGAGACATTATAGAGAAAGACCGGTATTGAAAGAACAAAACGGGGAGAGCTTCCTTTCTTCGGACCAACCCTGGGGAACCAGTTTGCCTTCCCGTTTCCGGAAATTGCCATTTTTTTTTTTTTTTTTTTTTTACCTACTGACACAGCGAAGAATTCTATATTTACTTGCCTACTACTACCACCACGAGTGCTCCAGTTCCAAATTATTTCCGGAATGAACACTTTTTTTTGTGGGTCAGAGCTTCGATGTTTGCGAAGAAGAATTAACTCCGTTTCGGAAACTTTACTTTTTTCGCTGAAATCCGCGCGTACGAACGCATGAAAGTTCGTGCTGTAACGAGGCCTCGGAAAAAACTGGAAAAGTTTCGTAATGCAATCGGAGATAAGAAATGTTGGGTTTTTTTTTTTTTTTTTTTACGGTTTTTCGTTATTAACCCGATTGCGTGCACTAAAAAAATAAAAATTGTTGGAAATTATACGTATTGCTACTGGAATTTTTTTCGCGTAAACTGGTACATTAAATTTAATGTGCAATTATGATGAAACATTAATTTACGGTATATTAAAAATCGTAGAGATACTTTACTTTTTATAATTTACTTTTATTTCACTATAAAAGTATATTAATTTTTTATCACTGATGCACATTAAATTTAATACATCAGTTTTTTCGTTAAATCTTTCAGTTCGGTAAATTCAAGTGACAATTTTTTTTACTATGTCGAATTCGCTTTACGGGTCTAAAGTGTTCTTAAAATATCGTCAAATTCCAGACTTTGTATATTCATCAAGTGTTGCGCGTAATGAAAAAAAAAAAAAAAAAAAAAAAAAAAAAAAAAAAAACTATGTTGTTTGAGCTCAAAGGGGTATGTATTTGTTTTTCTTTTATGGTCTTCAGTTACGTTGGAAAAAAAAAATTTTCAATTTCAAGCTTCTGCGCGCGATCCCCGGAGTACCAACGGTCGTATGTAATTCCCCGAGGTTTCATTTTGTTTCGCCAATAACGCGATGCACCTGTTGACTGTCGAGATTTTTTTCCATATAAAATAAATTGGAAAATCTGCAGCGTTTTATGCGCGGAATTTTCGTTCCGTTGTCATTTTAACTGATATTCCGCAAGTGAATCAACAGTTATTTTGGATAGAAATACTCAGCTGAGTAATTAAATATCTATTAAGGTATTTCGTATTTACAGTACTCTAGCATAGCGTCTACTTTGCCTATGGATTCTCACTAATCGAATCAGTAATACGTTTTTCGATCATTATCGATGGTATACGACTGTCGCACTCGGGTTTTTACTACAAATCAACAATATCGGTCAGTGAACGACGAAGTAAGTAACATTATGACGAATCGAGTAAAAGCGTCGCGTTGTTAGCAATACACTGGTACACAGTCGTTGAGCATATATAGGTGGTTATTCAGCGACTGGAAAGTGTGTCTAATTGAGTTTCACGCTGATTATACATCGGCGTACAACGAGTTTTGTGCAAAAGCGCAGTCATCGGTGCACGAATGAAACATCGCACAACGATACAGTGACCTCAAATTACAGACTTTTAAATACAGAAATTAATGACACATTTCAAGCTCTCGAAATAATGTTCCGAAATAATTTCGAACGAAAGTAAGAGAGATCAATTTTTTATTGCTCGTCTACTGAATTTATTTTGTTTTTGTTTATTACGATATTTTTTTTTTTTTTTTTTTTTTTTTACGTAAAAAAATAAATTGTCGGAATACAAATTTTTAAATATAAGATTAACGACACCTTTAAATCTTCCGAAATGATTTAATAATCGATAATTTTCGTATTTTGTGTATATTAATAAAATTCTAGAATTGCGATCTTTTAGATATCGCAATTAAATTGCATATTTAAATCATCCGAAATGATTTTTCATATTTCGAGCGGAAGTGAGAGACATCAATTTTGATTTTGCGCTTTCGCTACGATAATTTTTGTATTTTTTCTACGTAATGAAAAAAGAAATTCCCAAGATACGACAGTCGCCTGTGAACAGACCTAATCGCGTTTCGTCTTCTCAGACCTCGTGGCTTCGTTGACGCGCGTCTCACCATCGACGTTGCCGCGATAAATTCGCTGCAATAATCGATAGTCAATAATAACACTTGAATGTCAAACAAGTTCGAAGAATCATATAAATATCGCTGACGTCAGGTTTGTCGGGACGAATTTAAATGGCCTTTTCGTGCGTCGAGACGATCTTTTTTTTTCTTTTCTTTTCTTTCCTTTTTTTTTTTTTTTCATCGATTTTTAATTCGCCGAAGGGAACGGAGAACAAAAGGCGGTCAGGGTGAAGTAAATAGTCGAGAGTTAATTTAGCTATTCGATTTGCACGCGCGCGCGATGCCGGATTCGAGGGTTGTTCCGGCCATTGCGAATGGTCCCTAAATATCCGCCCCTTTATAACTCGTCGCCTCTATACCTGCACCCCGACCAACCCGCTTCCAGGAAAAACCCATTTTTCGGTATCGTTCCACATGCATTATTTCCATCGACTATACGAGAATACAAGAGAAACCATGCGAAATTGTTGAAAAATAAAAATAAAAAAAAAAGCTTTCGAGTATTTCACTGGCGCACTGTTCAAAGAATCAATGAAAATTCTAGTCACGCGATAACAAATGCAACGTATATAATGAAAACGTTTTTGAATATAAACTTTTCCACGAATCGACGATAGCGTCGAGTCTATTGTCAGTTTTATTATTAGATTTCGTCGGTATTTCGTTGCGCGTTTGGGAATTTATGCGTTCACCGCAGTGAAAGTGATTGGAATTATTTTCATTTAATTTCTCAATTCTATCGCACGAAAAAATAAATTATTAATTAACTAAACAATATTTTAAATTTAAACAACCAGTTATTTTTTTAAATTTTATTTTATACGCTAATAATAGTTCGATATTAAATCGAAATCGTTTTCAACCGATCGTTAGAGGATTTTTTAAAAAATAAATATTGAAAATAATTATAAAGAATTTCTTTTAACGAAACGAGAGTTCCAAAGGTTCTCGTAAGACTGTGAACACCTACCAGTGCAGCGTTTTAAGAATCCTCATGGCGTGGCTGGTTCTCGTCGATTATAATAATATAATCGGTAAATATAATATTATTCCGGACACCGGTGTGCGTCTCTCATGGGCGCACCCGGTTTATGCGTCGACGGCGGCTCTCGGATGGGACAGAGGCACGAGTGGTGAATCTCAATCGCCCTCTCCTCGCGACAACGCGAGATTCACGTTACTCATCCTTTTTGTTTTTTTTCAAATTTTTTTTTTCACCTCTCCACGGCGTCTCTCTTCTTCGTGTTTCGTTCACGAGTCAATCTTTCCTTCTGAGACAAAATATTTCGATCCTACCGATTCGGCTTTATTTTCTCGATGAAAAACATTCCAAAGGGTTTCAAAATCCTAAAATATTCCGGACGATCCAAACTGTTCCGAAATGTAAAAAAAAAAAATCGCGATGTTCCCACGCTGCTCCAAAAACGAAAAAAAACTGCTCCGAACGTTTAAAACCTCTTGAAATCACTTCGAACGCACAAAATAACCGTTTTCACTTTCAAACCACGAAATAAAAAATTATAAAAAAAAAATAAGAGAATAAAATAAAACGTATTCCAAAAGCTCCGAATGTTGTTGCAACTGGTCTCGAAGTTACAAAACTCGATGAGTAAGCGTCCGAGTCGTTCGCATAGCGGAGGGAAGCTCCGACTGGTGCAGCGTTCGCTACACACAGGTGCTCACCCGCGATACGCAAGCCTTCGCGTGCACCTCCTCCAGTGCTGCTGCAGTTGCTCGATGCTTTGCTCGAACGAACCGAGTCCGAGAGCTACTCGTCCCGCTCACACAAACACATACACACACACGTGCACTTAAAACACACACACCAACGAATAAACACACGCAGGTGTATAGGTATTCACGGACGAAGGCTTCGGAGCCGTACACATCGAAAGATCCGGAATGAGTGTACGTGATCTTTTCTCAGTTCTCTTCTTATCGGTTTTTTTTTTTTTTTTTTTTTTTTTTTTTAATTCTTCGACGTTCTTCTTCTCTCAGCCTCTTCGTGTCCACTGTTCCTCTCGGTTCAGTTTTATCGGCGTGTAAGTACGGTATCGTTGGGGTTATACACGTCGAGAAACTCACGTACCGGTTTTGAGAGTCTCCGGCCTGTGGAGACGGCACACTCGGTGGCTGCGTCCGCAGACAGGTATTCCACGACTCCGTTAACCGCCTTAATTGCACCTATACGTATAGCTTTCGGGAAAGCCGGATAACGTTGGGTTGTACCGACACGCGCGTTGTTTTCAACTTCGTCACCATCGTGACGACTGGCCTCCGCTATCCAACTATCTCTCGTGGGAGCTATTCGATCCCGCGAATTAAACTCGACGCTGGAAGGATATTTACGAATTCCACACCCTCGCGAAATTCCACAGTGGCTTTTGTTGCAATACTCCCACTTAGTGTTGCGAACGAGTTATCTGGTAATCACTAAAATAACTAATGCACTACGAGGCACTCAAAAAAAAATTGTTTGCAAAATTAAAAAAAAATTAATTATCGTTTCAAATTTTATGCGATAATTGTTTTTTATCAACTTTTTTTGGTTTATGCTTTTTTTTTTTTTTTCTTTTTTTTTAACACGAGAGGATTATTTATTGGTTTTTTTTCGCGTGAAAAAATTCGGTATCGATGAATTTTCTTCAATGATTTTTTTTTTTTTTTTTTTGTACCGAGTCGACGAGAGTTTTGTCGAGTCCGGTGGCTCGTACGGCTTTCAGTTGGTTACTGCGAGTTTGTTGGCTTCGCGGTCGTCTGTTCTGTGTTGGCCCCCGGTACGCCCGTCGCGTCCCCGTCGGTTCCCTCGGTGCCGCCGGTTGGTTGTGTGCCTTAGCCATCGCCGGTTTAATACACGACGATGCGAAGGTGGGCCCCACCACTGGCGGCTACACGGCTCTCCGTTGCAGAGAGGCAAAACCGGGGCTGAGGCAAAAGCCAAGAGGGAACACAACACACGGAGGCACGAGTAGAGAGGACTGGCGTCGTCCTCCGCATGCACGGCATACTACGTCGGAGTTTAGCCCCAGCAAGAGAGCCACAGCTACATCGCGCGCACCGGATCGAGAGAAGCCGGTATATTATACCTTTAGCATTGTATATATATACATATACTATATATATATATATATATATAATGCGATCCTCGTCTTTCTTTACCCTCTTTTACCTTCTCTGCCTCCGGGAGACTCTCGACTCGCGCTGTTCGACGATCTCGCGGTCGACGCCGTCTACAGGGTGTCTCGATGTCGCCATACCCGCCGTTTTACACTCGTTGAAATCTCTCGATAACGCGAGATTCGAGCAGAGATCACGCTGAATCAAAAGACGCGGAGATCTTTTTCTTTTTTCGATTTTTCATTCGGTGATTCTTTTAATTGACTTAATTTTGTCAATATAATGCACGAAGTTCAATTAAAATTTTTTTTTTGTTTTGTTATTTAATTATTAATGTAATCGACTCATTTTTCGCGAGTCGCTTTTCACGATCCTCCATATTTTTATTATTTTTTTTGGATTTTTGGTTCGATGATTTTTCTGATTGACTTATATTCTGATTGAATATAAGTTTACGATGTTTAATATCGACAATCGATTCTTTTATTGACCGTATAAATACGCGATGTTTTATGGGTACATCGCGGAAACATCGCAGGGGTCGTATTCCTGTTCCAGGGATTATTTTTTTTATTGCCAATATGAATTTACGAAGTTTCGTATCAATAGTTGTTTTTGTTTTCATTGGCAATATAAGTCTATGATGTTCGATATTAACGATTCATTGACGACGAACTCTCGTGGAATATCTCTCGGATACGGATTGTTGCGGAAAATTGTTTCGGCGAAAGGGGATACGAAGTTCTTGTTTTACTTGATCGCCTCGGAAATTGAAGTGTGTAGTTTGTCGATCAATGAAACGCAGTCGATTGAAGAGCTGTGCTCTCTAATAACACACCATACTTCGCTAATAAATTGAGTTAATTTTCCAGTTCCCACATTGCATGCTTCGTGTTTATTAAACAAGCCACTCGATTGCGCTTGATTTGTTTTTCTAATTAAAAAGTGAAAAGACTTCGTTGCCGATATGACTCGCTGCTATGCATGTTAAGAGCACACAGTTTCATCTCGATATTCCTCTGTCGCACCTTTCTCCTCATTGAAATATCCCGTGAATGAAGTTGTTTCCTTTTTTTTTTTTTAGCACGCGAAGTGCGTGCTTCACTGGTCAATGAAACGTGTTTCGTTCGCATACTTTCACATTGCGATGCATACATGCCGATTTATCGTAGAACGACGTTCTCATTGATTAATGAAACGATTTTTCCGTCGTTCGCTTCATATTCCGTATTTTTCATCGTAATATTGTTATTATTAATTAATTTTTTTTTACGATGAATAATAATAATTATTATTAATTAAAAGAATAATTTTTTCATAATTAATGATTATCAACGATTATTAATAATAATTAAAAATAAATTATTTTGCTTCCTCAACGGGACAAAAACGATAATTGGAATGTCGGAAATTCAATAACAAATGCGTCAAATAACGGGTATGAATAATTTGCATGATTTTATTTATGCATATTCTCCTGCGACGGCGTCGCTCTTTCAGCGACACTCGTTTCAGTGAGCTTCGGTTATATTTTGGAACGCATAGAAACGAACTAACTAAGAATCCCGTGCGAATGAATCAGCTGGGAATCCGGTTTCGCCAGAGCTCGGGACGCGATAGAGGAAACGTTCTGTCGTATATCATGGCCTCTCTCGCGAAGGTGAGACGGAGAGATAGAAACGAGAATGTGATGGATGCAAAGCTCGGAGCGCGCGAGAGGGAGCGAAGCGGCGCGATTGCTATTTTCTCATACAGATATATATATATATATATGCATGGAAATGTGAACGTAGAATTCCGACTTCTATGATGATTAACGGGGAGAATGATAAAAAAAAAAGAAAAAAACGTAAAAAAAAAAATTTTAATAGAAGATTAGGCAGAACCGTTGTCTCGTTCGTCTCTGTTTTTATACGCCGAATTCGAGAGTCATCCCCCGCGGGGAATGACGGGTTTTCGGTTCGCGATGATGACGAATAAGTTCCAATAACCCAGTGCCTACCAGGAATATTATTATCGTTATTATTATTCAATATTCACGAACCAGAGGACCGTTTGATCATTCGAAAACCGACCAGCAATCTATTTGTAATTAATACCTCGCAAACATGGTTTTCACGGAAATGCTATTACTGTAACACCACCGACTTTTAGATACGGTGTATCTATGAAATATTGATTAGGCATATATTAGTTAAAAACAAATATTAATCGAATATTAATTATTATTAATAAATATTAATTAAATAACATTTTTTCAAAAATTGGTATAAATTTTGAAAAATACGAAAGGAAGAAAATCTTTTTTTTTTTTCAAAAATTATCGAAATTTTTGTTGAATTGACTGCATTATTAAGTTGGTAAAATGTTAATTCAAATTGTGTTAAAATTGAAATTACGAATTTTTAAGTATTTTTTTTTTTTCTTTGAAAGTATTTTCTTGGCACGAATCTGCAATGTTGCAATTAGCCCCTGTCTCGTCACTTCATCACCGAAGACAGCGAGACGACGTGTAGAAAATGTTTGCTAGCGCCGTGCGCGCGTGTAGGTAAAACAAAAAAAAATCAGTAGATCGATTCGGTCGCGAGGACGATGTTTATTTCCGTAGCAAAAAGGCTACGATTATCGTTAATGGGGAAACGAGGAGATGATGATAATGATAATGAGAACGAATAACGACGGGGAATACGACGAGAATATTCTTTTACTTCTCGATCGGAGTTCGTAGTTATGCGTATTTGTTGTTTGCGCGCGTCAGAGCGGTCACTCGTCTTGCAAGCGCAGTCGATGGAATTTCGAGTACTCGCGTTTCACATCGAGTTTTACTGGGTTAGCTGAGCCACAGACGCATTACTCCCACGCTACGAGACTAGACGAGTCTCCAGACTCGGGTGATACGGAGATATACACGTGGGTAGTTAGACCGCAATGCGTGCGGCTTAACCATTTGCTACTGATATAGAAGTCATTGCAATGCCTCGAGTAATGAATCTTTGTGGTTAAACACTGCGGTCGAAAGACTTATCAAACGATAGCACTTAATCTAATAAATTATTTCATTCATTTTGCGTTGACGTAAAGAAAATATGATGATGAGAATTCAAGAAAATTATCGAACGCAAGTTACGATTTGATTTCGTTTTTTTTTCTCGAAAACTGTAGGAGGTAATGAAATGATTTTTTATGACGATTTTAAAAATAAAAAAATGTATGAATCGGAATACATATACTTTTCGCCAGAAAAACTCATTTTTTAAATTACTTCGTAATACACGCATTAAATAACGCAAAATGATTGGCTACTGAAAAATAAAAATTTTTCGCGTAGCCGGTAGGAATAACGTATAGTTTGCGCTCCAAGAAAGTTCGTAAAAAATCGGCAAAGAGAAACCGTGTTTCAGCTATCGTTGAACGGTGTCACGTGTCACCAAACCGAAATTAGTTAGTTTCGGCGTCGTGGGAAAGATGAAAGAGACTGAAGAAAAGAATAAAAAAAAAAAAAGTAAAAAAACCCATAAAAACGAAGAAGAAGCAGAGGGACAGATATTATTGGCAGGTCGAGGCCAGGGGCAGTCACAGTGGTCCCTTTTGATCCTGCAAACCGTCATGGCCCTTCAGGTACTTAGACTACGTGCCGCGGCGCTTATGCGAGAATACCAGACTCCGCACCGTCGAAGGCCCCCCTTAGCTTCGTGGAAGAACGAGAGAAAAGAGGACAATGGCTCGCTGAAGTGAGATGAAATGGAAAAAGGAAAAGGAAGAACATTGGGGAGGAAATAAAACGAGTAAAAGACGGTTTTGGCTCAGTGAAACTTTCGTACCTTCTCACGGGAGTTCCGAGTAAATACTAAATTCTTCCGAAATCTTTTCTTCCTCATATTTTTCGTTACACAAAAGATTCAATTATTTTCCCAAAATTTGCGTCATTTGCGAACGAAATAAAAATATTGATTTTTCGTCGAAATTCATAATTTTATATAATTTTGACGATTATTATTATTATTATTGATAGACCTTTTAAAATACTGACCCTAATTCCCTTTTATTTTTCATCTAATAAATATCCCACAAAGTACTTTGAATCTTTTATATTCTCTCGTCAAAGTCTCTCTCTCTCTCTCTCTCTCGTGTCATTTATGAGCTGCGCCCTTGGCTCCGCACAGACCTTAGGCACACACACATACACTCACACTCTTTTCTCTATTTTTCTCTTTTATTCTTTCGTCTCTCTACTTTTTCACTTCTTTCCGCGACGCTTTCGCTCTCGTCTTTTTCTTCCTCGTCATTTCGATCTCCGATTCCTCCTTCTCCCCCTCACCCTTCCGTTCTCTTTCCCTCGAGAGAGAACACGGGAGAGAGTGCTCTCCGAAGAACTAGTGAGCTCTCAAGTGAGACTCTCTCTCGAGTGTTGGAGAACGATAAGCCGATATAGCAGTCTCACACTCCTGTCCTGCGGTCTCCGAAAGAGATCTTCTCTCGGAGTCTCTTCTGCCGTTTGGCTCCGCTGAGAATCTCTCTTCTACTTCGTCTTCGCTTCCTCTCGCCTACTCATCTTATTCTGGTTTCTTCTTTCCCTCTCCCTCCACCCCCTCCATCCCCCACTGTTCTCGTCCTTTTCTTTACCTCGTCTTTCTCGACTATCTCCGTCCATCAGCTGGTATAGATATATACGCATACGGTATTCCCAATCCTCTCGTCGCAGAGCGGAGGCCCTTTTTCGAGTGCAGGAAAAGTGGAGCGAGAAAAAAAAAAAGAATTACTCCGGGGACAAAAGACTGGTTCTTCGGGGTCCTGCCTGCAGAATCCCAGACTCCGCAGACCTAAACGTCACTCCGCGGGGAACCCGCCAGACATTTTCAAGATGCGAACACACCCACCGTCATATTCTCTACATTCATTCTCTCTCTTTACGCGTCTCGAATTTCGAGGCTTTTCTCTTTATCCACGCTTCACAAAAGCGTGGTATTGAATAATGAAAAAAATAAAGGAGTTGAGACAAAAAAATAATAATAACAATAAATTAATCGAAATTGTATTAAAAAAAAATCCTCGTATTTTTAATGCGATTTAGTTTCAAAATTTCTATTATTCTTAACCAATTTTTATTAGACTATTCATTATTAATTTTTTTTCGAAATTTTAAACATAAAATTTTTATTTTCTTTTTACGTTATTATTCATTTTATTTTATTCTCATCGAATTTTACGAAATTCGAACTTCTTGACTTTCCGTTAAATCGTTATTACGTTCAAATTAACTGTTCAATTATAAGATATCGTGAAAAAATTCTGAAAAAAATCGTAAATTAACTTTGAATAACACTTGCATATTGTTTTTATGAGTTCGAGAAGAGGAGTCTGAGAAGAGTTACCGCATGAATAATAATTAGCTTATTTCTCATTCTCACGTTAGGTTTCGTAATTTTTTAAAAAGAACTTATGTGATTCTTTCGGCTCCATAATAAAAATTGTACAGTTCGTTCGTTTGCGGTAAAACGTCGATTTATCATCGATTTCATTGCGCTTAATTGAACGACGATAATGAATATTATTTTTACACATCCAAATGGCCATCGAGTCCCCGATATCGACTAGTGACTCACACCGCGAAGCCTACGATCCGCGTGGAAAACGTATGCGAAGGCTCAACGCGAGCAGTCACTCGGCCTACTTGGTTTTTCAACTCTTATCTCTCTCTCTCTCCGTTGTAATGTACACATATATCTCGAATGACACGACGAGATTCGCTGTTTCTAAAGTTTATTGCCGAGAGCTACTTTTCACACGGCAGGAAGATATATCATTACCAGTCACGAGAATAGCCGACTGAAACAATGATGTCAGTAACGATGTGAAAATAATAATTCAAATTTATCCAAATTTTAATTATTTTCATTTTTTATTTTCCATGAAATAATCAATTGCATCGCGATGTTTTTAAGGGCATTTTTATTTCAACTAAAATCAATTTTTCTTCGCTGGCAATAATGGAAACTAAAACTTTGAGGTATAGATAAATATTTGAGGTTAATTTCGTATTAATTCATTTATTAATTAATTTTTTTCTTCTCCATCTTGAAAATATCGATAATATAGATATTTTTCGTACCACACGTTCGTCAGTGGAGTCGGAAAAGGGTTAATTAATGATTAATTTTTTCAAATTCTCTACCTTGATTGCGGAAAACATCGATGAATCAGATTAGTCCAACATTGTGGGGTGCAACGACCACACGGTCGTTCGATAATAATCATCGTCTCTACCATAATAAAAAATGAATTATTCCCATATCGGATTTATATCTGAACACCTTGCGATACGAATGGAGATAAAACATTCACGAAAAAATAAAAAATTTAAAAAAAATATGCAAGAAATACGAGGAATCAGAGCCCTTGGCGTGGCCCTCGGGGAGAAACGGTTGTTTTTACTCCCCTCGTGTAAAACGCGACCGAGAGGTGAAAAATGACGAGAGGCACAAGTCGGTACCGAGCCGCCTGGGGCATGAGAACTGGAGCCTGGAATGTCTCTTATCGCACCGAGAGACCGGGCACCTGATATCGAAAGCTTATCTCTTCTACCTCGTCCCCTTCCCATCTATTCCCCACGACCCCACGTAACTTCTTTCGAATATTGTATATATGTATCTCCGTATGAAAGTATTGTATTTCCAGACACAAGTAACACTGCATCGACGGCAAAAAAATAAAAGAGAGTATCCCACGTTGTTTTACAGGTTGAACGGTGCGAGATAAGTTCTACTCGCGCTAAGCGGGCAATCAAAAATCATGAAAAAAAAAATTTGAAAAAAATAAAATAAAATAATAACTTTTCAATTATTGGACGACAATATAATAAGCGCAATATTTTTTTGTTTTCAACCGTCAAACTTTATCGAAAGTGTGTTTAACCCTTTTTGAAATTAAATTTAAATTACTATATATACAAATAAATTTTGGTCTTTAAATATCAATAAAACAACGCGAATTAGAGATTAACGAAAAAAATCTCAATTATTGGATCATAATAACAAGTTTTTTTTTTACTATTTTTTTTTTTTTTTACTAACTCTCAATTTCATTTTCATTTGAATTTTCTCTTCAACTCATTTTTAATTTTTTTTTGTTGTGCAATTCAATTTATAGGGTCGTTATTATTTATCGATATAATTTATCTCTCCAATTGTCGCGTTATCGTGTCTCACCGATATCGGCAGAGTTGAGTCAACGCACTCGTTGCGCCGGACTATTGTAACTCGCGGTTGCATGCACTCGATTCTTGGCGCACGCACCGGGGGAGTGCGACGGGTGCTACTCACGTGTGTCCGATTAACTCGACCGATAATAACAACCCCCTCCCGTTCGATGAGTCACGTAACGAATGAACTTCGAGGAGAAGAAGGGTAAGAGGGTAAAAAAAGGAACAGAGTGAAAGAGAGAAAGAATAACGGTGATGGGAGTCGCGTAATAGCCGAGTAGAACGACGATCGAACAACCTGCACTATAGGGGAGAAGAAGGGAGAGACGTTAAACACGATTATCTGGCAGGTTGTGGAAACGGCAGACGGCAGAGTGAAACTATATACGCACGTGTGTGTGTTGCACGCGAAGGGCCTTATTCTCCCGAGAGACCGATCAAATAAAGCGTACGACGATCATAAAAAAACGAATATATAGATAGATAACAGAGATGTTGAAGTCGTAGAATGAAAACATTTATGATCAACCCTTTTTTTTTTTATCGGTGAAAAGTAAACAGTGTTATCTCACTATTCGACGTCGTGAGGCATAAGAATTGTATATAATTTTTTTTTTTTTTTTTATACTACGGCAATATTATGGAATTTTTCGATCTTTTGAAATAACGGGTTCGAAATAAAAAAAATAGGCAAATATAGGGAAAGAAAGGAAGAAAAAAAAAAAAAAATTGAAAAAAAATTGAATTGATGTAAGAAAGAGAAATTGTATTTGAAATATGATAATAATAGTTTATCGAGCGGTTTGGGTGATATGCACGACGAAAGTAGAAATATTCTATTCCGCTCTAAAGTAAAATCGTTCATCGATCACGTACACGCGACACCGTACCGAAATAAAATTGAGTTGCGAGCATTCAGGAGAAAGGCTATCCGATAGAGACGTTACGAATAGCTTTCATGTCTTTGCTTGATTGACAAAAAAGAATTACCTTGTCACCTCGTCACCTTCTCATAAATTCCAATAAGGAAAAAAGAAATAATTTCTAAGAATAATCATCTGTCCATTATTATTATTTAAACGTGACTCGTGAACGCTATTAAATGTTCTCTATACTTGCGATGGATTTCGGACTTAATAATTCATAAAATAACGCTGAATTTTTAAATAATTTCTCAGTCAGTTTTGTGCGCAAAAATTATTAAGTGACGAAATAATCAAATATTTGATATGTATTACATTAATATCATTATATCAAAATAATCATCATATATATATATATTTTTCAAATATCCCAAAAAAATTAGCAAATTTTTTTCGTTCTTTTTGGAAATCCCTTTTACCGGTGCTGAGTGCTATGCTAAAAACCTTAAGTTTCCATTGCCAGAGATTCACCGGTAAAGTATTGTAAAATATTCAGCATCCTGTAAATTCCGCGCTGAAAAGGGTTAATTTTGAGGAGTTGTTTGATTAAATAAATTCGCAAAGTGCGAAGTCTCGTAGACGAGTATCCTGAGAGTAGATATTTACATAGTTGCGTCTATCAGTGCAACGGACGTGAATGAATACAGCGAGTAGGAAGAAATGAGAAGTTCCTTAGCGAAGCGTTGGACATACGGGACCATCCGGAGGTTTCGTCGGTCTTCCGGTCGTCAGGTGCGCACTATACGGTGCCCCTTATAGTTTGTAGAGGACAGGTCGACCGTAGTGAAAAGGCAGGTGTAAACCGAGAGGGGAATCCTGTCTATAGCTCGCACCAGCTACTACTACTATCCAAACGAAGCTTGGTAACCCTAGTCGCGTAGTCTCTCCAATGTCTACTTCTGGCTCCCCGCCTCATTCAGTATACAGAGGCCGGTTCTGTTATAACCCTCGAATTTCCCAGGACGCTATATACGTAGTAATAACATACACACAGCCCATAGTCAGTCTGGCGACGAACCAACTAGTCGGCAAGTTCGAGGCGCGCCTCACGAACCACAGTTCACAAGACTACGAGATAAAAAGGGCAGTGCGGGGCGATTTAATATATCGCCCCAGTCGGCAGGTACAAGAGCAAAAACTTGAGAACTCAGGTATAAATGTGCATCTCACATGCATCGGGGGGTGAAACGAAACGCGACAAGGGATCACCGGGGTTTTTCCACTGTCGACTTTTACTCACCACAATAACCCAACAGCCCGATTATCGAATGACTGCGCGTGTGGGAGTAGAAAAGAATTTTTCAAAAGCATTTTTTTTTCATGTTGCGCAGCTTCGGATTACTGACCTATGCCTAATTTTTCAGTTTTTCGATAAATAGCTCAAGAATTCTATAAATTTTTTTTTTTTAATTTGGGTATTTTTGTGCCATTTCTGGTATTATCGAATGACTCATCTCCGGAGAATTACTGTTACGGATTACTGAGTTATGCCTATTTTTTTTTTTTTTTTTTTTTTTTTCGAAGTGTTGATAGAATTTTTTTACGATCGAACAAAATTTACGTTTTTTTTCTGTGATAATCGGATGGCTGCAAACTGTACACCTTGCGGTCGTACCAGCTTTAGCGTTCCCCTCGTGTATCGATCGGATTATAGATATTCCATTGAATTTTATTTTTCTCTCAAAATTCCATCGTCGTGTACATTGGGCCGCATCTCGAATATGCGAGGGACCTTTTTCAAAGTTTACAATGATACTTCAGCGATCCGATTTCCCGATCGATTACGACTTTTATGTTACGTGAAAAGCATCTGCCGAACAACTTGCGCACACGCTAAACCTGCGGGGGCTACTGTAAACGCGTTATCGTGTTACAAAAGCCACAGTTTGTGTGCTACCGAGATATCTGGAACGCGGTCTTACTTCCACAGTACGTGTACAAACACTGTACGACTTTGAACATCCGATCGGCAGTGGCCGTTGACCCCTTTAGAAAGCATTTCTTCTTTTCACGACACGATCGGAAATTATAAAGAGATATAGTATATTGATTTACGATTTTTTTCTTATCTCTCCGAAGTATCGAGCTATTGATACGAAATACGAAAAAAATTCTGAAAAAAAAAAAAAAAAAAAAAAAAACGATAATATCGCGATATCGTGAACACAATACGAAAATCTACGGAAAGGCATAAATTTACGAAAAAGTTTTGTTATTCACGCCCGAGAAAGCTCGTCGGCTGTATATGTATATCATTCTCGCAGAAAACTTTAACGACCCGCGAGCACACCACAACGCCGAGTTGCGTATGTGCAACGGACAGAGGCAGTGGCATTCACTGGCGTGCAGCAACGAGGAAAATAATAGTCTCTCGCGATCTTGGCCTACATCCGAGAGGGTCCCCCACTCTATTTTATTTTCTCTCCTCGTTTTTTTTTTTTTTTTTTTTTTCCTTCTTTTTTCCAATTTCAATTGTACCGACGTGCATAGAGCCCGAGAACCACTCGCGGTGCAAGTGCGTGAGGCGTTTCCCTCGCATTCTCATCCACTGCAAACGGGCGAACCCTCAAGAAGGGTGTACGAGGAGGAAGAAAATTGTGAAGAAAAGCGTGGGATCATTTGCGGTAATTGCTCCAAAGACATAAAAAAAATGATATGAAAAACGTGTAGAAGTTTTTTTAATCGTTTCAATTAAAAATCTAATGTTTTTTCATAAATTCTACAATTAATTCAATGACAAGTTTACATCTTTTTTCTGCTCAAATGGACATTTAATTGATTACTCGATTTTCAATAAAATTCTTTTCTTAATTTTAAATTAAATTTTTCTTCAATTTCGAATTCCAATTTTCGCTCAATTTTGATTTTTTTTTTTTTTTTTTTTTTTTTTTTTCAAATTGAATTTTATTTTTTGCTCAAGTTTTTAATTGAAGTTCGATCGTCGATTCGTTCCCGCGACACAAAATTCGATTTCCCTGGAAATTTGCTTGCCATTATTTTTTCCGCGCTTCCGCTTCCTCTGCTCGTTGCCTTCTCGACGTAACCTTGACAATGGGTATACATAGGTTTCTCACGAGACGGAGACAAGACACATCGCGAAGATTCTAGACTCTGCGATTACAACAATAGCATAGAATTCGCTTCGATCGTCTTTCGCTCGCTCTCCGGGACGTACGAAGCGCCGAGGAATACTGCAATCTCGATGAATACCGTGATAGATATATCTCGTGATTGTTAGCTATTGACCGTGGGGCCTGTTTAATCGTCGTCGGTAGTATTCACGATACGAGGAAGCGATAAACCGAGATAGCGGTTAGACACACCGCCAGGTACAGCGTTAGAGAGGCGTGGGAGAGAGAGAGAGGATGGAAATGAGCGAAGACAGAGAGGACCAATTAGTTATGAATAACAATGAATCGTCGATTCCCTCGTGGCACGCCAAGGTATAACGCCCAACAAGATATAACTATGTACGTGTATATTTAGCGGGGTATTAAAGGGGAAACGTGAAAGAATGCTTATGTCTTCGTTACTTCGATACGCGCTGTTTTTCTTTCACGCTACAATGATAACGCCTTCACCCATAGACTGTGTGTATTGCACTAAGCGTGTATACAGCATATCCGCAATCTGTATGTACCGACAAGTATAGCTAACCGAGATGCTCCATTTCCCGCGAGAGTCTCTACAAAAGTGTGCGCGAACTCTTTTATGCGGCTAGTCACGGTTAAACTATCGCGTTGGCATCCCCCCCACCCTTCCGACGTGCATTCGAAAGCAACGACGAAAAAGAAAGAAGAGAAAGAAGATAATCGAAGCAGAAGAATGTCCCGAACGCTTCCAGAGAATAATGCATAATATGACCGACAATTCGGAAGCAGAAAATCGTTTTGCGGATTCTTGTGCAGCCGACGAAACGTTTATTTGATTCTATGAAAATTTCTTGGTGTCCAAGAAAAATGTCTTCGTTTCTAATATACTTTTATCGAATCAAATGAATAGTTCTCTTGGTGTCAAATAAAAATCGATTCTTCAAAGGTTAATGAAATTATAGCAATTTTATTAAGAATCCCGATAAAGACATTTTTAATGATTTTAAATTTTCTTCTACTTTTCACGATTTTATATAATACGAAATATATAATATAAACATCGTAAATATGTTGATCTTTTTTTTTTTTAATAATCCGTTGAGATCGTACAACCCGCTAGTTGTATATAACACTTTTTTTATATTTTATTAGCAAATAGACGACGAAAAAAAAAATTGAGAAAGGATTCGTCGGTTTTCAAAAACCACTCATTTCGTTTAAATGCCTATAATTTACGTAATTTTTACGAGATAAGTTAAAAAAAAGCTATTCGAAAGTTTGCCAATCGAATGAGGACACTATACGCGAGGTGCGAAATTTCGAATTTACTGCAATCGAAGCGAATTCCAAGGATTCCACAAGTAGCCTCGGAACCGGAAATGTCCATGAGAAAAATAGCAAGGAAAACGTATAGGCTAAGGGGACAGCGGTGTTATTTCGTATTCAACCGGTGGCGTCTCGTACGCAAAGACGTTTCTCGTTTCGTATATCTCGGAGGGTCCCTGGCATCGTGTCTGTCGACGAGGGCAAAGCTTCGAGGATTATTTTCTTCAGACGAGTCCAGCATCGTGGATTCCATTGGCGATCGAGTCACAGTCTTATGTACGTATATATACAGTACATAGTAGTAGAATCCACTGCTACTGTGGTGTATATAACTTCGCGTGTGTATACTATACGTATTGCGAGGCCAGATGATCAAACTCTGTAACTAACCCCGGCTAACCGTTGGAACGCCAGGAGGACAACAATGCCTACGGCGCAATCAGTCGATCAGTAATAGCACACAGCGCACGTTTTAAGTGTTCTGTTGTAGTGGTAGTTATACTACGTTACAGCACTTCACTGTAGTATATCCCACACAGTGATGCTACTGTGGAATCTTGAGAAGCTGAGACTTCGCGATGGGCGTAATCCGGAATGTTAAGAATTTTCTTTACTCCAGAATTTTCATAAAACTTTCGCTGTATCTTATCTTATAATTGCATACCGCATCGATGAAAATATTGTCATCAAACGAATTTTGAATAATAACTAAAAAATCTGTTGACAAAATCGCTTAATACTTCGAGAAAAAAAAATCGTGTTAGAGGTTTAAAAAGGACCTTTTTTGCTCCCTTATAAAAAATAAATAAAATGATATTGTAATACGTATATAGATAAATGTTACAATAACAGTGTTATTATATGTTATATTATTATTATTTGACTAATTTTTTTTCTATGAGGGAACGAAATATGACTTTTTTTCAGCTCTGATACGAACTTTTAAATGAAATGTTGAGCAATTTTATCAATCGATTTTTTCAAATGTAAAAAAAAACGAAAATCGAAAATAATCGTTTACCTATATACTTGGAATCGTGAAATTCTCGTAATACTTTGGCATTGAGTTTTACTATCGATAGACTTCCACCCAGAAATGGAATTTCAGCAGATTAGAGAGTTATATTTATAGCGTGAGATAATAAATGCGTTAAGCGGAGATCACCGTGACTATATAAAATTGTTTCTGACTTTTCTCGAGGTACACTCTCACGATGAGCGACGAGAATCCCCACGGTCGTGGCCATGCGTCGCTCTCGCGCGACACGCCTGACAATTTCTCGCTCTTCGTTATTCCCTTCTCGCGTCGCTTCGGTAACGAATTCTTCGCTAGTCGCGCCAGGGGCAGCATATCGTTGAATTTTTATTGTTATTATCGTATGCGCATTTGAGTATCAGCGAGGAATGGATCGAACGACCGAGAGGTGTCGATTACGAGGGCGTCGATCGGAGATCGTGTGTCTCGGAGCTCGAATGACGCATCGATTCGCATGCGAACACGCGAAAGCTCGATATCGATCGTTCCCAACAGCGAGAAATTAAACCGGAATTACTATAATTTTTTTTTTTTTTTTTTTTTTTTTTTTCGTTTGTTTTATTTAGGAATTGTTCATCGATCCAAAAGTCACCTATACTATGCGCTACACGCTTCACCGTTTAAGCTAATTTTTTAAACCCCCTATCGACATTCCGGTTAACGAGAATATATTCCTGTAAGTTTTTTCATTCGAACGCTTCATTTGCTCCTTTTGTGTACAAGAACGACGAGATTACGAGGCTTATTGGGAAACTGGAGAACAGCCTCGGGCTTTCATTCATTTGAGCAGAAGACGAGAAATAGGAAGAAGGGTTGGTTTCACCCTTCATCGCGAGTTGCACAGCGCGCCACTATCGTGCCTACTCTTGGCGACAGTGAAGACGAGACTTTCCAACCGCAATTGCAATCGCGCAAGTCCTTTATGCGTCCTGTTCTCGTTTCTATTTCTGAAACGGAGTTGATGAGCTTCGCGCTCGAGGGCGTATCGGCATAAAAATACGCTTTTTTTTTCAGATCCGAAGGTTTACAAAAGGATTTAACCCCCTTTTTTAAAGCCTTTGACTAACGAAAGGGAAGAGGAAATAGCCTTTGACCTTAGATTCGAAGTTATTAATCTTCTGTTCGACCGCTTTCGGTACTATTGGCGTGTATCCAATCTTTACGAATTTAAAAAACGTTGTTTCCTCGTTCTTTTTTACCAGCAAATTTTTTTCTGCCTTCTTTACCAGTAGAGTTTTTTTTTAATATTTTTAATCAAATAATCTTTACTAATAAATAATATCATTCTTAATAAATTTTGTTAAGATTATAATTTTTTCGTTTTACCGTTCGCAAAAAAATTACGAAGATTATACTTCCCCCTCCCGGAAAACCCCGAAAAATTGGATGATTCTAATTCTTGTTTTAAGAGTCGATTATCACTTTTTCATTTTTAAGACTATTCCCATCGACTATTGCTAATTTTTTTTTTTTTTTTTTTTTTTTTTTTTCATTAAAAAAACTTTAGATGTAATACGTGTTCGCGTGGGCGCGAATAATGCGAATGGAATGTTTCTCATCTCAGAGACTAGGATACTGCGCCCACGGTGAGTTAGTATAATCTGTGAATAATGTTATGTTAAGTGTACGAGAGAGGTGGGTAAAAGGATGGGCTCGTGGTTCCTGTGTTATGTATCTCTCGCTTCTCGTATTCTCTCTCTCGTTCAACGTTTGGATTAAAGCTTAGAGAGAAGCGTGGCAACGCGCCAAGCCTTCGGAAAAACCAAGGGCTACATATCCTTCGCGTCGAGTTCGTGAGATACTAAACCGATTGGGAGAGTCACCTGTATACCACGCAAAACCGCGTTGATATATTTTTTAAGCTCCTCCGGGTGGATAAGGGGACTTATTTGATTAAATAATATGTACGATATTCTCAATCCCTTCGTTATTAATGGGATAATTAATCCCATAATGCTCCGGAATTATTAACAACCAAATCCTCGTCATTGAAGATGTGTTTTTAATTTCGGCACTAAAAGGATTTCACGAGATTTTCAAAGCGACACTTTTTTTGGTAAAATTACATTTTTTATGGATTTCGCTGTTCTCGAATACGAAATATTCGAATTTCAAATATGGAACATTTCCGTTCAAATTGATTTTTTTTTTTTTTTTTTTTTTTTTTCATTTCTCATTTTAGCTTTACGAATTGATTTTTTTCGGGTTCGACGATTTCAGGCGAAATCCGTGTCCATTTTTTTTTATCGGTGAAAAAAATCGTATCACTAATCGGATGCGATTATTTGTTGGTGATAGTCTTTTGAACATATAAAAAAATCTCCGAATTTTTTTACACGATCGGGACAGCGGTACGAACAATCGGTCGCATGGGATTTTTTTATAAGATTTTTTTTAATGATTAAATAGGCTTTTTGACTTGAAAAATTGTCAAATCCCTCATTGAAATTTAACAGAAGATAAAACTTTAGTTGAGTTACTTACAACTTCGAGCTTTAAACTCAAAATATTTACAACATATTTCATAGCGAAGTTCGATCTTTCGACGAAATTCAAATTCCGAAACATTTGCAATTGAAAATTCAATCGCGAGAAGGAATGAAAATTTTTAATTCGACTTTAATCTTCAAGATTTTGCTTAAGATAATGAATTCCTCGAGGTACTTGAAAATAAAACTTTACTCTTCTATATCCCCATGAAGCGGCATCTAGCGGTTTTATTTGTTACTTTCGTGCATTTACGCGGGTCTCTCGCGATAAATCTCGAGTCGCTAAGGAAGAGAACGTGACGAGGCAAATTGTTATACAAATACTTATCCACATTATTCAAAAACTATTTTGCCAAAAAAAAAAAAAAAAACAGTCGAATAAAAAATTTTCTTGCAATCCAAATAAAAATCTAATAAATTCTAAAAGTTTTTTTAATAATTTTGTTTACAAACCAAAAATTTCAACAATTCTACAATTTCATCTTTTTACAAAAATTCGAATTCGTAAATTTTAATTTCTTAATCTGAACTTTTCGTTTTTCTCGTAATTAACTTACTTGTAAGTGGATTCCGGATGGTCGGGATCTCCAATGGGCGTTTTCAAGAGGTTACCATCGTTGGCAGCCGACGAGGTCGAGCCTCTTGGTGACCTTGGTCCACCCTCCGGTTCTCCGATCAAAACTTCCGTGCACCCATTTTGAAAGGGACTGCTAGCGCGACGTTCGCCAGGAACAGGTTGCTGCGAAATCCCGGAAATACAAGGGTTACAACCCAACGGAACATCGTGAAAACGGACGTTAATGCGAAACGTAGAATTTACGAGATCCTCCCTCATTCCCCCGAGAGAGCCGGCCGGGCACTTTAAGAGCCGCAGAGACTCTTAAAACTCACTGCAAGAGAAACGTTGCACTTACCAGTAAATTCGCCTCCTCGGGACAGCTTCGCTGCTTCTCCAACACGTCCTTGCGATCCTTTGATTCTTCCTCTTCTTTCGCAACACCTTTGGGTACCGTTCCGTTGCTCAGCTTTGGCGGTACGTTTCGATTCGCCGCTTCTCTGTTTTTTTTTTTAATAAATCATCCAACGTTTTTTTAGTATATAATGAGATCGTTAAATTCTTTATTCATAAAGGAAAACGGCGTTAAAAAAAATTGCAAAAAAATCTTCATGAAATACATTCAAAAAACATTTTTTTGCCGCCCGACCCAAGTGCAGAAAAAATTCAATCACGAATATCAATTTCGTCGAACGCTATTTCATTCTATCAATTAAAAACTCGGAAAAAAATTCAAAAGATCGCGAATGGCACACAAAATTAGTACACGTGCACTGAAAAAGAAAAAAAAGAAATGTATACCTTTCGGCAGGAATAACGGTACATTTCGATTCATCGCGTGCGTTCTATTTTTAATATTTCAAAATAAATTGTAAAAGGTGTTTGGCGTATAATAAAATCGTTAATCCATTTGTGATAGAGAACAACACCGCATTAAAAAAAATTTACGAAAAAATCCGTGGAAAATATAATACATTTTTTTTTTGGCACCCGATTTTTCGCGGGAAAAAAATTTAATTACAAATATTCGATTCCGAATTCAATTTCCTTCAATTGATTGTAATTCATGAAAAAAAATCCTCTGAACAATTCCAAATCGCAAACATAATCCGCACACATTCCATCGATAAAAAAAAAATTGAATACCTTTCCGCAAGAGTGACGGTTATGTGACTATTGGTTACGTCCTTCTTGGGAGTTTCTCCTGTACTCGTGGAAGCCGAACCCTCGGTTATCTGTGTGAAAAAAACACAAAAAAAAAAACAATAAAAAAACCTACAAAATTCCCACAATCGCGTCGTCAAAAAAAAAAAAAAAAAAAAAAATTAAACTCTCGATTATTGCGAAATAATCTTTTGAAACGCGTCTTCGGGAGTTACGTAAAATGTGCTTCTCGTCAAAACGTTTATTGCACAGTTTCGCAGGTTTCCGCGAGCGATTTTTGCGCGCGTCTCGCCGGGTGATTCCCGATGGCGAACAACCGGAACGAGGGACTATTACTATTGCGGACTATTGTACACACCGGGTACTCGTTAGCTTCGCGTTGCGGGTTTTAAGTTTTAAAAAGCACAGTAGTCGAGTATATTAATCGTCGGGAACGATTCGTTTCGCGTTGCATAACGAGACGGGGGGAGTACGCGGTGGGGCAAGGGGCGGGGTAAAGAGAGTCAGTGAAGCAGCAGTGAGGGGGTTGGGGGGTTCTTTTTCCGCCTCGAGTATAGAAGAGACCGGATAGCATTGGAACGTAACAAAACTACTGACTGCAGCAATAAGCAACGGACGAAGGTACGAATAAACGAGGATAAATAACGCGCGGCGAACAATTTTTCTCAACACATAGTTACGAAGAGACCGGGAGAGTTATAACGAATCGGCACGTAACCCAACACTGGAAAACGTATGCAACGTTCCAAGGTCGTATGTACATAATCGAACCTCCGGAGAGTAGTGTTCGACTGCGCTTGAGTGAGAGACTCATATACGCTTGTATATTGCACACTTTGCATTCCGCGTTTCACGAGCACCGACCACCGATATGCACACGGTATTTCATCTAACCGAGAGACCAGTATTACAGATACAATTCTGTTATGAGCTCACGGAGTGTTAACCGCCGGATGAGAGGTCGGCGCCGGCGAGTCAATGAAAAAATTGTTTTTAGATGATTTCCGATTTAACTGATAAGAAATAGGAGGGAAATTTATGAAAAAAATAATTTATAAATGGCGACGGCAAAAGTGAAATGTTAATCACGATTAACACGCGATCTAAAAATCGTTCGGCAATTTTCAATTAAAAAAACGTTCGTTTTTTATTATCAGTTAATCATGTCTGATAAAAAAATCACAGGCGATTAATTGTTTATATCGGTTTCATGATGTTGGACGAAGATTCTGAAGTCAGAATTCAACAAGGTTTCGAAGAAGTTGCATTAAAAAAAAAAAAATTATAATTTTTTTATATTAAAAAATATTTGTATCCGGCGATTTTTTTCACGTGATCAGAACACTATTATCAAGAAACAATCATAATACTATAAAAAATTGCGAAAAATTTTTGAAAAAAATTGTAAAATAATGGTGAACTGTTGTTTTTTTGATGGTTTAAAGAGATTTGTTTTACGTTTTTGCGTATTATTATAAAAAGCACACGAAATTAGTGTTCTATTTGTCCGGCAAAAAGTCTCCCGTACTTGAGGCGTTAAGTACTACGCGATCGTCAAAAAACGTTTTGATTCGATTAAAAAATTTGAGCAATTTATTGCAAAACTAAACGATGTTTATTCTTGAATTCATAACTTCAGCGCAAAGTTACACGATAAAGCGTATTAACAGTTTGAAATAAACAGGTGTTATAATGAGACACTATTGAATATAAGAAAAAGTAGTGAATGGATATGTTGGAAACCCCACCCAGGAATCTCAAGAATTTATCTCACCGATTATGAAATCCAATGTATGCGATCGTTGAGCGAATGAACGAATAGTTTAAAGTTAAATACAACGAGAATACACGTTGTTTACTCTCACCTGCTGATGCAATATCGCCTGTATGTCCCTCGGCTGGATCTTCTTCAGGGCCGGTAACCTCTGAAGACGTTCTCTCGCGCCTCTGAATCATACGACACATAAATCAGTCAGTAAATCGGTCAATAATCAGTTTTTCATGATTTTCTTTTCTTTTCTTAATGGAAATAATGGCTGAATAAAAGGATTACAAGTTCCGAAGTTATTATTTTTCATATTCGCGAAGCAAATTTATCGAAATCCATAAAAAAAAAAAAATTTTTAAATTCGGAGTAAAGTTTTTGCGAAATGAATTTCTTCGTTATTTGATTATTTAAAAAAAATAAAAATAGTCGTTGCGTTTGTCCAACTTAATTTTGTTCGCGGGATCGGAGTTGCAATCTTTGGTAATTAATTGTTGAACTATTCAACGGAGTGAAATGGGGTTTCCCCTTATCGTGAGAATTTATCGAAAAACTTTTTCTTCTCTTACCTCTCGAGAGCTATTACCCAGGCGTCCCTTATCCGGTCGACGTTCGGTCCGTCCAATTCTTCTGCCGACAGGACGATAGTCATTAGTACAATTGGAATCAGAAAGTTTTTCATTTTTTTTTTTTTTTCTTTATTTTCACGTTCGATGGGAAAATTATCCGAGGAAATTTCCACCGTTTTCCAATAACGAATTTGGGAGACAGGAGAGTCTTATATATGTACCATAGAAAGACGGATTCCATTAGAAATTCTAACATCCGGCGTTATTATTCTCGATGAAAGATGGATTAAGACATTGGAATCGAAGAAAGGGAAAATTTTGCCGCGTCGATCTTAGATTGCCGAGAGTAATGGGACGAGAACGCGACGTAAGAGAATCTTTAGAGATCCTCGTCCTTGGATTGGCGATGAATTTATTACCGTATAGGTCATAGTGCTCGTCTTCACACGTGAGCATCTTTTTGCATGCGCTTCGCAACATCCTGAACGTCAATCATAATTAAAAAAAAAAAAAAAAAAAACCCATTACGCGCTATAACAAATGTATGTAACACATTTTCAAGGCAATAAAACGTTGTAAAAAGACGAATCTTGCGACTGCAAACATTTAGATTTACGTGACAAAAAAATACAATATTAATAATTCTCCAAGCGACGAAAAATTATTAAAATAATTATTTTAATAATAATAATAATAACGTTAACGTTAGCAATAATAATAAGTATTATTATTATAACATTGTATTTTTTTGTTTTTTTTTTTTTTCGGTGACTTTTAAGGCGATCCGAAAGATTGTTCCTTCCGCCAGCCCGGGGCTTCGTCGGTATTGAAAACTATAATGCTCTTTTTTCGGAGACGATAAAACTTTGACATCAATCAAACGAGGATGGAATTCTTATAGGAGAGAATATAAGCGCTCTAGTAAAATCCTATTTCCTTTGGATCTTTCCCTCATCCTGCTTCTATTTCCTTTACACAGTTTCGACACCGTTGAAAGAAAATAGCATTACAGTTTTTATTATCGGCAGCGATATTTCGGAATCTGCGGAGGAGAATTTAAGCCGATAACTTTAAGGCATATGCTTCTGGCGAAGAAATTGTGAGCCGTAACTCGAATCACCTTAAGATACATCTACCTGACGGTTCGAAATCCGAGTCAAATTTTTGATTTTTTTTTTCTCAGAAACTATGGAAGATATTGTAATGAATTTTTTTTTTTCAAGACTTTCAATACAAGTAGCTTTCTGTAAAAAAAAATCATTCAATTATCTCTTATAGTTCTGAAAAAAAAATTTTCTCGTTTATCTCAATCTCCTTCTTAAGAAGATTAGCGTTTCTCCGATTGAAAAAATATCATAATGATACCACATTTTCGTTTTTACGGAGCCAATAATATTCTGAAGCATAATGTTTTAATTTTTTATTTTTTTTTTTAATTTACTTCGAAGTATTTTTTTTACTTCCAGTATTTGAATCGTGTCAATTTTTCATTCGAACACGAAGAATTAAAAAAAAACTACTCTTCAATCCATCAACGGGTTCACAAAAAAAGTATTGTTCCCTGTCAATCACGTGAATATGTCTGAATGAGAAAAAAAAAAAAAAAAAGAATTTCGTACGCAGTACCATCGATTGACGGGTCCTCGTCGTCGATGAATTTGATGCTGGATAGGTCAAAGTGTCTGGCAACGTCATTTTCGAGGGTTTCCGGTTGTCCGTTACTCTCCCCGTTGCCGTCGATAGTCGACGTTATAAATGGTACCAATAATCTCGTATCCGAATCGCCGTTGGCGATTGAATTGTTCGCAAAAGCATCGACGAACGATCGCGCACTATCGGGCGTCGACGAGCGTCCATTTCTCGCGCAGCTGCATCGCGTTATTTTGCGAAAAAAATCTGTTAGCTCGCGACTTCCGGTCGACAGTGGTCTCGGTAGTTTTCTCGTACCCCCGCACTCTCGTCGTCTCTGCGACGCTTCGGGCAATTTTTTTTCACTATTTTCTCGCGTCATCGAAATACAACAAAAATTTGCGTATAAAATGAAAATCGATAATAAAAAAAAAAGTTTCGATTATCTGATAATTTTTTTTTTAGCAAAATTTTTTTTTTTTTTTTTTTTTTTTTGCGTCCTTGAAAATAGAAATTTTTCTACGAGATCGTAACACGTGCGTCGCAAACACCGTGTTTACACGATATTATTGTCGTTGTTTTAGCCGAGCGGGTTAACGCACGTGTAACGAAAGATAGTGAACGACTAGAAAACTCTAAACGGGAGAAGCATCGCCCGAGGCACGAAAGAGGAGAGTAGATCACAGAGAAAACTCTGGGCGCACGTATTATGTTGCGAGATAGTAATGGTTTTGTGAGTGTACGTATGGGAGACGAGCGCGGGCGCAAATAGGGGTTTATATTTGGAACTCTTCGCGGTCGGACCGGCGCGCGGGCGACGCTCGGACCAACGGCGACCGCGAGAGAAAGACGATGGAAAAAAATAACGAAAGCTCGTTCTCTTGCTCTCCGGGGCTCACGAGAGAAGTGAGGATATACGAGAGAAAGAAAGATGCCGACGAATTGAAGAAAGAAGAACACGGCGCGTTCAGACGCCTACGGTTCAACGCTCCTTCGAAACTAAATCACGTCGCTGTCTCGATCGCTATCAATAATAAATGTTCACGCAAAATTTGATCCCTTCGATTCAAATGTAAAATTTTTTTAGGTTAGCTAATTGAATTTATTATATTAATATAATTAAATTTAATTGAAATTTTTCGATCGTCGATAAATTTCGCCTTTCGAAACTTCGTGTATCGATTTTTTTTTTATTTTTCATATTCTTCCAAAATTTATTCGATTAATATTACGAGTCTACATGGCGCCAATTTTTCCTCGATTTATCATACGATTTTTTTTTCTGGGATTTCCGACTCCTGAATATATTTATTATTCTACATCGGTAATTTCGACGAGGCGCGAGGACACAAGCGTGCGGGTTACTATCGCTCTTAATGCATATAGTCGGAGCACGAATCGGTAATATACCGATTGGCACGAACACGCGATATTGACTGCTCGGGAACGAAAACGCCTATTCAATATCGTTTGTCATGAAAAAACGATAGGGACATACGCTATTCTGTTTCACAGCGTTCGCGTGCGATGTACATTTTCGTGTTATACTATTCCTTCTTCGTCGAGTTTACGTGCGCGACGCTCTTTTCCGATCAAAACGAAATCGGAACAAGGATCCATCTATTCCCTCCCCGCGTTCCCTCTTCCTCGCGGTTCGTCGCATAGTTTAATATTAGAGGAGGAATCGCGAGTTCTCGGTTAATTGAATTTCTCACGTTCGCGCGGGGCTAATCGAAAACGTAAGTTAATTAAGGAGGGGTGAGAGGCAGCGGGCGGAAGGGGGAAGGGCGGTTTTGTGATGGAATGGGAACGGCGCGAAGCGCTGAGTTCTCGTTCCAAAGTGGAACACATCGGGATCTCTGACGCTGCCAACCGCGGCCGAACGTCCGCGGTTAACCGATACGTAGCAAAGAGCCAAAGAGTTGGATAGCTTTTCGTTTCTAGTTCTCGGACAAATTACCTCAAAACCACGAACTAAAAACACATTACCTGCCTGACCGTTGCCAGTTATTTTTTCGTATACGAAAATAATATGACAATTTGAATGATAACGTTAATCCGAGTTTAAGTTTAAGGGGATTACCTCCGAACGCTTCGAAATCCGAGTAAAACTTCAATTTTTTTTTCTTGTACTCTATAAGACATTATAAAATGATTTTTTTTCCACCAAAAGTTACATGTGTCGAAAGTTCAACAAAAAAAAAAAAATGTTCAAAAATATTGAAAAATTAAAAAAATATGGCTACCGGAAGAAATACGTGTTTTTTTTTTCGAAACTTTTGGCAGTTCACGCACTCCGATAGAGGCAATGCATCGAAAATAATAAACGAAATTTTTATTTTTTTATTTTTCACTTACAAGACGACGACGAGTTAAAACCGAAGCATGAAAAATTCGCCAGAGAAAGTCGCAATTTTCACGCAATTATTAAAAATTGAAGATTTTCTTTGAAAAAGTAAGATCGTCAACTACTCGTTACTGATATTAACTTGAATGACCTGTTTTTTTTTAAATGCACCGTTTTTACTGTTGAGTGTCCATCGCGCAAAAACAAACAAATTGCCGACAATCATATTTTTTTTATTTTTAAATATATTTTAACAATTTTTTTTTGTAAAACTCTCAATACGTGTATCTTTCGGTAGAAAAAAAATCCATTTCATTACCTCCCATACTTTTAGAGAAAAAAAATCAAGCATTTGAATGACAATAATAAATTTTGATTTAAATAAAAAGTGAACATTAAACTTAAATTCAAACTTCAGCTTTAACTTAAAATTGAATATCAAACCAACGTTTTCATAGCATTACGACTCTTCCATAAAAAAAACGATAATAGAGATCCGACAAACAAGATTAATCGTCTATAAATCCGAAAAGTTATTTTCGCGCGAATATTTTAAGACGGGAAGGATAAGGAAGAGACACGAAGGAAGGAAAGTAAAAGATTGACGGGATCTCGGAGCGGAAGATCCGCACGCGGCAACCGGTAGCTCTGTGTGGCATGCGCGCGGGCGCGCGCGGTCGTGAGTTTGCAGGAATAAAGTGGCGGTGTAGAAGACGAAGACGAAGACGACGAGACGCGACTGCCGAAGCCACGAGGCCAAACCAGTTTCCTAACTGTACACACAGTGAAAGAACGAAAAAGATAGAGAGGAGAGAGAAAAAGAGAGATAATGCGATCGCTGCGTGGCCGAAGTTACGACGTTTGCCGTACGTACGTACTGTACATACATATCGACGTCTATATGTATACATATATATAATATGTATATATATACGCCGAGAGTCTCGCGAGAAAAAGACGACGAGAGTTGTCTCGAATCGCGGTCGCTCGAGGTATATAAGAGTCGTCGGCAATCACGGCACTCGTACGAACGGTGTGTACGCGATACGCTGAGCGATAACGCTGACACTTTTCCCAGTACCGGTTGGGAAAAACTATCGAGACATCGCCAAGGCGAAGAGGATAACAAAAACGCCGCAGCAAACGATTAAACACACCTGGCAATTGTATTAATTTGTTTCATTAGAATATTATCAATTTTATTCGCATCAAACTTTTTCACTGAGGCAAATTTCCGCGTTACGTAAAAAAAAAAAAAAAAACATTCTAATAAAAAAAGATCGAAAAATATAATATTTTGGTAGAAAAATTCGAAATATTAAGATCGCAATTAATAATACACTAATACTATTAATAATAATGATAATTATGATATTAATTCATATTTTACGAAGTTTTTCCATGAGCGAAATAAAAATTTCATTTTTGAGTACCGCGTTGATTGATTTTTAATCTCGCGCTACGTATAATATTGTTTCCATTACCTCCGGGATTTAGAATTGCAGCAGTTGGCGAGTTGGGCGATAAAAAAAAAAAGAAAAAAATCGTACAAACACCTCGGTCGGTGTATGTGTGTCTCTGGCAACGAGAGGCGTCGAAGAAAACAGCTTGAAAAATGGTAGAAGCCAACAGCTGTTCAAACTTCAAACGAGCGGGTAACACGAAACGCGCGCGCGCGCGACACCATCGAGGAAACGAGCGCGAGCCGTTTCGTATAGTAATAAAGAAAGAAGTGAGACAAACACAGTAGGTAGAATAGCCGTTGTGTGTTGTTGGTTCTCTCCGGGGAAGGGTTTTAGATCGGGTGCATTCCTCGTTCGCTTTCATGACTCTTGTGCAAGTCGTACGGGGGCGGGAGGGGGGAGGGACTCCCCGTGTATCGTCGGTAATGTCGTGTAACTGTACACGAATGCAGAGCATAGCGAGGGACCCACACCGATAGACGGTCGTATAGTAAAGTGAGAAATTATCTCGAACGTCAGCGAAAGCCTTCATTCACTTTCCCTTTTTAAGCATTGTGCACGACATAACCCTTTGCTCTCCATTTTTCTTTTTTTTTTTTTTTTTTTCACCGCTTCAAACTCTTCCCATGATATTACCTTCTATTTTTATCATTATTCTCAGTATTATTATGTTCGTTTCCTTTTTCCGCGAAGCCTCTTATACTTCGCGGAAACACCCACTCGTCCGACTGGTCCTCTCTTTTCATCTGCATAATTATGTATATTCCGGTGTATACATAGATTATTGCTACTTTGCTACTGCATGCGGTCGAGAAGGAAAAAGGACGTGAAGTCATAGTTAGTCATTCCGAGAAATAATCACGAGAAAAGGATCTATCGTACAGAGATATTCTGAAATATGCGAATCGTGTGCTATCGATTTTATAATCTCGTATTTATCTGTTCGGACGAATTATTAAGTGACAAAACAATTTTTTTTTTCTTATCTTCTCGATAAATAATTTTAATTTGAGAGGTACGGATTTGTGTTTCACATTATTCTTTGCCAAGGTGCTTTATTCAAGATAGTAGTTGAATTTATCGTTCGGTAACCCTTTGAAACATCTCTTGTCTCGTTAAAGCATCGTATCTTTTAAATGGGTAGATAAATCATTACCAATTTTTTACCATATTTTCGAGACGTTTGTACATCTGTTTGAGAATTTTTTTCATTTTTTTCACATTCGTCTTTACCCTGAAAATTATTATTTTTATCATCAAAAAAATATCGTGCAATACCAATGCCAAATTCCGCTCGTCTGTCTCCCGAAATGACTATATAGTTTAAAAGGTTCGTTGAAATATCGCAAAATTTTCTTACTTCTTCGTAAAATTGATACTTCTGTTTGAGAATTTATTCATTTTTTTTCCGATGGCTTTTACGGTGAAAATCATTATTTTCACTATTAAAAGGAAATTGCGCAACAGCGGCAACAAATTTCGGTCGTCTGCCTCCATAAATCACGGTATCTCTTAAAGGGCTCGATGAATAATCGCAAAATTTTTCTCACTTCTTCGCAAAATTGATACGTCACTTTCAAAATAAAAAAAAAAAAAAAAAAAATTCCCATCCCTGTTAAACGATTAAAAATTATTCATAAATTATGAGAAAATGCGTATATCGGAACGCAGCGCTCGACCGGTTCAAAATTCATAAGTTCAACTCCGACGATTTACGTATAGTATCGTAGAAACGATGATTCATAGCTGGTATCGCAATCTACCTACTTATATTCTACCTCTTCTCTTTTCGCTGCCAACACACATTCTCAAGACATTAAATGAACCATTGAATCCCTCCATCATTATCACAACAAACGATTTTTCCTATCCCACTTTTTACTAACCATATAATCCTCGGTATGATCCTTCAACAACTCCAAAAGAAAATCTTGGGAAATCCTCTTTTTTTTTTTCTTTTTTTTTTTTAACACACTTCGAGTTGCACTTTAATCCTTCGATGAAAATTTTAAAAACTTAAAAACATAAACAGCACCGAAGCACCAACGAAGTTGAACTGCGAAGCGTTTTATACACCGAACGTTGCAGTTCGTTGCATTTCCTCGAGTCGTATGTCGGGAGGACACAGAGGAGGGGAAATAAGGACGGGTGGCTTAACACTATACAGAATTCGCGTTAAATGCAATTGTGTCCGTCAGGTAGAACTATCCGCTGAATATCCAGCTGGAATAACTCGCACGAGAGCCACGAGCCACCGCGTCTTCGTGAACGCTTATACCGCATAACTGTAAGCCCCCGGGTAAGTCCTGGCAACTACTACTATGGCAGAACGGTTGTAGACTTGGTTATAGTTCGTCGTTCGTCGAGCTTGGATTTTGCCTCGTCCGCTGTTTTGCCCGTTCAGGTCTCGGCGTCGTGCTCTCCTGCCTGGTTGGCTTTCACTCCCACCTGAAGTAGAAATAATACACGATCTGCCTGAACGGCGGGGATAGACCCCACCGCGAGAGACTCTCCGCGATCACCGACACGACGGACCCTTCTACCTCACCTGAACCGCCAGTCACGGATTATCTTTCACTCGAGTACACACGTGGCATCACAAGAGGCTTTGATTGTCGTAAAAAAAAAAAAAAATTTCAATATTTTATACATCCTTTTGTTTTTGGTACTTTATTGAGATAAATATTGAATTTTTTTCACAAAACGTTGCCTATTGGTGACGAGATTGTTCAACGTAAGATTTTCGGTTTAAGGAACATCGAGACTACTTTTTTATTCATTTTTTTTTGCTAAGAAATTCGAGTTTTACGGATTAAATTGTCGAAAAATATAGAAAGAAAAATCCGTGAAAAGAAATCGGAATTTTTACGAAATTATATTAAACAAATATGAAGATCGATTTATACAAAAATAAAAAACGTCAATGACTCTGCATTGTTGTTAAAGTATCCAACGCGAGAAAAACAAGTTATTCTTCCGGTAGTCATATCTTTTTTTTTTATCTTTATAAAAAAAAAATTTTACTCGCTTATTACGCGGATACATTATTTTAAAAAGGAAGGATGAAAAGAAATTGGATTTTTTTTTTTTTATCATTTTATCCTTCCGATAAAGTCATCAAATTTTGATGATACCGTTAAAGCACGGAATCCTTAAAAAACTTTTTAAATTTTCATAAAATTTTCAATTCCGTGTTTTACAGATTTTCAGTTATTTTTAATGACGAAAATGTGTGCTCGGTTTTGTAATATCGCGTCATCGTCGACAGTAGCATATTGTTAAATGAAATTTTAATGAGGACAGTGTACCACGATCTATGACAAGGCTCTCGAGGCCTGACCTGGCGATCGGTTAAACGCCGATATTAAACGCCCAAACGTATGAATAGAATCGAATGGCTCGTCGATTAATGAATCTATGAATTGTTAATCTCCAATTCAACGGATAGATAGTTATATATAAGCATTGCCTGGAGAATTCGCGGTCGTTCCTATCGTCTTCGATGCCCGTTCGAGCGCAGTCTGATCCCTACCGGCTGCTTCCACTGGCCTGACTAACCGAGAAGAGCTTCGCTAGTGGATAAGGCAAAACGATCGCTATATAAGCCGCAAACGCCGATGGTACAGCCGGATCTACTCTACCGTGCTGTTGTTGTTGTGTTCGGTTAAAACGAGAGTGAGATGGAACGAGAAGCTGACCGCTGTGCGGTGTTCGCTCACGCGTTCGAATAAAACACGCTTCGTCAGGTCGAATGTATATCCGATATTCGAAAAGGGGTTTATAAAAGCGTCCTCCGTTCTCTCGCGCCTCTCTAATTCGTTATTCTTCACAAAATAATTACATTGTAACGTGCACTATAATATTTAAAAAAAAAAAATGTCAAATAGAAAAAATTGCAAAACTCTACCGCGATATAGTGAAATATATTTCGATAAGATTCGAAATGAAATTGAGTAAATAAAATCGTATTCATAGCTTGGAAATATAGCGTGATAACTCACTCATTTTGTTTCCCGTTCTTCGGGTCACCTGGAGACTAATCGTTCCGGATTTGATGCACTGGAATTGCAAGATAAATAGCCTGCTTTACTTTTTTATATTCCAGTGACGATTATTATCTTTAATTATATTTTGTTTCCGTAAAAACGATTCAGTTAAGTAGTTTTATCCAGTTGAAGTTTCTCCGTAAACTGATATCGATTTGTTCTTTGTGGTAAAAAAAAAAAAAAAAAAAAAAAAAAAATCAAAATTGCAACTACTTAACTGAGATCGAATAATTACAGTGTTTATTGCCGTGGTAAGTTAACGATCATTTGAGGGTTAATTGTAGGATGCTGGATAGAGTTTCCTTACGATACGATTCTCGATTTATATCCCCGTCGAAACTATACGAGAAATTCTACTGGCAATAGACATTCACCTGGTGTATGTATTGGCTGACTTCGGCATCGGTCGCGTTCTCCAGCGTACGACCGTTGACCTCGAGAATCTCGTCCCCGACCTCCGGATTGTCCGCGTTGTCCGCCGACGAGCCTATGCATCATTATAATTAACTGTATTCCAATTATCATGGATTTTCGCGCATTAAACTGATTTGCGAATCAAAAAAAAAAAAATGTCTACTCGAACTTATTTTATACGATCATTAAATGAAAATTCTAGCAATTTTTTTTTTTTTTTGATGAAAAAAGTACGATATTTACAAAATTGTTGGTAACATTTCGCAAAGACAAACATTATAGCAATGGAAATACTTCTACATTTATATATGTGTAGATAATAATGTAAACGTTTGTAGTCTACTATTGAAAGACCTGTAGGTGAATTTTGGCGCTAGAGATTTGGACTAATTTTCTGTAAATCGCGAAATAAATACCGTTATCGAACTGTGTGCTATCGAACTATTTTTTATGTAAAAGTATCACGTCTCAGAAGTATCAGCTACAAACATTACTTTAAAAAATGTTAAATTAAACAGTGATGATTTTTTTTAAGTGTAAAAACTTTAATTTTCCGAATTTTGGTCTTCACGATTTTTTTTTTTTTATCGTGATATCATTTAATTTCGAGTGTTTTTCATCATTTTTGGTTTCCAAAAACTTTGCTAAAGATAAAAAAAAATCCAAAAATCTTTATAAATTTTGGTTTATTCACTATCTATACTTTCGAAGGTTATTACTGTTTAAAAATGCATTACCACAATAAAATATGATTTACAAACGTAAAAAAAAAAAAAAATAACACACAATACTTAGTCTTTACCTAACGAATAAAATGAAAGTAAGCAAATCAAACTTACCATACAATTTGATTTTGCCATTGTCGTTCATCAAAATGATGATATATCCACCCAAGTCGACCATTGTTGCCAAGATTTTTTATTCACTTCCCCGTGTCTTAAGAAAAACCGTGAACCCTCTTCGATCTATCTATCTAATCTATCTATCTATACTCTCCCTTTACCGTTAATAGTAACTCTTTCCCACCTCGTTTATTCCTCCCTCTCGTTTATTTTCCAATTTTTACACCTTCCCCCCCGCTGTTCCCCACGGTGTGGGGACACAGTCAGTCCAACAATAAGTTTGTCCCAATTCTTCCAACTGCTTACGGGTGAATACGTAACTGTCTTTCACCCCTTTACAATGTTTTCCCCCAATTTTTCCCTTCGTCGCTCACCCCACTAAAATATCCCGCACATAAACACCGAATATTCATAAAAATTTCTGTCCCCGTGTACGACATTCGAATTTTTCGTAACCAAAAAATAACAATGGAAAACCAAAAGGGAAAAATAATAAAAAAAAAATAAAACAAAAATCACTTCGAGTTCTCTAACATAATCCTCGTATCATTGCGTTTACACGTACATCGTCACACATACACACGCACACACACTGATATTGGCCTCGACACGAGCGAAACGACGATAGTGTATAGTAAAGACCATGGGAGATTGCGATGTGATTGCGCGCGCGGTCCACCCTCCTCTCTCTTGCCTCCCGCACAACCAACGGCATCAGCGCGCACGAACACACGCACACTCACACAGTCACGCACACGTTTTGCTCACACAGTCTCGAATACGAGAGCCAAACTAGTATCTCTCCTCGTCCTCGTAGTATCTCTCTGTGATTTTACGTAATAATTTGTCCTCCCCCTCCCCCCTCGATTGGGTGGTACACACGGAAGGATATTACGTGTGTTAGACTGCTATATTATCGTTTGGCATATCTCTTTTTCATTCAATTCTTCTCTTCGTATTCAATTTTTTTTTTTCTCACTGTTATCGGTTTTTTTATCACGCTGTTTGCTCGGCGGGAGGGCGGCGAGGGTTGATGAGTGATTTGGCCACGCTGTGGCTCATCTGACCCCCGCTACATGTTCCTTCTACTATTCAGAGGAATTCTCCATTTTTCAATTTATCAAACCTTTTTTTTTGTTAATTTACGTCAACGTTTGGGTTTAGGTTTTGATTAATTTTTTTTATATTCCTCCGATTAAATTTCTTCCACGTTGATCCTCTCGTTTTTCAAGACACATTTTATTGATCAGCGCTTCGAATCGGCGAGTTCACCCCTCGACGTCTTCGCGATCCTGGAGTTCCACCTGTGCTCTCGGGTATTCCACGACGGCAACGCGTGTATAGTGAAAATTTGTAATTTTTCACAATCTCCCTTGGCGATTCGTCGACAGTCGGCACGAGCGATCCGGACACCACCCCGAATAGTCGGGTATCCGTCGACACGCTTGTTTTATCCTCGATACTCGGTAGATGCTGCAACGAGGATTTCCACCCTCGTACACGCGATCCCTCGCGTTTACTCGCGAGAGCTACCCTCGACACCGTTGTCCTCGAGGCTCTCGAGTTCAGACACGGGACACACGACGAGAGTTCGCTTTCGCGTTGATCCGTTGATTTTTCGACGCTAAAGTTCACCGACCTCGTTGAACAACGAAAGGACGACGAGGACGGAAAGAGCATCATCCTCGGGCCTCTTCAAGCGCCCGTAGGCGATATCCTCCGTCTGCGCGACAGTATGCCGACTATGTTATTAATTAATCCAACGTTTCCACCCCTCTCCCCAGAGCCTAATTTTTCAATTTTTTTTCTCGTCTTCTTCAATCCCCTTTTTTTTTAATCCAAATTTCTTTAATTTCATTAACACTGTCACGTTTTTGCGACGCCCATCGAAGGTTTTTGCATTTGGTTTCTGTTTATACGAAGATTATTACTCCTCCGTCAAAGTATTTGGTTGCCGTTGATTTTGTTTTGTTTTTTTTTTGTAGTCGTTTATTTTCTTATTTCTTTATTGTTTGTTAGGGTTACCGAGCGAGGGGGTTACAAAAAAGGCACGAGACAAGAACCGGCGATATCCGACTTGGCTCGAACGACCGACTGACTCTACGAGTTTCTCGTTCCTCCCAGTCCCGTCCGTTCGTCCTCATCGCTCGTAGTCGGGCAAACGCGTGCGCCCGCGCACCCTCCGTTTTATTCAACCCCCCCATCGTGTTTCCAACGAGTGAGAGAGCATCTCCCAACCATCCCCCGCGCGCTCTTCTCGAGTTTCTCGCGTTCAACCTCACCACCCCCTCCTCCCGTGAGCGCTCGAGCTCCAGCCGGCTAGGGCATCCCTCGTTCTCGCAGCATCCCCCGACGTCGAGCGAGAAAACAACCCCTCTGGCGCGAGAAAGCCGAGGCTTTTGGACCGCGATGGAACCAAGTTTTCTGTCTTTCTTGAATATCGGGAGGGATATAAAAAAAAAAAAAAAAAAAAGAAAGAAAGAAAAACGAGGAATTGTTGAATCGGGAGAGCGAGAAGGGAGAGTTAGAGTCTTATGGAAGAAGATATATGTATATGTACTATATATAGGGCGAGTCGGCGGCAAGGATCTATTTCCCGGCTTTTATACTCCTGCGCATACAAACCCTCCTGTAACACTCCTTCCCTCCCCCTTCCCCTCCTCCTCACCTACCGACCGGTTACGAACCTCTCGCGCGGCCTCTCTACAACTCACCAATTCTCTCTCCCCGATGCGGCCCACCGATCGGGAAAGCGCGCAAAGCTTCCGGTTCATTTTCCGGATGGCTGTGCGAATGCGGCGGGCAAAATCCCGAAGCCTGGAATAACAGTGTGAATCACACACGCGCAGCGGGGGTACATAGGGGTACAAAATGTCGAGAGAGGAAATGAGAGGACGATGAAAACGGTTGCGAGAGGGTCGATGCACTTAGGAAATGGAATATGGGTGATGCATTTTGGATTCAAGACTTGATTCATGGTGGTTGCGTGAATGGACTTTAAGGTGGGATAAAATTATTTATCAGGTTAAAGGGAAAGAAGGGCGATGAAGAATTTTTTTTTTAATTTATCTTCAACTCGTTCGAAAATTTTTCAGAGACGAAATATGCTCGGGAAATACTATATATTAGTTTAGAACGAAAAAGGAGTGATGCATTTTTTTCCATTCTATTTAACTTCAACTTGTTCAAAAATTCTTCAAGAACAAAGTTACCTTCAGAAAAATTGTTTATTACTTTAGAAAATTCTTCAGTAATCAATTTTTCCCAGAATTCATCTCGGAATATTATTCAAGAATGTTCTCCCTTTATTTATTTTTCCCCATAAAATCGTTACAAAGCACATGTTCCACGAACGGTAGAACGTCCAATTAATTCCTATCAGTAAAAAAAAATAAATAAAAACAAAACTCAGCGTCAATGAAAAAAAGTATAATCTTTATCCCGTAAAAATATCGCAACAAGCATAAGCTTTTTTACGATAAATAGAAACGCTTCGGAGTTATGTGAAAATAATTGAGAAAAATGAAATTTTCTTGCAAAGGTTTAGAATCGAATTTAGACGATGACGCACCGTGCGGGCGTTTGGGAGGGTGCGGGTGGGTTTCAGATACAAAGGGGAGTTCGCTTCTCGCCTATTTCGCTTCGATAACTATAGTGCATCTACTAGCCACCGTGGATGATGGGTAAACCGGGTGGAATATTAAGCATCAAGCGTACTACGTACTATCAAAATATCTATAGTAATACATCGGTATTAATATTAGAGGCAACAGGACGATGAGAGGCATCTACAGCCAAGCGGGGAAGTGGCCAATGCAGACTCGATCCTCTATATTGATCTCGCACTTTACGCTCTCTCGTACAACGTACTCTTGTTCGCTCGCTCGCACTTCGCCTTTCCTACGATCGTTGTTCAGCGAAAGCTTTTCACGTCCCTCTGATGCTCTCTCCTACCTATATATGTATATATATATATTTTTTTACTCTTTATCTTCCCCTCACGCTGATGCTTCACGCTCGACCCTCTCGCGGCCTCGATTGTCTATTTTCTCTACCTATTCTCTTCACCTCCTCGCGCTTATTCTCCTTTTCCTCACCCTTTCCGATCTGCTTTTCTCTTTCGCTCTTATGCAGCGCGCGACGTTTTTTTTTTTTTTTTTTTTTTTTTTTTTTCTCTCTTCACTCGCCCTACACACAATTGCTGACGGGACTTCGATGACCTCGAGGTTCTCGAGATGCGCTTCCATGCTGTTGGCGCATTAACATTGTTATTATTATTATTATTGGCACAATTGTTGCTACTGTTGGTCTTGTCGTCGTTGTTCTTACGATGACTGTTATCGTTGTTATGTATGTATGAATATGCATTATGGGAGATGATGGAAGGAATTAGGACGGAGGAAACTAAAGGACACGAGAACTCTCCCGCCTTCGCGGCTCATTTCCTGGATGAAAGTTCGATGAAATTGTTGAAAAGCGGAATCGTTGAATCAATGTCGAGAGGTATGATGGAAAATGAAGGAAAAGCTTTATCCAAGGGCTCATTGTTGTTTCTAAGAAGCTTTGTCGAGCGAACGTCGGGGGGATGAAATGCGTGATATACTTGTTAATTAAGTTGCGCCGCTTCGTATCGTTTTGGACAGTGCAGCGACGTTAAAATGGTCTAAATATGCAGCTGAATCAAACAATTTTTTTTTTTTGCTTCTTTTTGAGACATTTAATTAATGATTTGTTTAATTAACATTTAATAATAATTTTATTTAAGTAACGTATTATTTAATTTTATTAGTGATATTAATGGAAAGATTTTATTTTATTACTTTGTACGTTTTTTTTTTAATATGTTGTCGAGAATTCAGCATATTATCTGTTTTGTTATTTAACAATATTTGTATTCTATTCAAAGAATTACTGTAATTGAGTGTATTACTTGAAAGTTTCGGAACTTCAATGATTCTCCTTTGTGCCGAGACTCAGCCTCGGGGATGCACTCGTAAGAATATACATCTGAATAGCAAAGTGTATGCGGAACGTGCAGACACGTAAAATGCTCCAATTTAAGGAGAATCCCGCGAGAAAGAAACTGGAGAGACTTGTTGCACCACGGTGACGAGCAATCTCGCGCTAATTGTGTCCGCAGGCGTGCGAGAACCGCCCGTCTTTGCTTCTTCTTGTCGTTTCGAATATGCAAAAAATGCCTCGTCTTTTCTTCTCAATTTAATATACGACTTGTGTCAAAGGAAAAATTGGAGGACCGGAAAATTAGCAACTCCTCGGTGTTTTTTTTAATACTACGCGACAATTATTGTTTTCGTGAAAATTTTTATTTGGTTAGTTTATTTTTGTTGCATTGAAAATAGCACGCGACGATAGAGTAGACGGAGATGTTACATGAAACATTGCGTGGACTCAATCCCGGCTTATCCCGGAGACCGGTTATCATTGTAATATCGTTCATAGTAATACGAATGCTCGTTAGCACAAAGGAGAGCAGGGATATTCCCTCTTATTTTGCGAGCACCGGGATTAAAGTTATAACGTTGCTATTCACGTGGATTATTCTATTTCGAGGGAGTTGGAACGAAGTATTATTCAGTAAATCCCTCATATGCAAGGTCGATCCTCAAGATAGAAACATTCAACGCCGTATAATGCGATTTAAAGTTTCGTCAATATTGCGTATATGGTCGATTCTTCACAAACCCACAGAAAATCCAATTCAAATTATAAGTTCCAAAAGTTATATATTATATTTGAAGTTCGAATTGTTATGATAAAAAATCGATCGGAGACAAATTAATAGAAACTGCTTAAAATCGATTCTAAATAAATTCGTGCGAATTATGAACGACATGTCTTGTGAGTCGACTATTAATAAATAATTGTGTAAGAACGATGGACTACAGCGGCACGGCAACTTCATTTTCCATAAAACAAAAGAAAACGAAATAAAACGTTGAAAACTGAATAAAAAACCGTTTTGTTGTAGCTCCCTTCCGCTGAATTCGAAAAAAACGCATCGATCGATTTTCGCGAGGTTTGAGGCTTCAAGGTCACGATAAAAATGTCACTTTATTTTTTTACATCAATACAAAAACAAAACAAAAAAAAGGGACATTTAAAAACGAAGAAGAGGTTAGTAATCGTTGGATAGATGCAGAGAGCTGTACTCTCGTTGCCTAGCTACCGATACAAAAGATAAGATGGCGCATGGTTGGTATATCAGCTGTGCGTGCAGCTCGCTGTTGGGTGCATCTCCGCGCGCGAGGGGCTTATCAACTGTTGTAAACCCGTCAAGCGCAGTCCCTCGGTGACATTCGAGTCGACTACACGTCGCCATTAACAATTTCGTTAGAAATAGTGCCAGTAGTGTCTTTATCTTCTAGTCGAAAAGCGAAATCTTCGCGTCGTATGTCTAAAATTTGTGTCTCTGGTACGTACCGTGTATAACGATTAACAATAAAATCTACGCCACCCCGTGTCACAACGCATATGAAAAAATACACTTTACGGCAACAATTATGCGAGTTTTTTTCGTTGTTTTCATTGTTCTCCAGCATCGCTCGCTCGTGTTGTTTATCTGATCATTTTAATCGCGCGGCGTTACGCTTTGTCATCGTCCTTCTGCGCTTCAAGCTATCCGATTAAATCACAGTTTTCTCAACGCTAATTGCGTTCATTGCTTTTCCAAGTTGACATTTTCTTTTTTTCGAGCTACTCAAGCTAATAATTTATTTATACGCATAAATTAGTCTCCCGCTTTTTTTTTTACGCGCACCGAATAATCAATAACGCAAATTATTCGATTTCTCGCTAACGGAAATTAGTTTTTCTTTTTATACTTACGGTTAGATGCATTCCTTTAAAGTTTTTTTTCTGTGCTTTTTTGTATTGTTTTCCAATGTTAAGGATTCAGTTTTGATTAGTAATATTTTTACAGTATTTGCAAGTAGGATAATGACGTCGGCGGTACTTCTGCTGCTCATCGGCATCCTGGGTACTGCTCTTGGAGTCGTCGAGTATCAGCCGGAAGCCGTTCATTTATCTTACGGAGGTACGCAATGGATAAAAGATTTTCAGAATCGTAGATAATCCAAAGAGAATTTTTCATGGTCGACGGGTTTGGCTGCTATAAAATTTGTCTCTTTTATTTTGGAGCAGAGAACATCCGCGACATTGTCGTTACGTGGAGTACGCGAGACGACACCAAGGAATCCATAGTTGAATATGGAATCGGAGGATTCATTCTCACCGCCAAAGGCAAGAGTACTCCGTTCATAGATGGAGGGGATCAGAAACAGAAGCAATACATTCACAGAGTTTTACTTAAGGATCTACAGCCCGGTAGCAAATACAGTAAGTATAATACATTTTTTATAGAAAATAAATTGAAAACAGACTATAAATTTTTTTAAAAGATTTTTGTAAAAGAATTACTTAGTTTTTTTTTGTATTTTTGTTTTTATTGTTTTGATATTTATGTACGTATTTTTTTATTTGCATTTTTTTTTTTTCGTAAGTCTCTAAATACAAAGAACACTTTTAGTACCTTTTCACGAAAATTTATTTCATTGTATTATCTCTTATCATAGTAACTCACTGTTCAATTAACAATAATGACGACAATGATTAATTTTCGTATTTTTTAAATTAAAATTCAGCTTACCACTGCGGTAGTAAGTACGGCTGGTCGGATGTTTTCTACGTGATGACGCCGCCTGACGATTCGCCAAATTGGGCGCCCCAAGTAGTCATTTTCGGTGATATGGGCAACGAAAACGCTCAGAGTCTCGCGAGACTTCAGGAAGAAACTCAACGGGGTCTCTACGACGCGGCTATTCACGTCGGGGATTTTGCTTACGACATGAACACCGACAATGCACGGGTCGGCGATCAGTTCATGAAGCAAATCGAAGGAGTTGCCGCTTATCTGCCTTACATGACTGTTCCCGGCAATCACGAGGAAGCATACAATTTCAGTAACTATCGGTATGATCGGCAAATTATTAAATACTCAAAAAAATAAAAAATCATCGACAAAATAAAAATAAAAAATTATAATGCGCAACTATTTTCATATTCTTGTAAATTCAATTAATTTTTCATTTTTTTTTTTTCGACTTTATAATTAAAAAAAAAAAAAATACACTGAAAGTTGTCCATTTTTTTAGCGCGCGATTCTCGATGCCAGGAAACTCGGAAGGTTTATGGTACAGTTTCAACATGGGACCCGTGCATTTCATAGCAATCGAGACTGAAGCTTATTACTTCATGAATTACGGTATCAAACAACTCGTAAAGCAGTACGACTGGCTGGAGAAGGATTTGGCGGAGGCAAACAAACCGGAAGTCCGGTGAGTCTGAGCGATTATCGCGACAACCGGTCAAACAGTATACATACGCGACGAGAGTTCTTTGTCAGTTTTTTTTACTGAATAAATGTATGCAGAGCCAAGCGGCCGTGGATAGTCACGTTCGGTCATCGCCCGATGTACTGCAGCAACAAGAACGCCGACGACTGCACGAATCACGAATCTCTCGTAAGAGTGGGATTACCTTTTCTCAACTGGTTCAGCCTCGAAGATCTGTTCATGAAACATCGCGTTGATCTCGAATTATGGGCTCACGAACACAGCTACGAGCGCTTGTGGCCAATGTACAATTTCAAGGTAAACAAAAAAAAAACCTCAGTATTCACAAAAATGACAAAAATTGTTACAAAGTCGTAAATAGTTATAAAAATGAATTTTTTAAAATTCCTCGGCAACAATGCAAAATTATTAGGTATCGAGAGATCGATAAAAAAGTATTTTTTTTTTTTCACCGATCGAATTCGTTTTCTTAGATATTTCTCCTGAGCGATGGATTACGATTCATTGTACTTTTTTTTTTTTGCAGGTTTACAACGGTAGTTACAATCAACCGTACAAAAACTACGGAGCTCCGGTTCACGTGGTAACAGGTTCGGCAGGTTGCAAAGAGGGTCGCGAAAAATTCGTACCCAACCGTCCCGAATGGTCTGCCTTTCGTAGTTCCGATTACGGATACACGCGAATGAAGGCATTCAACAAGACTCATCTTTATCTCGAACAAGTTTCCGACGACAAGGAAGGCGCGGTATTGGATCAATTGTGGCTCGTCAAAGACAAGCCGCTGCCGACTTATTCGATGAGTTAAATTCTTAAAGCTCAATTTTTCTTTTCACCGTCGAGGTGAATAAACTCGCATCATCGCTCGGAAATCTTGCAGCGGTACATTTGTTGTAAAATTGTACATATCCGCGGGGAAAACAATAATACTAAGCGTAACGAACAATTGCAATAAAGTAATTGATGCGATGTGAGAACATCGATTCAATTTCAATGAATTCACTGTGTTAATCTTTTTTTCACGCTATCCACGTTTTCGATACGCAAAGGAAAAAAAAAAGAGTTTTTTCCCCGATTTTGCCGAAAATTTTCGTATCGATTATTGAATTAGATAATTACGAAAAAAAAAAAAAAAAAAAACATGTGTTTGACACGCAGAAAAAAATGGAACAATAGGAAAAAAACGTAAACCGAGGAAATTAATTATACAATACGAAACATTACCATATAATCGTTTAATTGTTAAAATATAAATATATGTATAATAATATAATTATTATAGCGTATAATAATAATAATATATATATAATTTCTTATCGGTATAATGGTTTGTTTCCGTTTCGTTAACTCGGTTTACTCAGTGCACGGTGACCGTCATCACGAAGACGAATCTCCGAGAAAACAAGAGATCCAGCCGACAAATTATCATCATCATCATCATCATCACCCTTGAAAAAAGATTTCCCATGACAACCCCATTTCATCATTTCAACTACACCACCCTGCGCGCCGTTTTAAATCGGTAATAAGAATCATTTATTACTACGCATTTATTAAGTGATAATATTGATGACGCTTTATCTCTTAATTTTTCTTTTCTCATACTTTTTCTCTTTAATCTTTTTTTTCTATTATCTCATTTTTTTTTCATTTTTTTATTTTTTTTCACAACAAAAACGAAGGCGATCTCTCACAGTATTTTCTTCTCTTTTGTTCCTTTATACACAATAATAATCATTTCGGCGTCGCGATCTCACGAGTTTGTTTTTTTTATTTCATATATTCATTATTCTCCACTTCTCCAAAGAACGAGAGATATTTTCGGAAATTCATTGCTCGCAAATTTCAATGTTTTTTTTTTTTAATCGATTATTTTTCATTTTTTTTTTTGTTTTTCTCGTAGATTTCTATTTTGTTTGTTGGTTTTTGTTTTTGTTTTTTTTTTTTTGTTTTTTATTTGTTTTTTCGATAGAGACCACTTCGAGATATGCGTTAAAATATCTAAACGTGCACCGGACAAGCGTAACGGAGGCCGAGATATTTATTATTCCACGCTTTCGCGAATGTTCGATCTTGTGATGCGCGCGTACGCTTTGTGGTTCTGTGTGCACGAATTTTTCCCATTCTATTCGCCACTGTCTCCCGACAGCATTGGCACCATTCGCTTCGACGATAATCGCCTGTGACGACGTACGGCGCGTATGAGGCACGCGGGTGTCAGTGATTAATCGATACGATGGAAGATGTCGCGGCCGAGTGACTCTCCTGATACGAAAATTGTGGAAAGTGTTCCTGTTCCTCGGCGATGGAATTGAGACCACCACCGCTTCCCAATACTCCCTGATCCGGTGGCGTTAACTCGACACTCTCTCCCGTGAATTCACTGTCGAAATAACGCGTATCTGTGTCCGATGTTACCTGCGGCTTGAAAGGCGGCGGTATCTTTTTCTGCACGAGATCCGACCAATCGATCGACGAGAAAAACGCGTGATTCATTATGTCTTTCGCGTCGTTCGGACCGCCGCCTAATCTTCTGCTTGGATCCTTTATCAAAAGACCTGAACACAAGAAAATTACATTTTTTTTTTTAATACTTCTTCCCAACGTTTTTGCCGAATGAAATGATTATTTTTATCCCTTATAGATTGATTGGAATCAATATATTGCAATCAATATATCGGCAATGGGATTCAATATTTAGGAATACTTCATTTTTCTGTGTAAAAAAAAATTTCAGCACTCTACTGTTTTTTTTTTTTTTTTTTTTCAATAATCAATCTATTGATTTTTAATTTTGAGGAAAAGGAAACCTTGGCACAGTGAAAAACTGACGTACGATGCATTTTTTAATCTAAGCAATTGACGAATAACAAGAAAAATCCCGAGAATAAGAATTTTTGTTTTTATTTCCTCATAAAATTTCCTTTATCGATAAATTTTCGTTGCTGTAACAAATTACAGACGATGGTTTCCCGTAGTAGAAAATTCATGAGTAGAGGAATTTAATGAGGAAAAAACTATGAAAATTGAAAATTTTCCAGTTTTTTTTTTTTTTTTTTATTATCGAAGAAAATATGATATACTTGCCTCCCAGCATGTCTTTTGCTTCGTTAGATATAGCCTTCGGAAACTTGACCTCTTCCAACAGTATGAGAGTGAAAAGTTTCTCGTGATCGCGATTGTAGAATGGAAGACGTCCGCACATCATTTCGTACATAACAACACCGACGCCCCACCAATCGACAGCGCGTCCGTAATCGTTGTCCTCGAGAACCTCGGGCGCCAGGTACTCCGGTGTGCCGCAAAACGTCTTCGTTGTTCTTCCTATATCGGTGTTAATTTTTCGCAAAAACGGCAGAAATTAAAGAAAAAAATAATAGTAACTAAAGAACTTTGTTCCGGGAGTGTAGAATTACTCGCGAGCATTAGAGTCGTTCGTGCGCGTCACTCGTGTGTCTGTATGCAACGCCCGCATCAACATATTACTCATTTTTTTTTTTTTTTTTTTTTTTTTTTTTTTTTTTTTTCGCTCACGCAGCGCAATCTACGAACTCACCGTAAGTTATGTCCTCCTTACATAGACCAAAGTCCGCAATTTTTATGTGACCGTCTTTGTCGAGAAGAAGATTCTCGAGTTTGAGATCGCGATATATTATACCCTGCGAATGAAGATAACCCAACGCCGATATTATTTCGGCACCGTAAAATCTCGTCCGATCCTCGGTGAATACCCTCGAGCGACTCAGATGAAAAAACAATTCACCACCGTTAACGTATTCCATCACGAAACACAAACGATCGGCCGTTTGAAAACTGTACTTCAGGGACTGAAAATTAAAATTAGTCAACAATGTAATTTTAAATTAATACAATTTTTTTTTTTTTTTTTTCAAAAATTGTGAAAAAATTAACTTACGATTAGGAAGGGATGATTCGTCGTTCTGAGAACCCGATTTTCCGTAAGTGTGTGCGCTACTTCGTCTTTTCTTATAATAACTTCCTTTCGCAGTATCTTAATAGCGTACAAATGTCCCGTTGCTTTTTCTCTGCACAAAATTACTTTGCCGAACGTTCCTTTACCGAGAACTTTCAAAAATTCAAAGTTTTCCAGGGTCTGCAAGACAAGTTTTGATTAAATTAAATACGTTTGAAAAGAAAAATCGATTAAATTTAATTTTCGTTGTTTTGTCGGTTGGATGAGACGTTTTTTTGATACTTACGACTTTTTTCTTTCCGGTACTTTTGCTGTTCGACGTTCCTTGCACACTGAATTTTGCCGATAGTTCGTCGATGCTGCCGTCGCCGTCTATGTCGCCGGAACCGACACCCAGCGAGCTGCACGAATCCGAACGCCCACCGGACGCCGATTCCATATCCATGTCCTCCGGCGATGAGGACATCTGCATCTGCGGTTGATGCTGCTGATGTTGTTCCTCACTCGCTAATCTGTCCGCCACATATCTACGAGAACAGAAAAAAAAAAAAAAACACACATTAGACTTTGGCGCAACTTGTGAAAATAAGTATTAGCTGTTCTCAAGCCGACTTTCGACTTTGTGTTTATCTTGTATTATATCAAATTGAAATGTAATTAAAGGACATTAAATTAAATTTATCATCTCATCGGAGGAATGAAATATATATTTTTCTTTCGATAATCTCGATGTGTTTAAGGAAATCGTGAAATTTAAAAAATGAAATTAAAAAAAAGTCTTAAGAAACTATTGGCAAACATTTTCACAGGAAAATTGTTGCAAACGACGATGGATTTTCCAATTAAGAGATTTCTTGCGATTCAGTCAAAACAATCGTTTTAAAAATTAAATTACATGCGGATTAACGGCTTCCTTTACGTAAAAAACAAGTAGAACAATGAATATACAAAAAAAAAATACTCACTTTGCGGAAATAAATCCACCGGCATATTTTCGCGCAGTATTTGCAAAATTAAATTTGTAATTTTTGTTTCATCTTCACGAATAAAAAATCATTTTGTTTCTCGATCGATACTCTACGGAGTTACAGGAATAAATTTATGATAATATTCATCGTTTACAAATTGTAGCCATTTGTCTGTAAATTGGTGTTTATGAATTTATAAAACGTATTTTAACGAACAAACTCAGCTATTCTTCGTGAGAATCAAACAAAAATTACAAATTAACTCCACGAAGACTGCAAAAATATTCCAGTCGATTTATCGCCGTAAATTAAATTTTTTTTCGGTAAATTCAATGTTTCAAATTCAATACTTTGTTTTTACATAAAATCGGCACTCGTTACTCCACATCTACGTTAATTCACACAACTTTCTCGTGTAAAAGGTTTACAATCAATTTTTGGAACGCACGTCCCCTATTAATTTAACTGTACTGCAAGGACTACGATACAAAATTCCCACTGAAAAAAATAACACGTAAAAACCCAATAACCTTTAGCTTTGCTTCACGACTAAAAATAGGCTGCAAATAAAATTTAAACATAAATGTTTCCTCGTTCTTTCTACTGTTTCCCAAAGCTACGCGCTTCCTGGGCGAACTTTCCACCTTTGGGAAGTATAAAAAAAAAACAATATGAAACATCGTTTAGATAAAGAATTTCGTTTTTTCTTTAAAGATTTCTTCTTCAAGTTGTTTTTTTTTTTTTTTTTTCCTCTAAACGATAAACAGATTTTTTTTATTTTCGGACCTGATAGCCGCGACCCAATCTTCGCGTTCCTGATCCGTTTCAACGTGAAACGTTCTTTCTATAACGGTGGTCCATTGTAGGCCCCTGATGACAAATGTGAAGGGTTTGGGTCTGTCGACGGACATTATTTGACATCCTCGTACGGTGAAATTGTTAAGAGGCTGAGCTGCAGCTGCCATTTGTTGATCCGGCTTCGCTTTGAATCCCACTAACGTTCCGTCGTCTCGCAGGACGAAATATCTCGATCTCCAGTTCTTGATGTGTTCGCCTGGGGAAGAAAAATAAACAATAACGGAATTACTTGTATGTATGAAAAAGAAAAAAAAAAATTTCTTCTTTCTTACGCTGAATCTATACTCGGATCGAAATGATGACGTCGTAGTTGATCTCACATGTGACGTCATCCGTTACGGAAAAATTCTATTGCAAGACGAACGTTAGATTCGAAACTGTTCACGAATTTATTGGTACCCAAGACTTTGAATAATATTTTTCCGATTAATCGTCATCAATTTTATGTTGGATATAAACGATAAAGAATTTATGTACCTATTTTCCTACTCTAATCTGTGTGCACCTGTTTATTTGAAGTATCGATACTATCGAATTCTTGTTATATACATCGCGAGTTCCATCGATTTTAAACTCCAAAATTCAAATCATCACAACTTTGGCGCGGTGATTAACAGTTTTTAAGAATTTTTTATATTCTTTTTTTTTTTTTTTTTTTATGAAATTTATCGTAGTAAATGTGATCGGCGAAAATTCGTAGTATTCGATAATAACGTAAATCTAATTGATCAATTTGGAATCACTCAATTAATTTTCGCGAATGAGGAATTAATTATTAATTTCGATCTTTTTTTTGTTCTCTAATAAGTTCAATAATACGCGTGGTATAACCCGATCCATTCTACGAAAAAAAACAATTAAATGTACTCGAAAGCTCATCAAAAGTTGATCCAAAGTCGGCATTGTGAAGTACGTCGTTATGTGTACTATGACGTCATACTTGTTTACAACGGACATTTGAAATAGACGAACGTGAAACATGATGCTTTGAGAAACGATTTTACGATGATTTAACGCGGTCAAATCATAACAAAAAAAAACTAACGGACGCAGTCGTTAGTCACTTCCCAAAAATATAAAATTTGGTAACCTACTTTTTTTTTTCGGTTTTTTTTTTTAATTTTTGTTTTCTATGGGAATTAATGAATTTTACTATTTGTTTCCCGAATTAACTCATCTTTCATGACAGCAAATTGTCTCTGATTTATTTTCTTTTCATCTTGCGGGAAGTAAAATAAAATATCTAATAATCATTAGTTCATTTAGATTCGTTTACGTGTAAAACTTGCAGGTAAAAAATTCCATCCTTTTTCCACTCACGAATGAGATATTTTTTTATTTTTCGTATTGCCAATGTTTTTGTTCTGCGGCTTTTTTTTTTTTGCCGAACAGAACATTTCCGAAACATTGGTTTTAGCGATGTTTTTCGGAGCACAATATTCAAACCCGATCGCCGACCCTCATTTGTATTCGGCGAGCGTCAAAAATTACAAAACAAATCTCTGTGAGATTTTTTTTTAACGAACGTATTTTTGGATTTTTTTTTCATTTGGAAGAAGATAACGACTTTTTTTTTTTTTTTTGGAGCAAAGAATCACGACTTCAGTCTCTCAAGAGTTCTGTGGATTTGATCTGTTTCGTAGCAGACGCGCGCGGGTCGCAACATCTTTTTTTGTTCTATTACATGGGAAAGTTTGTCGCGAAGTACGTTGGTAGGATGAAAAATTCGTTAAATACCGCGTTTTTGTAGCCAGCCTTCTTTGACGACACGCTGACTGGCGCCGGACGCCACGGCGCCCATCGCTGCGTCCCCCATGACCCGTACCCCGATGTCCTCAGGGTCAATTTATTTCTTTCCGAAACTCCGTAACTCGCGATAGTTTTATTTCGCACTCCGATTATTCAAACACTTTCTCTATTTCACACAGATTAAAGAAACAAACGAGTTTTTTCGTCGACAGTCGCGGGCCACTATCGTGAACGAGTTTTTTTTTTTATAGTCGGAGAAGCTCTTTGCGACGTACGACACACCACACACAAAAGTTCTATCTCTCGCTTCACCGTCTCCTCTACTACTCGTCGATCATAAGATAGATGCAGTTGGCACTGGCATCAACTGGCAGTTCCGCGGCTTATAACCAACGGCTCTCTCAACACCGATCGGCAAACTTCATTTACGCCTCAAATGCGAAACTCGCAGCGAACTCAACCATCGAAAATGAGTACTAAGATCGAACGGAGATTTTTCTCTTGTGTAAATCGTCCGTTAAGAATTGTAATGTTGCGCCTCTGGTGGATCGCGACGGAACCTTGAATTCTTCTGTAATTCAGATGAGGTTTGGCGCACATTAATCGGCATTCAGTACCGGCTGTGGCCTCATGTGCGAAGGTTGGTACGTTTATTCGTTTTTTACACTCACCAAAATAATGTGCATGGTTATGATTCGAAGTTATTAAAAAAAAATCGTTTGTTTACTGATGATCGAAGTCATATAGAGTATATTAATTAGTTCTAATGACGGCGGCTCCTTCCGGCAATAAAATAAATTATTATATCTTTCGATATAATAGTGAATAGAAAAAAATGTCGTCTGCATGTGTGTGTATGTGTTTACAGATCGAAATTCGAAACTTTAAAACACGAAAATATCTATCGATCTAAATGAAGTTAATAAAATATCCTTAATATAATTGTAGATGCTGAATTTTTATAAAATCTTTCCGAAAATCCGCATTGCATAGAACTTTAAATGATTTAAAAAAAAAAATTTATCGATATCAATTTATCGATCTGTTCAAATGTTATATTTTTTATTTTCATTCATCAAAACGGGGATTAAATTTCTTTTGAATCCCGAAAACGAACGAAAAAATGTAATTTTTCCGTATTCCGACGTTTTTACGATCTATTTTTCTCATTACAGATTTTTTACCATGTCGATCCAGTTTCTCAGATTTCGCGTCATTCTTCCGAAGCTTCGATGTTGCGTTTCTCCCGGCGTCGATCGATGTTTCAAAGTATCGAAAATCTCGTATTATCGAGTGCCAACGCGTTCGTACATGAATCGTACAAGCGAAAAGTACCAAGAAAAATTACGAATCCGGGACATGGTACCGGAAGGATGGAGTCTTGTATACAGAGGCGGAATGGACCGTTACATTCATTTCGCCAAAATCGGTTCGACGTTATTGATCATCGTGGCACTGGCAGGTCTTTCGGGCTTTGTATTGGACGACGAACAGGTTGTTACATTTCCCATGGAAATGGGCAAAATAATCCCTCTAATAGGAGCCAAAAGTTATACCGAAGTCATAATTATGTACGGGACAAGTTTCTTAATGATTTACATGTTGCGATACATAAGCAACGCGTACGTTCTGCGAATGTATTATAATGCAAAGACGAGAACTTATAAAGCGATAAAAGTCGGCTATTTGCCAATGGCCACTAGTGCACACGATTTTCAAGCCGGAACTTTGGCGAGAATCCTAAAGAAGCACTATTTACCTTGGCGAAATATAGAGTACAAAAGTAATGGTAAAAAATTGTTAATTTTCGAACATGGATTCCGAACCAATGCAGATTACGATAGAATGTTCCCCGATGGTACGCACGATATCGAAAATGATGAGGATAACGAGGATTTGACAAAGTATTCGAATTAAAAGTCCGAAATATCGAGGATAAATAAACGTCGCGGATTATTATTTTTATCCATCAATTTCGTAAATTAAAAACTGTACAATATTCATACATCAGTCGTTTCTCACTGATCGTGGACGCGCGTTCGTAAGGCAGAGAAGTATCTCGAGAAGGATAAATCTGTTTCGTTATTTGTTTTTTATTGCAATATTTTTTGCAATTCAAGTGTAACGAATTAAAAATATATATATATCCATCAAATTCGTGGGAAGATAATCGATATTGTTATTATTATTTGTACAATTTTTGTGTAGATCAGTCCTCCCATTTCGCACGGATGTGGAATAAAAAGAGATTGCGATGAACGGTGTAGCATTTTTTTTTTTTCTGTTTTCAAATACGTAAAGAGTATTAGACATTGATATATCGGAAAAACAGACAGAACGAGCGTTATTTTTGATGAGTAAAATTGCATATACTATTTTTATGTTGTTGTATAAAATTCGTTCATTCGAAGGTGAAAGTGAAACAAATAACGAGGAAAAACTTTTCTTTCATCTTCTGCCTTTAAATGGCTTTTTTTCCGATAAATTTTCAATGAATTCTCGAGCCCTTGTATTCGCGTTAAATATACGGATTAATATCCTTATATAAACGTTTCTTTAATTGTTCTATGCAGTAGTGCCGAATCAATTGTTTTCGGATAAAAACAAAATTCAATCTTTGCCGACAAATTTGCAAATCGACTCGTACGGCAATCTCTTGACGATTCTTTCGTTTCTGACGAGTTCAACGTCGACGCAAAATTCTTCTATTCTTACTTTAATTATAATAGCTTTGGATCCCGCGAATTTTCCCTGAACCACAAGAATCTCTTTGCCGATAGCCGGAATAACGGTTTCCAGGTGTTCCTGATCTAATTTTATAACGTGACCCTCGACGTCCTCGGGAGATTTTAGTTTTACTTTACCGACGAAGCCGGATTCAAGCACTGGACTCTGCACCACACCTTTCGCTTTGTAATATTTATCGCCGAGACTCTTCGTCATTACTTTTACCATCAAACCCTCGCGAAGCCAACTTTCCTTCACCGATGATCTCTCGTCCTCGTCACTCGTGTCTCTCGAGTTCTTTTTTCTTCTCTTCGACGACGACGATGCTGCGTCATCGTCGTGACCGCGTCTGCTTCGACTCTCGGATTTTTCGCGTTTTACTCGATCCCGAGAATCGAAAATCATCGCATCCTCGCCATCGCCGTATTCGCTCTCCGTACTCGACATCGGCTCCGTTTTAACCTTCGCGAGTAAAGAATTCGTCGACGGTTTTGCGAATCCCGTGGACAAAACCGTCACTGGTTTTGGTTTAAGTTTCAGCGACAAAACGAGAGGAGCGTCGTCTTCGGGACGAACTAAAGGTACTTTGAACTCTTCCTGCTGCTCGCTTGATTCTTGACGCCCTTTTTCCACTTGTTTTTCTATGAAATCCATCATACGCTCCGCGTCATCCTTATCCATTTTTTGCTTTTTCGCCTTCTTTTCCAGGGCTGCTAGTGTCTCGGGGTCTCTGTCTATGTATGTGACAAACCATCCTACGAAAAAAAAATTAATTTATAAAAAATTATAAATAAATCGCATTGTTCATGTTAAATTAAACGTCACAATAAAAAAAAAAAAAACGTGTCATAATAAAATCGTCGATGTCAAAACGAAAAAATGTTGACAATGGTGATGACCATTTTTTTTTTATCAAAAATTATTTAAACACAAACCTTTTTCAGTTTCGTCAACGACACACTTTCCGGTGCGTCCGAGCCATTTGACGAACGCCGTCAAACTAAGCCATATCGTTGCGTTCATGTGAACGTGACCTCTGTCCGCTATGTATTCCTGATATATTCTGTTAGCCGGTGTGCGTCTGGTGCCAAACTGTCTCTTCAGCAGATTGAGATAACCGTGTGAAAACTCGCGGGAAAATTCGTCCATATATTTGTGCTGATTGTCGGCAAAGAGAAGCAACTGACGATGATGCGACTCCGACATCGTGTGACACTTGAATCCATTCTCGTCTCGACATTGCTTTTCACACATCTGACAGTACCATCGCAATTTTTGCAAACCCTTTGCCTTTATCTTGTTGGCTATGTATTTCGGAGTTCCGACTTCGTGTTTCCCCATTTTTATTTATTTATTCTTTGTTTCTATCCACGATTCTAGACAATTATTAAAAACGTTTGTTTGGGAATTTGACACTCGACCGCGAGGTTAAGTTCGATAACACAACGAATTCGTTACATTTTTGTCAGCGATTTCGACATTATCGAGTTATTTTTTATGATTTTGTTAAGTGTCTTTTTCATTCGGTTAACGGTAGATTTTTTTTAGAATAACGTAGAGTTAAATTTGCGTTTTAGATCTTTGTTTTGATCGTGTCCATTAAAAACTTCACCGTACGACCTGCCTGTTACGAGCTCGTAGTTCGACTGCGTGCTGCGTGTATTGTAGGTTGTTGTAACCAACGTGGTGTAGTAATTTTACCTCCTTTTGCGAAACTCGCGACTCTCACGATAAAGTAGTTTTGCGAGAGTTCGAGTCTCGAGAGCGTTGATGATTTGATTGTTTCCCCTAACCTATTGTCGTTGTACCGCGTATACTTCATCGTTTGATTGTGAAAAACAAAAAACAAATACGTTCCAAACATCTCTAGTTTTTTTGTTGTGACAATTATTATGTCGGATAATAAAAGATCGAAGGACGATAACGAAAGCGATGAAGAATGGGTCGGTCCTCTACCCTCCGAGGCTACACCGGCAAAAAAACAGAAAGGTATTTTTTATAACCTCAATCGATCACTGCCCAATGTTTATTTTCCTATTTTCTATTATGTTTATCATCGATTAAACCAATTAACTATGTTACATCGATAAAATTGTAATTTTACCATCGATCCTCGATTATTTTTAACACGAATTATCGCCGCGTTATCGTTTTATAGCACGAAGTTATATTCGTCTCGATGCACCACGTTCAATTGTTTATAACTTGGCACATAAATAATGTTCCCAATTCAATATTATTAACTAAAATAAAAATAATTATTCTAAAATTATTATAATAAAAATAATAATAATTTTTTTCAACGAGTCTATAAAAATAAATGTTTACACTGTTATTTACTTTTGCTTTGCAGTTTTGGAGTATGAACAAGCGTACGTCGACAATTTGCCAGTCTGCGAGTGTTACGAAAAATCATACATGCATAGAGATGTCATCACTAATATCGTAGTCACAAAGTTTGTATCCCATTGAAACATCAACTATTCATCTTTATTCTAAAATTATGGTGATTTTCCATAATCTCAAACTTTTTTTAAATTCTCAAATTTTTTGTGTTTTTTTTTTTAATCTTAGAACAAACTTTGTGATAACGGCGAGCTGCGATGGTCACGTAAAGTTCTGGAAGAAGCAGGAAGAGCTTATAGAATTTGTGAAACACTTCAGAGCTCATCTGATGGCTGTTCACTCGATGGCCGCAAGTTGCGACGGACGTTACGCAGCTACGGTCAGTCTTGACAAAACTATGAAAGTCTTTGACGTTATTAATTTTGGTAAATATAATTAAACCTCTTAAAATAAAATATGAACTGTATATTTCTCGGAATTTTTGAGAATAATTTCCGGTTCTGTGAATTAATAATGATAGCAAAGGAGTTTAATGAATTAAAGTATTATTAATGTATTGTAGATATGATTAACATGATGAAACTCGACTATGTACCGCTCGTCGTCGAGTGGGTTTATTCGCCCGGTGACGCGATCTCTGCCGTCGCAATTTCCGATCAGGACACGCCGAATATTTCCGTATACGACGGACAGGGAACGGAACGCCCGTTGCATGTATTCGATAAGCTTCACAGAAAGCCAGTGGTCGTCATGAAGGTGAGATTAAAAAAAACATCAACAATCAAAGATTTATCAATTTTCTTTATCGCAAAAAATTTGATCGAAAAACATCCGACGAATTTTCAGTACAATCAGAAGTTCGAGACTTGCATTTCCGTGGATAAAGCGGGAATTCTGGAATACTGGACCGGTCCAAAAACGGAGTACAAATTTCCGAAGTGCGTGCCGTTCGAATCGAAACTCGACACGGATCTCTTCGAATTCGTGAAAAATAAAACGTATCCTTGCGGTCTCGCGATATCGCCGGACGGCAAGAGATTCGCTTCGTTGAGCGGCGATCGTAAAGTTCGAGTTTTCAATTTTCTTACGGGAAAATTGTACAGAGTATTCGACGAGACACTGCAGAGGTTTACGGAATTGCAGCAGATGACGCAGCAGCTGCCGAACATGGAGTTCGGTCGAAGGTTCTTTACAAATTTCTATACTTTTTTCGAGTATTTCGCTTTTTACACTATTCGTATATTCCGATAAGATATTTTCTCTTAAGTATATTTTCCGTTGGACGATGGAGTTAATTATTTATTTTTTTTTGTTTTTTTTCCAACAGAATGGCGGTGGAAAGAGAACTCGACAAAACCGAGACGAATCTCGGTAACATACTGTTCGACGAATCCGGATACTTTGTTATTTACAGCACGATGCTTGGCATGAAACTCGTGAATTTGTACACAAATCGTTGCATACGCATTATGGGAAAACCGGAAAATTTTCGACCAATGCAACTCGCGTTATTTCAGGTATTTAATTCATTATGTTTGTTAATTTTTAAAATATACGTTTTATTTCTTTTTTTTCTTTCGTAAAGAGTCTAAGAAATTAGTATCGAACGTTTTTTTAACGATTTCATGTCTGAAATCTAAAACATCTTCGTTTCATCCGAAGTTCATCAGTAATTTTTTAATTTTTCCATTTTAATTTCATTTCTTTATGTTGAATATCTCAGGGAAAAGCAAAAAAGACGGCAGCAGTAACGGTGGAGATGGAGGCATCGGAAAATCCGACAATGGAGTTGAATAAACCGGATCCAACGTTGTTTTGCACGGCGCACAAGAAAAATCGTTTCTACATGTTCACGAGACGGGAACCCGAGGACACGAAGAGCACAGAGTGCGATCGCGACGTTTTCAACGAGAAACCATCGAAAGAGGACATAATATCGTCGACGGAAGCGACGAATATGCAGAAAATCTTCGACACTGCGATACTCCATACCGCTCTCGGCGACATACACGTATCGCTGTTCGGAAAGGATGTCCCGAAGACTGTGGAGAATTTTTGCGTTCACGCGAAAGACGGATACTACAACAGTCATATATTTCATCGTGTTATCAAAGGTTTCATGATACAAACTGGCGATCCAACGGGAACGGGGACCGGCGGCGAGAGCATATGGGGCGGTGAATTCGAAGACGAGTTTCGACCGCATCTCAAACACGACAGACCGTACACCATGTCTATGGCAAATGCCGGTCCCAATACCAATGGAAGTCAATTCTTCATCACTCTAACGCCTACGGTAACTATTCATAACCGACAGATTCTAATTTAAGAACTCTAACGAATGCCATATCGAAACCATAAATAGTTCAGAAAAAAAAAAGTTTTTCACCGCGTCTATCTATTCCGCAGGGAAACACAAGTTTCTTTCTCAAATCTCTATGATTCCGAAATAGCATTCCCTAGAATTTGCGTTGCCGACTGATTCTATTCATATCACGTAAAAAAAAAAAAAAAAACGAATTACTAAAAAAAACCTCATCTCGACATAAAAAAACGAATTACTAATGATATTTTTTTGGTTTATTTTATCAGCCGTGGCTCGACAACAAGCACACGGTATTCGGACGAGTCGTGAAAGGTATGGAAGTCGTGCAGAACATAAGCCAAGTGAAGACGAATCCTAAAACCGACAAGCCTTACGACGATATACGAATTGTCAGTGTAACTGTTAAGTAGCTCGATGCATTAAATAAATACAATCTTTTTTTTAACACTCTTTTTACATACTGGATAATCATTTTAATCGATTTAATTTAATGAATTTTTAAGAGTTGGAAGAAGAAGCGAATTATTAAGATTTATTGATATTCTCTTTTCGAAGGATTAATTATTTCGTCGATTTCACGTCGTTTCATTAGAGATATTGGTATGAATTATATTTCATGATAATTTAATATATATCCATATCGCTATCGGGACGGCTGTTCCCTCGCGGGAATCGACGTTTCTCTTCTCCTATAGCCTCTAATTTCATTGTTTTTTTTTTTTTTTTCTCATAATACAAATTAATAATCGATTTATAGATTCACCGCCCGCCACCATCATTTGTGTGTTCAATACCGTTAACTTCAGTGCGCTCATCAGTCCGCGAGAGTTATTACGCGTAATATCCATAACCGTTTTGGATCTCGTAATTAACATAAAATTTGCAGTTCAGCTAAACAGGATTAAGCCGTCTCTTCACGTGGAGAGAGACACACACGCGCGCCACACTGGACAACGAAATTTCACGAGGATAACGCAATTTACGTTGCGGATATCGAGAGACCGGTCCGTGATAATCGACGTTATTGCATCGCCTACACCGCAGCTTCGTTGTGGACGTTCTCACGTATACAGGATAGTAGTTACATCCTCGTGCCGTAATTATTCACGATGTGCAACAGCGTCAATCGAAAATCCGGCAAGCAATGCTGGAATGAGATGGAAGAGATGAAATATTTGATCGGCGCTATCGATTGCCTGTAATATTCATACCAATTATTTTCCATTGACGCATTATCGTCGACCATTATCTACAATTATTATTCGTTATCTCCTCTTATCCGGGATTATTTCATTACTTGGAAAACGAAAAAATGTTAATATTCTCAAATTTTAAGTTCGAAGTATTTATTTCTATCATTTTTTTTTTTAACGCGGAACAGTTTGAAGTTTACACTTTCGAGATCGAGAACCTCGAGATCGATTACTCGCGATAAACGAGACGATTTTTCTTCAAGGAACTTAAAAATATTTTTTAGTAAGTGTCCCCATGTGCCTTCTCCACCCACCTGTTCGGTGATGTTACCTCCGAGAATTCAGGAAGTACCGTGTATTACTCCGCCGCAAAGGCCACCCTGTCGACCACCTCCACCCTGCAGCGCTCCCATATCTCCCGGTCCCTGCTGTCCGTGTCTCTTGCCGCATCCCGTAATGCATAAAAAACAACCACCGCCTCCTCCGCCACCCAAATGCTGTCCGCCTTGTCATCCCTTGCCGTGTTACCCGAGTAAGACTATCGTCTCGTTTAGTATTACAGTAATCCTTTCGGCACAATCCGGCAAAACGTGAGATTCAAAAAGAATTTCGAAAATTTCTCAAAGCGTAAATTGTTAAAAAAAAAAAAATACCGAAATGTTATTAACAAATTAATGGAAAAAAAAATTGTTTAACAAATAACTCGTCGCCTAATTTTTTTTTGTAATGATTCGTTAATTTTTCTCAATACGTATGAATTTTTTCAGAATATCTAAATTTTTTTAATTTTGTTTTTTTTTTAGATAAAATAATCGAATGAAAGCGCAGTTAAAAAAAAATTAGACAAAATTATGAAAAAATTTATACCTATTCAAAAAAATTAACGAATTATATTCGTAAAAAAAAGTTGAGGGACCGGTGATTTGTTAAACAAATTTTTTTACCGTTTATTTGTTAATAACATTCTGGTATTATTATTATGGAAATCAATTGTTTGCATTTTTATTTTTATGACAATGAGAAGAGTTCGAAATTCTCTTTGAATACCACGTTTCAGCGGACTGTACCAAAAGGACCGACTTAAATATTCGAGTTTTTGTAACAGAAACGCATTAAAAAAATCTCATTATAAATTCATAAATAATGGTTTTGCAGGTCCTTACTGCGGATGAAGAAAATAATTGATATTTTCGCGACGATAAAAACGACGCTTTTTCCTAAATGGATTCGTGCAGAAAAAAAAGCGTTAAATTTCTTCGATTTCTACGCGTGGGTTTCGTTTGTGCCTTTGACAATCCTCGACATGCTTCGGCGACTTTTTATTAATTTTTTTTATCGAAATACTTATTAAATTTTTTTTATTAGTCAATTTCAACAATTTTTTATTAATAAATTAATTATTGAAAAAATAATCATTTTTCGCTCACCAATTTGATTTTTACCTTACGATATTAATAAATAACAAATGAAACAAATGGAGACTTGTAGCTTTCGACACGTGTCGATCGTTAATGTATGAATTCCTAAAAAAAAAAAAAAAAGAAAGTATTAATGACATTACTTATTCGCAAGCTGAGGCTTAATTAAGAATAAAAAAAAAAGCTGCGGCGCTGAGAGTGAAGAAAGGGAATTAATTAAATTCATTAAATACCAGAGGTGCTTCATTAGAATGATAATAATCTTTTCCCTTTTGTTCCACTGAATTTGACCCTTTCGAGTGCCTCGAAGCTTTACGAAGCTAACTACGGTATATGTAAAGTGGTAATTTATGTTTGGCTACAGTTGGTTTACAGGTTTCGCGTTCAAAGTCCAAAATGTTTCAAACTTTTGAAGTGTGCAGTTGAGAGAACTCTCATTAGACTCTATCGTGGTGTTTCCATCAGCGGTGAATGTCGAAAGGGCCGCAGTCGAGAAAACAGGAGGAAAGGAGGGAAGGAGGAAAATGGCGAAGACAGAAGTGCCGAGAGGCTGCGGATCGTAGATATCGCGCCAAGAGAGCGGGTAGGTCAAGTGGCGAGTAGACAAAAGCCTCTTCGGAAGCGATGACGCGGTCAGGCGTGGCGCAAAGGGGTACAGAGGGGATTCCCCGTTTTACTTACCAACCCTCCGCGAGTTTAAATCCGTAAAAAAAAAAAGAAAAAAAAAAACAAAAAAAAAACAAAATACTTCAAGACAATGGTTAATGAGAGAGAATGCCGAGGAGATGGTAGCCTCGAGTCTCGATCTCGGCAATCAGGAAAAATTGGTACAACAGACGAGAGCAAAAAAAAAAAAAAAACCGCAATCAAAACAGCTTTCAACAACTCATTTTTTTTATCGTCATTATTTATTCATAGATCTTTTTTTTCCCTTCACATTTTAATTGCCTCGAACGCCTTCGAAATTTTTTTTCAACTTCTTTTTATTACTCATCCCGTGTCTCTCGGTGCCTCTTTTGTGTTTTCTTAAAAACGTACAATTGACCTAAGACTATATTCGGAAGGAGAACATTTAAGAGCAATCGTGAAATTACGAATAATTCCTTTTACATCATTTCGTGTTTTTTTTTTTTTTTTTTTTGTATACATGCGATTTATTTACATGTGGATTAATTCTAGAAGATTGAAGATACGGAATGTTTTTTTTTTGTTATTATTATTATTTTTTTTTTAGAGAAACAGACTGGTGAAATTCATTTACGAATTAAGGGGGTGCATCGCCATTTTGTTTCGGCAGAAAACAATTGATATTGTAAGTTTTTTTTTTTTTTTTTCAGGTAAATGAATAGTGGTGCAATTTTTAAGATTCAAAAATATGTGAAAACATTTTTTTACGAGAGACGAAAACACCCCCTTAAAATATACTGTTATCGTAGGGGTCCCAAGGATAGTATAATATTATTTCTTCTCAACTCCCGCACACTGGCGTTATCTTCGATGCCCAAAATTCTCGTAATTCGATATTGTATAGATAATTCGTTAACACAAGAATCGACTTAATCGACAATAATAAAACATTTTTTTGACGATTTTGCCATTGATCCTCGATTAGGTCCCGTCGAATCGGTTCATCCGACTCGAATATACTTATATATATATTTGGACACAGGAGGAAAAGGCAGTGCGGAATTTTTATTTCAATTCCGGTACTCCTTTTCAAACAATTCTTTTTTTTTTTTTTTGTTTTACATCCGACAAGTCGAAAAAAAATAATAAACAAATAATAACAATTCCCTAGCATTGCAAATCGTATCAATTCGATATGGATAGGACGTAATAATTAATTTCCAATAATTTCATACCATATAGTGAAATTTGAAAAAAAAAAAAAAAAAAAAAAACAAAGGTATATTGATATATTTTTATAAAATAAATTGCGCAACAGTCCGACACAATGTGCTGTGTGTTCCAATACACTTCACATTCGCGTGTCCATGAGTTTCGCAATGTTTAAAGTACGAAAAGATTTTCGCAACTCTTGGTTTTCCTCTTGAAGCCGAGCAAGTGCTTCAGGATTCTTCTACGATGCTTTCTTCGTCGTCGTCTCGTTGCTTGGTCCCGATCCCTCTGAGGATTCAACTTTATTTGAGCTAAAATGCCGACCAGAAGCTCGTCCACGTGATGCGCCAGACCCGACGAAGTTTCGATGAATTTGCAACCGCAACTGTTCGCCAATCTTCGACCGACTGTGATTGAAACAAATCACGAGAATAACGATAACGACGATTGCGTAATATCGTGAAAATTTCAGCATGAAATTTATAAAGTTTCGAAAGATCAATAAATTTCGACATTATACCTTTTTTTTCGAATATTTTCAAATGTTTTCTTTTTTTAATAAATTTTACGATTGAATAAATGTAATGCAAAAATAACTCTCACCCATCGTTGGTACTTCGCGTTTTCTTTCAAGGTCAACCTTATTCCCGACGAGTATAACACCCCGACTGGCCATGTAGTCACTTTTCCAGAGATACAGAAGCGTTTCCTCGGCCATTTTCAAGCTGCGACGATCCACCACGGAGTAGACTACGACGTATACGTCCGGATTGTACGTCGAGCAAAAGCTCTCGACCTCCATGAATAATTCAGAGACGTTAGACGGACGTGATACCAAAATAATAAAATGAACAGTAAAACGGAATCCGATTAATCTATAACTCTGTCGTCATATAAATTTGTTTTTTTTTTCATATGTGTTAATATTGCCAATACTATTTTGATCCTTAATACCTATAGAATCATTTTTCCGAAAAATATTATTATTGTTGAGAGTTTTTCTTTTTTTTATTTCATTGGGCAAAATAGCGTGGTACGTTTGAAAAAAGTCACGTGACTTCGGAATGACCGTTAGCAGCGCACCATTCCCGCGATCCCCGTCGTACCAACTAGTTATTCGAACGAACGATCGTACGATTGTTACTCGGTTGTTTGCTCTCCTCAAATGTCGTTATTAATCGCGTGAACCATCGTGTATGTATCGATTGTTGTAGAAACATCGTGTCGTGTCAAACAGCTCAATCAATTCCATCGTGAAGTGTTAATTTAATAACGTGTGGGTGACATTCGACGTCGTGGTAAACGAATCGCGTGTTTCTAGCCTCAAAAATAAATAAAATAATTGGAACAGAATTGTGTTAATGCTTTATCGATAAACTATCGGAGTTTCTTATGATGTTTGGAATGCTGAGAGAGTGATGTTATTTTATCGAATCGGAGTTTGCAAGCGGATTGTCGTTGCCGGTCGGAACACGTCGTCCCCACTTCGCGGAAATTGCATCGTCGACCAGTTCAGCCGAAAACTTCAGACGAAAAGTTCCGGTGAGTACCTGACTTCTCGAAAACGATCGATATGTATAATTTGAAAATGGATGGAAGGAATAAAAGATCGCTGTATACTGTGGACGGAATTCGTAGAATTTCATGCTCGTGCAGGTTTCTCCGTATGCACACAGAATCAGTACGAATAACTCAGAGCGTTTGGTTGCTCACGTTATATTCCTGGTACGACGGTGAAGCCGTTCCTCGAAACAATTTATAACCGGTGGAGAATCTCCATTAGAATTACATTAATCATCACTTTAAAACACTTATACAAATCAAATAATAATCAAATAATCATTCGTGTATTACGTTTACGTATCGGCGTGTCAATTCCCGAAGGATGTCGAATTTTTAACGAGTTATATAATTTTTTTAAATCACTGATTTATTTGGTAAAAAAATAAACTTCGAATACTTTTTGCAATTATACAGCGATATGGAGTCTGCAACCCAATAACGCAATATTTAGTCTCTCGAAACGTGATTTTTTTTTCAACGTCTTTTAATATCCGACGCAACGGGAAACGTGACGTGCGATGCATAAAAACTCATTGTACAGAATTTTTATTCGCGAGTATTGAATAGAACACCGCGCTCGCTAGTTGGAATGAGCGAAACCCAATAGCGGAAAAACGACGATGGGAACTGCGAGTGGTGAACGCGAGATTTAAGCTCCGTTGCATGAATGCGCGTACCCACCGAGGCATGTCGTTTTTTTCGACGAAACACCGTGAGCTTTCCGGATTGATTGTATTATTTCTCGTGTTTGATGTTCCCGGGCCCCGGGAGGTTTTGGTAGCTGGCGTCGGCTCCCCCGGAAGTTCCGGAAGTCTTTTTATCGACCATCATTGACTTCTGGCATTTCGCTATCGTGCGATACGGACCGACGGGAAATTGAAAACGACCACTTTTTAGCGTATTCCGCGATATTGCAATAGCCCGACCCTTCTCGCGGGACGAATGATTCAGTGCTCCCCGTTATTCACAATTTTGGGATGTTCGTCGAGCATTTCTTTCACTTTCGATCTTTTTCTCACTGTTTCCGCATTTCTTTTGAGGATCAAGTATAACGCTTTCGTTGGTTTCATGTGGTACACGTGTACGTGTTTCGGGTATAAACTACGCAATGAGCTTTTGAAAAGGACTCGAGTAAACTGATTTTTTTCGTAATATGTATCGCACTCGAAGGGGATATTTTTCATAGTCAGCCTCACACCCTATTTTATTATTTATTTATATGAATTTAATATTATTTATTTTATAACTATTCTATATTATGTTATTCTATTCCATGCCATTGTTTTGTGCCCTTTAAACCTTCGCATAGGGAGAAAAGGGAGGGGGGGAGGGGTCATCGATTGTTATCCACTCAGTGGATAACAAAAACTGTAATGAATGTCATTTCGAAACCATAAATATTTGAGGAATAAGAAAATTGTCTTTCCCCGTGTCGATCTATACTACACGAAAAAACAATTCTGCTTTTTCTCAAATGCCTTATGTTTCGAAATGGTATTCATTACAGTTTCCGTTATCGACCGAGTTTTTCACATCACCTTACAAGGATTAAGAGTTTGCAAATTCGAAATGTTCAAAACGTTCGAAAAGATTGTTAAAAAAAAAAAAAAAAACGAGTAGAAAACTGTGTCATCGATTAAACTTACCGACATTTCCGAAGCCGGATGATCAATGACGTCCAATTCGGTTTCCTGACCGTCGATCATAACTGAGACACTCTTCTGTCCGTATTCATCGTCTAACAACAAACAATAAAAATAATAATTAATCACCGAACACGTATTGTCTCACGATGATATTCCAAAAATTCTCGGTATTTAACGACAAAATCGTTATTAATTATTTTCGATAAAAAAAATCGTTGTTAGCGTCGAATTTCCATCGTATTTACAATAATAATAAAAAAAAAACCAATTTACATGCGCGCATCTGGTATTGGCGTATCGAAAAGTTGTCAAAGGGCTGAAATGAGCCTCAAAGCACCGGAACTTTGAGTGGGTAGTACCGTATATTATCGATCATTTCATTATTATACACCGCCCTTCCCCGCCGTTTTCCTCGCTATCTCCAGCCTCCCGGGCTTTACGCGCATCGACGGGAAATTAGACTACCAGAGGTTTGACTTTGAGTGTAACATACCGGGTACTATAACAACGACGATGAACTCGAATGATGTTGATAAGCAACGAATGAAAGAGGAAGTTAAATCGACGATTTGGGTTCGAATTTGCGATACTGCGATTGGCACGTTGACGGGGTCGAGGTTAACCCTTGCAGCCAGTAACGAACAGATATCGTCGATAATGTTAAAGAAAGAAAAACAAAAAAAACGCGCGATAATTTTTTTTCCTTTTCTCTACGGTGGAATACAACTTTCCAGGAATATAGAATGGTTGTTATGACTCTAACGACCCTCCGCGCAACTATATGTGTTTCACTGATTAAATACTAATTACAACGCTAATTACAATAACCGAGAATGCGCTTTGACCCCGTGGCGCTCTACACAGAGATTTAACTGGTATGCGCCGGCAACGGCAGAATTTTGTATAATTAGATATTTGTGTAACGATGCAATTAAAGTAATACGGCACTTAGGTAACTCGCTAATTATCCATTCAATTGTACCGATACGATGTTCGCGTTTTTAACAATTTTATCGTCACGTAACGAAACTTCTCTCGTAAGTAAAAAATCTTTTATTATTGTTCGGTAATTAATATAATTTTTGTTGAAATATTATTGCATAATAAAAACAAAGTAAAAACAAAAGTAATTTTAATAATAATAATAATACTGATAATAATGGCAGTAATTATTATTATCTTTTGCTTTTTAGTGATTTTTGCTTTAAAAAATAATTTTTTATTGTTCGGTAATTCATTTTATTATTGTTGAAATATTAAAAAAAATAATAATAATAATGATAGTTATTACCATTATCATCATTATTTTATATCCTTCGAATGCTCCAATAAAAATGTTGCGAAACACGAGATATTGTTAATGGAAATAATAAACTTCGAGAGAGTTGTACGGGAAAATAGATTGTAAGTATTCATTTCAAATTGATGGGTAGCTTCTTCGTACCGGTTTCGGAGATAATGGTGAGCGTTAAAATAATTGTTTTAGTGCTCTCGCTGCTGCTGTGCGTAGCCGGTGAATGTTAAATCCTTAAGGCTGCCGTGAAGCGCTAAGAGGTAAAAGCAAAAGTAGGAAGCGTAGCAGAGAGATATCTCCTTGTTAGCCTCGAGGGGGTCGGGAAAAGCTTGTAGTAACACAAGGAGACGCGCGCAGGTTTGTACGGTTTGCTTTGCGGTGTACGGAAGAACGCGGCGAACGGTACAGCGGTGGGATCTTACACTGGGATTCTGCATAGTTGATCCTCCGTCGTGTTTCGCATAAAGGATAACGCGATTTCGCAGTAAGCCGAAGGAACGAGAGGGCAATCTTCTCGTCTCTCGTGATACGCGTGTTAAACGGCTCTCATTTCGCTGCGAGTCTTTTGCGAAAAAAATATGCGAATAACGTTAACGAGCGTAGAATTCTCTGGGGAATGCGGAAAAAAAGAATGAAATTTAAAGCTTCCGGTCTTTACGCCGCGAGGGCGTGTAAAAAAAAAAAATTTTCATGATTATTAAAAAAAAGGAAAATTAAAATGTGTTGCGAGTACTCAGCGTACTCTACGAGACTAATTTTTTAAATTTAACAATAAATTTTTGGGTTTTCAAAAATAGATTGATCAATTAATGAATTCTTTGATTAAATTAAATTTACCAATCATAAATATTCGATAAACATTCGATGTTATTTTCTGCGGATTTTCACGCCATAAAATCGTAAAAAAAAAAATCTCCTTTATTATTATATAAAAACAAATATTGAAGTGCACGCAACGACGCACTCTACAAAATTCATTTTCAATTATCGCACAACAAGCTTCGCGGTCATTCGAAATAAATTGACAAATCAATTAACTGTTTGATTGATCGATTTAATTTAATCATCATAAATATATTCGCTAACGATACACCGCTATTTTATCCCCGCGATTATACCGCGTTATTCGCAATCCCGGGGTAACAAATTATTATTTTATTCCTCTTCCACTGATATCGGATGAAAAATTATTCAACACAGATTTATGCGCATAGCATACTAATATTTCATTTTTTTTTTTTTTTTTTTTTTTTTTTTCGGGAGGGCGAAAATTCATGTCGAGCGGGTGGCTGATAAAAAAATGAAATAATAATCATAAAAGTTTTTGGTGTAAAAAAAAAACATCGAGAGGGAGTAAATTATATTGTACTTTTTTCGTACGTCGGAAGAAGTCAACTCTATACATATATATCAGTATTTGTGGATAAGAAAATATAATAGTATTCATAAAAACTCACCGAGCGAAGCGTCGTAAGCGCAGATGTACTCGCTGGTTGTGAATTGAGCCGTGAGAGCGGTTTTTCCAACCCCCGATGCCCCCAGCATGCCGACCTTGTAAGTGGCCACTTTTCCGTCGCTGCTTCCCGCTCCTCCCTCCTCGTCGCCGCCGATGCATGAGTGCTGGGAAGCCGAACTGTTCCGGTGTCGTTATATACATATGTATATACCAGTGGTGTACGATACCCCACGATCCACCCACAGGTGCGAGTATAGAGTTGATAAAAAGAAATGAAGAATAAGGTATAGTAAAAACCACTGTGCGGAAGTGAAGCGAAAAAGTAGATAGGAGTGATGTCGTACGAGAGGTCGAGGTGAAGA